>JAWZYV010009688.1:0-1207397 GCA_038373885.1 Cheiracanthium punctorium
TATATTTAAACTACCATAAATTATTTTACTTCCTTTGCATGTTGAAGACCTAAAGGAATACGACAAGATTTATATTTTAAATACCATTACTAAAAGCTGCACTTTTATACAAGTTTTATTTGTCGTGTAGACCGTCAGTTTGCTTTATTTAAACAAAAATTCTAGTTTAGCATTCATAAAATGTCTGGAAGTTCTCGTTCGGCCGACGATTTTTTCCAAAACCAAGCAAATTTTTGGATCCGAAAATGACCACAAACATTTCGTTTTCAATCCACATTTTCTAATATATTCGATAACATCTGCCATTTTCGCAATAATCCACAACAGAAGTGTCAGTTAAGCTGGTACGTGTTCGTGAAAAAAATTTATAGATTCAAGTGCGCAAAACAGCAATAAAAACACGTCGCGAGTAACAATAGCTCATAGAGATGGGTGGTTCGACTCATTTTACTGATTCGAATCTCGACTCACTCACTACTTCGATGATTCGAATCTTAAATCAATAAAACAACTAAAGAAATTTTCCCTCTCTCTGCGCCGAAAGCCGTACTATTTAAACACCCTTCACCCATTCATCGGGTTTCTTCTCCGCTGAGTTCTCGGGCAGTTAGCATCTCTCTCTCCTTGCTCCAGTAAAACTAGTGTTTAAACTGCCCGAAATGAAAATACAGGGGAGCTTCGTATGACCCCCTGGGCCTGTAAGATTAAAAGGTTAAGTTTGGTGTCAAAGTATTCGAAATTTTATGTATCGATGGGGGTATACGTCTAGGGGGGGTCGAGAATCAATAGAAACACGCTCCGATGGATAGTTTCCGAGATATACGTTAATTAATTATGGTAATTAGACTAATTAACCATGATTGAGGCTTAAAAGGACTGCAAACATGTAGAAATTGGCTCTGGGATGGTTTCCAGACTTTGGAGTTGCCGCCGGAGGAGGCTAGTGTTTAAAATGCCCAAATTGAAAATATAGGGGAGCTTCGTATGACCCCCTGGGCCTGTAAGATTAAAAGGTTAAGTTTGGTGTCAAAGTATTCGAAATTTTATGTATCGATGGGGGTGTGCGTCTAGGGGGGGTCGAGAATCAATAAAAACGCGCTCCGATAGATAGTTTCCAAGATATACGTTAATTAATTATGGTAATTAGACTAATTAACCATGATTGAGGCTTAAAAGGACTGCAAACATGTAGAAATTGGCTCTGGGATGGTTTCCAGACTTTGGAGATGCCGTCGGAGGAGGCTAGTGTTTAAAATGCCCAAATTGAAAATATAGGGGAGCTTCGTATGACCCCCTGGGCCTGTAAGATTAAAAGGTTAAGTTTGGTGTCAAAGCATTCGAAATTTTAAGTATCGGTGGGGTTTTGAGTCTAGGGGGGGTCGAGAATCAATAAAAACGCGCTCCGCTGGATAGGTTCCGAGATATACGTTAATTAATTATGGTAATTAGACTAATAAACCATGGAGCTGTTTTTTCTGCGATGAGAGAAGAAGAAGCTTTCCGAGAGAAAGCAGTAGCAAAAGCATCACAAGCTGGTATTGATCTCAGGATTTTCTTATCGCCGGCCTCAGAGGCGTAGCCAAGGGGGGGGGTTAGGGGGGTCATAACCCCCCATGAGGAATTTTTTGCCATACAAAATGTATATTCTTCACTACATTATCATACACACGTATACATATATATGAGTTGCAGTAGTCATAACCCCCCCCATGAAAAATTTCTGGCTACGCCCCTGGCCGGCCTGTATTTTTGCCCTTTATCGAATTCGAGATTTCACTGAAATGAACATGGGAATATCGGATATTTGATGTTGAAATAAAACCGATATGTCGATTTTTGGCCCAGTCCTACTGAGGGGCTGCTGCCCCCCCCCAAAAAAAATGGGACCCTTTACTTAGCTTACAATTGAACTTTATCTTTAAATTTGATAACCCAGCCCACGCCGATATAAAATCCTGGCTACGCCACTGTCAATAACACTAACTACGCCACTGCTTTAGACCCTATTTTGTATTTCTCTGAATTACGAAAGAAAATAAAATCATTCCCCTTAAACGAAAAACAAGGTAAAAAAAAAAAAAAACGAAATCTGCTGCAATAAAGCGAAATGTTATTTTGCTTACTACAAAGTCCTTTTGTGAGAGCGCTTAATACCGCCCCTGTATCCTTCATTAAAAGTGACAAGCACAATCCTAACTTTATTTCATTCTATTTCCCTTCACATGAAAATCCGCCACCATGTAAACTTAACGTTCCGTTTTTTTTTTTTTTTTTTTTTTTGGAGGGTGGGGGCAGGGGGACATATATTGAAGTTAAAAGTAGAAAAGGGGTGTTTCATTAAATTTTAAACAAATATTAAATCAGCCAGACAAGTTGGAAGGAGGGATTTTCTTAATTTTTTTTTCGGGGGGGAGATTGACCCCTCTTGCCCTTAGGAAGTAACGCCTATGCCCCCCGCCAAAAGCAAACGATGTTCGACCCACTCCACACCCACAGACAGATAAAACTTTAAATCCGACCACCAACCAAGAAATGAAACACCAAAGATTCGGAAAAAAAAACTTCAATTCAATGAAACATCCTTTCAACTCTTTTCGACTCCTTTCGACTCTGAGTCGATAGAAGATTCGAAAAACTAACGAATCTCAACGACAGTATACAATCACCGAAACAGAGCGAAACACTGAATCAGTAAAGACTCGTTGCTGCACCAACTCACCCACACCCACTCATTTACTGTTTCAAATCATCTATCGACTCAGAGTCGTAAAGAGTCGAAAAGAGTTGAAAGAGTAAGGGAAAATCTCTGGGAACGGCAAAGGGAAAATAAGTTTTTCTTCCCTTCGCACTTGGAATGTATTTCCCTTGAGGGCTTGAGATTCGAATCAGTAGAGAGTGAGTGTAAAGACTGAGCCACTCAGTACCAAGATTCGAATCACTGATTTGACTCATCGAATCATTGGCCATCTCTAATAGCTCACCGACAACAGTTTTCCAGTGGTGAAAGGTCTCGATAGATAATTATTGTTGTGTAGTAGTTCGCCAAGTACATAATTATGTATCAGATGCCTTTCGAAACATCGAGAATCTAAAATAAGAATTTGCCCCTCTGAACTAAGTTTTGAATTTACCAATTTTGAATTTGGCTTTGCTTTAGTCTAGGCGCAGTGCGAGATGCAGTGAAAACGTACATCCCAGGCGCGCATTATCGTCCTCTTATTACTCTGCTATGTCCGCTTTGTTTTGCTTTAGGTTCGGTAATCACTGTTTTTTTTTTATTTTTGAAAAAGCGGAAAGGTTTTAAAACATTTTCGGAAAGTGGAGGTCTTCCAAAAAAAAAACAAAAAAAAGCGGAAATCCGCCGAAAAGCGGAAGATTTTCATGCCTGTATAGATGGGACCCTGGAGATGGTTATAGGCTACTTAGAATTTTAGATTTTTAATTACTTTTTTAATTATTAATTAAAAACCATTTTTAAGTTGCCATGCTTGGCGAATTTCGCCCGTATCCAATGATTCATGTTTTGAGCTAACAAGAATGCTATTACTTCAACAAAGAAGCGCGTGCATCTGAAAACATTAAAAACCACGGAAATTAAGCCAGTTTTATGCCAAATCTATCTATCTATAATAATAATAATGAATGTTCTCCAGACAAATCTACAGAAAGCAGAGCTTTGAATATTTGAGCATGACTGAGCCCATAACTTCGGTAAAGTGCACCTGAGGCTCAGAATTTTGAAATTTTTAACTACTTTTCTAACTAAATTAAAAGCCTTTTTATCGCCCGCACAAATTGATTTATGCTTTTAAAATAAAGCAGAAATTCTATTTGCAAAATCACATGCATTTGAAAAACATGGAAATTATGTTGATTTTACGCCAAATTAAAAAGCATAAGTAAAGAAAAGGGTAAATACGTATTATCCCGGCGGTCTGCCAAGACAAGCGATTTTTTGCCGAAATAAATGCCGGGCACATGAAATTATTAATGGTTTTGAATACAATTGGCAACAGTTTGGCAACTCATTTGACGAAAACACAGTTTGGCGGGAATGACCGCTGGGATAATACGTAAGTACCAAGAAAAGTCCAGATGTGTTTCTTAAAGTTCATCAATTTCCAAATCCTACCAATAATATAAATGTGTACGTTTGTGTGTTTGGATTTTTTTGACTGAATTGCACAAAAATGGTTGAACGGATTTGTAAAAATTTGTAATGAAAATAGCTTATGCCCTGGATTAACATACAGGCAGCCTTTCAAGCATACAGCATCAATAATTCTTTTACAAAGACACTCAAAATAATTCTAATGCATTGCGCTCTATGGAAATTTTGTAGCTACTAAACCGATTCTAAAACTTTTTTCACTGATTGAAAGTTACATTATTCCTGAGTATTATTGTTTGTTTGTTGTTGGATTAAGACCGATTGACTGCACTAGGGTCCTAGGCCTATATGGCGAGTTCCTCTGTGGGGGACTTTCTAAGGGATCCTAACCCGTATTTACGCGAGGCTTTTTAGAAAACCACGGAAAACTGGAAGCGCCTAGGTTGACAGGTGCGATCGGGGTTTGAACCTGGCACCTCCCGCCTTGCAGTTTTGAGAGCAGAACTTCTTAGGCACTCGTGGCATCCTAAGTGCTATAGGCTACCTTTAATGCATATATCACAGATAGTTCTTTTACAGGGATGCTAATAAGAATTACATTACGCTCTATGTGTGTCTCTGTAAGTACTGAACCGATTCCTAAACTTTTTTTACTGATAGTAAGCTACACTATTCTTGAGTATTATAGGCTAAAATTCATGCATGTAGCGTAAATAGTTCCTTTACAGGAACACTCAAAATAATTCTAATACATTACGCTCTCTGGGTATCTCTGTAACTACAGAACCAATTCTAAAACTTTTTCACTAATAGAAAGCTGCTCTATTCCTGATTAACATAGACTAAAATTCATACATACAACATAAATATTTCTTTTACAAAACAGTTCGCAAATACTGTCATAACTGTCTCTATTTGCCAAATGCCTGAGAAAAATCTACAGTCTGTTTCACCCTAACTTGGCAGTACAGATAAAGCTACAGTGACCTAATCACAGACGTCGTCATAGAAACAGGTTACACAGGGAGAGAAACAGGTTACACAGGGGTGTCTATAACCATTGTCATAGCCCCACATTTGGTGGGAATTTTTTTTTTTTTTTCTGTTTTTTTTTTCATTGTTATTATGTATCTTAAATAATTTTAGCTCCTGTATAAAGTTAATAAAACAAGGATTTCTATTATGTCTATAATAACTTAAGTTGTTTTATCATAGAATGATTTTAAATTAGTTCATAATAATATGAATAATTATTCACAATTACAAGGAAATATCGTTAAAGTTTGGTATTCTTAGAAGGAAGAAAACACACACAGAATGGATTTTTAGGATTCATTTGGAAAAGCCGTTTTATATCAAAATTTGTTATCTTTTATGAATTTTACAATTTTCATGAAAAATATTCCTTGACTTATAACATTTCAAAAATTAACCGCATAATAGAAAGACATATAATAATAGAAAGACGTATAACCGCATAATATAAAATTTTAGACAAATTTACAAAAAAATTTTCAGATTGGAAATTTGCTGTTGACAAAAAGTGCAAATAGAATACGCAGTTCAATAAGCATAATTTCTATTAAAAAATAATTGATTTAATGATAATACGAATGCAAATTTTGGTTCCGAAATTAGTTTAATATTTATTATAAAAACCATTTTCATTAAAACTTGTCATGCTTAAATGACTATAATAAACCAGTTTCATAAATGTTTTCTGCATATATCAGGTTGTAACGAAAGTTTTCCGCCATATCAGCCTGAAATACTAACTTCCAACTCCTTAGATAACTGTTTTTGAACTTTCGGTACCAAACCTGCACAGTGTCACATGATACAACAATAGTACTTAAAGCTGTACTCGTAATTCGTTGATATTATGTAGCTGACTTTTTGCAACACAACTGGAGGTAAATGGTGGTTCTAATCCTCTAGAGTGATAGTTCTATTTGAGTAGTGTTGACTCTAGAAAAAAAGGGCCGCCGGGGGGGGAATTTTCAAAAGGGGCACCCTGTTCTCAAAAAGGGCACTTTGGGGTTCCACGAGAATGTACAGGTAGATAACATATAGAAACTGATTTGAAACGATCTGATCCCCGAAACTTTAACATGTAGAGTTGTAATATGTGTTCTGACTTGCAATGCGTAGTAAGATTTTTTCCAATTTGTCTTAGTCCCCCCCCTCCTTTTGGAGAAAATATCCAGTAGAAGTAAGTGTAAGCGAAATAGGAAATATAATTTGTTGATAATATTTTGGTCTAAACATGACATAAATATGTGAATTAAATCTACATAACTAGAAGTTTTGATTTAAAAAAAACTTCTAGCATAAAGAAGTTTTAATATAAGTAATGTTGAATTTTCTGCTTAATTTTTTTTCTCAAAATAACGTGACATACTCGTTTATTATTTATAAGAATAGTACATTTATTGAAGAAGATTTCAGAAATTTTTAGCCAGACATGATTTGTTAGGCAGTAGGGGAAGGCAGAGGGACTGTTAATTTTTGTTCCTCCATTTTATCACACTAGCACTACTGGACCACAATTACTGGATCTCATTCATATATGATATTTCACCTATATTGGTACAAACTTTTAAACAGAAAAGGACTGTCAGTGTAAGTGGATTAGGGTAGATGCGTTTAGCATGTAATAAAAATAATAAAATTTCTGCAATGCAGGATGTATAAAATTAAATTATATAAATCAGAATTTTATTTAAATTCTTTTGTTTGCAATAATTATTGAATGAGTACCAAGTAAAGATTTTCAAAGTTACGCTTATTACTATTAGACATTATTAAAATTGCATCAAACAATTTAACTCATCCATCAATTGATAACTACAGAAATTGGGGAAATTTAATTCAGAACACAGAAGATTGCTGGAAAAAATGCAAATTTTGCAATACATCCTATGTATTAGTCATGCAAATTTTGTAATACATCCTATGGTTGGAATGTACAACACCATATCACATCAAATCACTGAAATATATTTGTTATTCTTCTTTCACTTCTAATTTAATGCTTGCTCATTCATGAAAAGTGAATATAAGTTTTTTAAAAAGTACTATTTCTTTAAAATAAATAAAAACAATTACTACATGTAAGTTTTTTAGCAGGTATAAAATTAATATTTTTTTTTAACTCACAGAATTTTAAAAGGTATGTAGGAAATAAAGTTTAAAATATTTTCAATAATTTATTTTTCATAAAGCTTTATTTTTAATTTCTTGTAACATACTTAAAAAGGTCTCTTTAAAAACACTAAATTTTCTTTCTTAAACCTTGCTTTAATCTTTTTAAAATAAAAATAGTACTAATCAATATTTATTTTAACTATCAAATGTTTTTAATCAGCTTAATATAATTAAAATAATCAACATCCTGGTGCCGAAAGTACTTAAACAAATTATCTATTAATAAACCTTCCAGAAATCTTTTTCTTTTTTTTTCAACTGAAAATAAGCTTAAATTGATGACAGTTTGTTTTATGAATAACCTAGCTTATGACACAATTTGTTTTCTGAAGACATCCTTTTCCAGAACTAGCTTTCTTTTGCTTTTATTATTATTTTTTTTTTGTTTCTTCATTCATTAAAATGTTGAGAATTTTAAAATCGGAAGTTGTATAATATGAATATTTAGAATACCAAATCTTGTCAATAGTCTGATTTACTAAATTCTGCATTTACTCCACTTTTATGTAATTAAAACTGTGGCGTAATAAGTGGGGGGGGGGGTCCGCCCCGGCGGCAAAAAAACAAACATGGTGGCCGGCAGGACACTTAGAAATAATAAAGTGGAAAACTAAAGGACCGAAATGGGGGCAGAATGCTGAAACTTAGAAAGAATGGGGCGGCAAACTGAAAGACCGCACCGGGCGCCAATAACCCTAGCACTACATTGCTAAAGCAAAAGATCATTATTATGCTCTGATTTTGGCAAAAGCATGATGTGTTTCAATTGCTGTATTCCCAAAACGTCGCATATCCCTCGATTTTCCGATGGATTTGTGTAGATAAAGTCACTGAACATGGTACACGGCTGAAGTGTTGAAGTTCCCACGTTCGGCGGGCCCCGCCCGCGCGACTGTCGGTCTGGAGTTTTGGTCGGTTTCATCAAGATGTACGCGTCAATACACATTAGAACTCCTTAAAAAGTCACCCAACCAAGGCACCCCCCCTTAGAAGATATCCCTTGTCTAGGCTTGCCATAACAAACAAGCAAATCCCGCGAATTTTCGAATCGCAAAACGTCGTTTTGCTAAGGCATTCTTTCTGTATCATCTGTAATTATATATGATTAGTAAATAACTGTTATACATTACGAATAATATGTACCAAGAAAGCCGATTAAAAAGAGCAAATCGTTTAGGGGGGGGGGGGGACTTGCTAGTATTGCGAAACTATTAAAGACATCGAGAAGAGCAATAATTATATACAGCTGGCGACGAAATTAGGCACTTCTGTGATATTATATGTAAAATTACTAGTCTGACTTAGTCATCCTTAACACTCGAGGGACCAAAAAAAAAAAAATCATCATAAGCAGAGTGCTGTGAGAACCGGAGTTGCGTAAAATTGGTGATTTGTACAGAATCAGAACTTTAAACTCTCATGATAACCGGGGTGACGTGAAATCCAGGTGTTGCGATAAAAAGGTATGACTGTATAAAAGAACACTATAGCATTAACAGCATGACACCAGCCTCAATATTTCAATAACTTTAATTCATAACATTTAATAATGGAGCATGTGGATCATAGCAGCCACTGGAACATGCAGAGTTTACAGCTATGCTTTCACACTGCAAAAGTTTTTGTCATATTTCACCACAACTATCTTGGCGATATGTCATGGTTGGTTGGCCAAAGAATTTCAGAGGCCATTATATCCCACAAGCACAAATTTTATTGCATCTTTAACCATTTTCTCAGTTATGAAGTTACTTTACATAAAGTATCGGCATACTGAAACTCTTCTCCGTTCTCATAATCGCACATATCGAGAGCGACTTCACAACTTTCTCGAACTATTCTTTTGCTGTCTTTGGCATAGTGATTCAAAATCTTGAAACATTCTTCAGTAGCTATGGAACCCAGAGCCTCTGCACATTCATGTCTCACCATTTCATGCTCCTTTTCATCTAGCAAAACTTCAGAAAGCTGTTTGACTGTTGCCTCAATTTGCATCTGACCAAGGACATATGCTATTTCATGTCGAAAAAGCGCACTTCCACATTTTAAGCCTTTTCCTAGAACTAATGCTGCAGATTCTGTCCCCATATTCCTCAAACTGAACATTGCACGATACCGTTTAAATAATGATTGATTTTCATCAAGCAATATGCTCTCGAGATCTTCAACGGAAGTGTAATCTTTTTCAAAAAGTGGAGGGGCAGGATCTATGGAATTATAAGGATTTTGCGACATACCATCACTTGACAAACACTTTTCTTGCATTTTTTGAACAGCTAATTGACAAGTTTCGGCCACTTCTTCTACTGGATCTTCTAAAAATTTTTTAAGGATATTAATACTGCTGTCTAATCCGATAGCTGCAAGTGCTTCCGCTGCTTCATGACGAACTACGGGTTCTTGGGATACATCGCTTAAAATTGATTCTAATTTTGGAACTGCTAGTGGATCCTGCATCTGTCCAAGGCAATATGCACACTCATGTTTAAGAAGCGCAGATGAATCAGTAAAGCACTTCTCAATACATTTAATCGAAATCTCACCACCTATATTACGAAGAGTAAATAAAGCCCGAAATCTTTCTTTCATAGGGCGAGATTCATCGATTAATATGTTCCCAATTCTTTCAATAGCCTCTTTGTTTTCCTTTAAATGCATATTTAAAAAGTTAAATAAATAGCACAAACAGGAAAGTGAAACAACGTTGTTTACAAAATATATTGGATACGTGAAAGGCCACACAGCTTGGCAAATCTTTTTATTTTTCTTTTCCTAAAAGATTTTATGAAGATTTCCAACGATTTGCCCATTTTTGTCAATTTAAAACATTAAAGAAAAAAAAATTGGTTATTATGTTAGCATTTTCATAATTTTTTGTTATTAATTTTCTTAAGTTAAGGCTGGTTCCAAAAATAGCAGTTACCGGATCACAGATATCACATAACCTCAGCGACTGGAAATAACATAAACAAACAAAATAAATTGGGATAAATGAGTTCAGATCGTTCGTTCTTATTACATTTACAGATATGAAGATAAGGAAGTGCTTTGAGTTAATCAGTACTGTCACTTAGTGAATTTTATTTCCTCAAAATTACCAGGGTATTTCTTGAAAATATCTGTAAAATAAAAATGCTCTCCAGGGTAGTCAGAAATATTTACCGATCGAAGTTTGACAAACATTTTGTTTTCACATCGTCTTACAGTTCATCGACCTCTTTGAATTTTTTTACACCAGAACATGACGAAATGAGAAAGACAGTGAACAAAGTAATTATTAATTTATATGACAGAAAGAACAATATTTGATTTCTTTTATTTTAAGACTTTAAACATTACTTATTTCTCTCTCTCTCTCTCTCTTTTTTTTTTAATTTTCAGATAATTGATAAAGATATCAATCCTCATGTGGATAAATGGGAAAAAGATGGACAGTATCCTGCCAAAGAAATTTTCAAAAAACTTGCCAACGCTGGTTTACTTGGAATAACACGATCACCTGGTAAAATATGCTTTAATTCAATGGCTTGTTATAGAATAAAAGCTATATATAATGTATTCGTGATTATTTTACTGCTGGTTGTTAACTAAGGTGATCACTAGTACCTTTTTAGGTAGTTTTGAACTCCTTTTTTCACAAACTACCTGCTTTTTAAAACTTACACTCCAAAATACTTCTTTACATTCTTTTGTACTCCTAAATATATAAAATTTGGGTACTTATGTATTATCCCAGAAGTCCGCCAAGACGAGAGATTTTTCGCCTAGGTAAATGTCGTACACATGAAATTATTGATGGTTTGGAGTACGATTGGCACAGTTTGCCAGCACATTTGATGAAAAAATAGTTTGGTGGTAATGATTGTCGGGATAGTACATCATATTATTCATCAACGTATTTTAATCTTCTTAAGACATTTCCATTCTGAAAATAGTTTAAAATTCTATAAAATAATACAAATAAAAAAAGATACAGGAATATGAACATTTTGGGTGGCAGAAAAGGCCCAACCTTCCTCAGGTATAAAAAAGCACCACAATCAACACAGTCAGGAAGGTAAGAACTGAAAGTAAATAGGGACTGAAAGTAACAACCTGTTGATTCCACAGGAGTGCACCATAAATCTTTTTTTTTTTTTTTTTTTTTTTAAATGGTGGGTGGGTATTGGAGGAGGGGGAAGATAAAAACTAATCATTATTTGTGGACTTGTGAGGGGTGTGCAGAAAGTTTCTGGGGGAAGGGGTATCACACAATAGATAGAAAATTACCATAGTGATTGTTATTTACTACACGATTCAATTTGTACAAAGAACAATATTTTGTGAATAAAATGGATATAGGAAATTAATATATATATATATATATATAACAAATGAATATATTTTTGATAGGGTGTACAAGTGGAATTTTAGGTACTTACATATTATCCCAGCAGTCATTTCCGCCAAACTATTTTTGAGTCTAATGTGCTGCCTGTCAAATGGATTTCTAACTATCAATTATTTAATTTGTCTGGCATTTATTTTGGCAAAAAATTGCGGTAAAATCATACAAGCCGGTGCGCACCCCATGTAAACATGGCAACAGTCACTGGAGCTTGGCGGCCGCCAAGCTCCAGCGACTGTCGCCAACCATTTTCCACGATCAGCACATTAAAATTGCACATATATTCCACTAAAAATGAGCAACCAGTGGACCGTTTTTAACTAAAAAAACCTCAGTGGATTCAGCAACCTAGTTGTACAGCTATCTAAACTAGGCAACCAGTGGTCCGTTTTTAACTTAAAAAACCTCAGTGGATTCAGCAACCTAGTTGTACAGCTATCTAAACTAGGCAACCAGTGGCCCGTTTTTAACTAAAAAAACCTCAGTGGATTCAGCAACCTAGTTGTACAGCTATGTAAACTATGCAACCAGTGGACCGTCTTTAACTAAAAAAACCTCAGTGGATTAAACAACCTAGTTGTACACCTCTTATAAAGTCAGTATGATTAGAATAGCACGTAAATAGCACTTACGGAAACATAAAACACATCAAATATCAATTTAAAATTCACATTAAAAACCTTAAACATTGCAAAGATTCGTTAAAAAAGAGCACTTACCTTTATTTTTTTTAAAATAACCACTCAGAAATGTCCCCAAAACCCACCGGCTTATAACGTAATACCAGCATGCTTTCTTTTATTTAGCTCTATATTCACACCTTATTTCTATCAAACACACACAAAAGAACTCTCCTTTTCCTTTCAAAACATAAAAAAACTCCATATTCCACACATAAATACTGACGACGAAAGTCCCCGATATGCTTACTAACCTACGATAAAGAGTCCGTAAAACAGAATCAAAACCACAAAGAAAATCAAACATTAACTTAATCCACTCTATCACCAGCCACAAACAAACAACTATCGTCATTCAATTAGCACTGAATGAAAATCCCATACTTCAAAACACCCCGTGTTTCTCTTTGATTACTAGTCTAAACAATCACCGGCAGGGTACTTCACTCCAGCTGAGCATCGCTCATGACGGCGCCAGAGCCAACGCCAAATCAATTTGTAAACAAAACATCAAAATGTAAACAGCACCGTATACGGAATATAGTCCAAAATTGCTTGTCTTGGCAGACTGCCGAGGTAATACATAAGTACCACTAGTGGGTATCACCTAGTACTTGGTGGTTTTAGGATTTTTAAAAAAATTTTGGCGACACTGAAACATTGTTATGGGATATATACACAATCAGCACATGTACACCTATCATCATTGGCCACTTTACAAACATTTAAAAGTTATTACATACAAAAAATAAACAGAATTAATTTAAATTCTTTTAACCCGAGCATTTGGAAAATTAGCAAATATTGTGAAGTTGTTTTCCCTGTATAACAAATTCATACAGTTTTATTTCATTTATTTATTCATTCTTTTTATTTTGATAGAAGGAACCATACTTAATAAATATAAGCTGTAAATATTATTTTGAAGCTTAAAGTTGCTATATATTCAATGACATAATTGTTTTTGTTAATATGAATCATATTTATGTATATTGCACTGAAAACTATAGTTTGTGAATTTAATTTTACATCTTGACTGCTAGAAGATTAATCATTTAATAAAAAGTGTATGATTACATATTTTAAAAATTCATATGCATGCATATTTGATTTTTAAAAACTTTTAATCTGTTATTTTTCTAGACCATGGAGGATTGGGGCTAGATTATTCTTACACAGTAGCATTTTTTGAAGAACTAAGCAATATTAATTGTGGGGGTATACCCATGAGCATTGCTGTACATACTGATATGTCTACTCCAGCCCTAGCAAGGTAATTTACATTTTCTTACATGATCTAGTAAAGTGTTTTGATTTTAGTGATGTATTGTAATGCGATGGAATATCACTAACGTAATTGTTCGATGATTAGACATTCCAAGTAATTTAAATTTTTAAAGGCATTATTATTAGAAAAATGGCTAGCTTATAAAACTGACAGCTGTTTAATGCGAGCTAATAATTTACGCTGTTCTGTTACAGCGTAACTTTTTAAAAAAATGATTTTTAAAGTCAGAGAAATACAGGAAACTAGATTCTGTGTTAAACAACATAATTTTCAGGTCCTCAAAAGTATTATAGTAAGTAAAGTTCTTTGTGTGAGTTTGTAATTATGTATGTTCAGTCACAAACCATTCAATATGTTTTAGGGAAGTTCCCCCCCCCCCCTTCCATTGAAATAAGCTAAATATTTTTAGTCTGACACACACTTACAGAGAGTGAGACAGATAGATTAAAAGGAAAAAGACAAACTCATAATTATTTGTAAATCTGTAAGTCTTACACCATTTCAATTGTTTTGTTGATAGAAGAACGCTTCATAAAAATTGATTGTTTGATCTTTTGGTACCGTACACAGTAGTATTATTGAATGGTGTATTAGCAACTGATCTGGTTGAATCCTGGTATAACACACTGCTCTGTCAATTCGGGGATAAACATGTAATGTGGCAATTTTTGTGCATTCTATATGTTGTAACCCTTGGTACCAGCTGCCATTTTGTATTTTGCAGTTTAAAAATAAGAAATACATAAGTAAAATCTCATTTCTTAAAGTTCCATTTCTTGTCTAATTATGTATTTCTGCAGTCATCATATTTTAATTTTTCCCATTTCTTTTTTTATACCTAAATTAATGCTTTCAGAAATCTGAATTTTTACATTATTCTCTGGTTTGTCTGCAGTTACAAGAATGGAAAACACACCAAACTGCCTATTTTTGAGATCGTGCCGAGCAGTAAGTTAAACCAGGGGTCAACCACAGATCTGTTTTAAGACTGCTCAGAAAAAGTAACAGAATTTTGGCAATAAATATGTCCTAATGACCTGTACTATCTCATGCTGTTAATTTTGAATATAGTAGTTCGTTTCAGAAACCATTTTGGCATGATTTCAGATTTGTGCTAAGCAAGAAACAGTTCAGTCTTTTATGTGTACAGTTAAAGTATCTTCCATAAATCATATGCATAAAACATTGATAATGCTGATGTAATACAGCATATGTTTAGCCAAAAGGATCCATTTTCTTCCAAATCAAAATGAAATAAGAAAAGGCAGCAAGTAGACACCATAAAAAGTTCATCTTGCAAAACGACTGGACCCACAAATTTGGATGCCAGTGTAAATCCTCTAAAGTATGAGTAAAACTTTAACAAAATGCAATGGTAAAAATCACTATTTCTCAGAGGTGCTATGTCAACAGAACTCTAAACATATGAATGTTCAAATATGCATAATTGTATCTCTTACTGTGTTTGTAAATTCGTTTAGATTTGGAAGTGAAGAACTGAAAGAAGAATTTCTGAAACCATCTATTAGTGGAGATGCAGTCTCATGTGTTGGAATTAGTGAAGTTCACTGTGGATCAGATGTTGCTAGTAAGTACATTTCTTTTAGCTTTGTTTAAAATGAAATTATAACAATATTATTATTTTTGTAATATTTTGAATGATTACCTAAAGCCCCAATTTCCTAGAATGGCACAAGTGGCACAGCACCTCATTGTGATTAATGACCTTAGCAGTGTCTTTCCCATACATAACATACATTTCTTCAAATATGATTTCCTAGCCTGGAGAATGACACTCTTGACATCACACACTGCCTTCCCTAGTAGCAGAGTATTTCCTTGCCTTCGACAATCTGTGGACGCACGAGAGAAAAACACTTTGGCATAAACTTGGATATCACGGGAGTGACCAAGTCTATATTTGACCTATGATCTGGCTAGTCGCAGTACAACTTGATGTGAAAGAGTCCGCAAAAACAGAGAAAAATGGGCGGTGACCATTAGGCATGAATAAGAGAGGAAAAACAAAGGACTTACCCCAGTAGATGGTCGACGCAATGAGATCGCTGGCACACAAGAGGAAGAACTTCAGAGACAAAAGTAAAGAGGCATGCTCATTATCACAAAAAAAGACTTTATTTAAACATTTGAATCATGCATATCTGAGACCAAACAAATATGATTAAGCACCAATACAGCAATAAATCACCTTGATACAAAAAATGGGGGCCATGAGGGAGCCTACAAAAATTTTTTGAAAATGGCTTGCACATCGATTCTATGTATATCAAAGAGGAAAGGGGGAGCTTGCACAGAGCAATCTTCAGTAAAAAATGATTATATATATATATGTATTTTAATAAAGCTGTGTCCTAGGCCCAAGAATCCAAAAAATTAGCCACAAAAATAAAATGGAAAAAGGTCACGGATTCATTGGCCTAGCACTTCCTGAGGCCAGCGACGAAAAAAGAAAATAGGGATACAACACTGCAACAAGCTCATCCAACAAGTGTATTCAAAATATGAAGTGTCTGTTGCCTGTAGCATGTGAGCAAAAGCAGCAAACGATTCTGGCAACCTCAACCAAAACCTCACAGGCAGGAAGAAGAAAGCACAGCGATTGGTTTAGAGGCAAGCGCAAGCCGAAGACGATGATGTCAGCCCAGAGAAATTTGAAGTTCTCCGCAGCATGAGAAGCAGCTGACGTGCCGACATCTTGGAAGCAAATTAAAAAAGGAATAATTAAAGAACCACCAGTGAGAACAGGTAAAAAATTAAGAGGAGGAAGACGCAGGAGCAAGAACAAGGTAAATTTAATACCCAAGCAAAGAATTAATTAGAAAATGGTAGAGAAAAAAACAAAAACAGATTAAACAAACAAAATAGCACGTTAGATATTTACATCACAGACACGATCAACTGTACCTTGGACAAGATGAATTTTGTCGCGTTCACAGAAAAACTTAGTAAAAAAAAAAAAAAAAATCCTTCTCTCTATCTCAAAGAGCATCCAAATTACAAGTTTTACATTTGTAACAATAAAATGCATTATTTTTTTGTAACATTAAAAAAAAATTTCTTGTTTGTTTGCGCTGCAAATATTTAACAATAATTATAAGTAATGATATATTTTTACTGTGGTTGTTAGTTTTAAAGATGTTTGCTAAGAAAAAAAGTACTAATTAATAAAGATATAAAATTGTTTAATCAAGCATTATGTACAATTTTTTCATTGTTATGTATGCACAAAAAATGCATTTTAAAAGTTATGATATTTTTTGCTGTATTACATATATGCATAGAATGAAGCTTATCAAAATACCATTTTTTTGGCCTCACCATGGCATAGTGGTTATGTCACTGAAATTGGAAGACAGCCGAAGGGTCAAACTCCTGGGTTCGGGTCCCATCATGTGGCTGTCGATCTCCAGATGTAACGTGAATAGGCATTAGAACCTCTTAGATAGTCCTCCTACCAATGCACCCCCCAACCTTGGCAGATCGCCCTATCGTAGCATTGCCATAATCTTGTAAACATAAAAACAAAATACCATTTTTACATTTTTGTCTTTAAATAAGTAATACTGTGGTTGTTGGTTATTAAAATTACTTTCAAATAGTTTTAGAATTTTATAAGTAACTGTTAATAATTAATTAACAGAATAGTTCAGGTGTGTCAAAAATACTCCATTCACTAGTAAATAAGTACTAATTAATGCTTTTAAACAGTTTCATATCTTTATAAATTACAATTTTTTTAAAACTATTATATACTCTCTAAATGATACGAAAAAAAAAATATATATATATATATATATATACTAGCTGAATGCCCCGTTCTTCGCACGGGAATGAATGGATTCTTTTTTTATATTACGGTTTGTTGTCATTACTATTTATCATAATAAATAGATATAGCAAAATTGATATCGTATAAATATTATCTGTGTTCAATAATTATCCATAAAGAATTTCATGGCGATCGTTTGAAGGGTGAAGAAGATGATTCGGCGCAGCGCCTTCAACTGTCGAAGCTTTTGCAAATGGGTAGCATCAAAATATTTTTCATGTTCAAATATCTATGTGTACCAATTTTCATAGAAACAGTTTAACGGTCAAGATATGCCGGAATCGCCATCTAGTGGCAAATTAAAAGTAATAATACGCTAAAGTGCCATCAAAGGGCGAATTAAGAAAAATGGATAACGCAAAAATATTTTCCGTGCTCAAATGTGTATGCATACCAATTTTCAGAGCGGTTAGTTGAACGATCAAGAAGTTGATTGCTGAAGTGCTATCTAGTAGCGAGTTCAAATAATTAAGTGCTGCACACAGGGGGCAGATTTGCCGAGTTGGGGGGTCTTGGGGGAAAACTTCGTTAGGGGACCCTCTTTCGACATTTTTTTTCAAAATTTACAAATTTTGAAACTTAAAGAACAATTGGGGGGGGGGGGGCTTTTTGTTGGGGGCCCGGGTGCTTGCCCCGAATGCCAGCCCGGAAATCACACCCTGGCTGCAGTGCCATCAAATTGTGAGCACAGCCAAATGAATCCTAAAAAAATATTCTTTCTGCTCGAATTTGCATGTATACCAATTTTTAAGGTGATCAGTCGAACTGCTTTGAAGTTGGCACACTGCATCGGCATCTAGAGGCGAGTCATAGCAAAATAGATAGCGTAAAAGTATTCTCTGTGCTCAAATATCTGTGTGTACCAATTTTCATAAATCAGTTGATCGGTATTTTCATAGCAAACGGTTGAACGGTACAGAAGGCGAGTTATAGCTAAACGGATGCTGCGAAAATATTCTTTTCGTTCAAACATCTATATTTACGAATTTCCATGGCATTCAATTAAACAGTCCTGAAATTATTGGTTTGAAGTGACATCGAGTGGCAAGTTATAGCAAAATGGATAACGCCAAAATATTCTCCATGTTCAAATATCTATCTATACCAGTTTTCATAGCGATCAGTTGAACAGTCTTTATATGCTGCTGTGCCATCTATTGGCGAGTTAAGGTAATGATGTGCTACAGCACAAAGGAGTAGTTATTTATAACAAAATGGAAAACACGAAAATATTCTCCGTGTTCAAGTATCTATGTATATCAATTTTCATAGCGATCAATTGTCCAGTCAAGAAGTTGGTGCGCTGCATCGCCATCTAATGGCGAGTTAAAATAATAATGTGCTGCAGTGAACTTCTATACCCAGAAAAATTGTAGTGAGTAGCAGCTAAGTAAAATGAGTAGCAGCTAGTAGTGAGTAGCAGCTAAATGAATAGTTAGAATGTACTCTCCGTGCTCAAATGTGTAAGCAAAAAATTTTTATGGCGATCAGTTGAACGGTATAGAAGTTGATGCGCTTCAGCGCCATCTTGCGGCAAGTTATAGCAAAACGGATAGCGTAAAAATATTCTCCATGTTCATATATCCATGTGTACCAATTGTCATCAAAACGGTTGACTGGTATTTTCACAGCAAGCGCTTAAACGAAATAGAATTCGGCGTTCGACAGCACCATCTAGCGGCAAGTTATAGCAAAATGGCTAGTGTAAAATTATTCTACTTCTTCAAATATCCGTGTGTACCAATATTCATCAAAATCGGTTGAACGGTACTTCCATACCGAGCGGTTGCACGGAATTGAATTCGATGTATACTGCAGCGCAATTTAGCGGCAAGTCATGGCAAAATGAATAGTGTAAAAATATTCTCCGTGTTCAAATATCCATACGTTCCAATTTTCATAAAAATCGGTTGAAAGGTATTTTCATAGCACGCAGTCGAACGGAATAGAAATCGGCGTTCTGCAGTGCCATCTAGCGTCAAGTTACAGCAAAATGGATAAAGTAAAAATATTCTATGTCTTCAAGTATCCGTATGTACCCATTTTCATTAAAAACGGTTCAATGGTACTTGCACAGCAAGCGGTCGAACGGAATAGAATTCGACGTTCTGAAGCGCCACCTAGCGGCAAGCTAGAGGAAAATGGATAGCATAAAAACCTTCTCTGTTCAAATATCTATAAATAGCAATTTTCATCAAAATTAGTTCAATGGTATTTTCATAGCAAGCGGTCGAACGGAATAGAATTCGACGCTCTGCAGCGCCACCTAGCGGCAAGTTATATCAAAATGGATTGCGTAAAAATATTTTCCGTGTTCAAATATCCATACGTACCAATTTTCGTCAAGCTAAGTCAAACGGTATTTTTATAGCAAGCAGTTGAATAGAATTCGACGTCCTGCAGGGCCACCTAACGGCGAGCTAGAGTAAAATGGATAGCATAAAAACCTTCTCAGTGACAAAAGACTAAGTGTACCAAATTTCATGATGATCGGTCAAATGGTCTTGGAGTTTTTCAACGTCCCACACACCCACATACATACACACAAACATTCATTTTTATATATATATAATTTGTTTCAGGTAAAATGGTTCGCAGACGATAATTGCTTGAGATTCAGTTTTCGTGCTGATATGGCAACATACGTAAACATTAAATTTTAATATTTTATTGGAGTTGAAATTCAGATGTTCTCATGAGTTAGAAAAGGACAGATATATATTTTTCACATTTTCGCCACCCACAACCACCCACTTCCCCCCACCGCGACCAAACTCCCTTACTTTCACCGTGAGGGCAAGGGGTATTTACCACCCCAACGGGAAGTTATTTCGAGTAGGTGGTGATAGAGAAAACCCTGTCTTTACAAACGAACATTAGCATTTTATATATATATTAAGATATATATTTACATGTTAAAAATTTATATACTGTTTTCTTTTACATACATGCATCAAATAAGCTTTAAAAATATCAAAATAATCATTTTTACATTCTTTTCTCTAAACATGAATGGCTTAATTAATTATTAAGCATTAATTTTGCATTTAAGGGGACTTGATACCCGAAATGTAGTAAAAAGCAATTTTTCAATTTTGCCTAGAAATGTTCTTTGATTCTTTATTATGTTTAAGTATACAATTTTTAAAAGTCATGATATTTTACTTTTTGTTTCTTGATTCAATCATTATTTTAAAAATATAATATTTAGAATTGAAGAAAAAGATATTTTAAATGACAGACTAAAATGTGTGGGTCTGTAAATGCGATGTTAGAATTTTACAATCATTCAATTTTTCATTCTGGGATTTCATTTTCAGCCATATATCAGTATTTATTTCAGATGGATGCTGGAAATAAATGTTTTCGCGGAATAGCTGAACTAAGTGAAGGAAGTGAACTCGTTGAATGCTGCCGTCCCTCTTGGAAACCTTCCCTTCTCGACGGCTGTGGGCAGAGTTTTTTACAGTTGTCACCTCGGACAGTTTTTTGCGGCTGTCAAGGTGTCCCACTTGCTGCACTTTTGGAAACAAGGGCTTATATCCATAACAAAATTTTCAAATTTTAAATATTTACATATTAAATTTTTGACATTTCAGATAATTTGCTGACTCAGTGTCTAAATTGTTACTAAACTTATTTATTTTTACATACTGTGTATTTAAAAAAATATATGTTGGGAGCATGTCGTTTTAAATATGTGTTCAAATTAAATAAGCCTATAATGAGAAGAAAATTTAAGCTTTAATTTGTTTCTAACTCTGAGGGAAACAATTTAAGGCTTAAATGTTATTAAACTTACTGTATTGTTAAGACTTAAATATAAAAAATATTAATAATTATTGCTTAAAAATTGCTCTTTTATTGCTATATTACTTTTTTTTCTTTGCATATTTATTTATTCTTTTTAGTATTTATCTTAACATGTACATATATTTATACATGGGGTGTCCCAAAAATACTCACATAGGCTTTTATTATTAAAGTATTGATCATAGATGTATACAATAAATTGTAATGTGTCAAAAAAAGTGCAGAAGTTTATGGTATCCATTAAATTTTCAGAAGATTAAATCTGAATAAATAAAAAATTTAAATTTTTATACAATTCCCCATAGAAAAAATTCCCAATTTGTATAATGTGCCTCATATATTAATTAGGTGATGTATAAAATTTCAACTTTACATCACAAAGAGGCTCGGAGTTACGTTTAAACAAAGTTGATAAGAGGCTATACAATACAAATAATGGTAAAAATACGTATTTTTCCTGCTTTCTTTCATAACTTGTCTACAATCCCTGAAATGCAATCATTTGGAAGTGATTTTTTGCCCTTTGAGAGCCTTTCAAAGTGGTTTTAGTCAGTATCTATTTATTTTCATATTTCAGACACTTTTAAGGATAAAATGCTGAAATTTTGTACATCACCACATTAACGTATGAGGCACATTTTACTGTCTGGTAAATTTTCTTCATGGGGACTGTATAAAATGTTAAAGTTTTTATTTATTTAGATTTCATCTGAAAATTTTAATCAATATCATTAAGTTTTGTATCTTTCTTTACGTATAGGTCTTACTTATTGCAGAGGTTTAAAATCAGTATTTAAGGAATAAAAGCCTAGGTTATTGTTTTTGGTCCTGTTTTGATTAATCCTGTGTGATTCTGTATGTATATATATATATATATATACATATTTATTTAACATAAATGTAAAAATATAGTTCTATATAACGGATTTTTATTGCTTAGGCATCACAACAAAAGCTGTCAGGAAAGGAGATGATCTAATCATTAATGGTGGTAAAATGTGGATTACTAATGGACCTCAAGCTGACTGGATGTGCATGTTAGCAAATACAAGTGATGGTCCTCCCCATAAGAATAAATCACTCATATGTGTCCCTTTAAATTTACCTGGTAAAGTTTCCATAGTATTGAAATATGGAAATGCTTTTATTTTTCCCTTTCTCTTTTATAGATAAATGGTTTTACATACTTAAAGAATCTCTATATATTGATTAGTTAATATATTATTTACTTTTTATCATTTGATGTACTGTTTAACACTTCAACCCCCTTCCCCTCCTTTTTCTTTTAAACTTGATTTAAAAGTACCACTAAAGTTGAAGCCTACAGTACTTTTAAAATAAATTTTATTTCACTAGATTGCTTATGTTTTTGAAATGTTTGTAGATGAAAAGTCCTGCTTAACCTTAGACTAGAAACTATAAAATTTTATCTGCAGCATTATATTTTGTTGAATAAGTATTTGGAACTACTTAACATATAATATAGGAAAGTAAACATTGATATGAAAGTAAAAGAGTTTGCTGTTCATATTTATGCAGTTTAGAGTCACAGTGTCTCAAGATTCCAGAAAATAGGCTTTTGTTTTGATATATTGATCTTGCAAACTTAAAATTTCAGCATGTGCAGGGTTTCTACTGATGTGGTGCTTACGTGCATGACAAAAATATTCCATGGATATCATGAAGAATATTAGCTTATATTACTTTGGTACTCAACAGAGAAGATCAGTCAGTTATTTTGAACTTATATAAAGTTGTGTTTATTTTTCTGTATTTTTCCCCTTGAGTGTTAGATTCTATTCTTATTCTCTCAGTGGTGCTAAAGACGTTTAGGCCATTTGTATCGAAAAAATTTAGTTTTATATCAGTTTTGCTGGCTTTCGTATCAGAAAAAAATCTAATTTTGTATCAATTTACAAATTTTAAGTTTAAAGAACAATTTGGGAGCCCCATTTGTTGGAGGGCCGGGTGCTTGCCCCGAATGTCCTCTCGTAAATCAGGTTCTGCCTGCATACATCTGTTTCGATCAAAAACGTGTTGCCCTTCCTCATTGACAATCCTAACTATTGTCACTGAGGAAGGGCAAAAAGTTTTTGCTCGAAGCAACTGCATGGCTATTTAAGTAAACTTTATGTAAAGCAACTATATGCAACTTTATGTGAAGTTAACTTTATAAACTTATAAATACTTGTTTTATAAAGTTTTTTATTATTTTATGTTTTAAACACCAGTTATTTTGAGTAATTTTATTGGTTTAAAATAGTTCATTTAATGAATTATTTTCCTTATTAGAGCTTCCATTTAGTTTCCATTTTGCATATAGTGGATTATCTTTTTATGCTATTCAAAATACAACAAGTAAGAAAAAAATTTACTTCTTTCTTGGTTTTTAAAAGGAGGAGAAATTTATTTTGAAAACCATTCATTTAAAATTTTCTTTTAAACCTTGAAATTTTTTTCTAATTTAACTGTTAAATATATTATCTCAAAGCCCCCTCCAATTTCTTTTTTGCACTACGCTTATTGTCCCAAAAAAATGGTAAATAAGAAAAAAATGTTTTAAAAGCATATATAGCAATTCAGAAATATTGGAGGAGTGTTTAGGTACATTAGCAATTTTATTATTGTTTGATTTATATCAGCTCTAATCTATGTTTACTTTAATGTATGGGATGTTTTCTCTGTCTATTATCTTGATGGAACATCTGCCTCATTCTGAATGCACATCATTTACCAAACAGGGTAAAGAGGCAGGATGTTTTGACCATCGTTTTGAGAGCCTTTGTACCTTATTTACATGAATCTATCAAATAAAGTGCTTTGTAGAGGAAAAAAAATTCTAAGACCATCCTCTTTTTTTTTGTTAATTGTTTTTATTTTACTTTTATTAACACTACACTTGCTTTTAAAGCAATGGAGTATAATGTTTGGATTTGTTGGTTTGGGGGAAGACCAGTTTTGAACTGCACATGCTTTCTGATATAAAATAGAGAAAGTGTTCTGATGAAAATGGGAAAGTGATATATTAGTATGTACTTTTTTGGACCCTGGGACAGCACGGATTTGGCACACAATTTGTTTATAATTATACTTTTTGTATCGGGAAATATCAAGAGTTTCTTTCAGCATAAAGACCTTCAAAAATATACTTTTTGTATCAGGATGTATCAAGAGATTCTATTTGGTGTAATTGGTGCAGCTGTAGCCCCCCTGTATCCTCTGTCTCTAGGTGAATCTTTTCAAACCCATCCCCTCCCCTCTCTTTACTATTGTAAATCTACCAGGATTCTTTCCGATGCTGACTTACTATCTTAAGCAGATCTACTATCTTAAGCATCTTACGCTGACTATTATTTTAAGCAGAAAAGAAATAATCTAAAATTAAATCTGTAGTCATGAGTGTTTGTTTCGCAGTGTGCTCCCACTGATTGCCATACTGTGGTTATTTTCATCGCCATCACCATCCTGTACTGGTATGTATATTTGGGATAGCATTTCCCCCCCTTTCACGGTTTCGCTATAACAGATTCTGTCATTTGTAATGTCAGAAAATATAGTAACTCCTATATAGTTTGATTTGGAGATTACCAAAGTGTTTGCTATTACAGATTTCGCTAAATGGGATTCAGTAGTATGTTTATTTATAATTATGATAAATGCTTTCTTTTAGGTATCACTTTTAATAGAATCCATAAGTTGGGAACTTGCAGCTCTGATACTGCCCAGTTCTTTTTTGAAGATGTGCATGTGCCTGCCAAAAACATAATTGGTGAAGAAGGAATGGGGTTTACTTATCAGATGTTGCAGTTTCAAGAAGAAAGAATGGCAGCTGTGATTGGAGGTATAACTTAATAACAACATTAATCATCAGTTGTCTGTTTTGCTATTTTTATGTTATAGCCAGACATGGATATTATAGGCCTATGGGGATGCAGTGCACAATATTTTGTCCTATTAGATTTAATTGTTATTAAAGTTGGGTAAAAGAGAGAGTTTTCCACTTTTCTCAATAATCAACAGGTGAGGACACTTGTGTAGCCAGTTATAATTACTATGCAAGACCATAGAACTGCATAACAAACTCTTTTAATAAGCATCTACAAACTTTAATCCTTCAGCATATACTATTTCAGCAATCTGGAGTAGCTTTAATAATGTCACAGTGAATGACTTCATAATGATTAATGTCCAATTTTCTTTTTAAATATCAACATATTATTAAATATTCAAGCTCATTTATTTAGATACTAATGTAGATGTATCAGGTTGTAACGAAAGTTTTCCGCCATATCTGCTTGAAAAACTAACTTCTAACTCCTTAGATAACTGTTTTTGAACTTTCGGTACCAAACCTGCACAGTGTCACATGATACAGCAATAGTACTTAAAGCTGTACTTATAATTCGATGATATTATGTAGCTGACTTTATGCAACACAACTGGAAGTAAATGATGGTTCTAATCCTCTAGAGTGATAGTTCCATTTGAGACACCTTATTCTTAATGATAACCATATTTTCTACAGATTTCACAACACAGTGTTATAAAGTAAACCTCTTTCTTTCAAATGCCAAAAATCGTTTGACAAAATATGAGCAAATACGCCAACGAGAATTGTGTGCTGACGAAGTTTGCGGTGGCGGGAAACTTTCGTTACAACCTAATATTTTCTAGAAAGTTTAAAGAAAAATGTGTGGAACTCATTAAATTAGTGGAACTTATGTTCCACTAATATCATAAACTATTACTCAAATAACTTTTGAGACATAAAAATATTATTTGTAACATTGTCTTGAAATTTTTTTTAATTGCTTGTTTTCTGCTCATATTTTTAGTTTATACTGGTCTGACTAGAACAATAGAACAAACAATTGCTTACTGCAAGGAGCGCAAAGCTTTTGGACAGCCAATTATAAATTTTCAAGTTATTCATTATACTCTTGCTGAATTGCAAACTGAAGTGGAAGCATTAAGATCATTAGTGTACCGTGCAGCTGGTAATGCTTCTTTCAATTATAAAATTACATATTTTTAAAACTATTTTTTTTTTGTTTGATTAGTATGAATATATTTTACTATGTATGTATCTGTGTAAACCACATATGAGCAACTGCCAGCCCGCAGGCTGGATGTGGCCTGCCATGGCTTTTGATCCAGCCTGCGGAACATATAAAAATCTATATAAACCATTCATAATATAATATAAATCCCAATTATATGGCCCCGACTTCATTAACATCCTGAAGTTTGGCTTGCAACTTTGTTAACATCCTAAAGTTTGGCCCATACCTAGTGTAAACTATTAAAATTATTACTTATGCTTAATTTAACTATTCTCAGATTATTCATTTACTTCCAGAAATGTGTATTAGTAAATACATTACTTGCTATTTCTAGATTTACATAAACCTGCATAAAAAAAAAAATTAAAAAAATTAGAATACCTATTTTAAGTCTTTTGTAGCTAAAACTCATTTTTTAGAAGTTGCAGTAACTTTTCTTCATTAATGAATGTATGGTAATTCTTTAAGCTGGTAACTGAACTGAAGAAGTCTTCCAACTGCTAAATATACAGGGTGGCCATAATTAAACTGCACGTGTTCAAGGGGTGCTGGAGAGAAAACTACTGGGAATATTCCAGTGAAATTTGGTATCTACACGTTTCAGAACTTGCGCAAGTCAAATATGAAAAAAAAAACCCGCCGTTTTTGCCCGATAGATGGCGCTGTATCGTATTTCATCGCTTATCGGTGGCATATATGCAAATTTTAAGCTCATCGAACAGTATAAAAACAAGACGATATTGAGTAATGGTCAATCATGACTCTGAATAAGAAGGAACGTGCATTGTTAGTGAAGATATTCTATCAGAATGGTAGTAGTTATACAGCTACTCTGAAAGAATACTGGCGTATGAAACGAATAAGAAGAGGTCCAATGAGTGTCAATGAGAATAAATAATGGCTTAATTGTTTTCCAAAGCGTCTTTATGGATTGTTTAATTTGTGATCTTAAATTACATTAATTTTTGATTACATGATAGTGTAAAAATTTAATTACTGAAGCGAATTGTATTGAATTTTGATAAACTGTAAATGATGTTTTATATTGTTTATATGCCTCTTAGAATGTCATTATGCTCTGTCTATTGGTTTTGGAAGTTGTATATGCCACCGGGGAGTGTTGAAATACGATACAGCGCCATCTATTGGTCAAAAATGGCGATTTTTTTTTTTTCATATTTGACTTGCGCAGGTTCTGAAATGTGTAGATACCAAATTTCACTGGAATATTCTCAGTAGTTTTCTCTCCAGCACCCCTTGAACACGTGCAGTTTAATTCTGGCCACCCTGTATGTCTACAGGCATTATTAGATTCTACAGACTTTTGTCTGATTTTCAGACTTTTTCAATGTTTCAAACAAATTAAGTTTTTTTCAAATTTTCAAATTTTTTATTAACGCAAAATTGTATATAAGTAGGACAGACAAATATCAGCAGGAATTACAATATTTATTGAACTTTAAATTCATAAGTTGTTGCTCAAATGTTGTTTGCACATTCTTTCAGACTTTTCCTTTTTTTGTCAATTTCGTCCCTGTGTCTAACAGTATAGAAAATCAAGCCATCTATAAAATAAAATGAATTTTTAAAAATGGAGTTCTTTTAAAAATAAATTAAATTTTGCATACTCTTGCCTAAAGGTTTATTGAAACAATAAATATTAAATTATGTTTTGATGAAGATTTATCTTAGATATACAATCACACATAAGTGTTACTAATTTCTCTTATATAATTTTAGCTCAAATGATGGACGGTCAAGATGTAACATTGCTTGCTTCTATGGCAAAATTGAAAGCTGGTCGTTTAGCAAGAGAAGTTACTGACAAATGTCTTCAGTTTTGGGGTGGCATGGGCTATACAGCTGATGCACTTATAACTCGCCAATACAGAGATTCACGTTTATTATCTATTGCTGGAGGAAGTGATGAAGTAATGTTGAGTATTATTTCTAAATTTATGGGAACTCTTCCAAAAGCAAAATGATAGACAAAATGCAGTTCTTTCAGAAATGTTTTCTTGTGTGCAAATAGAGAATATTTATTGATTAAATACATGCCAATATATTAAAAAACTCAAACATTTATGTCAGAGTTGTAAAAATATACGTGCAATAGCTAAAGTGTTAATTGTTTAGGAATATCACTTTTTTTCTCCTATTTATGAGGGAAATTTGAAATTTTTGCAAGTTTTAATATGTAGAAAAATATAAATTTATTGAGTACTTAATAAAATATTAAGTTCATTTAATTTTTATTAATAAACTGCTTCTATAGATGTGTATGTTTAGTAAATATGTATTGATCAAACTTGTAAATAAAAATACCCAGGTTTTTAGCACTGTAGCTTTTTCATTACACTGTCAAATACTTCTTTCCTGCAAGTAAGAAATTGTAACCATTTAATTACAATTTAAAGAATTGTTTGCATAAAAGCTTATTTTTTATTTTATTAATTTAAATTTTGACATTTGTTTAGCACTAATACTGAACATCATTTACTCAAATTAATTCATACAAAGGGGATCAGTTTTTTGAATCTGTATCGATGTCTCAGAGTTTCATAATTTTAGGTTGCTAAATGTTATATTTCTTATGCCTTTACTTTTAAAATTTGTTTTGGAAAAAAACAAAATTGCTTAGCATTTTCCAGAAAATGTTAAAAATTATTAGACTTTTTTTTCCTACAATAAACTATTTTTTAAATAACACAAACTTTTAGCTACTGCAACTATATATTTTATTTAAAGTTTTATCTAAGGATTAAAAATTTAACTGAGGGAAAAGGGCTGATAGTGACATTTTCTACAAAATCTTCAACTTTATTTTTATATGCATTTTTTTTTTTAACAAGTTGTATTTTTATTTTCTTAAAAAATATCTTTATGAAATGATACAATGTTATTTATGTGTGCATGCTAAAGTAAGAAAACTAATACTATTTTGTAAATAAATAAATGTATATATACAGAAATGCATTTATATATAAATAAATATGCATATACATTTACTAAAACCAGTAGAAGACTACTGAATTTTTATAAATTTTATACATGTATTCCTAATTGTTGAAACTTATTTATGCAATACTTTAAAATTGCTCCTAAAATATTTTTAAACATTTAAATTGTGTTGCTGTGAATGGATTTTTTAAAGAATAATTTATATGTAAATATGAATGAAAATGTATGTAATAAAATCTTTTATAGAACATCTCTATGAAGTTTTCAAGAAGTTTTTATTAAACACATAGTAGTTATTTGCACATATTTACATTACATATTTACAAAAGCACTGTAATTTGCTTTAAAATATTTTCAGTATTACACTAGTTTAAAAAATGTTTATTTTCACATAAATGATAGTTATTATGCTCATCTATTTCAAAAATTCTATAAAATTCTTTTCTACAAAATAGATATATTTGCTCTTAAAAAATACCAGAAATTAATTTCTACTAACATTCTGATATCAAAATAAAACACACAGCTTTTTAAAAGAAAATTAGTCTCACTGGAAAAAAAAGAAACATTCACAATTTTGTTTTTTCGTTTGTGGGACACTTAAAATTAGCATGTCCTGCATGCACAGTTAGAATACATTTTCTACAAACTTATTGAAATTTTTTTATTCTTATAAACAGGAAGCTATTTCTCTTATGTTTCTCACAGTAGTACGTATTAAGAATTGAGAATAGTACTCATTTTGAATACTTAAATCATGTGACTCTTCATTCACTATGCACTTAATGCAGTTGGACCTTTCTATATCAAGCCATCTATGCAAAATGCCATCACAATCATCTGAATTTTGTAAATTTTCAAGGACTTTTGTCACACCCCATAGATAACATTCAAACAGGGTTTTTGTTTGAGAGAGTGAGACAGCTTTTTCTTCCGAAAGCAGTGAAAATGCAGTTTCAAAAATCTTTTTAGACATGTCAGATGAAAACTTTGATAGTAAATTGGAATCATCTACAGTTTGAATCTTCAGCATTTGAAATAACAGCATCAGAGTATACTGGCACAGGGATATTTTACATGAATCAGATGAATAGTCATTTTCTTCATAGCAAATATCATACAGAAAGACTAAAGTGTGATACTTGTCATGCTTGGTTTTTGCTAACAATAAGTTTTGGCAGCTGATATCAATTGATTCAATACCCTGAACTTGTAAAGATTTCAATGACTGTATTAGCTGTAAAGTGATGAAGCATAGCTCTTTTTCATTATCTTCTGTCAGTGATCCTGGTAAGCTCTCAGAAAAGCATTCTATAGTTAAAATATTTGAGCGATCCAAGACTAAGATTGTTGCTGGCATTGACTCTAACTCACTGTCTCCAGAGTTATCTAAAAAGTCACTTGGAATGAAGTCTATAAATTTTCCAAACATAGGATATTTAATATCACTGTTTTCTTGCAAGTGATTCTGCTGCTGAATAGAAATCTAAAAATATAAATTAATTTTATTTTCTCAAAATACAATTCATTAAACATTCACTTGTAGTAAATATAACTGATAATATTGTATAGTTATACAGTTTTATTTTGATGTAATATGTGTAAATATAGTTTACTCAATTAAATTTTAACTGTCACTAGTATTTAAAACATACCATTTTGGACTCTTTTGCAATATTTTCTACAATAAATCATAAACAACAAAATTTTAGTGTTAAACATTTTCACTCTCCACTTCCCTTAAAAAAGCATTTCCGATACTTAAAAAATTAATTATAAGATGTATCTTAAAAGTTTACTTATATATTTATTGAAAAAAATAGTTTTATTTATTATGTCTAAATCTTACTAGCATTAAAAGTTAAATATTTATAAATATGGCATATTTTGGCATCGAACATAAAACTTCTACACACATCAAAATGCTTATCTTGTTTACTTATTCACTTGGCTGGACATATACTAGGAAGCAGAAGTGTTATTACCTCACTGTACAAAAGATATACAGCCAATGTAACACTCATCTTCTTTACTTTATAACTTCTTTATTATATGATTTAAAAAAAAAGTGTGCTGTTATTAAAGGAAAATGTCTATCGGATTATGTGCTAAAAGATTTCTTATCTTCTTCTTCTTTTTTTAAAAAATCTTACAAGTTTATTCTCAGATTTGAAATCTGAAATATTGCTGGTTTTAGTGTAATCAGAATTATACTAGCAAATGTTAAGTGCTATCTTGTGGTAAAAAAATATAGCTATAAATAGAGGTATGAGTGGAACATTTTAAATATATATGGCATGTTTTCTTATTGCTAAAGCAAAGTATTTAATGCGTTTTGGATAATTTAGACATTTCTAGAAAAATCCCAACTAAAGTCCATGAACCTTATAGCCCAGTTTTTCTAATTCCATTTGATTTTGTTCACAAAATAGTTACTTAAAACATGTCAACTAAAATGACTCAGTACATTTTTTTTATCATTATTATTTGAAGGATATTTGTCCATATGAATAGCAAACATTGAATTTCTACATTTATCTGGTTTATTTAAGCTTTCAGGATTACATATGGGTTAAGATATTTACTGTGAAGAAATACATATAATTTATAGATATAACAGAATAGTCTTACTGTGGCTTCTCTATTGAATTTAAATTTCTACTTGCAACAGTATACTGTATTTAATAAATGAATTTACCTTTTTACACAAATTAAGTTTGAGACTTGGAGACCAAAAAAAGTTATTTTATTGTAGATATAGATGCTTGCTTTACAAATATTAAGTCTCAATCAAGCAAAATGTTTCTAAAAAAGAATAATTAATAGCAATCTTCAATTTAAATGCAATTATTTATTCGTGTGGATTGAGATGCACAAGAGAAAAATATCATACCACTAGAGTTAAAGCATATTCTGGATATTTTGGCATTGTTGCATGATAAGCAATTTTCTCTCCAAATGCAAAAACTGAAGATGGTTGGCTTGTGTCGATTTCAAAGTCGGTCCAATGAAACTGGAATTTGTTAAATTTAGATGCTAAGTTCTTCCGTTTCTTTAGAGCCTACAAATAAATAATAAAAAAAATTACACTTTTTTGTGATGCTGACTAATATATAGCTTTTATTCTATAAGCTTTCAAATATATAAGTAAGAAAGATTAATTAAAAAACTAATTTTAATTGCTTTTAGATATTTCAGTATTTAATATTTTTTTTAATGATAAGTAAGAAGCTTAAAGGCTGGCTTAAGTAACTTAAACTATACAGACTCTTAAAAAAATTTCTCATAAATAATTAAGTATATTTTCCTGTTTTTGATCATTTTATTTCTTAATCATATATAATTTTTAAATAACTTTAATTGGTTAAGAAATACACTGGTAAAAAAAAAGAAAGAACATACTCAGTTCTTTATTTTAGAAATTGTTTTCTCTGAGTAGTTTCTTTAGACTTCACATTCTGATTTAAAATATTAAATCTATAATTCATTTAGCCAAATAAATAGCAAGTTTCAATACCTGATTCACTAATTTGATTAGCAGTTCTCTATTAGACGACGTTAAAGCTAAATAACTGTCTTCTAAAGTTTTCCATGGATGCACATTTTTGGGAAAACTACCAGCCTGAGGTTTTGAATAAATAGGAGGAGGCCTTGCTGGTGCTTTTGTTAGAGGCGGATGTTTATTTCTTGTCAACATAGTTTTTGATAATTTCTGGCTACTTGAAGTAGCCGTTTTAATTGTTATGCTTGCTTGAACTTTGGATTCATTTGGAGTCTCTAAATTGTCATACACCCCTTCATTTGTTGTGTTCAGTTTTTGTTCAACCTAAAAATGGGAACAAATTAAGCACAAAAACAATTTTATACATAAGATAATTAAAATATTGTTCAAATCAGCAACAAATAGTATTAAAAACCTAAGTAGAATATCCAGAAGTTTGCAGCGTACCTTCTAATGTAAAAAGTAACTGATCATTGCATATGCAATAAAAGATATGCATATGATATGCATTAATGTAAAAGGAAATTTCATTCATAAATTTTATGTTGCATTTTACAAAAAATGCAGTAAGGGATATATTATGAAGAATTAAACACAATGCAAATTATTATAATAATAAAATTTAAATCATTCTATGAATTGATATTCATAGTATAATCAGAAATCTGTTTGTTACTGGAAATATTGGTTTTACTGTAAACTGTTCTGCAATTGTTTCTGAATTGTTAGATTAAGTTTTTGGAAATAACAGCCAATGACTTCAAAAATATTTATTGTCAACTTTATAGTTTTTACTACTTTTTTGTTATAGATTAAAACTAAACCTTAACAAAGAGATTGTATTTATTTTCTAACGGATTAACACAAATTTTACTGCTATTGTTTTAGATTTTATCAAAAATGAATATAAAGGAAAACATAATTGAGAAAATATTTCTTTACATGAATTTAAATCCCATTCCCTGAATTTTATTTCTGGTGCAAAACTCTCTTTTTTGTTTAAAAATCTTAATTCCTACATAATAATAATGAGTATTATTTAAATAATAAAGATTGTTATGAATACTAAAGTCTGTTTAAAGTAATATCTGCCTGTTAAAATTCCATATTATCTAATGTGATATTCGTAACATCCACAATTATAGATATTTTGTTTATCTCTGCCACTCTCTTTTTTCACTCTCTCTTCATTATTTGGCTACTGACATGATGCATGCTGTATCTTTTCTGAAATACTTGATTAATGTTTCAGGGTTGCCACTGGTCAGGGAGAAAAGGGAAAACCTGGAAAAGTCAGGGAATTTCATTTTGGCAAAAAAAGTCAGGGAGAAGTCAGGGAAAATTGCAAATTTTAGCCCAAAACCTAGAAAATCATGTAATTTGGACTGGAAAATCAGTGTTTGTAAACAAACAAGGTTTAACCTTACTTTGGGAAGCTAAAAATATCAAAGAAAATATACTAAGTTGACATCATAAACATAAAAAATAGTCTGGATTTTTACCACATGATGGTCTGGAAAACCTGGAAAAGTCAGGGAATTTTTTTTCAGAAATTGAGTGGCAACCCTGTGTTTACAAACTCTGTTTATCACATTTCAACTGATTATTTGAAATATTTGCAGAAAAAATATCCCAATATTAGGGAAGGATTATTATGGCACTAACAGAAGGACCTGTTCTTCTCACAGGAAATAGAGATATATTTGATCAATAGATTTGGGATTTGTCTGGGCATCAATGAGTCAGTCAGTTAGTCAATCAATAAGGATATCTTCCTTCATATATACATGATTGTGTTAGTAGATAGACATTAGAGAAAATGATAAAGTGTGGATAGTGTATGCTCTGAGTGAAATAATTTTCCCTATAAGATAGCATCAAATTTGCAGTTTTTTCTTCAGTTTGCAAATTTCACCTTAAGATTATAATGCATTCATAAGGTAATATCCATAAATCAAGTTTACACATTAATATTACAGAATACTATGGTTTGTTATTTACAGTTTAATAAATAATTAATAACATATCACATTGAAATTAATCACTATTAAATAAAAAAATAAAATAATAAGCTGCTGAAATATACACAACAAATATTTTTACATGGCTAGAAAAATTATAAAATAACTGTAAAACTATATTAAAATGTATTATGAAATAATTATTTAACAAGCATGATGTGTAAAGTATTGTATAATTAAAAATACTTTTTCTGATTTTATTTATATGCTTTATAAATATTTACCTCTTGAACATCAGATTTTTGTGATTCTGGGTCAGTATTATCTTTTGTTGAATTATTTTCCTAAAAAGTAAAGTAAAATAAAAGCAGAGATTTGATTAAAATATGAAAAGAGTTAATATAAAATTCAAATTGAAATGATAAACTTTGCAGATGAAACATTTCATTAATTTTAGCAGTGTATTCTAAGTACTTTTGGGGTTTTTTTATTATCGTAACAACATCATTAACAAAATTTCAATAGTAAAATTACAATTATTAATGCATAGAAGAAAAAAAAGAATCTTTTTGTAGAAATTAAATCTGCAATAATCCACCCTTTTCTTTTTGGTAATTTTAATGTATATATTTTTTACTTATAAAAATATATGCTAACATTTATAACTTGATTATTAATAAAAGTGTACTAGTTGAATAATGTCATCAACTGAAAAGAAATACAGTTGAAGGCCAGAAATCCGCCGACCTAAAATCCGCAAACGTCCGAAATTCGCAATATTCCGCCAATGATGAAATTGTTGAAAAGTTTCTTCACCAGATAAATATGATTCTGATGATGATGGTAAAAACTTGGGTAATAATAATAATAAAAAAATCCATTTGATAAAAGTTTAAAGTTAAGAGAAGAATACCTTAAATTTTTATAGCAGTTAAGTTCTGTATCAAAACAAGAATTAATGATAATTCTGTTTAAATATTCTGATGAAAATATGCAGTTTAAACAGTTATTGTTTAAACTGCATATTTAAACAGTTATACAATTTGCAAAATTAAATAAATAAAAGAAAAAAACTGAAAGTAGAAAAAAATTATTTTAAAACAAATCACCATAGAACATGTTTTCAAAATTAGAGAAAGGAAATTTTGAAACCATTTGCTTTGCTAGTCTTCATGTAATTTCCTTTTTCTCCTATGCTTTTGTATTTAAGGTGAAAATATAAGTGAAATACATTTGACTGTGTTGTTATTTCATCGTAATTGTATTCTCCTTTTCTTAAATCAGAAATATAATGATTTATCTTTTATTGCCTGAAATCTGCAAAATCCTAAAATCCGCACAAGCCTTGGTCCCAAGCTGAGCGAATTTCTGGCTCTCTACTGTAGTTGGTGTTTTGAATACGTTTGATCATTTAAAAAAATTAGAAAGTTATTGTAAGAGAAATCATGCATTTAAGAGATAAATATGTATATATATGTAAACTACGATAGTTAAGTTATTGGTTATATTGATAACCACTTATATATATATTATATCTACTATTCTAATATAGTTATATATCTACTTTAATGAGACTTTCCTGACTGTTTCTTAAGTGACTTTGATTTTTCTAAGTTTCTGTAATGTAATACAGATACATTAATCCACACGCAATTTCATGACACATCTATCATTTGAAATACAGCATTATTAAAACATTGTTTTCATTTTTAAAAGTATCTTATTATAATTTTCTACTTATAAATTAGACTTTTTTTGCTCAATATTTTCTAATTTATTCTCCTTTTCAGATTAAAAAAAAAATAATCTGATTTCTAAACAATTCACAACTCTTTAATAGATTGTAAAAACAAATCTTATGAAATTACCTGTTCTTTTCCATTAATGCCATTTTCTTTTTGAATTATCTGAATACTGGAAGTGATTTTAAAATTATTTTCCTCGCTTGCAATTTGTTGATCATTTTCAGGTGGGTTTTCACTGGCAGAAATAGCATCTTGGGATATCTCTGAGGTGTTTTGTTCTTCTAAATGGGGGGGAAATGTTATAGTCATAGCTTAATGAAAAATAATTTATAGACTAATTATTGCAGTAGACAAATAAGCAAGTACTTTTGGATTATTTCTTTGAGATATAAGTTTATCAAATTCATCCTTAAAACTACATCATATATAAATCCTTAATATACTAGATACATCCTTAAAATTACAAAAAAGAATTTTTCTTTGTAGAATTTACACATATTGAAATATGTATTAAGTATTTGTGAATACCTGAATTTATGTGATCTGAACGTATAACTGCACTTTTACACTGTCTTTTTGGAGCTTGAGGTTTGATTGAGGTAACTGTAACTTCATCACTACTTGAAGTATCTCCATTAGTTATGGGAAACTGAAAGAATATTAATTTGCAAACTTTACTGTACAATATTATAAAAGCTTGCTCATGATTTCATCTACCTGATGAAAATATTATATTTTGTGATTAAAATATTCATAAGGTGTTTAATAAATGTATGTTTGATACAACATTAAAAAAGACATTTATTATAATAAAATAATGCAAAGAAAATTAACATAATGATCCCAATAATTCTAAAGCAGTATTTAATATGCAAATATTTAAAAATTATTAAAATAAATTTTTAAACTACTACTGAAGCATATTTTTAAAACATGAAACTTTATATCTAAGTCAGAGTATGAAATTAAATAAATAAAGATTATCTGATTAATTTGTATTTTTAGTATTTACATCTCTCTTGAATGCTTTAAATTTATTATGTTTTTGTATTGAAATTGTTGTATTGTCAACAAATTTAAAAAAAAATCACAACACAAGAATAATGTTTGATAAGAAAATTCTCTATTTAAAACCCTATTTGTTTAAACATTTTTAGTTTTTCATAAATCATTTTTGATTGTTATTAAATTTTCCTTTATACAAATGTATGAAAATTTTTGCATCTGTTCTAATACTTATTTTTGTAAACCAAACATAGTTATAAAATTCATATAGCAGAGCTGTGGGCAGAGATAAATATTTACTTTCACTGAAATACATACCTGCCGACTTCCAGAGAGAAAAAAACAGATTTTTAAAACAAGTGCAGTAGCATGCTTTTTTAATCTTTTACTCATAGAAAATGCAGATAAATGGGAAATACCCATATAAAATTGTAGTTTCCTCAAATTAAAATATAACAATAAATAAATGACGAATGACAATCTATTTTTTCAACCTGGGAAGTAGAAAATGAGAGATTTAGAGGCAGTTTTTTTTTGTTTTGTTTTTTGTTTAGTTTTGGTAACTTTTTCACAAATGTGCGAATTTTAAGAAAAATCATACAAAATCAGAAAACTGGAGATTCTTTAAAAAGCTGTCAAATTCAGTAGAGTTGGCAGGTCTAGAAATAGTTCAAAGAAATTTTTAAAATAAAGAAATCGATCCCTGTATTCTCAGTACATTTCAAATATAACTTTTGCCATTTTAGGAGGAAAAAAAAATTTAAGTTTTAATCACCACTTTCCAAATTACACTCAAAAAGAATAGTGAATTCTAAAATAATTTTAAAAGAATAACTTTAGACTGCATTTGTATTCACTTATAAAAAAAAAAAATATCTCGAATAGTAAGCAAGATTCTTTCTCAAGTGCATTACCACCCTGTATCATGAGACACAGTGGCAGATCCAGGTAAGTTTCAAGGGCGGGGCGATAAATAGCATAATATGAATCATGTTAAGTGAGATGGGTGACCCTTTTTCTAAATATCTCTTTTCGATTTTATTATTGAACATTTGTTTAACTTGTTTGCTCTCCTCTTTGAAGAGACAAAATAGAAGACTACCTTTTGAATGATGTTGCTTACCCAGAGTGGTTCTTTGAATGTTTTGCTGGAGCCCAGCATTGCACTTTCTTCAATGGTAAGAGGAAATAGGTTAAACATCGGTTCAACAGTAAATTTAAGGTGCTTTGGAAGAGGGGGCTTCTTGGATCTGCCACTGATGAGACATTATTTGACTGCTTAGATTTTCATAAGCCTCAACTTTACTGAAGCAATTTCACTAAATTTAAGGTATGTTCCAAATAATGGGCAGAATTTACTTTAACTACCTTGAATGTTCCATCAGGGTTTCTTACAGCTTTGTTTCCAGGCAGTAACGAGTGTGCTCTAGGAGGAGGTGGTGGCTTAGGAGGTCTATGAGGAACAGCCCCATTTTTAGAACTTCCAGACGTTACTGTACTAGCCTGCGATGCAGTAGACGATCTGGATGGTGTGGGAGATGTCGAACTGCTAGTACCTGCTTTAGAAGAAGATTCCTAAAAAGTAAAGGAATTAAAAATGCATTAAAATTAATATACCAGTATTGATAATCTGATGCACTTAACATAATTTGTAAAGTAAGCATTATTCTTTCATTATAATTCTTTTCTATAATGATGTAACTTTTGAAAAAACTTTTTAAAAGAGCTGAATAATGGTAGCCAAGACATGAAAAGATTTTGAATGTTTCTACTGTGCAATTTAGTCAAGCTATAAGAGTTAAAACATGAAAAAAAAGATAAATAAATAAATATGTAGTACTTTACAATAGTTACAAAAATGGATAATTTGGCTGGCTAGGCTGCATGTGTATACTTAATATTAAGGATATAGATTAATAATAACAATAAAACTTGCCTTAAAGTTTGTTCTTGCATACCAAAAGCAGAACAACAGTGAATCAGATGTTTTAACTTACATTCATGTATACATAAAAAGGTGCCCCCTCTGTTCAGGGTGCGAACTGAACATTTTCTCTCAGGGGGGGCATTTGAAAGAAAGCATTCTCCAGTAGGGAACACTTGGGGGGAAAAAAGGAGGGAAGGTGTAAATGCTCCACTCAAGTAATATATTAGGTATTACATGACAAATGCAGTTGCCAACATGTCTGAGAAGGGACTTAAACAAAAGTCAGCCCCTGATTTTCTATGCACATATATTCCTTCCTTTGTTGATTCTACATCTACCCTCAAATTTGGCTCGCAGCAGAGCCGTGCTTGCTCGTTCATTTTGCAATCTTCCTTTGAAACCTGTCCCCAGTTACAGAATGAGAAGTGGCATCAGGCATGTGTATGTATATCTATTTCAAAGGGATGTTTGTAACTTGCTCCTTTGTCTAGTAAACAAAACAAGAATTTCCATTCTCAATACTTAAAATCGTTAGGTGCTGTTAAGCTAGTTGAGACAGATTAATTTAACATTTCTTCAGCAGAGGATAAATAGTATCCCTGTCAGACATGGGTGCCCATGAGGGGGGGGGGGGCAAGGTAGGGCACTTGCCTCCCCTCCTTGAGTTTTAGGTTAATGTCTCATGATGTATATAAATGGCAAAACCAGAACTAAATTTGTTAAAAGTTTGAAATTTGCTCCCCTATAGAAATTTTTTTTTGAGTTTGGAGATGTAATAGGATTTATCTTTTATGGCTTGAAATCTGCAAAATCCTAAAATCCGCACAAGCCTTGGTCCCAAGCTGTGCGGATTTCTGGCTCTCTACTGTATGCGAGTTGCAGTAGTCGTAAATCCCCCCCCCCCTTCCCCGTGAAAAATTTCTGGCTGCGACCCTGAAGGGAACTCATTCCCTCTGTTCCGTGTAACGAAGGGCTTTGGTCAAAACACAAGTATCAACTTACAAGTAGCATCTTATGTGTGTTTTTTCACAAAGTTTTTTATTTATTTTATCGTTTAACACCAGTATTTTGAGGTTTTTTTCCGCTATCCGCTGAACTATTTATATCCATGGGCGCCGGCAGCATAGGGCAAGGGGGACAATGCCCCCCCTGGATTTTTGTATGCAGTGTTTAGTTTTGCTTTTTTGCTCTTTCCAACATGGTAACCATACGTTGAAGTAGTCTTTGCCCCCCCACCCTGGAGTAGTCTTGCCCCCCCCCCGGGAAATATTCTGCCGACGCCCATGTTTATATCAATAGATTTTCGATTTCATGTTTAAGCGCTAATCCTTTCTTTTAAAGGGTAATTAGAATTATGAATAATATCGACTATACATTGCATTAAAAACATATTTTCATGGGCGCCTATAAGGGGGAAAGGTGGAGCACTTGCCCCCCTGAAGATTTAGCATATTGTGTTATAATGTAAACAAACATGCATTACAAAACGAAATCGGACTCAAACTGTTACAAGTTTGAAATTTTCCGCCCTCTAGAAAAATTTTTTAAGTTTGCCCCCCCTTAAAAAATTTCTATGGACGCCCATGTATATTTTTAAGCATCAAGAAAAATTTTCGAATTAAAGAGCTATTATTATTATGTCCGCGTTACGTGCTATTATTAGTATTTAGTTTCGGCACTAGATGGCAGCACTACTTTGGTCACCTGACCATGATTCAACATTTTACGCAGTCAGTTTCAGTTCCACAGAAATTCTATTTGTATATAGGAGTTAGAGACGCCGGTGTCTATTCTATTTGTTTACAAACAAAATTGCACCGTTTCTTTATTAGTCAGCTGTTGTAGTAAGTATAATGAACACATTTTGTTTTAAATCGACAATTACTAAGCAGAAGATACATTTGTTGAATGTTTTTGTGTTGTCAAATACGGTTACACAGAACAAAATATTTGTATCTTGTAGGGATTGATAATTCAAAGAAACACATAGTTTTTATTTGCTAAGTCAGCTCGAAAATAATAGGTTCCTCAAATTATTAGTACATTAAAAAACATAATTTTGTATTCGCTGTATTTAAGGATGTAAACGCACACATATTTATCGATATCCGAAGGAAAAATTTATTGAACTCTTATCAAAATGTTAACGTTGTTTTTCATGCGATCATCGTTTTATTCTGGGGGAGTTACACACTTGCACCTCAGCATTGTGCAATTCAAGTGTTCAAAAAGGTAACTGTAAAATGTCAATTTTTTTAAAAAGCATTACATTTAGTTATAACTTAGTGACAAATATATGATAAAGTTTCTTGTTTTGTTGATAATCACATACTAGCATCAACACGTTTTAGTTCATCCTTGCTTGTATGAACTACAAACTATTTATTTGAACTAAGACATGTTTTTATTTTAGTTAACTATAATTTAAATTGATTTTTCTTTTGCTTTGGAAATTGAAATGAAGTTATAATAGTAATTTATTCTTATCTGTTTTGTAATAAGCAAACGTATGATATTCAGCATAAGACAAACAGAAACTGTAATTTTTATATTAAAAATAATATTAAAAAAAATGATCTTGAATGCAGACTTAAGAGTTGTTATATAAGAAATTGTTAACTGCAATTATTAGATCAAACCTAATTATTGAGGCAAGCACAAAGAAAAATTATCTTGAGTATTTGTTTGGGTATATAGAACAGCTTGGATATTTGCCACCTTTTCATTCGTTGGGGATTTATGCATGTGAATAATCAATAATCATTTCTCATTGTGAAAAATCACTCAAAATACTGGTGTTAAACGATAAAGTAATTAAAAGACTCTGTAAAAAACACACATAAGATGTAATAGGTAATCTTATGTGTGTTTTTTACAAAGTTTTTTAATTACTTTATTTCTCATTGTGGTTGCCAATAAAATAGTTCTTCATATATTCTTATCTATTATCCTTGGCAGATTGGCATGCTTAGCTCTGTAAATTATTTCATCTCTCTGTGGTGTCAAATATCCTAGCTAGCTGTCGATCTAATGGTCTGGCGTTTTAGGCTGTTTTCTACAGTTATGTAATGTGAATATGCATTAGAACCCCTTAAAAACTCCTCTGCCCAAGGCACTTCCCCTAGACTACAGATAGAGAAACAGATTCAGGGCGAGGAAAGTATATAAAATAATTAACATATTTAGGTAAGCCATATCAGGGTTTGCACTGCCGATTGCCAACGTTGCAAATTGCAAAAATAAAATTAGTTTGGCGAAAGGAAATACGTTTTGGCAAAAATATTGACAATCCTTTTCTTAATGAGGTCCGGAAAAATCTAATTTGGCAAAATGTTAAAAAGAGCCAGCACAACCCCTGAGCCATATAGAATACTTCAGTCTAAAAAGAAGTTTGGTTTCCTTTGAGTGTTCTAGTAAAATCGCACAGTTCAGACATATTTCTCAACTTTTACAAGCAGTGGCAATGCTTGTCACATTATTCAGTGAAGCACTGTGCTTCCTACATAATGAATACCTACCGAATTTCTTTATCGAAAGCCATATTTACTAGAGTTGTAACGAATAGTGATTTGTCCAAATACCAAATATTCGGCCAGTAGCTTAGGCAGAATACCAAATATTCTGCGGCCAAATATTAATTTGTTAAAATTTCATTTTAATTATAAATAAAATGTTGCTTTTCAAATTTGTAATTAAATACGGTATACTTGCGTATTATCCCGGCAGTCTGCCAAGACGAGCGATTTTTCGCCAAGATAAATGACGGGCACATGAAAATATTGATGGTTCTAAATACGATTGGCAACAGTTTACCAGCACATTTTATGAAAAAATAATTTGTCGGAAATGACCGCACTTAAAAATGCACAACAGTATATTATCTGTAAAACTAAAAAATCTTGGTTATAAAAAGATATCGCTCTATTCTAAAAAAAAGTAATGGCTGCTGTCAAGAGCTTGTTGGGCTATCTTGTGTGGGGATTTGAATTTCGAGAAACATGGCTACGGATTCCGAAAATTCTGAAGAACCTGATAAGCTGACTTAAATTTCGAAAATCTAATTATTTTAGAAGATATTAATAAAAAACTGAAAAAATAAAGCATAATGGTTGCCAGATTTTGCATAAAATCATTCATTCCTTTACAACAAAGCTATTCCAAATATGTAGAATCATGTGAAATCTGTATTATTTTGAAACATGTTTTTCTTTCAACAACCGAATTGAGAGAAGATTGAGGCTGGGTGTAAAAACTCTGTTGAGGTGTCTGAAGAAAGGTCTCGGCCCGTAGATGTTCCATCAAAAGAGAAAATCAGAAAAAGTCGAACGGTTTAGGCGTGGCAGAACGGCAAAGGTGCAAATTTTCGCCATAGAAATAACATTGTGGTTTATTAACACAGACGATTGATGACGCAGACGATTGCCTTAGCTCCGCAAGGTTTGATTTATTTGGAAAAATATTTGTTAGAAATTGTATCTGTTTGTAAATGTTGTGTGGCAAATGTGGCAACAGTGTGTAGTGATAATAAATGTGTTGTTCTAAATTCTGGTTAGAATAAGAGCGATTAAAAAAAAAATAAATGAAAACAGTCTTTGAATTACTTCACCATAAATAAAATTTAATAGCATTCTAAATTAAAAGGCTTTGGCCAAATTTTCACGAAGTATAGCAGATATTGCCAAATTGAGTTTAGTCTTGGAGATTTATTTTTTGACGGACAAACTTGGCGATAACTCGCCAAAACTGGTAATATTTCACCATAGAAATAACATTGTGGTTTATTAAAACTCATTGTTGGCAGCTAAAAACGCCTTCTTTATTTTGACGCTTTATCGCTTATCTGTTAATCTGGAACGTGTTTTTACTGTATCCACTAATTTAGAGAACGGCTAGGTGTAAGAGAATTTTTAAAGTGTCTAAAAAAGGCTTTAGCCTGTAGATATGTGATCAAAAGAGAAAAAGTCGAACAGATCAAACATGGCGGAATGGCAAATGTGCAATTTTTTGCCATAGAAATAACATTGTGGTTTATTAATTACATTTGGAAATCTCAAAAGCTTTCTTTATTTTGGTGCTTATTTCCTTAATTTTTTCTATATATTAATTCGAAACATGTTTTTATGATATCCATTAAATTGAAAGAACAACTATGTGTAAAAATTTGGTTGAGAGGTCTAAAAGGTCCTAGTCCGTAGATGCGTCATCTAAAGAGAAAAAAATTTTCGAAAAAGGGATCAGGCTTAGCGGAACATCAAATGTGCATTTTTTTGCCATAGAAATAACATTGTGGTTTATTAAATACATTTTTCTGTCATAAATAGCCTTCTTTATTTTAGTGCTTTATCGCTTATTAGCACTACGGTGCTATTTCGTTCACACCCAGACTTTTGTCTACTCGATTCTGTCGATATGTTTTGTAGAGATGAACTGTCACGGTGGAAATCTTTTAAAATGTTTTTGCCACATAACCCGGAAGGGGGGGGGGAAGAATAAGTCTGACAAGGTTTGCGATTTTTGATAATTGATCGCCAAGTTTGCGGGAAAAAAACTTAAAAACCGAACCATGCCTGGCAATGGTTGTAAAATAGCTTTAGTAGGCAAATTTAATATAGATATTAATTCCAAAGATGTGTTTTATGCAACGAGAAAGACAAATACAGAACACTCATGGATTATGCTGCTCATTCCGAACAATATTTAAAATGGTGAAGTATAGTTGGAATATGCTTGGCGAGGATTGTAAAACAGTTTTAGCAGCTTTAGATTTCGATTCCAAAGAAGTGTTTTGTGGAACAAGGAAGAAAAATACGGCACGGCCATGAATAATGATACACTTTTCAATTTAATGAAACAAGGAAGAAAATTAGGCATGGGCGCCGGCAGCATAGGGCAAGGGGGGGCAATGCCCTCCTCCCCCCTGTAGTTTTGTATGCAGTGTTTTTCCTTGCTTTTTTGCTCTTTCCAACATGGCAACCATACGTTGAAGTAGACTTTGCCCCCCCCCGGAAAATATTCTGCCGGCGCCCATGAAAATAGGGACGGCGCATGGGTTATGATACGCTTTTAATATAAAGCACTTTAGTGAGTATTTAAAATATGAAAGTGTTTCAGATTTTTTTCAAACTTTTCTCCATACAAATACATTGTGGTTTGTTAACGACATTGACGGCAGTTATAAACTCCTTCTTTAGTTAGCGATTTATCTTTTATTTCTTTAATTTTTCAGTTTTCTGTCTGATACTGGATGTTTACCATCGAGGGTAGCTTGAGAAAAGGCAAATAAAGCAGGGAGTGCGCGATCGCCATTTGGCGGATTAGATTTTTTTGTCTCTTGCAGAATTCCGAAATTTTTCACTATTTTTGCTTCATGCCTTTGGCGTTTATCTTTCTGCGCCCGTATTTTCTCATGGAATGTTGTATGTCACTCTTTCAATGGTTAGATCAAAGAATGCTGTGGCAATCAAGATCATTTAAGAGAATTCACCCTGGACATTTCGTGGTCGATGACGTTACCCAAAATATCGTCTTCAATGAAATGCTCTATTAGAATTTGTAACTGTATTTGCTCATTCGTCATTTAATATCTATTCTTCTTTTTTTTTTTTTAACTTAATAAAAATAGTTAAAAACAAATTTTAAAGATTTCAATCATTTCATCTTCATTGTACAGTTGCTAAGAACTGGCGTGAAACATTTTCTTTACTTTCTGTCGCAAGTCATGTTCCGTCCACGTCGCTCTTTGATTTTTCCTGTTAGTTTTGTTCAAGACCTTGGTGACATTCTTGATCGTTCCCATTTATTTTTGAATATTACAGTCAATAAAGTGACTGTCGAATTCGATGGTCACTTTATTGTGTCAGCTAGTTGACAAACATGAAGTAGAATTACACCCATTTTATGCCAAATTAAAAAGTATATGAAATAAATAACTGAAAGTATGTTAAAAAAAGTTGACAATTTTCAAATAGTAAATTTACTTAGACAACAGGAGTTTAGAAGTAGCGATTATTCGTTTTTCAAAAACAGAATAACTAATTCTAACTGATTTTAAAAGCGCCATCTTGGCATTAGGTACGATCTGGCAAAATGGTATCTTTCCAAGCAGGGTGAATCTAAACCGCAAGTTCAAAAATGTTAGAACCCAATATTTTGAAAATGAAAAATAATTAAAATGCAGATTGGGTTCGGTTCAGCTGGAGTATTTGCTATCAGTAGAAATATTTGGTGGTGTTAACTATGCCATTATAGAAGTTATTGTACACTTTGGATATTTGCCACCGCGGCGAGATGATATAATTCTTGGTGCTAAATACACCAATCTGCAAAGGATTATGTATATGAAAATATGGATAACAATTTTCCGGGAACCTTAAATGAGCAGTAATTATAGGTTGTGAGCATGTGTAAATCGTCAAATAATGAAAAGTCGCCATTGGTGGCAAGCTATCCTATCTGTTCCGTAGGTTTTATCAAAAAACATATGAAGTACTGTTTCTTAGAGCTAATTATTAAATATGCAAGTCGCCATATTTTCCACAAAATTAATTTCTGACAATAAACAGCAAATTAAAATTTCAATTTCATTGATTATAACTATTTGTTGTGGGAATATTTACTAAAGGCGAAATAGAAATGTCAGTATCATATAGAATTTTGCCAAGTCTAACCGTACCACTATTTTACCCCCTGCCAGGAAAAAAAAAAAAATGGACATAATAATGTTATTCTTATTTTTCAATATAATACAGTTTTTTTTTTAAGTCTCTACTAATATGTATCAACATACAAATGATTTATCTAATTATGAGGAATCTAAAAGAAAGTTTTCACTTTTCTATCAGTATTACTTGTTAACAGGCAGTATGTTTAGAGCAGAAACAAATTTTGCACACATTAATGTTCTTGAAATATCCTAAAACTTATATTTTAAGAACATAAGTAATTTCTAATATCTCTGTAGAAAAAAATAATGAAACAAAAGGTATTTTTCAATATACCCCCATTTTCTCCCACCTGATCCTGTAATTTTTTTAATTGCAAGATAAGAAGATAAGCCTTTATCTAAGACAATAAAAGTTATCCGTATGCTTTGCTTTACTATACCCACTCAAAATGTGTTCGAGTAAAATCAAATTTGTTTCTCACTTCAGTTGTGAGTAACTGATTAGTTTTTGGAATACATACGATTTGAAATATAAGAAGTTATCTGTTGCATCATGTACTTTTCATGAAGAACAGTGCTTTACACATGAAATCAACATAGAAAATTCAACTTACACTCAAATACTTATTTATTTATTTTTTAGGGGGTGGGGGTGTTAGCTTTATTTTTCTTATATATTCTGCTATATTTTAATTAAAATTATTACACATGCCACCTTTTATTAGGGAGAGAGGGGTAAACAATTTCATGGATAATATTTTTTAAAATTTATTTTAAAAAAAGACAACCCTTTGTCCCAGACAACAAGCGTATGCATATCTTTTGTTTTAATACATTTCTATTTGTACAATTTTGTACATTGGGTTGATATATACATATTATAGCTGGATATATTTATTTTCAGGGTATGTCACATTTAAGTTTCTATTACTTATAATTTGCTAAGCTAATAATTATTTATTCAAAGAATATGCAGTGAAGTTTTTAGAAGCAAATTTATCCATTCATTTATTTTTATTTATCCCCCCCCCCTCCAAAAAAAACCCCACGGGTTTTCACCCTATCCCGAGGTTTTTTTTAATAAAACCCCCCCGGGTGGGTTTTTCACAAAAAACCGGGTTTTTTTACAACCCTGGCTCACGTCGTCAAAAAAATCTTTTAAAAAGCTACAGATCCATAAGTGAAGGGAAACTTTGCCACTTCTCAAAAACTTAATATTAGTTATTTTAAATACTTTGTTTCCAACAATGCATTGCATATATATGTATTTTTTCACGGTTTTATTAACTCCTTATCTTGTATGTCCGTTCGTTTGTCCGAACTTTGTTATCCATTTTAAACTAACACCCAAGGAGCTAGAAACTTGAAACTTCTTTAATAGAAAAACTAAATAAATAAATCTATACATTAGGGTTTATGTGCAACAATAATTTAAAGTGCACTTTAGAATCTATTTTCACTATTAATTTTTAAAATAATTTTCAATCTTAGTTTCAGCTTCATCCCCCCTCTAGCTCTGTAGAATTTAAAGTATACTAATAAAATTTTATTTTAATATTATTTTTACTTTAACGGGTCTAACACATTTTTATTACATGTTAAATATGAATCTCAGAGAAAAGGGTATGTCAATAGTTACATCGATTAATAATCGATACCATCCAATTAAAATTCTATCGAGTCCGTTAGAATATGGATTAAAACAACCCTTTCACAAAATTATAAATTAAATTATCTACCTACGCTTTTTACTTTTGTAAATAAAAATTATAAAAAAAATTAAAATTTAGAAAGGTAAAGAAAACAAGCTTTTTTGTTCCCTACCCCAGCGGTTCTCAACCTTTTAACGTCGGACCCCCCAACAAAGTCTAACTAACGGTGGCGCCCCCCCCCTCACATTTTTCAGCATACATTCAGTTTTTTAATCTTTAACAATGAACATTTAGTCGAATTTTCTACAAAATAATGTTATCAGTAAAGTTTGAATGAACATTTTAAGCGAAAATAGATATATTTTTGAGTAAAAATGAGAATAAATCGCGCCCTCCCCCTGCAAACGCTCTGGTCCTCCCTTGAGGGGCGCACTCCACAGGTTGAGAAACGCTGCCCTACCCCCATCTCCCTTTGTATGGACTGGAAAGAGCTGCTGATTTGATTTATAGATTTAAAAAAGTCAACTTGAAAATAACTTCCAATTGTATTAAACTTTAAAGTTGAATTATTTTAACGTACTGCTATTGAATTCCAAACGAAAAAATACAGCAAGGACTCACCTCATTTTCTTCTGCTATAGACTGACGAGGTTGTATATATTCGTAGTTAGCTTCGTGCTTCGAATCTTGACTCGGCGAAAGAGTGTCAGAGTAGTAACTTCCATAGTCACTAGATATACTGGTCACACTGTTTCTGAAGGAAGAATCGTCATTATTAGGACTGAATGATGACATGGAAGTTGCGTGTAAAGAGTCGAAACCAGGGTTCACTGTCACCGATTTGTTTTCTAAATCCATTGGGTGAATAATTTCCAGTTTCGCGCGAGGTCTTTCGAAATGATCACTGTACTTCCACGCTTTTGGATTAGGACAGTTGGGATCAAAGGCAGCAGGTGTTTCAGATTCTTTACCGATTTTTAAAAGTTTTTTGATGGAGAACTTTTTCCGCGCTTTGGCACCGTCTTCTGCATATCCCATGGCTAGCATCTTGCATTTTGAGTATTGCGTTAAAAGAAACGAGCTTCTGGATTTAGAATACTTGGGGGGATCGTCGGGATCTCCATGCAAGTTCCACGAAGCGTACCCAGTTTCTGTATCTTGCGATGATGTTGACGTGGTAGATGATGCTGAGGAAAATCCCATAGCCTCTCCTCGGAAAGTCGAAAAACTGTGAGGTATTTCAGCAACAGGTGATATCCTGCCCGCACAACTGGGAGGGTCTTCCAGTGGTGGGTCAGGAACCTTAGGTGGTGCGGGAGCCTGCCTTTTTGTGCTCGCATTAGTATGACGAACTTGCTCAAGTTCTATAGCTAGTGCTGCTAATTTAGATTCTCTAGCAGGGAGCTTTGCAGCCTGCTCTGAATCCTCAGTTTTCACCAAATCTTTCTCATCGACTTCTTGGTAAATATTACTTTCTGCGTATGGATCTACTAGATTTATTGTTGTTCTTGACCTATCGGGAACAGACGAATAATAGGACATTTCGCCTGAACTCTCATCCTTTCTAACTGTAGAGATCGAATACTTGTTATTTATCGTAGTTTTTGTGGAGTAACTTTGGTCGTGTTGCTTGCGATTTTCAGAAATCAACGGTTTAACTGGTTTCGCCGGTAGTTCAGGCTTTAATTTACTGTCAGCTGAACGAGTAATTTTTTCTGATGCACATTCTTCCGGTACAGGTAAATTTTCATCTTCCTCGTTATCAGAATTCGGATCCTGTGTGCACTTTTGAGAATCCTCTCCATTTACTATTACATTTATGGATAGCGATATTTGACTTTTACGTTGTTCATCTGAAGAAGAGGATGATGACGAATTACTCCGAGAAACAAACAAATCTGAAGCGGGGCCATATATTGCACTAGGTTTCGAAACTGCACCGTGCAAGAAAGACTCTCGAGGCTGCACATTTAAAGCGTTTTCAATTTCTTCAGCACTATCCTCTAAATCACCATTGGATACCCCATTGTTTACAGACACCGAAATTTTATTAGTTTCGTTTTCGAGATCATTTCCTTTCGGTGCGCTCGTATCATTCTCGTCACCGTTGAGTTCGGGATTTTCTCGCATCTTGTGGCGGTTCGCTAGAGAGGTGTTAATCGCTTGCAGTATCTGACCAGGTATCGTATCACCATCTTGCCACTCGCCGTTTCCGTCACCCGAAGGATTTTCTTGCCAAGTCGTTTCAGCTCCGTCGGAAAACATTACCGCATCAGTCGTCTTCCCGCTCTCGGGTTTTTTCGTAGCATCAACAGTGCTGGGAGGAGAGGCTGGCCCATTTATGAACTCCGAGTTATTTTTGACATCCACTCCGGAAATCTCTGCCTCTCTCGCTTCCATTACTGCAACCCCGGTTGTTTTCGACGGCTGGCTCTCTTTATCGCTGTTCATTGCGACATGTGTCTGGGAGTCATTTGAATCTTTTGATTCGGCCTGCGATGACTTACATTGTTTTTCTTCGAGAATTGAAGCGTCCTTGACACTTTCGCAATTTTCTATTGGGTGCGCTACGCTGGTAGGTTGCTCACTTTGCATATTTTTGCTATTTGTATCTTTCTGTGAGTTATCTGTTTTATTTTCAACTTCTGCTTCAGGTTGCGATTCATTATTATCCGATGTTACTGGTTTCGAATCATTGGATAATTCTTGTTTGCATTCTACCTTCTGTGCTTGATTCTCATTCTGTTCCGCTGTGAAATTTGAAAGTTTAATTTCTGTCTTATTGCTAGAGGCATTATCGTTATTAATCTGTAATAAATTTGTATTATCCGAATTAAATTTAGTATTTTGTTTAGTCATTTTTGAAAATACCTTATCGTCTTCTGTTTCATCAAGACTATCTGACCCGTTTTCGGCTTCTCCGTCAGAAGAGGCCATCTCCCATTCTAGTTCTTCAGGACTGAAGTCACGTCCTCCATAACCTATGACAAGTGGCGCCTCATCTTTAAAGCCTACGTTGCTACTGCGCCGTGTTTGATTGTTGTCTGTTGGAACAGATGTATTTTTCTTTAATATGCTATGCAAAGGAGTATTTTGTGTTGCTTCAGTTGTATTTTTTGTAAATTTGCATTGAATTTGCTTACTATCTTGAGACTTAGTTTTTTCTGGGCTCTTTAATTCGGTATTTCCACAATTTTGTCTTTTCTGTGGTGTTTTGGGATGTATTTGGTTATTACTGTTTACAGATACATGACCATTGCTTAGTTTATTTCCGTTTATAGAGGGCTTTTTTGATTGATTTATAGTCTCTAGCTTAACTGATGGTTGCTTCGATTCTTCATTTTTCTTGACAGAAACTCCGTTTGTTTGCGCTTTTGGCTGATTCTTTATCTCTATTTTATTTTGTTTATCTGTTCCATTTAAAGCTTTGTTGATAGTTAGCAAACGACCCTGAAAACCATTTTCAAGCTTAAATGGCTGCGAGTTCTTGTTGTTTCGTTCGGAAATTAATGTTTTCCAAGTTGTATGCGGCGGCGTTTCACTTCTAGGAGGGTAACCATTTGAGGACGATTGAGCGGAACACTTTCCATTAACGCTTCTAGAAATTCCCTGATTTGAGCTTTCTCCATTTTGCGCCACTTCAATACTTTCATGGTCTCCAACAGATTTGAAACAGTTGGAACATAGATCTTTCTTCCAGGCATTTTGAACGAAATTTTGACAAATTACGGACATGTTGAAAGTTAGTGAGCTTCATGCATTTTTTCTTTCCAGTTTATGCTAGTTTCAAATTCCTGAAAAAAAAAAAAAAAGAAATTTATATGTATATATATATATGTTACCGGCAAAGTATGAAACGCCGGCATGCTATAGAATGCCTACGCATTGTATGTAATACCGGACGTTTTTAGGCAAAGTATGAAATATGAGAATCATTAATACTTTCCTTAGGCATTGTATATAATACCTAAGAATTCTATAGACTGACAAATGCTATTTGGACAAAGTATGAAAAAAAATCCTGATAAGGCTATTATATAGATGACATGCATTCCTCAAAAATACACGTTATTCTGAAAAATAATGAAAGTGTTATTAAAAAAAAATTATTCAAAATACATAAAGAAAAATGAAGCTGTACAAAACAAAATGTATGCCTTTCTTATTAAGGGAAACAAATTTTTCATACAAAAAAAAATAAATAAAAATAAACCCACTTGCTGCAACATGGTAGGCTTGAATGGCATATGTTGAATTACATTTTTCATACATTTCACATACAGTCGGAGATGCATTTCTCACTTTGCCGGTTTCTCTTTCATATTCTATAGAATGCCTAGAAAATATGTGAATCGTTTCATACATTGCCGGCTAGTTCCAGGGATTATATACATTGCCGGATTTTAAACTTCGCCAGTAACATATATTACGTAGATTTTTAATATGAAAGTTCAGTTAATTTTCTGGCAAACGTAAGGCCGTTCATAACAATGAGCTGGCAAAACAACTTGCACTGTCTTAGATGAGAGAATAAGGCACTGATTATTGGGGAGATTGCTCAAGTGTTCAGGTTCAGGGTTATGGCCTGTCGTTCGGCTGTTGGAGTTTTGGACGGTTTTCTCCATATGTAACGTGAATGCGGGCGAGAATCATTTAAAAAGTTCACCCCCCCCCCAAGGCATCCCCTCTAGACAGATATCTCTCGTGTACTTTTCTCTTAACCTAAGCAAACACTTCTTGAGAATGTCCTTTTCACACAAAACAAAATTAAGCAAAATTTTATTTCTAAAGATCATACTACCCTCCCCCCCCACCTCTTTTCTTTTTAACTAAAATTATCCAGTGGAATTCTATATAGATTGTCAGCTTTTATGTGCAATAAAAATTTATACTTAAAATACTTTTCCCACAGGAAAAAATGTTTTAAAGTTTGATTTTTGGTTTAAAAAAATGCAATTCTTAAAATTTAAAAATACGTTTCTTTTTATAAATGGCACGACATACACATATATTCCCTTTTTAACTTATAGAGCAAGAGCCAGCGACCGCCAGACCTTCGTCATAGTATAAAAGCTGAAACTTTCTCTGCGCATACCCCCCAACAGAGGTAGGAACTATCGGCCACTATAAAGTTTGGATGATCGTGGCTTTGTCAGGTAACAGGTGGCAAAGGTGTATAAAATTGCCGAAAATTTCGTCATTTCATAAAGCTTCATTTTTTTATATGTTCTTCTTCGCAGTACTAGAAATCACTTTATCCCTTTCCAGACACTTTTCCATCGTGGCAAACCCCCGCCAGACAATCTCAAAGTCTTGAAAAACGTAATTCTATTACGAGCGTGCTGCAAGAAAGTTCAGAAGTAGCAGTATAAAATGTGCTTGAAACTTTGTGACAGCTTGACGTACTTCGTCGCGGGAGTTTACGAACACAACAGTTTTCCATGACTTTGAGGTTGTCTGGCGGGGGTTTGCCACGATGGAAAAGTGTCTGGCGAGGGATAAAGTGATTTCTAGTACTGCGAAGAAGAACATATAAAAAAATTAAGCTTTATGAAATGACGAAATTTTCGGCAATTTTATACACCTTTGCCACCTGTTACCTGACAAAGCCACGATCATCCAAACTTTATAGTGGCCGATTGTTCCTACCTTTTGGAGGGTATGCGCAGAGAAAGTTTCAGCTTTTATACTATGACGAAGGTCTGGCGGTCGCTGGCTCTTAGACTATTAGCAATAGCAGAAAAGTTAATTACCAATATCTTCACAATTTATAAGCATGGGCGCCGCCAGAATATTTCCCAGGGGGGGGGGGGCAAAGACTACTTCAACGTATGTTTACCCTGTTTTAAAGAACAAAAAAGCAAGGGAAAACACTGCATACAAAAATCCAGGGGCACTATGCTGCCGGCGCCCATGTTTATAAGGTCTGTTAAATTGTTATAGCAATTATATAAATCATTTATATACTACCACATTTAAAATGTGGTTCGAAAGGAACCCTCAGTACCATGGTTTCTCAAACTTTTTCTCTGGTGGAGTGTAGAGTACTGGGCCTTTGAATTTTGGCGACGCACCTTGCGTGAATTTGAGTCTAGTGAATTGGAGGATAAAGCAAAATGATATTATTTCGTGAAGCACAGTTGGAGAAACCCTTCTCCATTCAAACGTATGCTATGATAAGTTGAAATAACTTTGCCTTGCTTTAATAACAAGAGTATAATCAAAAAAGCTTTTTTTTGTGGGGGGGGGGGTATAATAATTGTTATCCAATCACAACGCATCTCTTTTGTCTTTAAGATTTTTATCTTGTCTACAAATATTGCATTGTTAATGAAACGCCATTTTTTTTTAAATTCAGAAATTCACATGCGATGATAAACCAACTTCTTAAACTGTCTAAAGATATTGTTTTAAAGATTTTTAAAAACGCAGACAATATTACGGACAGGTTTAAAACAAAACTGATAAATCCGTACAATTCATTAAAAAAACCGGCTTTATATAAAAATTTTGTTTTTAGTCCTTGTATTCGTAAAAAATATATTGTATTATTAATTTTAAAAGAAGCTGGAAGAAAGGAAAGGTCTTTTTAATTTGGGAAAGGGGAAAGACAGTTTCTAGCAAAGAGGATAGCATAGTAAATATTTTAATTAAATAGTCATCTTAATTATTTTATCTGTTTTTCAGATCATGGATAGCATTAAATCCCTGGAGCTTATATACAACATACAAAAGGACAACTTGAAATCCAAAGAAGATTGCATTGTTGCTGCATTTCACTGTCTCCTCATAAATCACAAGTTCGGGTGTGTTGGTACTGGTGACGCGTGGCCTGAGTCCGAGACTTCTAAACCTTCCGAACTTTTGCCCAGTAATTGGAACGATAATCAAGATGTGTATTCCTTGAGATACATTAGCAAAGATGAAAAAACACGTATTCTATTAAAGTTCACAAAGATGGAGCACATACTGCAAGTAGATGCCGTTAAAAATGAAGAAGCAATTGCTTCTGTGTCCGTCCCCACTGCAAAGTACGTATCTGATGACTACAACGAATATTCTAGTGCTTATAAAGATTTAGAACCTCTTTGCGAATCTTTCCACAAAGACATCATGCACAAATTCCAGCCCAAGGAGAAAGAAAAATCGTCTGACGGTTTTAAAAAAGCACCAAGTCCCTCCAGTTCAAGTCCTACGGTCATCAGTCCCCCTGTACGTTCACCTCCGTTAAGATCACCGGCAGATTTGAGACAAGAAAGAAATCCTTTTAATTACCCTAGGTTTCCCAGATACGGAGCCAGTGACCTCGATCCGTTTGGGGGAAATGGTGGCGGTATGATTATGGATCCTTCAAGTTTTGGAATACCAAGAAGACCAACTTTACCTCAGTTCGGTGTTGGCGGTCCCGGAGGATTACCACGTGGAGCTGTACCGCCTGGCGCAAGGTTTGACCCTTTCATGCCTCCTATTTATCCAGATAGGTCCACTCGCGGGCCTGATCCTGACCACTTTAGACCTCCAGATTTCGAAGATTTCATGTAATACCTAGAAAAGCTGTTACGGTAAAATGGACTCCTGCATTTATCTGTTATAATAGTTTAAATTTTCTGATTCGATTCCGAAAGATTTCCATTGTTATAAAAGAAGTATACATTTATAAATAAAATTCTCTTCTTTAGAATCTGCTTTTGTTTTACGTTCAAATTATTTCTAAAAATTATTAAATTTTAAGCATACAATATTTCATGAGTAACTTGGAATCTTGCAAGAGAAATTAATTCTCAAATTTTAACATTATGAAATAGTTTGTGATATATTCTACTTTTAGAAGTTAATACTGAATCATTTGTTTGTGACGGCATAAGAATGTGTATCATTTTATATTTTAAAGGTCATCTGAAAACTGACTATGACTATGATCGGCCAAATCATTTATAAAACAATTCTACTAAATAAGTGAAATCGGCCTGTATAGGGCTGCAACTAGAGGAGGGCACGAGCCATATTGAAAGGAGAGCCGAAATAAAGGTTTCCCCTGGGATGAGTGTGAAGGTACCGGATTCGGACCCCACCGCGCGGCTGTCGATCATACGGTCTGGAGTTTTAGTAGCTTTTTTCCAGGTGTAACGTGAATACGCTTTACAACCCCTTAGAAAGTCCTCCTACTAAGTCACCCCCCATCTTTGGCAGATTGCCCAAGCGTAGCTTGGCCATAATCACACGATCATTCAATCAACCGTGCTGAGGGGGATGTCAAAATTAACTTTTGCCCTGGTGACGTAAATTCTAGTGGCGGCATGTCCGTGTATGTATTCCTCAAGATAATATTTTATTGTTTGTTCATTAGCAACAAACTGAAAATTATTCATTCTGTAAAAAAGGAGCAAAATTCGTATCGGTGTAGTTTTGTCGTTCAGTGGCTTACTTGTAGGCGGGAAACAAAACAAAGCAGGTGCTTGAATTTTGTTTTGAAGGTCAGCCAAAAACACCTTCGCTTTGTTAATTTTTTTCTAATTTGGTTTAGTGCCAAAAGAAAGAAAAAAGTTATTTATGAGAGCTCTTAAGGGACTTTCGTATACAATAGTGGCTTAAATGTTTTGATTAAAGATTATTGATTTATAAACTATCGTCCAGTTTAATTCGTTCGATCCCATTGCTGCAGCGGTGGAAATTCCCCGTCTGCGAGCAGCGTTGTTTCCTTACATCGGTGCCTGAATTACCCTCTAAGAAAGTGATGGGCAAACTAGTGGGAATGGGCCAAAAGAAAATTAGCAGGTCAATGTAATTTATTCTAAAACTTTAAAAACAGCGTATAAATATGAATATGATGGATGAAATGCAGCTAATCCAGTAAATTTTCCGACTGCTTTTAATAGGGTATATAGAGGTGTGTACATTAATGAAGGCAAAGACTGTACTAATTTTTGCATGTACAATAACTATTCCTGGTAAATTATTTTACGAGGAAAATATATTTTAAACATTTCCTTAAATTAGACTTGATGCATTTAAGAGTCACCGAAAATTTTAATTGAAGTTTACTTTTGCAAAAATACTTGAAAAATGCTCCTTATTTTTAATGGAGTATTGTTTTACAATCTAAGAGGAGTTAGTTGAAACCACCACTGAACCTAAGTACATCTCCATCTTTAAAAAAAGCAAAGGTGAAAGTGCTCAGGACTGATCACAGAAGTTGAGTTCTTTTTAAAAATGGGAGCGAGCAAGTTAAACCCGGGTTCAAGATTAAGCATGAAGGGAGAAAAAATGATACACTATTCCTTTGGGAAAAAGTTCAGACAATTTTTAACATTATTATACATATTTAAATTAAAGCACATGCAATTAAAGGAATAAAAAGAATAGCTCTTGTTATGGTTGAACTCATCTGAATTTTATTATATAAGCCGTATTTTAGTTTATACGGGGGTGTCCCAAATATATACTGACAAGCTTTTAGGGGATTTAGGAAACATAAAAAGGATTCAGAATCGCATGCCAATGTGGGGGATCAAAAACTTTTTCATATACCATTTAATATTCACTTCGCAAAAGGTGTTGGAAGTGTTTATTAAATTTTGGTTAAGCATGGAAGGAAATTTCATTCTTTTCCCCGTATAAAATATTGAACGAAAATTGATCATATAAATGGTACTTCATTTTGAATGCCGTAACTCTCTGAGAATGAAACCATTTGTTATTAAACCTCAGTGGCGTAGATTAGGGGGCGTCCCCTCAATGAGGAATTTTTGACTTACAGAAGTATATTCTCTCCCTTATTACACACACGTATATATGTGGGTTGCAGTATTCGTAACCGCCCCCCTCCCTCCCATGACAAATTTCTGGCTACGCCACTGTTAAAACTTGATAAGGTGACTAATACTTCCGTGCATTTTGTGGATTATTATTAACTGGCGTATGAAAACAACATATTTGACCCCACATCACTGCATGATTCGGAATCCTTTTTAATGTTTCCTACCTCTCCTAAAAGTTTATCGATATGTGTGTGTGTGTGTATGTTTGGGACACACAGTACAGTTTATTATAAAAACAAGAATTAAATCCGATCAAATTTAACAACTGATTCTTTTTGTAGGTAACTGTTACAGTAAGCATGTAAAAGATAACAGAATCAACACGTCATTTGTTAAGAAACAAAAAAAGCTAACACGTTCTCTCTTGAAGTTGAAACGAGTCCAGAAATTAAATCATCCAAGTTGTTGTTGGCACTATCATGGTGTGTTTTCGTAACACTTCAAGTTAACAAAAAGAATTCTTTTTTTTTTTTCTTTCTTACGAAAATAGTTATTCGGTATGAATTATTAGAGTATTAGTTGTTAGTAAACACTTATCATTGATTTTCATTATTAGAACTCAAAATTCATAAATTATAGAATAGAGAATGTTATGACTGGAGTGCTGCCATTCTGCTTAAAATTTTTAGCTCTGCTTATTCCAGAGGATTTATTGAGTGAATTTTAGGTAATTCACTTGTTTAAACATGGTTGAAATGGTTTACGTTACTGTTCATTTCTTATGCCTGGTGTGCTAGAAAAGGACAAAGAGGACCTCTTTGTCTTTTTACATACCGGTTTCTCTTTTGATTTCATCTCATTCCAATCTTCCTAAGTGTTCTTTCTATTTTTTGAAAGATTTAGAATTTTATATTTTGTTTGAAAAATATATTTTAAGAATTGAATGATGTAATTGAAAAAACAGACCCTCAAACGGAGGGAGGGGGCCCTTTGGGGGATCTGTTACCTTCGAAATCTTTGAGTAATATGTTGGTAGATGACTATTTGTTTAAGCGCCCGAAAAGTAAAAAAATTAAAGAGACAGTTCTATCTCCCTCTCGAATATAGTTTCTGGTTATACTAGCCAATGAAAACACGACCCCCCCCCCCCCACACACACACTCCTTTAAAGAAGTCATCCTTAAAGATATAAGAACAGCGTATGTTTTATTATTTTTAAGCATACATTTCCTGCTTTATATAGTAATCAAACGCACTTGTGCATTTAAGTTACCGAAATGAGTACTTGCATGTACTTTCGAGTTTATGGAAGCATATTTCAACAATAAACGTACTGAGTTAGACGACATCGGTATTTACCGGCATAGAAATCTTGTTCTAACCAAACATATAGTGACATCTTCTCCTTCCCCTACCCCACCCCCTCTAGAAAAAAGGGCACTCTTAATTTAAAAAAACAACCAAGAAATGATTGTAGTGCCTTAAAAATATTATAAATTAAATGAATGAATGAATGTAGTTTGGAGATTCTGAAGCAAAATGAACAATGGATGATTTTGTGCAAAATGAAATCTGATGAAAATATATTTTCTCAGTTTTGCAGCAAAAAAGTATGAATTATGTTTATCATGTGGGAACTGCATTTTGTACTTGATTTTACTATGTATTGGTTTATTTATAGCTTTGTAATACCTTGATTAATGTTCTTCTAAGTAAGACAATTCTATTGACAAACTTGCTGACAGGACTCGTTTGTGAGCTTTTATACATAAACTATAAAAAAGCTAAACTTACGTGATATATATATATATATATATATATATATATATATATAATTCTACCCAACACCACTAGAACGGCTAAAATTACAATACAGAATCATTTTATTTCTAATTAAAAACTGTCGAAATTCCTTTTAAAATCTTACAAAAGCAAAAAAGTTCAAAGCTTTCTATAACATTTAATCGGATTTCGTTTTTTGCAAGACACTCCGTATTGCGCTCTTCATGATTCGCATAATACGTGCGTACAAGGAAGAAAATTTTTGTTTATCGATTACCCATAACGCTTATATCAGAATTATACAGCTTGATGAGATTGTACATTTCTGTCAAGTGTCCAGATTAGCAAGCTGTGCAGATGGCTTTTAGAATAAGTTAAAAAGTTGTCTTGATAGATATATTTCTTGCATCTAAGTAAGTAGAAAATACAAAATATTGACAATTCATGCGTATTTAAAGCATAACTTTATTAAATAGTTTGGGGGGGGGTTCAGGTTGCGAATTAAATGTATATTAAACTATTTTACTTAATTTTTTCGACATCGGATTCTTCTATTGCATTTTTCTTTAATATTTTAGTTTTCTGGAACGCGTGGTCTAGGAGCGTAGCCTGGAATTTTTTTATTTTTATTTATTTATTTTTTTTATTTTTTTTGGTGGGGGGGGGGAATCGGGGGATATCCAATAAGTCTTGAATAAGCAAATTGAATTTCTGCAAACAGATCTTTGCTAACTAATCCGAAATTTTTGGAGGAGGAAGGAGGATAAATCCCCCTTGGCATTGTCTCATTTATTTCCAAAATTAAAAATATAGGGGGGAAATTTTCGTCTACTGAAATGAGAAAAAAGTGAAAGGTTATCTATTTCAAAATTGCCTGCTTTATAATTTCTTTCCGTTGGTGCTTAGAACATCCTCGAAGTTGATGCTTATTTTGAGATAGTGAAATGGCCAAAAGTACATTATTGTTATTGTAAACACCGAACACAAAATTGTACCATCCATTTAGTGACTGGCGATCGATGTTCACAAGGAAGGACTATACTTTAAGTAATTAATAAAATTGTTTTTAAACTTCATTATCTGAATTGACTCTGTCGCACAACGAACTTAATTAAAATACATTTTCATAGCGCAATATGCACTGAATACTTAGAATAATATAGAGTATTTGAATAATATAAAACATTTGAGGCATTGTGAGAAGTATGGGAAATATTTTCCAATTACTTCTGACTTGAACGAACGAACAATCAGGGTACGTATACGTACTTGCGCGCATCAAAAACTGCAGCAATTTTTTTTTTTTCACAAACAAAGCGTCTCTATAACTGTTAGCAGACACAATCCCAAAAATTCACACTTGAAATGTGACAGAGATGTTTATCTGGCGGAAAAAGAAGATTAGTTTAAATTTGAGTGACGTCGACCTTCTACCAGGATAACTGATCCGAGTGATCCCTTTCATATGCAGATGGAGCTGAAAGTCTGACCTTTCGCTATGCGGAACTGGCTGCTATTAAGTACCACTTCTGTCCTTTACTGGGACGGAAACAAGTTCGTAGTATGTTTACGTGTCACAATGCACAATTACAATTACTTAAAGTAGTAAAGTAATCGCTTTTATTAAAGATTATGCATGCTATTAGACGTTCATTACCGAGAAATAAAATACAATGGAATGTATATATAATTAGCTATTTCTGAGAAGGCTGCTTTTCTATTACAACATCTGTAAGCTCTTTATTGTTTCATCGAGGAAAATTTGTGCCTTTGTTAAAATCATTTCAAAAGCAAAAAAAAAAAAAAAAAAAAAAAAAAAAAAGGAGGAAGAGTTAGTGCGGCATATATATATATATATATGATTTTTCATGTATCTGCACCATTTACTTAGTATTTATAAAACCGATTAAAAAATTATTTAGTATACTCAAATAATTCAAACTTATCTCACAAATAAGCACTCAAAATTTATTCTGTGTTCCAATTAAAAAAGCATAAAATTTCTGTATGGAATTATAGCAATGTTACATGCATATTAAAAATTCGTCTGCTATTTCACGTATAAGTTACTCGGATAAAGTAAGGGGGGGGGGCAATGTTAAAAGATGTTGCTCTAAACTATAGTAAAAAATATGGCAAAATCAGGCTCAGTAAACATAAATAAGCATAAAATCCACACCATCCCGTAAATTATGCTTGGGTTCGAATTAGTTTTTCAATAAGGCATGAATAAATGCCAGATTAACCATTCTGAATTCTAGTTATTTTGTTAATTCGCTATTCAAACAGACTTAAGTAGTATGCGAGACTTCACTAACTTGTACTTTTAATCAGAGCTAATTTTTTCCTCCAAGTTTTAGTCTTTATTGATAAATGCTACCTTTCTGATAAAACTTTAGCTTTAAATGAATCTACCGAATTATGTTTTAATATTGCTTAAATGTGTAGGTATCAATGCAAATTACTAACTACAAATACAAAATTAATCAGAAAATTCTTATTTATTAAATTATCGATTCAAGGTTTCGTTTTTAATGTCATTCAAAAAACTTTAAAAAGTGTTTTATTATGTCCTTTTAGTGTGAAATTATGTCCTTTTAGTAGAATTATCAGTTGTGATAAGTTTAATAATAACATCATGTAACTAATAAAGAATTAAGTGGAGAATATTAAAACCCCATGTGTCCCGAACAGTACGGAAAATTTATTATATACACTCAGTGCCGCAACTAGAGTTTACGTCACCAGGGGCAATACTTAATTTGGGCGCCCGCCTAAACACGATGGCCAAATATTTATACACGCTTATGTATAAAGATATATGTGAAAATATGTTATATAAAAGCTAGTACTGCTCTTACATTAGAATCTTACTACAGATTTTTAAAAAAAGATATCTTACAAAATAATAAATATTAGATGAAATATTTAACATTTTCTAAGATGCAAGCACACACAGCTTACGGTCAAAGAACAGTCACACTACGATTAGACTGTTCATTGAATTTTCTTTCGGTCACACCTTATAATGACCTTTCTTTAACGGTACCAATAATAGCCGTACTAGGCGGTTTCTCATTAGTTTACTGCAAATCTGAGAACATAGTCTCTGATCACGTTCAGATGTACAGTAGAATTGAAAAAGTGTTCTTTTAACTTTACAGATAGTCGCAGTTTCTTTTATTTTAATATTTCTGTGGGAAGGTAGCCGGTACAAGCGGCTCAATTATTTACCGTGCAGATGAAAGCACACTGAACGCCTTCATTATCAGATTTTTTTATCTCTTAGGCAGATATACTTATGTATGCAGAGCGTATTCACTTAGCGTGGTGAAAAGAGAAAACTTGGCTATTGGTATTGAATTGAGGTTTCTCATAAGAAACAATACACAGCTCTTTACATTAGCACTTTTTTTTTTCTTTTTGAAAAACAGCAACAAAACAATAGTTAGTGGAAGAAATGCGTTGGAAGTAGGCTAGATTAAACAATAAATATGTTGTTCAAATAGTAAATATTGAGTTTGAAGGCTTTTTTGCAGGCTGTATTGTTACCTCGGCGAAATAAAATGAAATCTGGATGATTGTGTATTATGATGTTTGCAGTTTTATAATTGCCCTGGAGGTTAAGGAACCGAATTTATTTAGAGGTGATGGAAATATACTCCAGTGACCGGTATAATTATCTTTTTAAGTGCTTTGTAACTAATGGTTTTTTTTTTTTTTTTTTGTAGACTTCAAAATAAGTTTTTGGAATTGCTTTTAGCTCAAGGAAAGGAAACTAGAATGGTGGAAGATCATCAAATCTGAAATGGCTACATAAATAATAAATAATTTACTCCTTTTAAAGAACATATTTTAATTTAATATATAGAAACACGTAAAAAAACGTAGCAAATTACTTCAGGTAAAGCATTTAGCCATCCATCTACTACGGAAATTTCAGTCAATGTTCTTTTTTACTCTAAATTTTAGTAGCTGATAAAGCTATCATACAAAATATTAGTTACCACGCTATGGGAATTTTTCACTGTAGGTTATATCGCAATATAATAATGTTACCTACCTACTGGAAATTAAGTTCCCACCAAAATGTTCAATAAAAATATCTTTATCAGTCAGTCAGTCTGGTTACATAATAGCGAACGGAATTGCTGTAAATTTCAAGGAAATACTACCACTAAAAAAGGTTTAACATGAATTAATTTTTTTAAACAACATAGGGATAACTTTAAATTAAAAATATATCACACAAAATGCTTTAGTTATGTCTTATTTTCCAAAACAAATGTTTTATTTGTATATATACGTAAAATGCGAACATATGATGAGTAAACAAGTAAGATACACTAATGCATATTTCAAGCATATATCCGTATTTACGAGATACAGATATAATTGAGAGGAATTCCTTGTGTTGTGTAGATAACCTAGCTAGATCGTAATGTATTTAAAATATTTTATGTACCCCTATAAATAAGCTATACTTCCTATTCGAACTATTTTTGATACTAGACACAGCTCAAACTCTAACATACTTAAAATTCATGTCGATTTAAATGCATTTAAAGTCAAATTATGGACAAGCTAAGAAAAGTAAACAAATAGATACATAGAGACAGAACAGACAAACCAAAAACTATTTTACAGCTATTAAATGACTGTATAAAACTCGTAAGCAACTCATATCCCGGGAAACAAAAATCGTCTTTATCAACCGTTTAAATAACACCAATATTTTAAGTGTATTTTTGTACCTTCATATGATGGAGTAACATGTCGACAGAATGTAAATTGAAAATTAAATATAATTATTGAACTAACGAAAAAATAAGAAGCAATAAACATTTATACTCGTAATGTGCGTAAGTGTAGTTTCCATTTTACCCTACCCAGCAGTATTCTTGAAGACTCGAAGCCCCCATGGAGGCGCTTTATACCCAAAATAACTGCAAAAATATTATTTGGTTTCACAGCAGTTGAAGTAAGTAAACACTGGAGTGCCCTTAACCTACATACACGCGAAGAATATCTTAAGACAACGATCGTAAAGTGTAGAAAATCCTTAAAACAAATAATTGAAAACACAAGTCCGAATTTAATGAGACCTCCTGAATCGAAAAGTCATCTCAGATTCAGGACAACGATAAAAGACGTCGGAGTCGTGACATCGTTCAGTGTCGAGAAAACGACCTGCGTTCGTGCAAACAAACCTGATAAGTTATCGAATGGACACTGCAGATTAATGAGCTACTGACGGTATGGTTGACAGAGAGCTCTTACAAGTCGATTTTGAGTTACGAGCTGAGGGTATGGAGAGGATACAAACACACACACACGCAGGGTGACACTCGCGATTACTATACGAGAAAGCTGCCATTCCATTTATCAGTCAGAATGTCACCGAGTTTGGTAGCTAGTGGCAAGTAATTGTGACATAGTAAAAAAGGTATCCTCAAAATAAAAATGTTACTAACGTCATTGATAGGTGAAAAATGCAATGTTGTTTTGTATTTTCATAAAGTACAGCCATGATTTCTGCGACAAAATGGAGGACAAATAACAAACTATATATTTCGAGTATTAGCTTGTTAAACATGCTTAGTGAAGTTTTCTTTTTTCCTTGCCAATCAGATGCAAATGTCTGCCTATTTAGGCCTAGAAGCAATAACAAACTCTTCAATGTACGCTATGAATTAACACATTAAATTAGCTCATTCTATGTATTAATTCATAGTACATAATGTACATTATCTATTAATTCATTGGTGCAATAAATGAATTCATTTTATGAATTTAGCACCTGTGGTACACTTACCCCTATTAGCGGCTTATTTTTAAACTTTTTTTTTCAATATCATCTTCTTCCGATGTTGTCCATAGTCCCCCTATCGATTTCGGAGGCATTCCGAAAATTAACAGCGTCAGGTGGGGTAGTTCCAACAACATTTTTTTAAGTTTCAACATTGCGAATTTTTAACACTTTTAATAGAAAAAACATTTTCATTAATTAAGGTGGAAACTTTGACTTTTAAAGAACACCTAGTACAAATTTTTATTCCGATTTATTTGCTTAAAATTTAAGAGGGTGGTAGTAATTACAAAACAAAATCACAAAGCTGAAAAAGAATGTGGGGTAATTACGACCACTTTTGGGGTAAATATGACCACTTCTTTTCTTTTGATGCTTACGTTTACAACTTTTGTTGGAGCAATTGAGACTACCATTCTTGATTTTGTTAATGGAAATAATCGATACAAATGAGTAATAAGGTTGTAATTTCTACTTTTTCAATGAAAATTGCTTCTTACCAGCAAGATGTGTTGAAAGACACTCCTTTTTTAAAAGGAAAAATGTTGTCTAAAAATTGTTGAAAAAATTTAATGTAATTGTTTAAGTAATTTTTTCTTGAACTTTTAAGAACAAAATAAATAAATAAAAATAAAAGTAAGAATAAATGATATTGTTCTTGGTATGGCGTCTGTTTTATGATTATTGATTACAAAAAAAGTAACTATTAGATTTAAAGAAACGCCCATGGTACAAATAATTTTTTGCATTTATCTGTCTTATTTCTTTTTATAAACTCTTATCGGGTATAATTTTAATGTCTTCGAATGTATTTCTGGCTCAGTGCAGGCTCATAGTTAATTTTGAGCACTTGAAATTTTTAAAAATAATCAACAGCAAAACTTTTATTTTATAATAAATTTCAAGTTAAATACAACAAATAAATAAAATATTTTAAATTATTCTTCTTTTAATGTTTCTTAAGTGACATAAGACAAACATGCGCTTTTCCATGTCGGAATACTTTTTGGCCATGTTTTTAAACATGGTCGTAACTATCACCACTCAAAAAAAAAAAAAAAAAAAAAAAAAACTTTGGGGTAATTACGACTATGGATTCAAAAATATTTAACTATGTTAAAAAAAAAAAAAAAAAAAAAAAACGCAATATCTGGAAAGCTCTTAAATACATTTCCAACGTACTTTTTAATATGAATTAGCTTGCCTAAAAATTTTCCTTTTGCAGCAAATAACTTAACACCGAACCGTCAGATCCATTTATTGAAAATTTTGACATGATGTTTGTTTTTTAATTGCTTACCTTAAAAATTTTAATATTAATGGTGATAGATACCTATCATCAAAAATACATCTTAAGGTTTATGCCAGATATTTTTGCGAAAGCTTATCATTTATAGATTTAAAAAAAATCGCTGGCCGTAATTTCCCCCAACCCCCAGTGGCCTAGCCAAGGAGGGGGCTAGGGGGTTCATAACCCCTCCCCCCCCTCCTCATGAGGAATTTTTTGCCATACAAAATGTAAATTCTTTACACCCTCATCACACGCACGTATACATGAGTTGCAGCAGTCGTTTAGCATTTCTTCACTTCAGAAAATATTTTGTATTTTAATATATTTAAATCAATGTATCTTGCATTTTGTATCGAAAATACGTTTTCGATGTATTTTGTCCAACTCTGGTTTGAATAGAATATTTACGATGTGAAATGGCCATTAAACAGATTTTTCCGTATTTAAAGTGGTGTGCATACATATAGCAGATGGATGTTTTATGGCGACATATGAAGGAATTTTTGCATCTCTTATGGGAAGTACTGATTAAAATGTTTTAATATTTTAATATTATTGAATAGAAAAAAAAAGTGTACAAGAAAGTCATTTGTGTTGTATAGTGTTTCATGATTTTCTCGTTTGACCCGCATTGATATTCGATGTATCAGCAAGATGAATAAAAATTTTTAACATAAAATTACGAACATCAGAGGAAGCTCGATTGAAAGCTTTGAAGTTCAGAAACCTAAAAAACGGTAACACAAGACTATCCTTTTTTTTTTTTTTTAATGTTTTACTACAGAAAACCGACATCACAGTGAAAGTAGCTGTATATAAAAGCTGCTCTATGGGAATACTAACATGATACATCATTAGTCTCATATGGATGATTTTGTTGCCCCCAGCAACTGAGCTAAAAGAATCTAAGCCCAATGTTCTTTTGAAGATTTTCGTGTTATACCTTTAGGATATAAATCGATTATAGACGCTTAGTGATAAACATACTATTTAAGAGATGACGTGTGTATTCAGTGGCTGTAATTCACTCTTCTGATAAGCATTGTGAATGTTTTCTAGAAAAGTAAAATGTGCTTGAATTATACTGGATAGACTTAAGAAGGACCAATTCGTGACTTTATACTACAGTAAATTCAACGATCAGCTTATTACTATCGCATACTAATTAAAAATAAATTAATTAATTAACCAAAAACGCAAGTAAAAGTTTCACTATTAAGCGGTTACTGCATTTATGCCTGGAAGTGTGCCATTGTGAGATTGTTATCCTTTCATCGACTGACAACACATAGCAGGGCTGTATAAAAACATAACAACTAAACTCGACGAAAGAAATGGTCACGCGAAGCATATGTGTGTTGGTTCTAAAAGTAAACCCTGAATAAGAAGGATACGAGCAGCCGTGACGAAGAATCCCGATTTCTGTCTGATCGTTTAGTAAGTACAGACGGCCCCACCTACGTTAAATTCAAGGCTCGATGTTGACAAGAAATAGCCAAAATTCCGAACTTTATAAAAGAACGCCAAATTTTTACTCCATTCAAAGTGATTCAGAAAATTAATTTTTAAAAGTTAACAGAACTACCTAAATAGCAAAAATAGAAAATTTCAAGGTTCGGAATTTCGACAATTTCGAGACAACGAGTGTTTAGTTTGAAGATTTCGCATTATATTATAATAGTACTAAATGCTCGTAGAAGAATATCTTTGAACTATCTTTGAAAGTCAAAGGCCGTTGTGGAGGCAATTACATTGGGCGCTAGAAAAAAACTACACTCAGTACTTCGTCCACCTATAATAAAAATAGGTTCATATTCAATTGTTATTATATACCCAAATCGAATTTCATGCTCTAATAGAAACGCGCGGAAACTTTTGGCATTCGAACGATTTCATTTTGTGTACACAGCCATTCTTATATCCACGCAGACGATTTATTTATGGAAAAAAAAACTATGTAATCTGGAAAAACTATTTTAAAGGAATTGGAATCACTTTTTCCTTTCAAAACTTTATGAATGACGTCATATCGATTGCAACAGCTCTTTGTCTGTTGATTTGTCAGCCACATGATTCACTTTTTTTTTACTCTCGGAAATAAAATGGAACTGAAAGTACCAAAAAATCCTTTAAAAATTAGGGAATCCGATGAATTTTCAGATTTTTAAAGTAACACTTTTTATATTTTTATACATAATTATGAAAAATTTCAAGCTTATCGTATAAACGGTGTAGATGTTATTACGCTTTTTATGCTTTTTAATCTTTTTGAACTTTTTAATCTTCTTGGAGTAATGGCGGTAAAATATTTATATTGAAGTGGCTTCCCGGAATGGGTCAGGGATCAGTGTAACTATGGGCGCGTTCCGACTGCCACTTCTGAGTAACTCGAATTACTCGGAAAAAACTCCGGTGTTCACGATGCCCGACTTGAGCTACTTTAACTCCCCAAAAGATTTTCCTTCGGCAGTTGGGGAGGTAGATCACATGACCTTTTACATGTTGTTTTTATTTGTTCCCAGGGGCGGCCCGACACGGTAAGCAAGGTAAGCATCGCATTGGGGCTCCAGCTTCGAAGGGGCGTCATTTCGAACTCAAAAACTAAGTAGAGCCTAAAAGGGGCCGTCTTTTTACGTTAGCAGGGGGCGCGACTTATCCTAGAGCCGCCCCTGTTTGTTCCCATCGGCTCCGCTAGATAGTAAATACGTGCCGCCATGTTTTTTCTCTATTAACTACCCAATACTGTCCACGATGTCAATCTCCCCGATTTACACGAAAGTGGCAGTCTAAGGTAATATCTGCCCTTTGAGATGAAGCTGCGATGTTCCATGTTATCTTACGGGAAAGTTTTCATTTGTAGCATCCACGGTTTTTAGGGATAGATGCGAGACGAGACAGGATAGGAAGAGATTTGCTTATACTCAATACAAGTTGAGATAGGCCTGTTTCTCATATTACAGGGATTTTGCAACCCGAAACTAAGCTTTGGAGTTGCTCTGCGAGACGAGACGGGCCGATTTCTCATTACTACTAGTACATAGGGGTTTTTTCACACCAAACATAGCTTTGACGTTGCTCAACGTGACGAGACAGAACTTCCCACTACTACATAGCCATTTTGTTAGACTGACCAAAGCTTGCGATTGCTATGGCAAGAAGAGAGCCCTTTTATTCATCTTGCAGCCATCCCTGCACTTTTTAATATTTGTCTTATTGCATTATTGCATTTAGATGTATAAATTTTCAGATTGCGTTATTGCTCTTATTGCATTATCGCAAGCTACTGACAGGATTTATCCTCCTCAGACCCAACATAAATTTGACATCTCAAATTTAAAATAAAAAAAACCTCATCAACAATTTTTTAGAAGCATTGCATTTAAAAGCAAAGTATGTCAAATAATTTTTAGAATAAAAGCCAAATTACTTAACACTTTTTCATTAGTAAAGGATTGATATCACCCATAAACAAAGACTTTCAAGAAACTTTTAAACATAAATGATGTTGTTCTACGAGTTCTTTTCATCTACTTGGATTTTCACAAAAAATTGTTCACAAATTGAAAATAGGTAATTTGATTTACATTCGAATAGTTTTTTGTGTAACTAAAGAATGAAATTGGAGGTATGGGGAGGGCTAGTGTTAATCCACCAATCCGTCAGTGAAAACATTCGTGGAGAATTATCTATTTCACGTGTTAAAATTATTCATTAATTTTTTTAATCAAATTCATTCATTAGAACCAATATTATTTGTACTTATTGAAGCCATTAATTAAAGCCAATATTTTTTGTATCGCATGCGATGCATGAGAACTGAAGATATTAAAATAGGCCTATTCTGAAAATTTATACATTCTAATCAAAGCCATTAAAGTTGGCAAATCAAGATTTTTCATAGTTCAACCGAATCTTTAAAACATTGGAAAAATACACCAAGATTTAAGAAAAGGCATACTACGCATAGGGGAGACCGTGAGTTTCTGGAATATTTTCTTAATTTAAGCTGTATTTCAGTAAAATATGCAGATATTTGAAAAAATTATACCAAATTAAAGCGTGCACATGTGATTACCAAAAAATGCTTAACGTGTTTTTGAAGATCTGTTAATAAAAATTTTAAAAATCTGAAATTATATCATTGTCCCATTAGCTCCCATGTATGGGGTCTAATGGAACAAATATAAAAAATAAATTTTATACTAAATAAATAAATAAAAACTACATTATGTATGTGAAACTATCTAGCTACAAAATATTAACATAAATAAAAAAAGTATGAAAGAGCATTGATAAAGTATTATTCAAGGTCATATAAAGAAAAATCAAAACTCAAAATTTTAGATGATCGTATAGTTTGTCACTTTTAGGTAGTGGCAATTTCGACACTATTTCAGCAATATCAGTCCTACGCTTATCTTCTTTTTCTGGATATATGAATTTAAAAGTCTTTTTTCCACCCTCAGGTAGTTCACAAGCATTTCATCATTGTTAATCTCACTAACGATACTGATGTAATGGACAACTTCATGCAAATTTAATTAGAACAAAGTCACATTTAATTGTTTTGAACTTATCAACTGAGTTTAATAGTGCAGTATCCAAGATAAGCTCTGTAAAGACATGCTACTGTCTACAGAACTGTCTGAAATTTTACAGTTTATATTGTTAGGCTAATTAATTTATTAGTCCTAAATTAATTATAGGGCTAATTAATTTTTAACAACTTTCAGTCATGATTTACATCTGAAGCATGATATTTTTTTAAAAATAAAATAATTGGTTTACTGTCTGTTCATCTGTCTCATTAGTCCCCATACTAACAGTCCCATTATATCTACTAACAGTCCCATTAGATCCCACAGGGTAAGAATTCAAAATTTCAAGAATTGAAAACTACATGTTCTATCACACAATGCTTGATTTATATTATCATAATCAATACGATATTTGCTATCTTAAAGAATCTTTCCATTAATTAAAAGTTATTTTAAATGATTAAAAATGCAATTAAATATAAAAATTAAAATTTACTTTGATGTACTAGAAACAACAAATATGTTCTCAGGCTTAATACTTAACTGCAATGGTTGACCTGTTGTTGTTCAAAGATGTAGTGTTACTGTACAGATTCTGTGGTATACAAACTTTTCAAAGAAATATTTTATTTTGTACACAAACTGTTTTGTCCCATTAGCCGCCAGTCTCCCCTAGTTTCAGTATTTAAATGATTCAGAAACAAGTATAATTAAAAAAAAAGAAAAAGAAAACCGACTTCAAATTACTTTAACATTACAGAAAATCATTACCATTCTAAAATCAGTAAGGTTTGGCGAATTCTCGCCAAATATAGCAAATATCGCCAACTTATAATTATTTATCAAAATTAATTTTTCACTGTCAAAACTAAAGGCTGTCTCTAATTCAATACAACCAAGGTGTGAGGATTTTATTTCCGTATCTCATTGATACGAAAACGCTGAGGATTTTCCCTTCTGTAAGTGTTGTTTTCCTCCTTTGATCTTTGAATGATTGGATGCACCCAGCGCCTGTGTATTAATAAAATGAATTATTGTTTAACTTTTGCTCTTCAAAACTAGAGAAGAAAGAAACTAGTAAAATGTGAAACTTTCGTGGATTTTCCATAAATTACGTAACGTTCACAGTTTGTGACAGGGAGGTATTGAGGGGTCAACAAAAGTGTTATATCATTCGTATTACAATGATTTTTCTCGAGCCATTTGTTACAACTCGTGCATTGGTCGGAACATTTCCGCTGTTATAACAGACATATATGCAAAACACCACAAAAGACCTAAAACAAAAACTCCAGAATAATTCCGGCATCCTAATAAGCAAAACAAAGACAATCGTTGACTACTGTTGAAGATAAATATATGCTAACTTAAACCGCTTTTCAATGGTTCTCAAAGAAAAAAAAATCGCGTGTGATGATCGCATTTCAGATGTCATTCAGAAACTACGATAGAAATTTTTTTGCTCTCTAGCAATAAATGTTTACATTAAAATTCATATAGAGCCCCAGGCCATCTTTGTTTAAAGATATCTCTGAGACGTTTTGCGATGAAAGGCTGAAATTGTGTATACTACTTCATTAGAACGGCGGTTCCCAACCTTTTAACTTCAAAGGCTAACTTGCAGTGGCGCCCCCCTCCTCCCCTGTCTGTTTTTCTCACCCCCCCCCTCTCCCGGTCCTTTGGACCACTGACTAAATATTCTAATTTCTACTCCTGCTGTTGATGCTCTTCCACACTTCCAAAGCTACGGTGCTGGCCTTCGCACAGTGATTTCAGAAAGGAGACTTCCATCATAAGAACATTAAAATTTAACGAAAAAAGTTAATTCATGGAAGCCCCCTTAGAGAAACAAGAACTATTTTAGTAGTGGAAATAATTATTTCGTGCAATTCATAATTTTCCGAACATCTGACTCTCGTATCGAGATTACTCATATTCTCCTTTCGGCAGTTCAAGAAGAAGCCTACCCAAAATAGATTAAAGCAAAGCTGATGTAGTGCAGTGAACAAGATTCCTTAAGCGAGTCGGTCTGATAATTTTAAATCAACTGTGACCACAGACTGTTCACTTGGTTAGTAATAATCCTGAAACAGATGGGGTTAGCGCAACTTTCTTTCAAAATTTAAGACAATTTTAGGCTTAAGCATACAAACTAACTAAAAAAATAGTTATTAGTGAATTATCACCCGAACGCACAGGAATCCTTATTGCCGAAAAATCTTAATGGCAACGGTTAGAGAAACTTTGCACAAGAATTTCAGGATATATAAATAAACGTTTCTGGTTTGTTTGTTCTATGGAATTTTCCAATTCAAATATTATAGGACTCGACAAATGTCTTAAATTACTTTTTTATCATGAAAAATTAGTTAAAATCGGCTTGCTTTAAGACTGCTTTGAGATTAAATAATTCATGCAGAAAATAATGAAGCAACGAACTTTTTCCCTTCTTTCTTTCTTTTTAATGGAAGACGAATAGAGTCATTGCAATTGAGAAATTGTAAACTGTTTTCATTTACAATTTTACAGTGTTCCTTGGTTTTTACAAAGATTGTTTAGTTGGTTCGAACAAAGTTGTTAAATGGGGGATCGGTGGCTTGGAGGTTAAGGTCCTGTCCTACTCCACGCCAGTCGCCTAAGCGTATGGTCGTGGGCTCGATTCCCATTCATCCACTGATTGTTTAAATTTCTTTTCTCTCTGTACTAGGAAAAACGTTTATTGTGTTGTCCATTTTACTTGACGTGCATTTATAAGTATATTCTTGAAACCAACCACACTTCCGAAAATAAATATTCCAAATACAGCAAGTTGAAAAATGCTTATGGTTCTGGGTTGTCTGTCTTGTCGTGCTTAACGGACATATACGGTTTTTCAAAATATAAGGAGAAATTTTTAAGGGGGGGGGCACATAAAAAGGATTCACGATCACACAGCTGTGTGGGATCAAAAACGTTTTCATACACCAGCTATTAATCAACACAAAAAATGAGTGGACATTTTTGTGGCATATTTACCAATTCTGACGTGATGAATTCTTTAGCTACTGGATGCTCTAGGCCTAAATGACAGCGTAATTTATTTAGAATGGGGCGTATAGATATGTAGATCTTTTACTCGAAGCATACAAAAAACAAATGCCTTATAGGTGCTATAATTGAAAGAAGTGTTTTACTAACAATTGCTTGCTTCAATTAATCTCTATGCAGTAGTAGTACAAGCACAAATGAGTACCTTGTTACGAAAAATATTTTAAAATCGATTGGCTGAAGATTTTAATTTACTTTTAAATGTTACGTCATGCAAATATTTTAAAAATTGAGTTCAGGTCAAAATGTACAGTTTTACTTTTAAATATATTAATCCCAATAGTTCAACCACTGAGAGTTTCCCTTTTTCGTTATCAGCAAATAAATTCAGATTCTGACACAAAATTGTTGCGTGATTTATTGAAATCGTTTCTACAAAAATCAATTAATTTTAGAAGATTAATAAAAAGATAATCTGATTACAAATATTTTGAAATCTGCATTGCCTAACGTTATCACACACTATTACATTTGGCGTTTTTTTTTTTTTTTTTTTGAAAATTTATTGGTTTGCTGCGAAATTGTTTCTCTGCCGCTTAGACTCAAATTGCCATGTCTGGTGGTGAATACGCGTTAGAGCCCCTTAGAAAGTCCACTGACCAAGGCACCCCCCCCATCCTTGGCAGATACCCCTCGTGCAGGTTTGCCTTAATTCACACAACATGTATCTGGTGAAGTCAGGGGCGTAGCCAAGGGGGGGTTAGGGGGGTCATAACCCCCCCCCCATGAGGAATTTTTTGCAATACAAAATGTATATTCTTCACTCCTTTATCACACACATGCATGCATATATGCGAGTTGCAGTACTCGTAACCCCCCCCCCCCATGAAAAATTTCTGGCTACGCCCCTGGGTGAAGTAAATATTGCAATAGAAGAAAATTAATTTGTTTCGATCCATAATTGCATTACAATTGTTCATAGTCTTCAAACTGTATATACATCTAAGCTTTAATAAATTTTCAAAGTATTTGTTAAGATATTTTTTTAATGAACTAATCTTTCTAGTCAACGATTTTAACCTCGATTAAAAAAACAAGTCTTATGGTAAACTTCCAAAATGACAGCCGTAGACTTCTGAGACAGTTATCTTGTTCTAGTTTTCTTGCTCTAGAGTGCGAAAACATATCAACATTTGTCTGTGTTCATCTCCAACAGACTCATATGAGATGCAGGAGTATATCTTAAAACAGCCCTTTTTAAACCTTTTTAGTGTTGCAACCTCACTAAAAGACAAAATTTTATGTGAAAGGCCATGGGACCGCCTTGTTAACAATGAATCACAAAAAGTGTAACAAGAGCTGTATAAACATCTATCACTTTTGCCACTTAATACTACTGCGTAAAAGGCTTTTCGTCTAGGATGGCTTTAAAATATAAATGAAGAAACCCTCTACTATCACTTGGGAAAAAAAAATAATAATTTACTACTGTATGTTTGCCTATGAGGATCCTCGAACAGAAAACTTTTAAGAGAAAAACAAAGCCAACCGTGATTGTGCATTAATAATTTGTGATTACTCATTTTAAACCGTCTATTTTATTAAGGTTTTTATTACTCAATATAACTTAAAATACTTTATTTGGTAAAAAGATGTTTCGTATACGGATCCTATTTTTAAAAAGAATTGAGACCCTTTTAATGCTCAACGCGAACCCCAGGTTGAGAAACTATGTCCTTAACTATATCAGGGAATGAAAAAAAAAAAAAAAAAAAAAGAAAAGAAAAGGTGTTATTGAATTCAACAAAATTTTTTTGTGCTATTTTAAGCGAATAATTTTGTTCTCTCTTTTCGGTATCTTAGAACAAGTTTTGTACTTTTGGTTGCCAACGTCCTAGCAGATTACAATAATTTTTCGCCAAAATAAAATTTTTAATTCCCGTGTATGATATTCGGATATGTTTGTTTGATGTCTTATTTTATGTATGATGCCTGATATGTTTGTGGATTAAAGCCGATTGACTGCACTAAGTGCCTAAGCTTATAGGGGGAATGCCCTTAATGGCCGACTTTCTAAGGGATCCCAGTCCGTATTTACGCGAGGTTTCGGAGAAAACCACGGAAAAAGGACAGAAGCGGCCGGGGTTTAAATCTGGCACCTCCCAGTTTCCAAAGCTTCGACAGCGAATATCGACGGTCCTGTCTCGATATTCTAATACAACATCGCAAGCTATTCTCAGTTGGATTCTACTCCAAGCTTAACATTTTAAATTACAAACAAGCTTGAAGTAATTTTTGCAAAATGAATTTAAAATAGTTTAGATTTTAATCTAAAACCAGGTTAATCAGCCGAGACCAAAAAATTACTTCGCAAGCGAAATACTTCTCATTTACAGCAGTAGGTGTACCCACTCCTGCACATACATATACAAAGGGCCGGATTATCCTTCTGTCACAGTTGGCTGTAATTTTTGTGCAGCCACTATTTCAGACGCCCCTTATGAGACTCAATGGAGAAAAACAGCAAAACAAAGAAAAAATATTTGCATCTCATAAAAAAACATTTATAGATTGGATTTAGTTCGAAAAAATAGCATTACAATTTCGAAATGCTGATGCATATAAAATTGCAGCAAAAATTAGAAAACACAGCATAACATGTACTTACGCGCAGGATAGCAGTTTAGTGTTATCTCTGCCAAGAGGAGTGTTTGAACATTGAAGGCTTTAGGAATAAATTCAAATGGATCCCTCAAGCTCAGATAATTTTTTTTGAGCCAGAGGAGCAATAATGCAAGTTTGTCGGGGATGGTTAGCTTGTCGGTAAGGGCGGTTAGTTAGAAGATTGGCATATACATCCATTTTATGGAAGTAAAATAGGATCTTTTACATTAATTTCTTTTTTCTCGGGGGGGGGGGTGCGGTCACCTCCCCCCCCTTTAATCCGCCCTTGTGTTGAGCATTTTGTTTTATGCAAGTGTACACGAAGGGCATCTGCCTATGGTCGGAGGAGAGGTTCGAACGCAGATTCATGTTACATGTGGAAAAAACCGGCCCACACTCCAGACTGTCAGATCGACAGCCGGGCGGTAGCCCAGAACGTGGGATCTTCATTGTTAAGCCGTCTATCATGTTCCGTGTCTTATCCATTGAGTTACACCACTCTCGTGGTATTGCTTTTTTTTTTTTTTTTTGTAAGTTGCTTCCGAAATTTATTTAGGAGCTAAGAGCCCTGTAGGGTTTTATCTGGCTTTGAACCTCCCCTCTCTATAGCGTCTGTCTGTGTTCAAAAGCCAGATACATGTTCGGGGATGGGGAATTAACAAACAGTAAAGAAGAATCATGATTTAAATGGCTTCGATCAATAAAAAGAACAATAGCAAATGTCAGCCAACCCCAGCCCCAATAGATTAAGCACAAGTTGCGTAGTCACAAAAATTGGAAATGTGATTGACACTGTTTGTATTTACCATTACTAGGCAGATAGATCTACCAATCAGCCAAGTGGTGTAGGTCCCAGTTCAATGTTCACATATTTTTAATTTACAGATTTACTTTTATTACATTAGCTACACTGATCAAACAATTAAAGGATATTGTAAGTTTTATACAGGGTGTCCAGCCTTAATGTGACCCAATAGCTAATTCCCGAACCCTTGGGTTTAGATATGCACTTCCAATTTGAAAAATGTTTAAAAAAAGGTAAATAATGTTTTTACGTGTTTTTCGAACCAAAAAACCCATTTAGAAAAAAAATACAAAAATTAAATTTTTATACGGTCCCAGGTCCTATCACATATTTAGGAAAAAGATGCAGTACACAAAAACAAAGTAAACACAAAAAGTTTCATTTTATTACGATAAAAACTGACCGAGTTATGGAACTTTGAAAATCATACATTTCATCCATTTTCTCGGTCATTTTCAAGTAGCTAGTAAGGGACCGTCTTGAAAATGGCCGAAATGTAGGATGAAATGTAGGATTTTCAAAGTTCCATAACTCTGTCAGTTTTTATCGTATTAAAATGAAACTTTGTGTTTACTTTGTTTTTTGTGTACTGCATCTTTTCCTAAATATAAGTGATAGGACCTGGGGACCGTATAAAAATTTAATTTTTGTAATTTTTTTCTAAATGGGTTTTTTTGGTTCGAAAAGCACGTAAAAACATTCTTTACCTTTTTAAAAACATTTTTCAAATTGGAAGTGCATATCTAAACACAACGGTTCGGGAATTAGCTATTGGGTCACATTAAGGCTGGACACCCTGTATAAAACAACGGTATAAGAGATTTTTTTTTTTTTTTTTTTTTGCAGAAAATGGAAGACTGACAAATAGTAAAATTTTGCATATTTGTCCAACTTCGGAGCATGCAAATTTTTAGTTTGACGTCAAAAACGACGCTTTAGTGGCAGCGAATGAAATTTGGCCTTCAACTTAATAAAAGATAAAATGGGAAAGAATGATCGACGTTCCGTAAGTGCTTTGTTTTGATGAATGCGATGTCTCAACGACGGATTTTAACTGAATCTGAAGCTTGGAGAATTGTTGGTCGGTTAGAAGGGGGCCAAACACAAATCGAAGTAGCAGAAGCCATTGGAGTCGTACAAAGTGTGATATCAAAGGATCTGGAACCGTTTCATAGAGACTGGAATGGAAATGCAAGACGAAGACCAGGACAAGGTCTTATATTTGCGACAAAGCCCAATGAAGACGCCCGGGCAGGATATGAAGATTGAAAATAAGGCATCTTTGCGAATTATCCGATTTTTCGTTGTTTTCGATTTCAAAATAAACCATATCCAACCTTGAATCATCGCTGTCATTCAACTGTGACAAATCGAGCTAAAGATGTATAAACACAAAGCTTCGAAAGATCATGTAAATAAACAGCAATCTAGCCTTGAAACGAAAAGCATTTCACTCCAAGAAGAAGGAGAAATAGACTTGAAAATCGAGCATGCTCAACAATGGCATCAGAGGATGCTTTTCTCCTTTCAAATAAAAACAGCTCTAAGTCTGATGTCTTTCATTCTCACCAGGATGTCAACCTAACCGAGCCACGCGCAACGAGATCCACCTCTCACCAACCATTATGTTTGTGTACATAAAAGAGATGTCGATGGTAAACGAGGTGCGACAACGAACCCCATTCGGAGACAACGAGCGGTGTAATTGTTATCCAAATCGAAAAGGAGATGAGAAGAGAACAATTCAAGGGCGTTGAGCTAATTGGTGAGCCGTGACATTCAGTAAGTTTGTTGATTTCATTAGCAGCTGTTGGAAGATTACCCGATAGTCTTCACACAGTCACACTTGTATGCCACAGAGTTATGGGGCCATTTTTTTCTAAGCAGCATTTCGATTGTTACGTTTGTGGTTTCAATTTCTTGTAAAGTACTTCGCAAGAGATTCACATAGAATTTCTAAAAAAAGAACTTTTATCATTATGCAACATGATTCGTTGCGTCATTGCACCAGAGCTATTAACCTATAGGGCATCTCAACGTGACGCCATTTGAAGGTTAGAAATCTACTCATCCTTTATCCTGTCAATAACAATATCTCCCGATATATTTATATTAGATTATAAAGTAAGAAAAAGTGTTGTTGAAAATAACAACTGAAGTACCTTTAATAATGGTAAAATAAAATGCTGCTAGAGGATCAAAGTCAAATGTTCGTTTAACAAGTTCAGTCCATTACAGCCAGTAAACAGGTTGAATTTACTATCCTTTTTTGCTGTGAGAGAAATGCTCCTTTTGTTCAAGGTGACATTTCTCTCACAGAAACACATTACGAAAGGTTAGCATGGTTCTGCTATAACACTGTTCGGTTCGTCCAAATGCTATATGGTTAAAAAAAAAAAGTGACACTTGAACAAAGTAACCTTACATTCGAAGGAAATTATTCTAAACATCATAAAATTAGGTTTACCCCTTTGCAATGATTAACTTCGTCAAATTGTAAAAACAAAGTTTTTTAAATTATTGAGAGGAAAAGGTTTGGGGACAAACCTTTATTTACAAGTACCTTAACAACAACGTATAGGGAAGTGTTTCAGTAATATCCTGATTTTTTTTTTTTTTTTTTTTGAAACCTACATACTCTTCAGAAGAGAAATAGGAATATTTTATAATTCAATCTGCGCGCACGTTCGCCGTGGTTTAGGCAACAGGTATGGACAACCTCTGAAAAATTGCGGGCCAAACTTTATAACTGTAGAGAATTCCCGTTAATTTGGATTTACATGGGATTTTGCTATGTCCCGCAGGCCGGATCAAAAGCCGAGGATGTCCACTTCCGGCCCACAGTCTGGAGTCTGGCCATATGTGGTTTAGATGTAGAATACCGAACTAGGGGTTTACGCAACATTTAAAGCTTCTTCGTTAGTAAAGCTTGGATAACACGAGATGACTTAAAAATTTATGCTGTTTCAATCGAAACATTATTTTTATGAAGAACATTTTCGCACATTAAAGTTTTATTCATCCTAAATTATTCTATAAAATTTTTATTGTTCCTTAAAAATACGCTTTAAAACGTAAGTCGTTTACTTTGATTTTCCTTATATAAGTAACATTGCGTTGCACTTATTTGTCCAAGAGGAAAAAAAGTGAAATGAGGGGAAGAAGTTTAAATATTCATCGAGTGCACACAGTGACTGTATCAAAATGCCAATCAAACAACACTGCTCATTCTGAAAAGAATTCTTTCTTTTGAATTTTGTATCACTTAGAAATATCAGGAACATCACAAATTAGTGAATTTAGCATCAACTATAGTAGTATTATCTTAAAATTATTGAAAAAATATGCTATACACACTTACAGCTCATCAATATAAACACCTCTAGTGATCCAGAATTGTGCTTTCATCAGTCAAGCATAGTCCAATCATCAGGGGTAAGCCTTCAATTATACTTTCCCAAGAGATCTACAAAATAATAAATTTTCTAAGTAAGACAATAATTTCGGCATTTAAAACTACAATAAAAATAAATTATGCAGCTAAGTACCATTTAAATAATAATCAGCTGCAGTCAATAGTAAAAATATATAAACTTTCAGGAAAGCACAAATTGGAATTAACATTTCCGTATTTATATATATCAAGATGCATGATTACAGGAAAAAAAGAGAAAAAACTAAGCTTCCGAAAAAGTTTAGACTCAATTTCATAGAAAATTACTGTCAAACCCACGTTAAAAAAGAATACAATCATTCTACTCTGCATAAAATCCATTAATTTAATTAAGAGAAAATCAATTGAAATTTGTATTGCTTTCAAGATGAGAGCCTTTCCAAAGTTTACTGATAAACAAAAAGGATCAGATTTTGAAATTTTGTAATAATTATTTTGCCATTAAAAAAAAAAAATAAAAGTAATACTTACATATATAATACTTACAGTAATACTTTTACATAATAAAAGTAATACTTAAGTTCGTAAAAAATTGTATGAAATCGTAGTTTTTTTTAATGAGACGTTCCCAATACTTAGTGTGTGCTTTTAGAGGAAAGACCTGCAATCTGCATTAATAAACACATGGAAAATTGAAAGTGAATGAATTTTTTATTAAATTTCTTGAAACTCTAAAAATTGAGTTTAATGTTTTATTATAACGAATATAATTAAAATTAAACAAGCAGCAATAATAAGAAAATTCAAACAACCCGATAACTTTATAAAATTAATTAATTTTTTACAAAGTTCTTTACTAATTTTATTCAAAGGCAATGCTTGAAAATTAAAATGATAGACGGCATTATTAAGAATGAAATTTGCGATTATTTTCACTTTCAGTGTTAATAAATTTAACCTAACGGATTTGCTTTTTTTTTTTTTTTTTTTTTTTTTTTTAAACGTGCGTGATGCAAAATACTTTTATGATAAGAAAGACACAAACATGCAATACAGATGTAAGTTTTACTCGCACATTACCATGATAATCCTATCAGGCAAATATTTTTATCACTGATGTTCGCACAGCTACATGTTTTACTTTATCAATGTAAAATCAGAGATTTCAGGTAAAATTTTAAAAAAGTTAGTTTACTTTAAGTCTTATACATCCCTCATTAAATTTACTACAGTTCAGATGATATTGAATATCGATATAGCAGATTCTGGGTCGGAGAATGTTTGTGCAATATTATTAGCTCTGACTAAAATAGAAATATATTATACATTCTCTCTGTTTCAGTTGTTAAAATGTCTTGAGAAGAAACGATTTAGCTGAATTTTGCACTGCAAATTTATAAAATATCATTGTTAGTTATCTTATTCAATTATGTTACTAAGAAACGAGGGAACATAAAATATTTCTGATGCATGTTTATAAATGAATTTTTTATGCATATAAATATATAGCAGAGTTCGTTAGAACATCTCAAATTAACAATAATTAGGGTTTGTGACGATCTAACAACTTTTTCTCTATTCTTTTACAACGCGTAGAATCTTCCTGTTTCTCTAAATACTGTAATAATGGTCTTTGTAGTAGCAATTATACATCTATTCAACAAGTTCTCTTGTTAAAAGAATCCTTTACGTATTTGCAGTATGATAGTAACGTAAGATATTTTTTAAAGTCCCCCCCCCCCCCCCCAAAAAAAAAAAAAAAAACAAAAAAAAAAAAAACTTTGGTTGAGGTGGAAGGAGAGAAAGAAAAAAAGGAGAGGAACGAGATAAATTAATAGTTTAAGCTGATTATTTTATAATTTTCTTTTCTAAAATAACTTAAAAATGAAGTTACTTGACCAAATGTACCAAGATTTAATTCTGCTTGAGAAAAAAAAAAGAAAAAAAAAAACACTCTTGGAAAATAAAATATTATGAGCTATTTTTCCATTTATCACGAGAAAAATAATTACTTTGTATAAAGTAATTAACATGATAAAATATAACACTCCCTAAAAATTCAAATCAAACCGATATTTTGAAATCTAATTGTTGTAAAAATAAGCAGTTTAAGCGCACATTTATGAATTTATGTTTTCTACTTTTATATAACATTAAATTTTTAATTGGTTATCTACATATTTACTTAACTATAAAATTTCCCATTTAAACTATTAATTTTAAATTTTCTTGGAGGAGTAGAGGGGTGCTACTAAACCACATTTATTTTCTGAGAAGTATTCAATAAATACACACTTCATTAAAACTTGGTAAGTTGCAAATGTTATACTTCTTCCGGAAATAAAAATCTTTCAAAAAATTCTGCCTAAAATACAAATCATAACAGATAAATCAATGCTAAAGCAATATTTTTCAAAATAAAATTTTTGTTATAAATAACAGAATATGTAGGGTTAAAACAATCAGGCTAAAGATTGAAATTTAGTCGTAAATGAAAGTGCTGTTTTAATTTAATAGATATTTCCGGCAATCTCTTAAAACGACGCGTTTTTTAAACTGCACGAAATTATATCTGTGACAAACTGAATAATCAAAAACACGTTAAGTTATTATTAACTAACGTATGTGTTCCAACAGATTCGATGAGAGCCTCTTTCGCAATTTTGATATATACAGTTTTAAAATGTAAAGGATATGTTAGCATTTTCTGTTTTTTATTTGAACAAATCCATATTTGTAGTTTCAACTGTATATTTTCCAGAACATTTGTGCATTGCAATTTTTCCTCCCTCCATTTCACATGACAGTGTTACCATGTTAAAGTATTATATGTAATTTTACAAAGTAAACATATCAACCGTAATAAAACAAGCTCTAGCTCTGAAACTTAAAAAGAGCTTAAAGTAAAGTTTAGTTTAAGATCAATAATTTTTTACTAAAACGCTGTCGTTACACATTTTTATGTAACAAAATATCAACAATCGCATTTTAACGAAGTTTTATCATCAATTTTGTTGCAGAATTAGGATCTTAACTTCTTTCTTCTAGGCTTATAATCCGTACAAAGCAGATTTAAGCAGAATGTAGTTTGCGACACAAAAATAACAGTCTTACGCTGTTGGGATAAGCCTGATTTATCCAGAAGTTCAAGGCTGTTTCATTCCAATACCCAATTCCGCACTATGGGATGAATTTGCATTTAACAGCTCTAATTTTCGAATAGAATAATTTCCATGACGTCATTATGCAGATGAAGAAAGCTATTAAAAATATATTACATTGAAAACTGAGAAATTTAATATTGAAAATTTTCATCTTATTGAAAGTGTAAACAATTTCTCACGCATCACCTTAAAGTGAAAGTGCCCCTCCCCCTTTATGATCAAATTTCTTGATAAAAACAACTTATGATGAGGCACAAAGATTCTCTCACCCCATTTAAATCGCGCAGTTGAAATAAGAAAATCAGAATTATTATTAATGTCTGTCTTTAAAAATCTTTGCTAAAATATGTAACTATTTTAGGAATTTAAAAACGCCGAGATTGGATATATTTCTAGATTATCTTCTCACACAGTTTAGTTCACAAGAAATCTAAATATTTTCACGTTGATAAATGCTTAATGTATTTTTTTTTCTTTTATTCAAAAATTGACATCTTCTAACTGATCAACTTGTTTTCACAATTTTATATATATATATTTTTTCCCGAAATAAACTTATTTATTTCATCACCAACTCTCGTTACTTTGCTAATCAGTAATGTCCCAGAAAGAAAAATTATCACTACAATCAACTGCAATACTAACCCAATAAAATAAGATCTCATCTCAATAAACAAATTCCTCAAGATCCAATAGTTATCGTATCGAAAAAAAAAATAAAATAAAAAAAACCGAAGGCTGGTTAGCGTGAAAGAGTCTTCTCACGCGAAGAATCATCCTTTATGAAAGTGCTTCAAGAGAACAAAGCTTCCCTTTTCAGGCATCATGGGTATGACCCAGAATTCGGACAAATTCCAATCACTGAGGTACATCATGGAATACAAATTGTTTTACATGATTAGGAATGGCCGCACAGAGTCAATCAGTAGAAAAGCACACACGCACTGGCCTTCCCCTGGCGCCGCAGTTAGAAATTGATCATCCAAGCAAGAAATTACCTCTTGATGTAATAAAATGTTATTGGAACAAAATTTTTCCTTTAATGATTTGATCCATGAGGTACAACTGGCCGGCATTTTCTATAAATGGCATTCTGGTTAAATGATAAGATCGCTGCATATTAGGTTGATGCATAAAAATGTCTGGGCGTTCATATCGAAGTTTTTATTCTGAAACGAACAAGGTATTTCAAAAATCACGTTAAAGCTTTTAGGACATGGGGGAGAAGAATGTAAAATCACTGATCTAGTCTTCATGTTTTTGTCTCCCTTTTTTGTCCATGTTTAAGTTAATCATGCTCCCTATTACAATACTATAAATAGCCAATTTCTTTAGTCAAAAATAAAATACGAAATTAAAGAAGAATTCTTCCGATTTCTTTTGAATAATGAATTTTTAGGAATGATTGATAAATTATTCAGCGAAATTATTAAAAGAAATTCAGTGAAATTATTAGAGGAAGTTTTACACTTCAATACATTTAAAGGCACTGAGCAAAATATAATAAGTAACGCTGCTAGCCTTTCGCTACTCTATACGGATTGGAAGTTTTCCTTTTTCCCTATCTACAACTCAATTTATATTTTTTAATGTACACGTCAATAGCAACTGACAGCACAATAATAATACCCACATGAATTTAATGGTTGCTAGAACTTTCGCATAAATATGATGTTCATGCGTAAGAAACGAATCGTATTGATTTAGACGGTAGTGATCCAAAACGAACCTTTACAGCTGGTTCTGCATGAGAATGTGAATACTGGAAATTTTTGTGAAACTATCTTGACTCGAATAAAAATAACAGGCAACAGTAAATTGTCATACTTTTATTAAAAGTTAGAAAACCTTTTGTAACCTATGTTTTGATTGGTTTCAGGATTAATTGATTATATCTCTCAATTCAAAGAGCTACGAGATTTTAGTTTAGTTAGCAATACACCTTTGTAAAAGAACAAATCAATTATCGTCACAAACCCGTATAATGTGTTTATTAATTTTTTCTATTTCCACTCTTTCTTTCACAAAATATTATTATAATTTATCTCGCATATATATAATAATATTTTACCGCCTACTGCGTTTTCACAAAGGAAAGGCAGGGAAAAAGAAATTCAGATCGATCTATTTAAAATTCATTATTTGTTGCGTAAAGGGTTAAATCTTGTTTTGTTTATACCCTCTGAACGTGTATATATTTTGGTCCCTGAAGTAATTTATACTGCAATACATCTACTTCTTACTATGTAAATATATAGTATTTCAAATGGACTAGATATTAATGGGGTAAAATAAGTTCTAATTTTAAAAACTATGTATACATACTTTTTCCGACATAATTTCTCAATTTTATGTTTTGTTAAAATTGTTTAAAATTACTACACAAAGAAAACTTTACATTCTTATCCTTTCTTAGATAAAAAAAAAAAAAAAAGGAAGGTCCATTGTTGTGATTGGGATTTTGTAATATATTGTAAAATTAGTTTATACTTTATTATAGTGTGTGTGTTGTAATAGTTATAATTATTGAAAATAGTTTCAGAGATGTTTTAGACTTTCATAATATTTAGTGCAAATTTCAACAGCACTAAATAAAAACAATCCCATCCTTAAACAAACATTCGAAAGAAAGATAAAAAGCAACGTAAAATTTGAATATATCTTTATCTAAACATAAACAATGAATTTTCTCTCTTATTACACACTTCTCTTCCAAATTCCTTTCCCCCTTTCACTCACAACAATCATCCATCAGTAACTCGATTTCTATGCGCCTGTTGGCAGCGCATTCACTTAAAACGACATAATGGTAAAAGCACACCTAGTGACCAAAATCCATAACTAATGTATGCCGTCTTCCTGAGAACCTTGGGTAATCTACGTTGTAAAGGGGTATTGTCTTCCTCTCGATGCAGCTCAAATTTCATTGCGAACGAGATTTTGCCATGTCCCATTTTGTGGTGCATGGTTTCACATGAGTTGAGCTGATGCGGCCAAGGACCAACAAGTTATTTGGAAATGGGAAAAAAAAAAGACATAAAAAAAAGATTGGGAGCCGATTTTTCACTTTTATGATGGTTAGAAGATAATAGTTATCATTTTACACTGTCGTACATGCGAGTGTCAATATCCACGCCGATTTTATCTAGCCGAAAATTAAGCGTTCATTCCAAGAAGAGTGTCTTGGATTGTGTTGTGTGTTTTTGTTATGGCAACGCTACACTTGAGCGATTTGCCTAGGATGGGGGATGCCGTGGTCGGAGGACTTTCTGAGGAGTTCTAATGCGTATCATTACACCTGGAGAAAACCGACCCAGACTCCAGACGTTAGATAGACAGCCGCACGATGGAGCCCAAGCACGGGACATTCACACTTCAGCCGTCTACCATTTTGAGTGACTTGTCCACTTGGCCATGGTGGGGCATGAGTCTCTTTTAAAACAACCAATCAGAGTATTTTTACATATGTAGAAAGAATCGATTAGTAAAATATAAAAATATCAATTAAAAAGTAAAAATTAATCGATATTTAATTGAGCTTGGAAGAGCTTGAACTTTTTCTTCTTCCTTACAGGCAATCTTTGCCACCAATTTATGGAATTTTATCATTGAAGAAATAGTATAACTTTAGAAAAACTTTAAGACTGTTGGACGGCCATCATCTGCAATTTCACCAGCTCCATGTCGACTTACGGGGAATTTTTCTCTCTGGCGCACAATACCTTCGATTATTTTAATTAAAAAAAAATTCTGGGGTTGTTCAGCAGACAATTATCTAAATCTTTTCATTCTGTGAATGATCTTTTATAACAGAGATGAATTAAAATTCAGTCATTTTGAAAATTCAGTCAATCGCAGATATAAATGGTCAAGATACTTTTGAAATTCAATATATTTAAAAAATAAAAAAAAGAATTTTCCATAGGCATGAGTTAAAGGACCATTCAAGTGCCTTAAGTAATCTATTAACGGGAAAATAATAATTTTTTTTTTTCATAAACTGTACAGTGTTTTCTTAAAATCTATGAACAAATAAATTCCACAACTACCGCATTCTGCTGATTCTGTTAAAGCGATTTCTGGCCTTAATTTTACATGAGACACGCATGTTACGCCTATTTATTATTTACAAGAGTGAGCAGTGAGTTCATTTTACAACGAAGACCTTAAAATCTATTATCCGACATAATTAATTTGTTACAAAATTTTTCAAGAGCAATGAGACGAGTAGAGGTTGATGCGAGACGAGATTTACATGCTTTTCAGACGAGACAGAAGTTTTTATTATTACTGTTTAGGGATTTCGAAAACGAGACAGGCCTATTTTCGGTCTCACGTCCATACCACAAATAAGTGGTCGTTTATTATTTTTTGAGAGCATCTTGCAGATATAAGATAGTGGATTTGAATTTTAATAACCTTTTAATTTTTTTTTTCAATTAACAAAAAGATGCTGTTCTTTTCTTATAATATAAATAATATATAAAATCTAGTTCTTCAAATTACACTTTATAAAAATTAATAGTAAAATGATTTACGAATTTTTGCGATATTTAAATATCAATGCATTGACTAACATTTTGGAACACCAGTAGTATTAAGACATCTCAATTCTCTACAATAAGTCCTGAAACAATCCAGTAAATACGATTTATCGTTATTGATTTTTTGGGGGTGGGTAGGCTGATTTTTATACACTTTGAAAGACCTTGGTTAGAATTTGCTGCCAAAATTATCCCTTGACATTTCATGAGATGTAATTCTACTGTCTCTAAATAGTGCAAACTGCCACAAAAATTATACCCTCGGAAAATGTTCTTCGTTGGCTGCAAATGACTGAGATTTATAATTTATAAGCTTCAATACATAAAATACGAAGAAGAATCAATCATAAGACAGATGTATTTATAGTTTTTATGGATTTAACAGGTAACAAAAGCAATTTCGTAGCAGTGATTTAAATTTTGCTCAGGTTCTCTTGTATTAGGATTCGCAAGAGCTAACTATAAATTAATGAATTTTCATAATCTGGGACATGTGTAACTAAATCTTAAGAGTTTTAGAAATTGTTTTTAGTCAGAATTTAAAATTAATTGAGAACTTTTAAATAAGACAAGTAAGTATTTTTTAAAAATTTTATGTGTATTATTCACGATTTTTTCTATAATTGATTTTAACCTTTAAATACTAGTTTTTTGAGTTTTTTTAAAAATATTAGTAGTTTTTAAACAAATTATTATTACTTTAACCATTTTAAAAATATTTTTTCTTCCATTAAATTGAAATGTTTACAACTCAAGTATCTTCCAGAAAAAGTCCAATTAAAATAGGACAAGTCATAAGTTTAAAAAAAAATGTCTTATCATTCACTGATAAACTGATACAAAAAAAGATTTTATTCGTCAGGTATCTCTGGAACTTAGTATCCTTATCGAATACTTTAAAAGGGAATAAACGAAGATAATTCCCGTTGCTGATTATCTGTTAAAAATTTAATGTACTGTTAAAATATTACTATTTTCGGTATACCATGAAAAAGTATTCCGTTAATGTACTAATTTATTTCAAAGCAAAAACCGTAGCTTAAAAAAAAAAAAAAAAATCCGTGCATGTTTACGGAAAAAGCTCTAGTAATTTTGGTGAAAAAATAAAATAAAAATCAGGAAAAGAGAGGAGTGTTTTGAAGTTTACTATTTTCAAAAGCGAAAGGAATTGCAATTGACGAGAAAATTGTCAAACTTTACGAAAAACTGAAGATCAAATTAAACTTTTCACATATATGTACTTACTGACTTTTTGTGTTAAAAGAACTTGTTAAAAGATTCTCAATAAATTGCATGGTATCTGTCCGGACAGCTATATCACTTCCAGATAACCAATTTTTCATGTTTAACGTTTGCGTGCTAAACATATTTCATTATGCATTTTATAAACCCTATCTCAAAAGTTATCCAATATCAGTACATAAATTAAAGAATCGATAGTTTTACAAAATGAAAATGTATGTATTGGGGAATATTGAATTATAAATTTCTGTTTAAAAATTTTTCATATATTTTGGAAGCTACGTTTTAAAAGGCACGGAGAAAATCTTCGTAAGTAGAGTATTTTTAATCCGCTCGTCCAACGTTACTATGATTGAGAACTACTTGTGTAACAAAGTCTCAACTGTTGCAGATCTCAACTAACTGTTGCAGATAACTCAACTGTTGCAGAATATACTAATTGTGCATGATGGGGGTAACCAAGGGCGGCTCCAGACTGAATTCTCGGAGGGGGCCATCGAACTTTTTACTAAGGTCTATAAATTGTTCAAAATGCAAATTGAACGTGTGAATTCGTAAAGTATGCGAATCTAAAGTTGTAAAACAAAATTTCGGAGGGGGCCATGGCCCCCTACGGCCCCCTCACTGGAGCCGTCCTTGGGGGTAACATGATTCTACAAATACGGAAATATTTATGTCCGGTGTTGACATTTTGTTTTTCTGTTTCGAATGTTTAAAAAACTTTTTTTGTGATATCTCTGCACTTCTATAGAATTGTAATTCTGGCTCTCGACTAAACCAAAAATTAATTTTTTATCCATTAAAAATTAAATTACTGTGGTGACATGTCCTCCACATGCCCTATCCACGCATGCAGTCTTCACATTCTAATCAGTCTAAATTAAGAATGATTCCCTCTTCAGTTTTTTTCTTAGCATTGAATAAGTATCTGGAGAATATTAATTACAAGAATAGAAAGAAAGAAAATTAACCACTAAATATGAAATTAAACTTTGGTCCAAAGATTATATGTCATCCACATGGCTAAAAAAGTATAGATTAGGCATTTTTTTTTTTTTTTTTGCCAGGAAATTTCATTTTTAAAAATAGGAGCACCTCAAGAAAAGAAGTATTATAAATTGTTCTTTCTGTAAGAAATTGCATTTTGCTGTTCTTTGAATATTATGTGATTTGGAAAAAATTAAACTTATTTTTAAGGTGTGTGTTTTTAATCCTTGTCACGCTCTTAGACATATGATAAAATATCAATATGAATTAATTTTGATTGCATGGCTTGATAAATCTTGCATTTTTAACTTCTTGTTTCGAGTAAAATCTGAAAAGCTCAATGTTAACTTGGTGAGATAACGTTTAATTTTGCTTCGTCATCCACATGCACCTGGCTATTATGTCGTTTTTGTGTTTTTGTATTTCGGCACTCCCACATGAGGGGCATCTGCTTAGGAGGGTATGCCTTGGGTGGAGGACTTTTGAAGCGGTTTTTATTAGGTCATCCTCATGTCTCATTGAGATGTGAATGCTCTAAAGACCATGCAAATTATAAAAATACATTAAGTGTAGTATATTTTATGAATATTTTCATTAAAATAAATTATGTTTTTTAATATTCGTGTTTATTAGCATCATTAAAATGTCTATTCTGTCACTAACATGTCCGTCTTTTTCATCAACATGCCTTTAAAATGATACAAATGCAAATATACAATAAAATATAAACAATTAAGGTCTGCTGATGCTTTATTCTAATTGTGTAACTAATGAAGTATTTTCTTGATTTAAAAAAATAATAAATAGTTTAAATTTTCTTAAAACTTTATATCCCAAATCATATTTGTAGAATCATCCACATACTCATAAAGAAAATTAAGGCGTTCACTTTAAAGGAATTGAGAATCGTTAAAAGTATAAAATATTTCATAGGATACGTATACTCATTGAAAACATCTTTTTTTTTTTTTTTTTTTACACAAAATTCAAGCAAATACATTTTCAACAAGTACTGAATTACAAACAAGCTGTGCATCAGAATAGAACTCATATTTGCTAAATTTTAAAGAGAAATTTTATAGGTAATTTTTTTGTTCAAGAAAAATGGCCACCCTCTCCCCTTTTCTTTTCACGTTTACTCTTCTTGGAGGATTATATTCGAAATGTTCTTAAATCAATCGTGTTGTATTTCACAGTAAGAATTTTATGGATATCTCTTTTTCTTTGAGATCACGCAGGATATGTAAAAAGAATGTTTTGGCCCTCTATCCTCCCCCCCCCAACCATATTTTAAGAATTTTGAAAAAATACTTTCCAATCTAGCACCTACGCTAAAAAACTCACATTCGTGCCGAATTTCCTATTATTATCTTCAATAGTTTTGACTAGGCAAAATATTGACACGCAAAGAAAACGACATTACTTTCCGAACAACCCAATATCATGTATTTTATTCGCGTCTATATTAGTCAAGCAACGGATATCAATTTGGCCGGATACCCGATACCGAATATCCGGCCAAACTTTAGCCGAATATCCGGTAGCAGTACGTTTTCTTATTTTTTATTTTATTTTCACTAGTTTTCTTAGATCATTGAGCTATTACTTTTTCTTTAAATTTTTTATTAGTTTCAAATAATTTAATTAAAAAATCAGAAATCCTTTTGGGATTGTTTCAATGAAATTAGTACCAGTTTTACTGCAATTAAAGTCATACAAATAACATTGTCATGGATACTCTCCCTTAAGAATTAGATAAATATTTTAAAGGATGAGTTCTTGAAAGAAGCACATCTTCATTCAACTGTTGGAAAATCAATGTAGCAAATTTCCTTACTTTATCAAAATTAGTGGGGGGGGGCATTTTCTTACCAGCGAGCAGTACAGCAGCAAGTACACTGTTCTCATAAGCAGGGTCAATTTATGGTGGAAAAAAAGGTAACCTGATTCTTAGAAATATTGAAAAACAGTGTTTTAGTACAATAATTTCTTCCAGTAATAATTTACTCCTATCTTAAAAAACGTAGTTCTACCTTTTTTAAGATTGGAGTAAATTCTACGTACTTCTAAGTACTTAATTCCCCCCCCTTTTTTTTTCTATATGATAAAAATACACACTAAGAAGTATTAAAAATAAAATATTTTCACAAAATGTTTTTTTCACATTTTTTATTATTGCAGTTTTTAAAATTTATTCATTTATTATCTTATTTATGTTATTTCACTGTATATAATTTTAGGCCGGATGTACTGACGGATATTTGTAATATCAGGCTACTGCCAATTATCCGACATAGTGGCCGAATAGGCCAGACGCAGTATGCTTGCCGGATATCCGTTGCATGTCGTGGATAACAATGTCGTGGATGTTCTCCCTCAAGATTTATATAAATATCTTAAAAGATCAATTCTTGAAAGAAAGACATCGCCATTCAACTGTTAGAAAATCAATGTAACAAATTTCCATACTTTATCAAAATTACTTACGGGGGGGCACTATTCTCACAAGTAGGACCCCCCCGTCTGCGGAAACATCGTGTTATAAACACTTACATGTAAAATAAGTAAGTTTACCAGATATCCGTTGCATCCCTAGTCTATATCTACCAAAGAAAATCTTTAACCCTTTAACGCGCACTGTTCCCGCACTGGGAACACCATACTCTGACGTTTTGACAGTTGCCAGTCACGAAGAATAGATTTGATTTCTATAAAAATAGTTGCGGGTGACAGAGCTCCACGAGAATTCTTTACTTTTTAGCACGTCATTTCCCGTAAAAAAATTGTCACGATTATTTATTTTTAACAGCACTGACATCTGCTGAAAAATGGAAGAATGCGAGAACAGCTGGACAGATTGCCCAATGCTGAAAAAAGAGCAGCCGTTGCCATCGCTCGACTTAACTACCAGCAAGATGGCAGACGATCGAAACGTTCATCGCGCAGCTGGCTGTGCCCGGCACAGCCAGCTGCCGTCAAAAAAAGGGTCTCTAGATCTGTGGCACGCAATGAACGTTTCGATCGTCCGCCATCTTGCTGGTAGTTAAGTCGAGCGATGGCAACGGCTGCCCTTTTTTTCAGCATTAGAAAAAGGGTTGTGCCTCAGAGGGTTTAAAGCAGTTTTGTTACGCTTAGCTTCGAAAACAGAAAATTGGAAGCTTCGACACCCCATTAGTAGGAACAATCCACTCTTCCACGCGAGATGCTCACTCTCTCTTCTTTATCCGCGGATTAACAAACCTTCCTTCAGCCTTGAAACAAGTTGAGGGAAATAATCACTTACTGTCAGATGCTGCGGCACGTCAATGTTCCTTTCCTTCAGAAAGGAAGTGACCCGAAGAAGGCAATATTTTTGCTGCTAAGTGTTTATTACACGATGTTTCTGAAGACGGGGTCCTCTACTTTTTTATTATTATATTTGATCAGCTGGAGGGAATCAAGAGAACAAATGGATAGTTCTCAGCAGGGAGAGGGAATCCGAAAATCGACGCGGAAGGAAAAAAAAAAAAAAAAAAAAATGAAGTTAATGCAAGAGTGGAAATTTAGTCTTCAAAGAAAGCTTTCTTTTAAAACCTGATTTCGAAGGAAGGGGCCATCTTACAGCGTAAAACAGTTTCGAAGAACACTTTTGGAAAGAGTGTTACAGAATCTTTTACGTGAAATAGTACAGCATTTATTATATATATAAGAGCGCTATTGTAACAAAACTCCCCTTTTCTTGTTCTTTTTATTTAGTATTAAGTTTCGTTTCAGAATTTAAGATTTTGAGTCACCTAATTACTAGAAAGATCTCAGCGGTAATGATAAAACTGAAAATATTTTAGAGGTGGGGACACAGAAATTCCGACGGTAGCACTTTTAGAGCAGTTTGATTTTATAACTGGTGCTCCACCACATTTTAAAAGCAAATTCTACCGTACAACTTTTTAAAAAAATGTAAAACAAAAAAAGTAGTACATTTCCCTAAATTTTTAAGGAAATCGTTTTAATCTCCTCTTTAAGCTAGTGGTTACAAATTTAACGTATGTACTTACATAAGTTTTTAGATTAAAAGTGGCATGACAATGTCAAGTTTGTTCCAATAAATGAAGCAAACATGAATCTAAAGTAAATGAAAAGGGATCACAAATTTTTCGTTTTCATTGTTAAAATAGATTTTTTCATTGTTGAAGTTATAAAGCAGAATCGACAAATATTTAAAAGTAAGTAAGAACTAATCTCAGGTAGCGAGAAAAATTAACTTAAAGGGACTCGACATATTTTGACCAATTTTCTATTTATTAACTTACTTAAGGATTTTTACTTATTTTACATGTATGCCATTAAAGGTTTTTATCAAACAAATTAATTTTTACAAGAAAAGTAAGCATTAATAGAAAATTTTAAAAGTTGAATTTTTTAATAAAAATTGAGGATTTTAAAATTACTTATATTTTTTTAAACATTTTTTTTTTTTGTTATTTTGCTTATAATAATAAGCTTTACAACTGTAGGGACGGATTTTGCTATTAATGAAATTGTGTGTGAGAGGAAAAAAAATGAAGTTCACATCCATGAAAAACGTTAAAATATGTTTTTTTGTTGCATTTTCATGTTTAATATTTTATCTTCTGAGTATAGGATATTGCATCTCTAATTCTATTTGGCAAATAATAACAAAAAAAAAAATTAAAGTTCATCAATGAATATATGAAGGGTATAGTGCAAAACTCATATTTTCCACTGAGAAAGTTAGTTCAGTTCTTAGAAAAATGCAAAGAACTTAGCATTATATATTGGTTCAATTTTCTTGAGCCATAACAAATACATGCACATAGTCCTAAACACGTAATAATTCTGGTAAAGCCAGAATTTATATTTTAATGTGGAAAGTGCCAGTTTTGAAAAGGTTGAGAACGTGAGTTTTGCATCTACACCTTTCATATCTTGAAGTTTTAAAACTTTTAATACCACGATTTTGTGAAAAAGTTAAAACTCAGAAAATGCAGTTTTAAAAGACGTGAAATTTAGAAGATTGTCAGTGCAGTTAAAATATTTAAAAGCTTTTTTACAACATTTGTAATCATCAGATCGTTTCAAAACTTAGTTGAAACGATCAACTAACACATTACTACATTTATTAAACAACATTTTAAGAAAAAAAATTTAAAAATGGATTCTTTAAAAAAATGTTTGCCATTTGGAAAGTGCCAAGTACCCTTAACCCCACAATCTCAACCACATTAGCCATATTTTTAGCCGCAGAAATAAATATCTATGAGGAACTCCGGTATTAATTATTTCAGCGTCTTGGGAATGGGAAAATAATGCAATGTTGTTTTCACAGTAACAGTTTCATGCAGCGGTAAAATCTTTATATATACATATACATACACAGGGTGACTGCTAATTCATGGTACAAACTTTGAGATCTGGTACAGGACACTGTAACCATCCCATTTTGTATAGGAATGTATGATCAAAAGGGAAGCGTCGAACCACAAACACAGGAAAGAACAAATGCAGGAGACGGAGGAGAAACGGAGTTAGTAGTTGCTTCCGTTGCCGATAGATTGCCAGTCGGCGTTGATTTGGGGAAGAGAGGCAATTTTCGTTTCAGTTTACGTCCGTTAACCTTTAGAAACCGCATGTGATTTCAGCATGATGGGGCGCCAGCTCACTTCACCCTAGATGTTCATCAGTACTTGAATGCGACATTTGGCATGCGATAGATTGGACGTGGTGGATCTATCTCTTGGCTACTCCGGTCTCCCGATTTGATGCCCCTCGATTTCTTCTTATGGGACACTTGAAGAATGATGTTTATGCCACTCCAGTAGACTCCAATGAAGATCTCGTTGCTCGAGTATCCGTAGCTGCTGCACGTGTGTGTGAAATTCCTGGTATCTTTGAAAGTGTTCATCAATTGCTGCACCGACACTGTCAAGCATGTATCAATGCTGATGGACGCAATTTTGCTCACTTATTGTAAATTAATTTCCACTATTAAACGAGTTTATGAAAATAAAACACATTCCCTGCCATTTGTTCTTTCCTGTGTTTGTGCTTCGGACGCTTTACTTTTGACCATAATTTGTTCTTTCCTGTGTTTGTGCTTCAGCGTTTCACTTTTGACCATATATTCCTATACAAAATGCGATTGTTACAATGTCCAGTACCAGCCCTCAAAGTTTGTACCGTGAATTAGCAGTCATCCTGCATATATCTATATAATTTTTTTTCAATTGAATGATTTGTAAATATTAAAAAAATAAGTTAAAAAATTACTTACAAGCTTTAATATAAAAATATATTTTATGATACCTAAGTGGTATAAATAATTTAAATTATAAATTCATTGCAGTATCCACGTGCAATTGAAATGCGTGTTTACTTGGGAGACTGTTTCAGAAGCAGTCACCAGAACACTTGCGGAATGATGAATATTTTCTTTCTTTTTTGGCTTTTCTAAATGGCCAGCCTTTGATAAGACCATGAAGATGATATAAGATACTAACTTATATCCTTTTAAGAGTGTTTGTCAACTAAAATTTAGTATACAAAATATTTGCGTCGAAATAAAAATATTGCCGCGAAGCAGATTCTTTAGAAAGCGCATTAATACTGAAATGAATATTTAAGTCAGGATAATTATTTGCTTTTCAATACAAAACGAAATGTACGTATAAATTCTAAAAAATGTATTACTAGTGTACATAAACACTGTTATATTGTATAAAGAATTTTCTTAGAAAAAATGTCCAAAGCTTACTATTTCTATCATTGTCGGATGTAACAAATTAAAATTTCCACTGGTGGAAAATTTAATAGACAAGAAACATGTAGCTACAAACACATGATAGAAATAAACTATCTTTGAAGAGTGTGAAATATTTTAGTATTCATTATTTGTTCACATAAAAAACAATTGAAACTGCAATTTACGCGAACGTAAAAATCAACCAACTTAAAATGCTTTTCACGCTTTTCAAAATTACTTTTAATTAGGGATGCACCGAATATTCGGTTGGTATTCGGTATACTGCCTATTCGGCAGACAAACCGAATATTCGGTTCGGCCGGAATACTTAAATTTTCGGCAACCGAATAGTAAACAAATTTAAGTATTCACCAATTGGTAAACAAATACATATTTTTTATATCATGAATGAAAGATATAGTGTAGTACCATTGTACTAAATTGATTCAAGTTGTTACTTACTAATATCACATGTGAATAAGCATTAGAAACCCTTAGAAAGTCTTTTAACAAGGCACCTCCATCTTTGGCAGATAGCCTTAACGTAGCGTTCCACAATCACACACACAAAAAAAAAAAAAACTAATATCCCAATGAAATTAGTTTTAATGTAAGAGAAAACACTCAGATGCTAAATTTGAATTTCGTTGCTTTTCAATTTTTCTTAAATCTTATGACACATTACATTAATCTTCTATTACTATCTGATTTAAATTTGAAACAGTAACCAGGAAAAAAATACTCATAACATTAAGTGTTCAAAAATATGTAAAGTCAATTAACTGCTATTTTTTTAAATAAAACATGCAGGTAAAAATATTACCAGCATTTCACAGGAAACACACCTGGATGCAGTAGCGGATCCAGAAATTTTTTTCGGGAGGGGCTGAATTTTGAAAAAAAAGTTCATTTCACCCAAACAAAATGTACAATAAAGCAAAATTTTAGTCTAAGTAATGTAAAACTTTTTGGGAGGGGCTAAGTTATAAAAAAAAATCCTTTTATCTACTTAAAGCGTATAATAAAGCAGAATGTTACCCTTTAGCAATCTCTTTTTTTTTGGGTGGGGGGCTGAAGCCCCTAGCCCCTCCCCTGGATCCGCTACTGCTTGGATGTTAAATTTTGCAGCATTTTAATTTTTGAAGTTTTACACCGTATGAAATATTGCTTAAGAAAAAACTAATTAAATAAATCATTGTAATCAAAGTTTAATAAACTTTAACCAAGTATTCGGTAGTAGGCCGAATATTCGGTTAGAATTTTAACCGAATATTCGGTATTCGTTATTCGGCAAAATATGGTGTTCGGTGCATCCCTACTTTTAATAATTAATGAAAAAAAGTGTAATGACTCACTTTTAATGAACACCTATATTCTGAAATTCCAAATTATGCAACTTTCCTAGATTTGTTATCTAAATATATTGAATGCATTTAAGCTACCATGCCAGAAATTTCTAAAGTAAAATATACACTTCATTAAATGCTTTATTTTTTAATTGAGACTATTGTGTGAATAAATATATTTTCTGTGTAAATTTAAATAAGAAATCGCAGCTTTTTCATTTCTATAACTCATTTAAATATATTTAATTTTGCAGTTTCTAACTAGATTATTTCTGTAGTTTATGAAAAAGCATTACATATTTAATTATTTTTTAAATGTTAAAATAACTAAATATTTAAAAGCTAAAATTTCTAATAATGCAAATCTAAACTACGATGTTACTGAAAAAGTTGCAAGGTGAATGTATTCTTTATATTAATGAAAATACTAATAAAAAAATCCGAATTAGATATAAATTAATAAAACCTAAATAATAATAATTCAGTATTTTACTCTCTAATACAACTAACAAAAAGCACTTCATTATTTCCGCAATAAAAAGAAATATTTCAAATAAATTATATAGCTCTCACATTGAGCGTAAGTTTAATAAATAAAAAAAAATTGCATAATCCATTTGTAACGATGAAACAAATCAACTATATACGCGCTTCTCCAAAGCACGAAAAAGGTGATCGAATTCTATTTTTGGAGCGCGTTTTTTTACTTACAAGCAGCAGAAAAATTACTCCGCTCTGAAAACGTGACACTCTTACTATTGCCACCACCAAAATCCAATACCAAACCTACCTGACTATCACTTTCCACTACATCATATCCACACAGTGTCGTCCACACCACTGCATGCGCAACACACAGACTACCATCTCTACGGCAAGCGATCGTCACACATGGAATCACATTAGTGTTGCACGACAAGTTGAAGCTGGTTACCATAGAAACGGCGTGCAGAATGAAAAGGAGAAAAAAAAAGTTTGTTTTTGTTAGCAGACGGTTTTTTGATTACTATGAATTGGAGCGGTAAGCATGTAGTATTTTTGGAGGCGAGGCCTGGTCATTCATGTATTTAGAGTTTTAATTATTTCTTTTGATAACAATTTGCGTGATACATATGAAAAGATGGTTCCTGAATCCAATGCATATATGGAGGAAAACTTCCTACAGATTTTAAAGATTCGCATGATGTTCAACTGAAGCGAGAAAGTGTAATATCATAAAAATAAGCGTTCCCCTATCAACCCATTTCTGTTTACACGAAAAGGAAACACACAGGCGAATATCAAATCCTTGCTCATATTTTCATTACTGTCATCTCTTTACTGTTTATTTTTATACGCAATTTTTATTTTTACAATTATATTTAATAATTTGATTTACATTTAAATTGAAATACACAATAATAAATAACGGGTATTTTTTTTTTTAATTTTTATTTTAGGGACTCAAAGTGAAAAATTTTCAGTAAAAAATGGCACTGTTTGAAAAAAATCTACACCGCTCGTTTTGGTCGTCTCGGATAATCGAACTTGCTTCAAAAGCGAATCACCACTAATTGTAACTAGAGATTGTTTCCGGACTGTTAAGCTCTCCATTCATGACAAACAACCCTGGTGATGGTTTTCAACCGGGGAAGCACAAAAGTAGTTAAAATTCTTTGGTAGCGAAAAACATTCACCACATGGAATCATTTAAGAGAAAATATACCTGAGATTTCAGTAAATTTTTACATGAATCTTTAGAATGGATGAAACCACTGGAAAAGGTTAACTGCCCTCATTAATGAAAGATCAAATCGATCAAAACATGCTCGGTTTCATATGGCGGTTTACTTTGAAAAAGTTTACTTACTAACATAATCTTTCTGCAATAAAATCTAAATTATATAACGTCATTCTGTACGCCAATTATATTATCTCTCTCTTTCCCCTTCTCCCAAAACTATTCAACTTCAAAAAGTGTAAATAAAAATAGAACTTCACAATGATTTTCAGATAATATAGCTGATGTGTTTTATAATAAGTACATTTAAAAACTCTTAATTGTACTCCTATACATACAAAATATATTTTGTCAAATTAGTAAATACATTCGCAAATTTACGTTTCAGAAAGAATTATCTATAGGATCAACTATCCTACACAAGCGAACATTAATTTTATTTTGATAAAATAAGGCACCTTTAAAACATTTAATTATGGCGACGTAATGAATGAATTGGCTGTGATGAAACACATACTTTGAAATTAAAATAAATCTAACGGAGAGCATTTGTTTTACAATTTTCTCAAACCTAATTAACCCTTTGATGCGCAACCCTTTCCCAATGCTGAAAAAAGGGCAGCCGTTGTCATCGCTCGACTTAACTACCAGCGTCCGCCATCTTGCTGGTAGTTAAGTCGAGCGATGACAACGGTTGCCCTTTTTTCAGCATTGGGAAATCTATCCAGCTGGTCTCGCATTCTTCCATTTTTCAGCAGATGTCAGTGCTGTTAAAAATAATCGTGACACATTTTTTTTACGGGAAATGACGTGCTAAAAAGTAAAGGATTCTCGTGGAGCTATGTCACCCGCAACTATTTTTATAGAAATCAAATCTATTCTTCGTGACTGGCAACAGTCAAAACGTCAGAGTTTGGTGTTCCCAGAGCGGGAACACTGCGTATTAAAGGGTTAAAAGGCCCAAATGTAAATTATTGCACAGGGAACAGGAATGGCCAGTTACGGCATTAGATTCAGGTGTTAGAGATGAGACGGGCTCAGCTCGGGCTCTGTAATTCCCAATTGCGTTCGGGCTCGGGCTCATGAAAAATTTCTATTTTATTTAACATATTCCTTGAAACAGATTTTTAAAAAGTGATTCATATGGAAAATAAAAGTACATACAAAAAAAAAATTGCGGCACGGGTGCCTAGAAGCTCTTTGGGTATTTCAGAATGGCGGCTTATATTGCTTAGTTAGTCATGAAATCGGACATTATTTCATAAACATAGATAGCATACAGAATTAGAACGTGCATTCAAAATTTGCAACTATATTTGACTTTAATTTGCACAAACGGCAAAATTTATTGTATTCTATCAAAGAATTACTTCTTAGAATGTTATTGAATTTTATTTATCTTTAGCTGAAATTTCGGGCTCGGGCTCCGACTTAAATAATACTGCTCGGGCTCGGGCGGGCTCGGATTAAAAGTCTTCGGGCTCGGGCGGGCTCGGGCTTCAAAAAGTGAGCCCGAACTCATCTCTATCAGGTGTGAAAAAAAAATTGTTTGAAAGCCTAGTATGTCAGCGTTGTGCAACGAGAATCCATGACCTCAACAAAGAAGTAAATGTTAATTAACAGGCTTTGAGAAAGGTAAACAATCCCTAAATGAAGATAGCAAAAATATTTTTTTCATACAAATATTCATGATCTTTTGATTCCATGCCAAATAAAGTCCGAGGTAATCCGTGCTAATGAAAATAAAACCCGACTAAAATTTTTGTTCTTCATATTATAATTCGTAAGTGTTCCATTTCTTTGCCGTATTATTACTTGATAATATGATACGATATAAATGCTTTATTTTGTTTCTGCAAATTAATTCAAATTAACTTATTATTACACATTTATGCGGACATTAATCCTTTTATATTTTTTTCCGCGAATCCAATTAAGAATAAAAAATTATTTTAAATTACTAAGAAAATCTGATGGCCTACTTTATTGAGAGTGTTGATTTCATTTGGCACTTCTTAGTTTTATTTTCCATATTTAACCATATTTGGCAAATTCTATAAAAATAGGATTTATTAAACATGTATAAATGGCATACTTAAAAAACTTTATCTCAGTGTCAAACCATTAAAATATCTGTATTTAATATTAAACTAAATACAAAATTTAAAACTAACTAAAAAACAAGGCAAGAGTAAAATTGAATTTGAATGCTAAAAAAAATTAAAAATCAACATCTTTAATTTTTCAGAATTTATCAGCACATTCTAAAAAAGGCATTTTTCAAGATGTAGCATACAAAAGGGGAAAAAAAATTATCTTTAAATGCAAGGACGTAGGCAGGGGTTGGGCTCTTTCCAAAATTTGGATTTTTTAAATTCGGTGTCAACATCCAAGCCTTTTTGTGAGAAATTTTAGCTTTTTAACCCTCTCAGATTTTTATTTTTGCTTGGTGAGGGGGGGGGGGATCTACGAGCTTGTTTTAAACCCTTGTAGAATCGATTAAATGATTTCTCTTTGAATTAAATATTTTTCTTTTCATAATGGATTAAATTTATAATTAAAAAGTAAAATAAATTGTATTGTGTAAAAGCAAGCCCATACGAATGGCTATGACTGCTTTGGGCGGAAGCAAAATAAAATAAATATTACTTAAGTTTTAAATGTTAAAGGAAAATTGCTTTAAATATGAAATTGATATCATTTCAGTACTCACACTGACACCTATTATACTGGCATGTTTTGGTTCCATCGCAAGGCAAACGAAAGTATCGACTGGAATTATAATTCAGTCGCGTCCTTAAATATGTAATATACGAAAATGCTTATGGCATGTAATAACAAAACAAAGCTTTTTAACGCAACGATTTGTCTATGCATATGTCTCATTCAAATGCAAGGGATTTCACCCTTGAATGCATTTCTATTTAGAGACCTAAAAATAAACAATTCTTGGTCATATGTTTTCTTTTTTTCGGAGTTCAAGGTTTGAAACAAGATTTGTGACATTTAACAGTATGAATACATTTTTTAAAAAAATATTCACTTATATTATGCATATTTCTAGATATTTTAAACTGCAGTGTAACATACTTTATACATTCTTTTATTTACAATATTTTACATAATATAACATAGTTTTTAGTTGTCAAATTTACGCTTTATTTACATGCTCCATTGGCATATAATACTGATGGATATCATAATTTAGAGGAACATTGAACAAAGAACTGGCGGTAAAAAGTGAAAATAATATTACAAAATTAAAAACTTTGTTAAATAACACTTTTTGTGATAGTAGGGTCAGGTGGTGGTGGGGGGGGGTGGCGGTAGCGGTAAGGGAAAAATGGGGGTATATTGAAAAATACTTTTTTCCACCATAAAAATTTTGATGTTTCAATATTTTTTAAATTATATTACTTAAAGCATTTATATTTTGATACGTATTAGTAGAGAGACTTAAACTGGATATATATACATAAAAATTTAAGAATGAAATCTAATTTCTATTTTTTAAATTTTTTCTTCTGAGTTGGGGTAAAATAGTATGGTTAGATTTAACAAAGTTTCGTATGATACTGATATTTCTATTCCTTCTTTAGATAAATATTCCTGAAACAACAGTTAAAATCAATGAAACTGGCATTTCAATTAATGTTTATTGTAGAAATTAATTTTGTGGATCCATGAGCGTAGCCGAGAATTGTTTTCGGAGGTGACTGAGAACTCAAAAAAACTAGAATGCAATACAGCTTATAAAAATCGATATAACATACCCTTTTTTTTTGGGGGGGGGGATGGAACCCCTCTACTTTGCCTGTAAGTGTTCCTCATATAAAAATGAATTTAAAAAGACGAAAGAAAAAAAATCATAAATCGAATTTGAAATCTTTGCAGCTGGAAAAATATTACTACATTAGTGAAAATATTAATTTGTGATTAAGTCAGTAACTAAACCTCTAAAAATTCAAGGGGAACTTTCAAATTTATCCACAAATACTAAGTCTTTTTTTCATATCTTATGCTTTACTTATTTCAGGCTGTAGCGGGTGGCTACAGCCTCATCAGCCATCCCCTGCCTACACCCCTGTGGGGAACCAAGTAACATTTCCCATTATTGAGTGAACGTGAATTTGATAGTAATCGTAGACATTTCTTTAGATAAATACTATTTAGGGAAATAATCCTTTTCTGTGCATCTTCTTCTTGAAGTATATTAAGATTACGTTAGATTTAGTGCCTTTTCTTTCATTCATAGCATTAACATGATTTTTATTAAAAATGTACAGGTACTTCTGTACTATCCTCTTTTCCCCCACCATGGGGGGGGGGGGTATCAATACTTGCCTATAACTAAAAATGACACAGTAGAAAAGTATTTTGATAACATTAAAAAATAATGGTACATTTTCAATCTATATAAGTCCGATGTTGTAATATGCGTCAATAATTTAATACATAAATTTAATAGCTTGATTTTAGGACCTTTAAGAAAAATGATTTCCCCACCATCCCCCCCCGTCTCTATTTTTTAAATAGCACATTTGTTAAATAGAACCAGGGGGTGATATTTAACAAAGCTTTTACTAATTTTTTAAAATTTTATGATGCTAGTTCAAATTAATGGATCATTAGCAAACACTTTTCAGACTAATGTTTTTAAAAAATGAAATGTTCTGTGCTATGCTATGCACTATAAAACACAAGCAGATTAATTTATAATTACTTCAAATTTTTTTAACACTTTGGTTTGGGCCGACATGTTACTTTGTCGCACTCCCGAAAATTTTACTACCACTGGCAAAGAAGATGGGCTAAAAATGGAGAACTGAACCCTATACTAAATATTAAATCATATAAGTGAAAGTTATTAAAAACAATTAAAAATTTTGGTAAACAACACTATAAATATATTTTTTGTGATAAGCACCTTTTATGGTGCTATTTAACAAAGTTTTTAATTATTTTTACTATTTATGATAAGTTTCGGTTGCTTTCTGAAAATTTGTCTCTAGAAGCTGTAACTCCAAAAACTAAGAAAAATTTTCCCATATCACTAGAAAGCTACTAGACTCGCACTAACATAACGCTCGAAGAAAGTCACCAAAGCGTGGGTGGACCAATCCGACCGATCTTTGTAGGTACAAACGGATGTTTTCATGGACAAATTAATCATCTAACTTTTGACTGAACAAAACTAGTCCACTTCGCGATGCCTTTATATGGTTGAGATTGATTAATTTATACGTTTACGAAAACCTAATTGAAGAGATTACACAGTTTTTAAGTTAATGAGCATTTATGGTAGACGTTTATGCATGTATTTGTTGAAGGAAGTTTTTTTTTTAATGACTATTGTGTAACTAAGAGATAACGGATTGCTGGATGTGGAAAGTATTGTAAAACTTTAAAAGTGGACCACAAAAGCTCATTAAATTATCTTGTCATGCGTTTAAATTACAACACAGGCCTTTTCAATCTTATCGTTTAAAAAGGAAAAAAAAAAGAAAAAGAACCTTCCAAACGACTCATTTAATGATGCCAGAGATATTACTTTCATGTGGAATATTTAACTCCCAGATACTTAATTTTATTAATCACAAGAAAGCTATCTTGAAAAATCTCAGTGATAATTTTTTTTTTTACTACTCTGTAGAGAAAAAAGGCAAATAATATAAAGTGCGAAAAAGCCTTTATCTCTGACGAATACTTTCTTATCGGGTTAGCCAAATTTTCAAAGAAAGGCGTAATACACACGTTTTCATATGAAAGTGCAATTCATTATCCTGATAGAAGCATTCCATGTTTTGTGTAGTAGAAATTAATTTTGTGGTTGTTAGATTATCTTTTTTTTTTCAACATCCAGTTGTAAAAAATAAAAACAAAATAACAAGACGTCGGACGAAAGATATGCAAGAAAAAAAAAGTTTAAATTTTTGATTACTTTGTGGTATGGAATGCCCCGATAATGTTAGGCAAATTCTTTCACCTCTTAACACTTTGCAACAAAGATGAAAATGTTGAATTTTAGTTTCTCTACCTGTCTGCTCGTCCGCCCGCCCGTCCATCAGCATATTTGTGTATTAACCCTTTAACGCGCAGTGTTCCCGCTCTGGGAACACCAAACTGACGTTTTGACTGTTGCCAGTTACGAAGAATAGATTTGATTTCTATAAAAATAGTTGCGGGTGACGTAGCTCCACCAGAATCCTTTACTTTATAGCACGCCATTTCCCGTAAAAAAATTGTCACGATTATTTTTAACAGCACTGACATCTGCTGAAAAATGGAAGAATGCGAAAACAGCTGGATAGATTGCCCAATGCTGAAAAAAGGCACATGTGGCACGCATGAACGTTTCGATCGTCCGCCATCTTGCTAGTAGTTAATTTGAGCGATGGCAACGGCTGCCCTTTTTTCAGCATTGGGTAAGGGTTGCGCCTCAAAGGGTTAACAGCCCTTATAGGAATACCGCAACGAAATGTATTTGTAATAGATATATTCCGAGTCATGTACTCTATTGTAAGTATATAGTCCTGTAAAAGAACTATTGATTCTACATGTAAAATACTTCTAAAGTTTATCAAAGTTTATCGATACCAACTGTTTATCGAAAATATTATTAGCTTCTTTTACCGATCAAACCTCAATTGTTTACAGATCAATAAATTACGATTTTCAGACTAATAATTTCAAGAAAGATAAAATTAGTCTGTGTTAATAGTGATAATATTAATGAGATTTATGGCAGCATGATCTGCACTGAAAAGTCAGATCTTCACGGTTAGAGCCAGAGCCCGATCAAGACAACTGTTGGCGATTGCCAATTGAATTAAAGCAAAATCATTTAACTGATTTTTAATTTTATTCACCAGATGACGCTGCGTGTCTGTAAAGGGGTTTCAATTAGCTTACTGCCCCTTACGCAGGGCCTCTTGACTCTTGAGAGAACGGGGGGCCTCCCTGTGAGCGACGCGGTAAACAAATAAGGTTGAGGTTCTTTGGATACTGAGAAAAGAAGTTATGTTGAGAAAGAAAGGATAATTTTATGGGCTTTGTCCCAGTTAAAAAGAATTGCTGCGTATTAAGTAAAATTGAAAGATGGTTTTTAATGCCAACTATTTCAAAAAGGGCATTTATATTTGTTGCGTTTATATCTTGTAAAAGGATAGAACATTTTAAACGAAATTCACTGCTCGCTCAACAGGTTTGGACTTATTCTGAGTACATAGGATTAAATTACGCTGCGTCACAGTGCGTTTTGAGTAAGTTAAAATTGATTGGATTGCTAGACATGATTGTTTCCCTGTATATAATGTATATAGATTATATTTAGCTGTGTCTTCTAAATTTAAGTATAAGCATTGCATTTTAAGTGTTCATTAAAAGTAATGTCAATTAGTTTTGAGTTTTGGTTTAAATTTGATGTTTTGTTTTCTCTTGATTATTAATGATTTGCGTTAGCAGCCCTGCGAGCGCGTCATCGCAGATTAGCAGCAAATTTCCTGTGCCAGAACCTTTTGAAATTTTTTTTTTGCGAATTCTGAGAACAATTTAAATGCGATATATTTTTGTTCATTTTGTACTGCGTTTGAGTTCTGACAACTGTGGGCGCAGGGCAGAAGAAAAAAATTGGGCCCCGCGCAATAACCTCTCCCTTACAAAAAAGAAGAAAAAAAAAAGATTATGAATGGTTTATTCTGGAAAGTTTTAAATATCTTCCCCCCTCGAAACACAAATTTTGTTTTAAGTAATCTGAAATAAATACATAAAATATAGTTTATATATATTATAGTTACATGATGTCAATAAAACAGACAGTGAAATGTTATATCGACATACTATATCACTGTTACCAACATGAACGGAATACAACCACTTTTTGTAAAGAGTAATATTTTTTAAAAATAACTAATTCCCACAAATACAGAATTTTTCACTTTTTTCAACATTAAAAATACGGTTTACAAAATGTAGTTGGTTATTTTTTTACATGCTGGTATGCTATATCGACTATAGAGCGTTTCGAATAATTGAAAAGAAAAAAATTATTTTATAGAAATGTAAATTTGAATCATCTGTATTTTTCATTATTTATAATTAAAAAATCTTTTGAAATAATTACAAAGAAGAAAAATATTTCAAAAGTTATTTCATTGTAAAATTGTAAAATGTAAGATTGGGGGGGGGGGCTAAAATCTGTGGGCCCTGGGCAGTTGCCCCGTTTACCTTGCCGGTAATATGGCACTGGTTAGAGCTCTTTCACAGAAGCAAACAAAACCCTGCAGTGGATGGTTTTAATGTCTGTAATTAAAAAAATATTTAGTTTGTTATCTGAATGAACCTGTTCACTCTCTGCATAGTAAATGCGCGATGACAAAATCTTTTCACTACCAGCCGTTGCTCCCTCGCTTTGGTATGTGAAGTTAACAGGCAAATAAAACGGTGTTGGAAAGTTGGACGTTCGGTATAATACATTTTTCTCGTTGGGCTTGTCAGGTTAACCAAAAACAACACAGCGTCAACGAGACCGAAATTCATCACCGCGATAGCATTAGTCGAATTCTTTCACGGTGATTTCTGAAATGATTAAACGGTATTTGCCCCCAAATTAAGAGACAAGAAAAAAAAAAAAAATCATTTTTAATGGCGCGCGGCGCGTCTTCTGCCGTGACGTCCCCACAGCGATCGCTTGCACGCCATTAGCGATTCAAATCATCCCCCCCCCCCTATTAACCGAATATTTTTAACCCTTACAGAGAATCCAGACAGGAATGTCGCTGCTTCCGATCTTTCTCTCTGTCCCGCTGACTGGAGGCCCCAACAAACCACACAGCGGAAGAAAAACCGACTTTGCTGCTGGTGGTAATGACCTTACCCTTCTTGCCCAGAAAAGAAGCTGGTGCTGCTGATGTCCCTTCTCTTCTGATGGAATCCCGAGGTCAGAAGACTATCCGCTTTTTGGGGCCACTAAGCCCCCCGGGGAATCTGCCGCTGCTCAAATGGCAGGTCAAAGTAAAAGAAATCAAAAAAGATGGCGCAGAAAAGTATATTAGGAATTGTAGGAAAATTTCTTTCTGCGTATAGATTTCCTCCCCGATATCCGAACAGTCAGTGAGTTGACGTAGGGCAGCGATGGAGAACCTATGGTACACGCGTGCCATAAGAGACACGCAAACACATTTTGGGCGACATGCATCACGCTATACCAGAGCCGACGGCAGATACCAATAGATATATATTATGCATGCTCTTGCAAAAATTAAATTTCGGTATGAGATAGGGGAACAGCGTTAAGAAAGGATTACAAAATTTAACACGTTGAGCTCAATATGTTCTGATCATTATCTCAGAAGTTACCAATTGGACAGTTCCATGTCCCTGACTGAAGAAATACGAATTAGCTCCACAGCAGGAGCAGCACTTGTCTTCTTAAAATCTACACTGAATGCGAAAACAGAGGTCTGTTCGCAGTTAAAGGAATGAATTCAAGTTCAAACAGCACTGACGAAATGGATCAGTAAATGAAATGAAATAGTATGCAAGGATAGTAAACAAGTTTTAGGTTACACTAAGAAACTAGGGATGGACGCGAGACGTAAAATAGGACAGTCTCGTCTCGCAAAACAACCGCAAAGCTTTGTCTCGCAAAATTCCTATATTGTAATGACAGAAACGACTGGCTCGTTTCGCAAAAAAGCTGTAAATTTCTGTCTCGTATCAGATTCATCCCTATAAGAAACTGAAATTCTAGTTATTTACAGGTTTTTAGAACTTCCCTTCAAATTAAATCATAAATCGAAGCTCTCCAATTGAAAATGACCCAGTATCACACGTGATCGTTCAAGTACCAACTGAGAGATGCGGTATGCAGGGGTCCCGATTTTCTGGAGCCTGGAATTGTAAAAATTTGAATAAGGGTATGATATGAAAATGAAAAATAGGAAACATTGTTTAAACTAACTTTTTGAACAGCTGGCTCAAAAATCCGTTCACCGAGGTACAAATTTCATAGCAAAAGTTATTTTTTTAGCTTGAATTTTAATGCAGCCCACAAAGTTGATCATTTACAATCTTTTTCTTTATTATTCAAAATCATTAAGTTGGCATGGGCGCTCATACCTACGGGTAGGGAGGCTCATTGCTTACCCTTGATCTCAAAGTATGTAATGATTTACGTACTGGTATAACGTAGAAGTGGCCAACACTAAAATATAGTTTCTTTCAGCGGCAGGCCCCTTGACTTGAACCCCCTCCCACTACAAACAGTCATATGAGCGGCCATGTAAGCTATTAAACTGCATTAGATTGTTGTGGATTATGTGGTACAAATTCCAAGATGCTTTTTATAAAATATGCTTTTTATAAAATTTTATAAAATATCTTATAAATGACCGCAAAATATGTCTGATCCTGGTTGTCGTAAAACCAACACAAACTTAATTCAGCATAAGCTGTTTTCGGGCTGTTCCCTTAAAATTCAATGAAGATTTTATCACCAGACCAACAACTTACTCTTCGACCAACTTACTTTCTGGCCGCATAAACTGAAATTATTTTATTTACTTATTTTTTCTAGATCTCTTCTTTCACTGAGTAAAAGAGTAAACGTCCATGACCCTGTGTTGCAAATACGCTTTGGGACACTACAATGCCCCCATAAAACTTAATGCCGGAACAAAGCCGTCTGGGTGCAACGACTTTGTAATCTCTCCCTGTCGGGAGATTCTATGAAAACACGGTATATAAACGCTGCCGAGACAGATCTTCCATAATTTCACTTTCGAAGCTCTAACTTCGAGAGGCGTGAGAAAACAAGTAAATTATAGACAATTGTAATCTTCTTCTGAAAATACTTGCACAGTCTTGTGATTTCTTTAAAACGTTTGAATTTAAAATTTTAGCTCTGGCAATGGAAGAAGCCAAGAAGAATAAAGGGGGAGGGAATGTACTTAGAACAATAGTTATATTTAGTCTAGTCTTAAAAAATATTATAGTAGATAGTTAAGGTGACCATACGTCCCGTTTTTAGGTGGCTTGTCCCGTTGTCCCCAAGCGCAACTGTGGGACACCGTAATGTCCCGTTTTTGAAAATGTCAACTGCGATGTCCTGTTTTTAGAAAGAGAGCAACCCACGTTAACGATTCTAATAAAGGCAGCTAAAAAATCTAGAATCATCCAACGGCAGTGTCTAAAAAAAAAAAAAAAAAAACCTAACCTCCCTCCCTCCCCTACACTTCTTGAGACGCAAAGAAAATGATAGGGGATGTATTGTTTTTGTGTTTATTCTTTTTTTGTCAACTATTTCAATTTATTTAATTTTTATTTCTTAAAGTCATGTTCTTCTTTTGCTTATCCCCCCCCCCCCGATTTCCAGTTTATTTTCCCTTTTCACTCTGGTTTTCTAAGAATTTGTTTCCTTCCGAATGACAATTTCCTTTTTTTTCTCTGTGTTTTGTTTACATTTCGCACTTGCCTACCTTCCTGCCTTCTGTCGGATGGTGTTTTTGAAGTCGAAGAAGGGCCTACCCCTTGTACCACCCGAAACGTACCTCTTGCACTATTTTTTTATAGTATATGTGTGTTTTAGCAAAGGTTTTTTTTAAATTTTGAAATTAACATTAACTCAAGCTTTTTTGCGCGTTTTCTTAACAATTAAAAGATACTCAAATCTGAAATTCAATCTCCCTACACTATTATGTTAAAAACAGTAGATGTCCCGTTTTGAGGAAGTAAATAAACGCCCTATTGCCAAAAAAGTAGTAGATGTCCCGTTTTGAAGGAAAAAATAAATGGTCACGTTATAAATAAGTCTTTTTTTAAAATACCGTAATTCAGGGGTCTACAATTCGCCATTCCAATACTTTTTGTTTTCGAACGGGGTGGCACTTTAATATCAGGCTTTGTTGAGGGGTTGCCGAATAGGATGACCGTTTGTGAAGGGGCATCTAATATGCGCCATTTTTACCTCTAACAATCACATTACAAACACCCAAGCAGGTGGTGTGAGCTAGGAATTGAACCCGGATACAAGATGTGGTAGAATTTTCCACCATTCTACCACACCCTGTTTTTTAATTGGGTTGCTTTTTGATTCTAAGAATTGGGATGGAAACTTACGTTAGTATATCTTAGTATTCAACTAAATCTGCATTATTATATATATATATATATATATTAAAAAACCTCTACATTCAACATAAAAAATTTAAACAAATTCAAATTTTTAAAATGCATTTTTTAAAGATTAAAATTTTTGCTTGACTTTATACTTACTACAAAGCACATTTCACAAAAATGTGCAATGATTTAGAGGTACAACTTACATTGGGTTTGCTTTTTTTTTTTTAACCCTTGAGTAAAACTTTAAGACTGAAGTGTTTGGTATTTACCTACTGAAAACTAAAGGCTCTAATTCTAATTTCATGTATAGTAAACGAATGTGCTACAAAATTATAAATCTTTAAAAAAAAGCGAACAATAAAGCGGGAATATAAATATAACTGAACTTTGATAAAACGCCCATTAAATGTTCCTTGTGTGCGAATCACTTTAATGTCTGAATATAAAGCTAAATAGCATTTCAAAGAAAAAAATATGTAATTTTGACTTTTAGATTTTAAAAGAACGGGATGCATTTTATCATCCATAACGGCCAACAGTCGAACCAGCATATATAAATTGATTGTTAAAACAACAATTAAGTAGCATATCGTTTTTAAAACTTTCGAGAGCCATTCAACTCCGGATATCCATAAGACAAAAAACTTGCAGATGGAGAGATAAGTTCATATAGTATTACTAACGGGGAGATAGATTGTTTGTAGTCTCAAGAGAAACAAAAGAATGTGCGCAGAAATGGGTTAATAGTTATAACCTTTCTTCACACATTACCGGTGAGTACCACGTTTCCTTCTGGATGTGATACCAGCGAGTGTTTAATTATTTGGAGGTCTGAGGAAGGAAACGGGTCAAGAGTGATGCGATGAAGAACGAACGGAGTTGCTATTTGGAATCCTGCAAAAGCAATTTTTTTTCTTTCTTTTGGACTTTGCTTTAGCACGTGTTTGTTGTTGTTTGATTACAGCCTGCTGTTTCTTATTTAAAAACAAACATTGTAAAACTGTGATCGCACGAAGGCGTAGAAGTAAGATACGAACGATAGCAATACTTGCACAGATGTGTGGGTATATGAAATTATCAAATCGTTTGAATCAGCTTTATAAATGGGATCATAACAGTGAAAGTTCTTTCAAATTCCTACGTTATTTTATTAATTAAATTAATATATGATTTAATGGAATTTTCTTATTATATTCAAATTTAATAGCTTTATTTGAGCGGTATTTTTCAACTTAAAAAAATCATTATTCCAGTTTTATCAAAATAAAAATTGACACGTGAAATTAGTGTTATTAATACTGCCAATACATAAAGTCAAGTAAACGTCTATTTATTATTTTTTTCCATGTAAATGAGTTTCTTAAAGTTTTAATTAATTTATTGTATAATTAGTATTATACATTTGAAGCATAATTTTGTAATAAGAGCTCTAATATACTTTTTTACAACTTTACTTATTTATAAACTGCCCCATCATTATGAAATTTCTTCTATAAGCTAGAGGCTTTTATAGGAACCACAGCTGGTAACTTTAGAGAGGTTTCACTGTAATGATCAACGATTCCAAGTAAGCCAACAAGACACCGGGCGGATAATTAAAATTTTGTTAACTTCTGAATTGAATTCACTATGATACATATTTTAATTTTCTGTTCAATAAATGTTTGAACGGGAGTATCATAAAGCATACGAGCGTTAAAAGTAATTAAGAGACAAATCTAAAATTTATGCTGTTGTTCTGTTAAGGCATAGCACACTACTGCCAAAATGGAGAAATGCCTTGTGGGGAAGACTTTTTAAGGTGTTCAAACGCGTATTCATCAAGTTATATACAGAGAGAAGAAGAAAACTATCCAATGACTCGAGTCTTTGGAGAGTTATCCGTGCGGTAGGCCAGTAACTTGTACCTTTACACTTCAGCCATCTACTAACGTTCAGTGTCTTATTCACTCGGCCATTGGTTGTCTATCTAAAATTTAAGCATTCATATTCTGGTTCAAGAATTTTACTACCTCTTTAAAAGTATTTTATGGAGAAGTGTTACATTTCTGTCAAAAATAGATTTAAAAAGTAAAAATAATTGTTTTTGGCAGTTGCATGACAGTTACATATTTTTGCTACACATCTGCTTATTTTTTTTTTTTTTGTCCATTTATGTTCAGCTTCCTCGACCTTGGCGAGTTTTGCCGAAATATCGCCAAATTTGGCGATAGTCAGTCATTTGGTCCATGCCCAAAGTATCGCCATTTGTGATCGTTCTTGGCGAGTTTTGGCGAAATACCGCCAAATTTGGCGATAATCTGTCATTGTTGGTCCATGCTCAAAATCTCGCCAAATGTCGTCGACATTGACGAGTTTCGCCGAAATATCGCCAAATTTGGCGCTAAAAATTATTTCGTATTTTGTATAACTCTAAAACTTTAACCCGTAGAATTTTGAACTTTTGTATTTAGAACTATATTATAATATCTAACTGTTTATATCTTTTTTGACAGCAATCGACTGAGAATTTATTTACAGGGTGAGCCAAATGACTTTAAATACATTAAGGTGTATGGATGCATTCAATTCATTGAAAGTCTGTGGTCAATGACTACTTTGTCTATCCCCAAAATCTCGCAAACTATCTCAAGTTTGTCGGCTTTTGGTGAAATATCGCCAAATAAAGTGTCAGAAGGAAATCTCAAATTGAACTCAGCTTGGCGATATCGAAATATTTGGCTAGAAATCGCTAAACCTTACTATTATTGATATTTTATATCTTTCAAACAAATAAGTTTAGCGGAAGTGCGTAAAAAACATTTTTGATTTAATAGACGTGCAAGGAAGTCATGTGTTGGACACATCAGATTTTTTAATCTTAGTGTCCTAGCTATTACAGCTGTTAAACTATTTAAATTCAAAAATGAGGGATGCGCGAAGAAAAAAATTAGTTAATCTTAATACGTTCACAGCAGGAACAGAAAGTATTAGAGTACAAGCCAAATTTCTTATGTCAATTTTCCGCATAAAATATCGTTATTAATAATACATTATCGATGCCGTAAATAATAAAATATTCACATATTTCTTTCAAACTGCGTGTTTTTCGAAAAATTAACTAGTTATCCACAAAACTGATAAAGGAAATTTAGCTATCAGGCGCGATCGGCAGCGAATGTGTTAATAACAAACACAGAATTCAGTAAACACAACGAAGTATACATTTGTGACACAAAATATAACTTCTCTCAAGAATTTTTTTTTTTTTTTGAAGGGGAGGGGGATAATTTAAACCTGTAAGGCAATTTTTAATGTTGACGATATTAGAATGATTCAATGGGATAAACAGTATTATACGAATCCATTGAGATACCTAATTTTTGAGCATTTGATACGGATCCTAAGAATATGATTGCTCATGTTCATGAACCCAGAAAATTACAAAGTGAAGCGAAACTTCAGTTTAAAAGAGAAAAAAAAATACCACTCTTTCATAAATCAATACGCAATCTCAATTTTGCCTAGCCTTCAAAATAAGTTTAAAATTGCACATAAGTGGCCTACCAAGTTTCTCTTTGTACACTTTCACAGGTGAATATAACTTATAGCTATTTTTTATTCTTAGTATCATAGCTAAAGCCGTTAAAGTTCCGTTACTTTTACATTACTCCATGTTACTCTGCCGCAGGTGAAGTGTTAAGAAAAAAATATGTAATCTGTAGTTCTTTTTTTTACGCTTAAGATAAGCTCAATAAAAAAATCTGCTCACGTGATAGAGTAGCACCGAAAAGATTACAGTTTATTTCTCTATTTCAGCCGAAAGGCATAGTTCGGCAACATATTCGTTGGGATAGCCTAAATTTATGCATGACGCTGGTGAACTTGCACTCTGTTTCCGGATTGTTAGAAATTCAAAGCATATTAGAAACTGAGATGCTAGCGCTAAGTAAAGCAGAAAAGGTGCTCTTCAGCGTTTCTTATGGAATGTCGTAAGATAGTTATATTAATGGGCTTTATGTTACTGGAGAAGTTTCAGTTTGCAGTTTCATAATATGGAGGACGTCAAGCAACCGTATTAGTATACTAGCTGTGAGTTACTGAACAATGAGACCGTTATTGAAGATTATTGCAACTTTTAAACTATGCCAATAAAAAGTTGTGAATTCCTAAAAGAGTACAGTCAGATCTTCGCTTGTTCACTGCAAATTGCAGAAAAAAATATAGAAAATTTTTATAATTACAGGGAAATTTCTGTCAGTATATTAATATTTTAACTAGAAAAACTAAATACTTTTATAGGTATTCAAGTGCAAATCTTTCTTACGAAAATTTACTAAGCAAATGGATATGTATTTTAACATACATTAAGCATAAAATATATATATAGATTCACTGCTTTCATGTCACAATCAGTAATTACATAATTTTCACAAGACAGTTGACTTTCTTCTTAAAATTAAGAACAACTTATTGTTAAGCCGATATCTTAACGCAATAAACATGATATTCACTCAAAACAGAGTACATTTCAACTATTGAACAATTTGTATATTGTTTGACAAGACAGTACAGTTCATGTCACTGAATGTGTCGTTTAAAGCTACATTCGTCCTTCCTGGAATTTCCTGACATAATTTAGATCCTCATCGGAAGGTGGGAGACTTCTGAATATTGGCACGCCTCGAAAACTGTTAATGACGGCCGAAGAGACTTTCGGAACCAAGGAATTAAAGTACACGTGCACAGTATGTACACAGTAATGTTTAATGGTACAAGCTGCAAACTTCCGGTTATGGGTCCAAGGCCTTAACCCTTTGAAGAGCACTCATTTACCAATGATGCAAAAACGACAGCTGTTGCCACCGCTGCCCATTTTTTGACGCGGCTAGCTGTGCAAAAATGGTCTCTAGATCTATGGCACGCGGTGGGTGATTCGATCGACCGCCATTTGATGGTAATTAAATCGAGCGATGGCAACGGCTGCCCTTTTTATTTAGTAATGAGTAGTCTACGCATTACTGAATAAAAAGGGCAGCAATTCTATATCGATGTATTTCCATCGTAACCTCCATTTTTCGGCAGATGCCAGTTCTGTTAAAAAGTCCTGACAATTTTACAAATAATCGAGAATTCTTTTTATTCTCGCTTATTTGTAAATTTGTTGATTTTGTTTGATTATTTGTAAATTGGGAAATTATGTGCTAAATAGAAAAGAATTCTCTTGTAACTATGTCCTCCTTAATTATTTTGAAATCAAATTCTTTCTTCGTGAATCAAAACAATCAGAATATCAGAGTGGCGTCCTCACGGCGAGGACACCGCGCCTTAAAGGGTTAACCACTGAGCTACCAGACTCCCCAACTATTTAGGTACTGAAATAGAATTATGTAGATAAATTAGCGTATATTAAGCATGATAAAAATGCACACCAGTTTAAAATACTAAACTACTGCACACTGTTTTTCCAAAGAGGGAAGAATTTTCACCTCAACTGAATGCGGGTATTAAGAAAAAAAAAATTGTGCTTGAATTCGATTCAGCATAACAGTATGAGGCATGCAGATAACTTTTCGCGTTAACTTCCAACTAATGTTTCTCGTCTAGTGAGATAACCCGTACGTTAACCTCTTAATGTCATCTTAAACCATGCCACAGCATGAAAAACATTCACTAGGAATATCATATTAGAAACCACTTCTTGAAAGATCACTGTACTTTTCAACCCCATACAGAGAGCCAAACTCTGTATGGGGTTTTAACACTAAAAGAGAGAGAAATCTTCACACGAAAGAAGTCTGTAAATTTATATATTCCGAACAAACCCTCTTTTATGTGAACTTGTTTTTGCGTGCAAATGACGTAGCTTTTAATAAAAAAAATTAGTATGGAAGTTATTAGTTATGCAATGTACTCATTTAAAACACTGATCTGACTTGAATGCTGTGAATATGTATTCTCAACTAGTAAAAGCACACTTACATGGTTAAGATTTTCTTGATTTTATAATTAGTATTACAGGCGCGTTAAATTTCACACTTAGGATCGATTTAGTTAATGGAGTAGTATCATTTTTCACCATTAAATAAAATAAGGCTATTTTAAAATTCTAGAGGCTGTCTATGAAAAATTCAAACCATATTAGAAACCGGGGCTCAACCGGTGGGGTGAGCCCCCTCTTAGGGGGGGGGTGCGAGAAAAACACGCAGAAAGCGAGTAATAATACATGCTTTAAAAAAATCTTATTTATCACTATTTTTACTCCAAAACATATCTATTTTCGCTTAAAATGGTTATTCAAACTTTACCGATAACATTATCTTGTAGAAAAGACAACTCAATGTTCATTGTTTACGAATAAAAACGGTATTTATGCTGAGGAATGTAAGGAAGGGGGGGGCAATGTTAAAAGGTTGGGAACCGCTAGTATTCAGTACAATAAAAAGAACTTTATAATCTTCATAAAATTAAATCAAATCAAAATACTTCATACAAAATATGCATGAACACAATTTAGATACACGTTTCACATTACAGTTTAATGTAAGTAATGTCTATACTATCGTCATGTGTGGTTACTCAAATTTTTCAAGGTTAGGGGTGCGTCTCCAATGAAAGCTTTTATTAATGCACCGACCAAACATTTTTTATTAAAAAGCCAAAGCATCCTGTTCATAGTAATGGGCTTACCCCGAAGCAACAGTCTTACACGAAAGGTCATTCTAAGCCAGTTCCAAGAAAAATATAAGCAGTCAGAAACACAGAGTTGAAATGGTCAAGTGTTAGTTTTCAGAACAGAAAACGTGATTTTAGTGTTGCTGGAAGAAACGGGATTTAAACGCTCTTCTTCATAGAATTTATGACCCGGGGGGGGGGGGGGGGAGTGCAACTAATCCATCAACATTTTAAACACTGCTCTTGATCCTAAGCATCTTCTTAAAATAAAAGCACTTCGTTTAGTATTTAGGACAATAACCAAAATAATTAAAATTGATAGCATCTTTTAGTCATATTGAATTAAAAAAAAAAAAAAGACTTCACGAAGAAGTAAGAAAGAAAGGCCCTTCTTCCTAAAAACTCATTTTGACAATAAAGCTTTTGAAGTGGTATATGGTACGATATATTTATACCGTAAAAATCAAATGTTAAATGCGTAATGCATTCAGCAATCTTGTGTTTTTTAATGTAATAAAATTGTTGACGAACAATTTAAGGATAATTAAAAATTTAAGCCTACTTCAAAATATTCTCTGTGTAAAAATTATGCTTTAAAAAACAAAAATTATCCTTCAACATGACTAAGGTAAAATAAAAGGCGCTGGGGGTCGCGCTTTCAAATCTTTCGCAGAACTCGCAGGGGAAAACATTTTTATTCTGGACCTAAATAGAAAAAGTGAAGACAAATTCTAAGCAATTTCAGTAGCATTTGAAAAAAAAAGTCCCTATAATGATGTTAAATCAAATCCCAGAATAAATATTTTAATGAATAAACTGAGTCCAGATTTAATAATAATATGAACATTAAGAAATTAAGCCATGCTTTGCGCTTCTCAATATGTGTTTCGTTTATGAAAACGAGGTATATTCCTCGATTACGATTATATAATATCGTTTTTTTTTTCCAGACTTAAGAAACGGAGTTTAAATCGTGAATAGAAAACACACATAAATATTTTATTTTTGAAAAAAACACCACTTATTTTTCTCTTTTGAAGATGACTAACATTACAATTCAGATTAACATTTAAGATTGCTGCATCTTCGCAAGATGTAGTTAAAAAAATCATTCTAGTTCATGCCTTATAATACGAATCGCCAAACAAATATATACATATGACTAGATTTTTTAAAAATTTATAATTCGATATATAACAACCGAAATTATGTATACACTGATTTTTTTAAAACCTTGTTTGTCTCTTTGAAAGAATTGAAAATTTGACTGGTCTAAATTAAAGTATTCTTTCCTCTTTTTTTTTTAAATGAATACTTCCTTTCTAAAAAGCTTGAATAAATAAATAAAAAGTTTCATAGAATCAAAAATTTTAATCTTCACGTGCACCATTCGAATCTGTACATCTTCAACTAGTATAATGATTATAGCGAACGTAGCGTTGCCAATAAGGTCCACATCGAAAATTACTCTAAATAAGATATTTTCCCTTTCGTTTGACGGTGGAAATATGGAACTAAGAAATTGCTCTACTGTTTACATCCTGAAGGCAAAAATTTCCCTAGATGGCTACACTTGGGTGCACAATCTGTCTGTCTGTGAAAGGGAATCTTTAAATCCTTTTGCTGTCAGCTTCAACAGACCGATGAGCTTTGCGATTTCACCCTCTCTGAAGTACTCTGGAAACTAAGGCTAAGATTATCACACAATAATTTTGAATAGTAGCCGAATCGTGAGCTGCCAGATTTGAAAGTAAAATAATTGGATTTAATAACATTCATTTCCGAATGGGAACGGATACGCACGAACCAGAAGATATTTCGGGAAATGCGGGAGAATAAGTAAAAATTGTCATTTCTTTCTTTTTTAAACAATAGATTTTTTGGGAGGGACTTGTAATGATTTTCGTATGATAGTTATTTTCTAAGGTTCTAACATAGAAACTTACTTTTTTTAGATATTATGATTGATTTGATTCAGACTACTTTAATTTGATGCCATTTTTAGAGTGATGTATTTTTTAAACTGAAGCTTCAACAAATGCAAAACGATGAACATGGTACTGAATAAAATATTAGTTGAGCATTTGTGCCTGCATTTTTAAATATTTGATTTAATCACTTGAAAAATGTATACCAATTGCCATTTATCCCCTCTCAAATAGCCTTGCCCAAAACACGATTTGAAATCTTAAAAATATCGGAAAATTGAGTTTTCAAGATTGAAGATATTCGTTAAATTGTACAAGCTTGTAAGAATTCATTGCCTAAGCTCATAGTGATTGTTTTCAATAGAAAATTTTAATATAAATAAACTTAAACAAGATTTTACAAATATCGAATAAGTGAAAACTTTTCAAAGACTTTCATAAATCATTACTTTTTTTTTAGTTCTTGTTGATGGAGGTAATCATCTGTGGATGCAGTGTTTTCCTTTTAGCATCCGACATTTTTAATTAAAATTAAAGTAAGAATAAACAGAGCATCGGGATATTATTTGATCATCTTATTTATTTTATTTTAGTAAATTAAAAACCCGATTAACCCATACGAAGAGAAGAAAACTAAAGTAACAAAATTAGTTAACTATTTGAATCCCGTATAGACATAACTAAATAAGACTTGCTCGCACCTTTAGGTGATTAGATCAAGTATAAGAAACGTTTTTGCGTTATTCTGATTAAATGACTTAATTTTTGAACTTTTTTACATGATTCTTTAACCCTTTTTAATGATGCAAGATGCATACTTACTACCAACTTAACCAATATTTGAATGCTCACGGAAGGTTAATTTAGCACTTTTCACTAGAGGTAACATTTATCAATGAATTCATGAACAAGAACAGCAATGTATTCAAGAAATTATTTAACTATAAAAGGTATTAGTATAAAGAAAATACAACACGGGGGAGCCATTTTTCTTTAGCATAGCCTTTCATTTGATACTTTTCCAACCTATTTTGCTTACGGTTGTAAAAACCGTAAATTTAAGACAAATTGTATTTATTACTTTATAAATAAAACCCTAGTTGTAAAATTTCGGGATGTACCACTTCGAACAAAACTAACTACGATTAATCCAAAACTATGAAAAATTAATGCTTAAAAAAAAGAGAAAACTAAGTAAAATCCGTGCCGTTTCTACGATTGCCTTGAAAATTTTCATAATTACGCGAAAAAATATAGAAACAACTTTGTTCCACTTTAAAAAATGGAAAATCCACGCATTCACCGAATTTTAAGCGATTTTTTGTAATTTTCATCCCTCGGCGATATCGTATGTGAGATAGATCTACTTCATTTTGATGTCACGAATGTAAAAATTCGGTTGAAACTCAATTAGGTTAATTAGGACGCCTCGAACAACATTAAGTTTGTAATTTTTATAATTGCAGTTTCTTGGAATAGCTCCTTGAGATTATAAAGATTGAAAATTGACCTTTTACATGAGACCAATAAATAAACCATGGATCAATCTCAATACCTGAAATAAGCGTTAGTATTTCAATGATTTTTCATCAACTGTGGGCCAAGGATATAGATTGAGAATGAGGATCCGAGTTTTCTGAAGCATACTTTTAAACAGAACTGAGATTAGAAAAGCCTCGCCTCAGAACAGCAACTACGTTTACGTGAAATACACAAACCTCTCGATTTTTTGAAGCTGTACAAGACAGTAAGCAAATGTAAGAGAGATCCCCCATCTCCGAACATTTTAACCACCACAAGAACTACGTTTGCAGGGGTCGCTCCAGGAATTTTTTACAGGGTCCCATTTTTTTGTGAAAATTGCTTATTTTTGTGAATTTAAGTACTTAATTTTGTGAATTTCAACACTTATTTTGAGAATTTTCATACAAAGTTAATAAAAAGGCACATTTTTGTCTAAAATGATTGATAAAACAGCTATAAATGTAGGGTAAAATGCCAATAGGGTAAAGTGTCGTTTTAAATGGTTGTATTTTTGTGAAGGGCCCGTTTTAATAGATTGCATTTTTATGAAGTTTTTGTCTGCATCGACCCCTAGTTTGGGTGACATGTACAGACTAGAGATGAGTTCGGGCTCATTTTTTGAAGCCCGAGCCCGCCCGAGCCCGAAGACTTAATCCGAGCCCGAGCAATATTATTAAAGTTGGAGCCCGAGCCCGAAATTTCAGCTAAAGACAAATAAAATTAACTACTTCATTAAGAGGATACAATAAATTTTGGAGCTTAACACACCCTCTAGTCCCCCGTACCGCTATTTTTTGAAATAAGTACGTCTATTTATCCCATGACTCACTTTTTAAAATCTGTTTCAAGGAGTATGTTCAACAAAGAAGAAATTTTTCACGAGCCCGAGCCCGCCCGAGCCCGAACGCAATCGTGAATTACAGAGCCCGAGCCCGAGTCGGGCCCGGGCTCGGGCTGAGCCCGTCTCATCTCTAGTACAGACCTCTGTTTATGTCACTAAAACAGGTTCTCCGTTATCGAGTTAATTTTGATAAGTTTGACGTTTCCTGCTAATGTTAGTGGGTGAAACCCACTACTCATTTAATAATACTCAGTATCAGGAGCAGAAAATTGTTAAAATCAAATTTAATCTTTTATCTCAATCCAAAAAATTTGAACACACCACTCATAAAAAGGGGACAATAAAATGGTAATGAAAATTTTCTAAAACAAATTTTATGAATGTCATTGTCTTGTCTTGATATTACAGATTGCTGACCACATAAAAAAATAATGTTCTATCGTTTTACCTGGAAATAATATTTTCTAATAGTGTCAATTTCCAAAGCAGGATTCTGATATCAAAAGAAAGCGCTTGGATTAAACAAAGCAGAATGATCAAAACACACATCAATGTTCTTTCCTTGATACTCTTGTTATCTCTCTGAACATAAAGGGATCTGTCATTTTAATTCTGCTATAATGAAGAAAAGAAAGGATTACAACCATGTGACATCTATAAATTAGCCTGGGGCTGTTACAAGTGGTCTTGCCGTAGGTCGAGCATAAAAATCAGGAACTAGATTTTCAATAGGTGATCTGTCATTTGGCCTTTCTGGAAAAGACATGATCATTCCTCACAAAAAACACATTACAATTGAGATCATATTATTCATTTTTTTTATGGCCTTAGGATAAATTTGTTTCCGAAATCCATTGAAAACTCTGAAACTAATTAAAACGAGACGATTGCAAGGTTACGAAATTTTAATTCAATGAAAATTATTTTCCATGGTAACTGCCACAGAAAGTAATCTTCCGAATTATATTTGAAGTTGTAACAATAGCACTGATTCTGTGTTCATTAGTTCTGAATTGAACCAACAAGAATTTAAAACAAATTAAGAGCTCTAAACGGAAATAAATATTACGAAGGTATATCAATTATAAAAGGCTCTCTACTTTATTGTATTTAATATATACTAACATCATTGCCAAAATGTTGCGATAGATTCTCTTAAATTACTGACTGGGAAATTCTGCAATCTTTTTAATATTAATGCAAATTCTTTTAACTTTTGCATTGTATTTTCTATTAAAAACAATTGAGGTTTAAATTTTTTACTTGAATGAAGGCATTATACAGGTTATCAATAATTTTTCAGTTACTAAACAAAACAATTTTATTATTTACCCCCGAATGCAAGTTTTGAGTCAATAAATTAATCTATGTATACACTGGATCATCTTTTCCTGTTTTAGAGGTGCTACTTTTAACTACTTTCGCCAGATCCTTTTATCATAGTAATAAATGGATCTGGCTCTCCGTCAAATTTTGTTTTGAACTTCTAAAAAATGAGCATTCTTAAATAACTCTGAATTTTTCAGTAACTCAAATCAATATTATATTTTTAACTTATTATATTAGTTATTTAGTGTAATATATTATTACACTAAACACGCGTTAAATTATTTTTTGGCTTTAAACGTGGGAACTCCTATCTACATAAATGCAATCAGGGGCCTTGCTAAGGGGAAGGATAGGGGGAGGGAGTTTCCCTCCCTAAATCTCTCAAATTCTGTTACATTTGTCAGAATTAGATACCTAATTGGTAGACTTGGTAAAAAAATTAACGAAAACTATAATTTACTTGCTATTTCTGGTCACTTGGCAAAATTACGCAAACTCTGTTTGCAAAAGTAAGAAGTTGGCTAAATAGTTGAAAAAAAAAATTACTCTGTAAAATCCGATATTAGACTTAGCAGTTTATCGACTCCACCTCCCCCCTCCCTTCTTAGCAATGGTCCTGGATGCAATCATGCATAAAACCAGAGAAGCTGTGCCAATATAATATACTTTTTAAACATTGAAAACAGTCACTGACATATTTTGCAAGAATTAAAATAAAGATAAGTAAAAATTTGCAAATAAAGGAGAACTAGCAGAAAAAATAAGGAAAAAATCCTAAAATGAAATTAATTTGCTAAGCAACTTAAATATTTTAACGTAAAAAATAAGACCAAATATTAGTAAGAATATTTCATGAACATAATTCATTATCATTTAATAAGAGCGTTTCAACATAAATAAAACGGAAAATCTATTTATGTCGTATACAAATCCACACTGTTGGATCAATCTGCTTGAAATTTTGAAAAATATTTTTTAATATTTGTGCAAAAAACTGCACTACTTTAAAAATTAAAAAATTCTTCTGATTTCCAAATTTTATTGTTAATTAAATCTTTATTTACTTATTTATAATTTTTTTGTCCATAAATTTGCACATAAAAAGTAAACAAAATAAGATTTTTTTTATATGAATAAATTGACGCCCGTAATTTAAAAATGCGTTGAATTGATTAATTTTGTAGCAAAAATAGCATTCCAAACAAAATAAAATCACATTTTTTTATTTTTTTTTTTTACGATTCAAATCAACAGAAATTTTTCGATCTTAAACTTTTACAGCAGAGATTTAAGCAATAAAATATGCTTGATTTTATTCATAAATACCAACCGTGAAAATATGCATGGATAAATTTTTAAGGAGCATAGTACATTTTTTATTTTTGGAAATGACGCTTCTAGATGCGGTAAAAATGTCTCTGAATTCACTTCTAAAGTATGAAGAGGACGTTTTCGACTAATTAACCCTTTAACGCGCAGTGATCCCGCTCTGGGAACACCAAACTCTGACGTTTTGACTGTTGCCAGTCACGAAAAATAGATTTGATTTCTATAAAAATAGTTGCGGGTGACATAGCTCCACGAGAATACTTTACTTTTTAGCACGTCATTTCCCGTAAAAAAATGGTCATGATTCTTTTTAACAGCACTGACATCTGCTGAAAAATGGAAGAATGCGAGAAACAGCTGCATAGATTGCCCAATGCTGAAAAAAGGGTAGCCGTTGCCATGCACAGCCAGATGCGTCAAAAAAGGGTCTCTAGATCTGTGGCACGCGATGAACGTTTCGATTGTCCACCATCTTGCTGGTAGTTAAGTCGAGCGATGGCAACGGCTGCCCTTTTTTCAGGATTGGGAAAAGGTTGCGCCTCAAAGGGTTAAAATACACAGGTGACAGAGTTTATAAGCTCCTGTGACGCAATGCACCAGTTTCTGCGAGAATTGCTTCAAGAGCGAAATATCTTTGATGATGTGGCTCGGCTAGTTGCATTCGATAATTTTCGGGTGGAAAGATCGTCAACCCCTCCCAGGGCCGAAGCGAAGGAGAACCACCTCACGTGGTTCTCGGAAAAAAAAAAGATGAGCTCTTAGTTACGTCTGAAAGAGCAGACAAAGTTAACAGGATATGGCATGATTGTGTTCGGCAAGTGATCCTCAAATGTGTGCTGAATAGGAGGATACACAGAATTTTGGAGAGCGAATTTATGAAGTTCATTTGCTTTTTAATTCTGAAAGTCATTTAACTTGAGGCTGTGAAAAAGATACCCATTTCGGTATGAAGTGCTGGGCAGGATGATGAACTGCCGGCAACAAGAGAGATTATGAGCTTATAAAGTTTTCAAAAGAACAACCTGGTTGCGAGAGGAAGTGGAGGGATTTAGCAAAAAAGCTACACATCGCTAAAAATGATTTACTGGATTCTACGATAAACTTTCTTTTTACAATTTTACAGCATCAGCAAAAATTGCGAGTAACAAAGGTAACTCTAACCTCTAACCGCCAACTTCATCTTCCATTGTCCAAAATTAGAGATCGTAGTTTCTAGATCTAGACTTTATTAACCCTCTAGGCCAGCGGTTCCCAACCAGTGGGGCAAGTCCGGATGGGGGGGGGAGAAAAACAGGTAAGGGGAAGTCATAATGAAAGGCTATATAAAATTAACTTGTTGTTTTTGTGAGCATGTATATTGGATGTGTGGGCTTGGCTCGAAGACCGCTTATAAATCCTTGTCAGAAGGGCAACACAAGGGGGGATGCCCTCCGTGGTGTCTTTCTAAGGGGTCCTAACCCATATTTACGCTAAGTTTCGGGGAAAACCAAGGAAAACTTCGAAAGGTTAGGTCGACGGACGCGCAATGGGACCCGAATCAGGGACCTTCACACTTCCCGCGTCTACCATTTCCCGTGACATAACCACTGTGCCATGGTGAGGCGTAAAATCAACTTATTCATTCTTACTTTTACTCCAGAACATATCTATTTTCGCTAAAAATGTTTATTCAAACCTCACCGATAGCGTCATTTTGTAGAATAAATGTTAATTGTTGAGGAACATAAAACTGCATGTATGCTGAGGAATGTAAGGGTCGAGAGGAGCCACTGTAATTTATGTTTTGTTGGAAGTCACAATGCTGAAAGGTTGGGAACCACTGCTCTGTGTGGTTCAGACGTAAATTTTCGTTCTATGATCTCCAGTTTTTACAGCAATACGCCTAGATATTTTGTTAACTCAAATTGTCATGTATCATCTTTGGACTGTTAAAGATGAAATTGGTATTTAGAACTTATCATCCGTAAATACAGTCGATTTTATCAATCCCAATCAGAATTAATTTTATAGCGTAACTGATTTTAAAACTGATCTGTATCTCTGTGAGTAGGTACGTATCTATTATTTCTTTGGGGGAAGGGGGCTAGTGCAAAGTAAATTTTTCTTTTTCATTTTCGAAAGTAAACAAATATTTTTGCGATTCATAAATGTGTATTGACATAACCCACTGACATGTAATGTCGCAAAATTTTATTATTTAAAAGATAATCGATAATTTTTGTTTTGGTTATGAGTAAACGGTACTTAAACTATTATTTTTTTGTGTGATTCAGTAAACGTATATGTACAGCTTATCGCAATAGCATTTTCGGGTGGCTATTTGTGTGTCAGAAAGGAGAGCAAAAATCTGAAATCAAACTACAATTATCTAAAATTTCAAATTATTTTTATTGCAGAACTTGCTTCTTTTTCGAACAATTTAACATACACTGCTGTTGTAAAACTGCTCTTACGTGCTCTAGTTGCTCGAAACATTTACAAATGGCCATTTTTACAACGAAATCGTTTTCTGCAGGAAAAGGGGCATACATTAGCGGTCGGTGCCTCCTAGATAGGTATCTTTAACTTTTGAAAATGTTCGCTTCAGTGGATGCCCATTCGCATGCGAAAAGGGGAGGGTGAAAAAAAAAGTAACACTCATTTCCTATGCCAGTCATCGGAATTCAGGATTTTCCACACGTTCGACAATACAGAGATCATCTGGGAAAATTCTCATCGATATGGTAATTAGAACAAAGGATGAAACAGTGTGTGTGTTTTAATGTGAAAGTAATTTAAGTCGACTTTAACCCTTTGAGGCGCAACCCTTTCCCAATGCTGGAAAAAGGGCAGCCGTTGCCATCGCTCGACTTAACTACCAGCAAGATGGCGGACGATCGAAACGTTCGTCGCGTGCCACAGATCTAGAGACCCTTTTTTGACGACAGCTGGCTGTGTCCGGCACAGCCAGCTGCGTCAAAAAGGAGTCTCTAGATCTGTGGCACGCGGTGAACATTTCGATCGTCCGCCATCTTGCTGGTAGTTAAGCCGAGCGATGGCAACGGCTGCCCTTTTTCCAGCATTGGACAATCTATCCAGCTTTTCTCGCATTCTTCCATTTTTCAGCAGATGTCAGTGCTGTTAAGAAGAATCGTGACAGTTTTTTTACGGGAAATGACGTGCTAAAAAGTAAAGGATTCTCGTGGAGCTATGTCACCCGCAACTATTTTTATAGAAATCAAATCTATTCTTCGTGACTGGCAACAGTCAAAACGTCAGAGTCATGTGTTCCCAGAGCGGGAACACTGCGCTAAACGGTTAAAAAAATCTGTTTTGGAAAAAAAAATTATACAGCAAATATTAGTTATGCTATTTTTTGAGGAAAAAAAAAAAAAATGATAATTTAAATATTTCCCCAATCTCAGACAATAGCAATCTATCTAATATTTCCTATAGTATGTCGCCATTATTGTCCAAATTTGAACTTAAAAACATGATCAGATATAAATTCGAATGACATCTGCTTCTAGGCAGTTTAGTTTTAAAAAACAATGACAAAAATCTAAGTTAAAAGAAACAAAACTGATATTTACAAAGAGATATACTATTATAACGCTTAACTTTTAACCCTAGTGCATACTGTAGACAATTGGCTACACTCTCATTTTTCCGTAATAAAAAAATGTTGTAATTTTTGTCCAAAATGTAAGTTTAAAGTAAATATAACACCTTATGGGAATAAATTTTAGTTTTAAAAAATGTAAGTCAGCATTATTTTTTGAGCAAACAAGCATGAATTCATAGCGTGTGCATCCAGTTCACTGAACAAATTTTTGCCGAATTTTTTATTGCTTGTAATTTTTATTGCTAAATGAAAATAAATACAAAACTATTAAAAAATAGTAGTATAGAACTAAAAAAAGTCGAATTAGGCTAGATAACTTTCTATTGTTTTATGAGAACTATAGGGTGGACATTCTAATTTTTAGAACTGAACTTTTTTCATGATTTTTCTGGGAAACTATATGCTGATTTTTTTAAAAGTATTTTTCCTAGCATAAGTAAGTCTAAATGAAGTTATAATTTTATTTTTAGCCCATTTAAAAAAATCATGCATTGTAGGGTTACGAAAATGATTGTCTTTCGCTTTTCGTCAATTTTTACGATGTAAATGATTCATGAAATTGTAATACTGGCTTTGTAAAGTAGCATTTTGTCGCTAACACATAGAGTGCTCGCAAAGCTTTTGATAATTTTCTTTTCAAGACTATCTGATTTTCAGAATGACTTCATTCATACTCAGATTGACGAACCTTCTTACAAATTTTCAGTGCTTTCAGCAGAACCGATTTACTCTTTCGGAGACTCTAGTCAATTGTGCCATTGAGGGAGCCCCTGAAAGAAATTTGCTTAAACAATATTGTTTAAACTGACCAGTGGCACACTCAGAGTATTTAAAAGAATTAATTCATATTTTTTTGTTTGTTTCATTGGAAAAAGCTGAAATATCCTTCAAGACCTTAAAGAAAAAAAAAAATGAAAACATCTTAACTTGTTCCCTTTCATTGTTATAACAGTGAGCGGGAAAAAGAGTTTTTCTTCAGTGTTCAGGTAAACAGTCCAAAAGCTCAGTTTTTGCGAGTTTTTAAAGATGAAACAAAAGAGGATTAAACTTTAGTGCTCAGGGGGAACGCATACTACTGAAAACCGATATTATTTAATGCATTTTGAACAACTACTTCTTTTATATAAGCAATTAGTACAGAGCTAGTTTGCTAAAAAGTATTAACTAATCAATATAAGTAAGCATTCAACCTCAGAAATTTTTTAGAACTTCTGGATTGTTTTTTTTTTTTTTGGGGGGGGGGTAACATGCATTTCGGATTTGTGTGCTTGGCCCGAAGTCCGCTAATAAATTCACGTCAGAAGGACAACACAAGGGGGGGGGTGCCCTCCGTGGGGACCTTTCTAAGGGGTCCTAACCCGTATTTAAGCTACTTTCGGAGAAAACCACGGAAAACTCCGAACGATTAGGTGGATCAACAGCCGCGAGATGGGACCCCGAGTTCGGGACCTTCACATTTCGGCCGTCTACCATTTTCAAGGACATAACCACTATGCCATGGGGAGGCGGAACCTCTGGATCTGTACCCCAAATTCCTTGCCTCAAATAAATCCCTGAACATCAGTCTCAATTTCCAGACTTCGATAAAAGTTTCATCAGCATATAGGAGTAACCGCAGTCATTTCAACGGCCGACTAATGGGCGAGTGGATACAACACCGAGTGTGTGATTAAGGCAAACCTGCGCGAGGGGTATCTGCCTAAGATGAGGGATGCGTTGGTAGGAGGACTTTCTAAGGGGTTCTAACGCGCATTCACGTTACATCTGGAGAAAACCTACCAAAACTCCAGACCGTTAGATCGACGACCGCGCGATGAGACCAGAACCCAGGACCTTCACACTTCGGCCGTCTACCATTTTCAGTGATAGAACCACTGTGCCATGGTGAGGCGATAAAACACTGAACATTGGGAGATGGCTTAAGTGTGTAGGTCCACGGTTCTGGCCTGTCGTACGGATGTCGATTGATTATGCGTTTTACGGGGTGATCCAAAAACACTGATTTAGGTGTTTATTCCTTAAATATTGATAACAAACATGCACAATGCGAGTTAAGAAAAAAGTACAGATTTTTATGGTACTAATTAAAATTTTTGTACGGCTTCTGTACAAAAATGTTCTCAGTTAGTGAAATGTGGCCCTTAGATTATTTAAGTAATGTACAAAATTTCAGCCTTTCATCATAAAAAGGCTCAGATATATCTTTAAACATATTTAGTAAAAGGCTGTTTAAAACAATTATAGCAAAAGTATGATGCATTTATGCAATCTTTGTTCTTTTCGTAAGTTGTCTACAGCCCCTGAAACGCGATCTCACGACGCGATTTGCTTTTCTCTTCGAGAGCCATTGAAAAGTGGTTTACTTCGACATATATTTATTTCCATATCTTTGAGCCTTTTATGATGAAAGGCTTAAATTTTGTTCATCACATAATGCATGGACATATTTTACTAAGATATTTTTTGTTTGTTTTTGTACGAAAGTCGCAAAATCTAATTTTTGTATTTATTTAGATTTAATTACCGGAAAATTTTAATCGGTACCACAGAATTCTGTACCTTTTTTTACATAACTTTGCAATTCCTTGTGTATGTCTATGATCAATATTTAAGGAATAAAAGCATAGCTCAGTATTTTGGGGACACCCTGTGCTGTTGTTTACGCACAAACAAGAAAATTGGACTGGGAAGTACTTTATTATTGATGTATTTAAAAAATGATTTAATTTTTGTATTTAACAATCTATCCCTTTTGATAAAATCGGGTCGTTTTGTTTTTCCATATCATTATCCAAATGATATTTTTCGCAATAACAGTAAATGGTGTCAACTGCATTAAAAAACAAGTGTTCTCAATCTATGGATCAATAGAAGCAAACTGATAAAAAAAAATAATGAATGCTATAGAAATAATTTGGAAAGGGTATTTCTAATAGTTTTCTGGCTATGAAATCATTTGCATGTGGCACAGCTTCTCTAGTTCGAATTTAATTTTAGGAATGAAGTTTAATGTTTTTTCTAGCTCAGTTTTATTTCTTCTTTTAATTATAAGTTGATGATATTGGCGAGAAACTAAAGCATTTGAATAATAAGAAAAACTTATAATGCAGAAAATAAAAATGGAAATAATGATCAATCTAGAACCGACTGTTGGAAATTAACTTATTCGCGAAAAGACGCAACAGAGAAGATAGGTCAACGCTTGCTATTGTCTTCGCAAAGTCCGGTGGGAAGAGGTTACCTTGGGTAGAGAAGAAATCTCAATGGTAGTTAGCGACGATTAAAGCTAAGTGCGGGTAAAGTCGATTCGAAATTTATATAGTTATATTAAAACGTAGCTGATACTTCAAGGCAAATAACTATGATTCCAGCTTACAACTTTAAATTTAGCGTTTAAAACGAGCGTAAGAGCATGCATCTTTTATGTACGTGAATATTCTCTTATCTTCTGAAGGGAAGAACAAATGAGAGGCAAAGAACACGTGCAATCATAAATAAAGTTTATACAAAAAGTAAACTTATAGCCAAAAATATTGATTCATGCATTATGGAAACCTTCTCATTATACGGATTTTGATAGCCTTTTAAAAGTCAAATTTTAATACGGAAATGTCTAAATTGTACAGAGAATTATCGATGTAACAGAAGTTAAGCGACCAAATGATTAATTATAAAGCCAATAATTAATACTCAATTCCGACAGTGCGTAATACTTGTGTCTAACATCATCATTATCTACTTCAAGATGTAGACAAAATGCTTGTTCCCGCTCATGGTCTGTTCTGCCTCTTGTGGAATAGTTGCAAGCAGCCCTAGGAGTTTTGTGACTGACCATTGTAAGTAGGATTTCTGTTTACCCAGACAGCACATAAGCTCAAATCAAGCTTGACATTTCTTTGAATTTGACGTATTAATACAAGCTTGACAGTTCATTTTAAGCTTGCAGCCCGCTTGGAGAAGTTATTTGAACTGTCAACCTTGAATACAACTTGATGACTGCTTGATTTGGAAAGCCACATCCACATAACAAATAATTTATCATCAGTCATAAATGTACTTGACCATAGAATTAAAAAAAAAGATTCTATATTTCCAAATATGGAAATTCTTCAAAATAAAATACAATTATACTACGAAATAGATTTCAAAATCAGTCGTTTGTCTCTATTTTTGCCAATATTGCCCAACATGAGTGTCGCGATATTGAAAGTTTTTAAACGTGTGCTGCTTTTAAGTTTATATTAATCTTATTTCCCTATTAGTAGAGTCTATAAATCACACATAACATTATTTTAATTTTGATTCAACCCATGGAAAAATAAAAGAAACAGGGCATCGGCCACTGATCAATCTCGCCAGAAAATGGCGTGACAACCATAGCAGTCACTTCAAACTTTAGTCATACCAGCGCGAGCCCAGCGCGGCTGAATGGTTAGGGCACTGGCCTCCCAAACCTTAGGTCCCGAGTTTGACCCTAGCCGCGGACGCTTGATGGAAACAGATAAAAATAACTTGAAATTTCAGTATAGAGGGGAAAATGCGTGGAAAAATAAAATATGTGGAGAGAGTTCGCCGACGGGCACCCCGTGTATTTAGGAAGTTTTTTTAAGAAACATTTTTAAGCTTGAAATTAAGCTTCCTATGTCAAGCTTAATGCAAGTTGGGCAAGTGTAAACTTGAACACTTGATTCAAGCTTGCATTAAGCTTACACGCTTGAAATCTTCAACCTTAATTCAAGTTTATTGACTTGATAAATTAAGCTTGCTGCAAATTTGATGCAAGTTTCCTGTGCTGTGAGTAGGATGGCATTCTTGTATTCTACCATAAGTTGAACATATTCAGTTCATTCCTGATGTCTATATTTCGCATCTTATCGGCAATTGTGCATCCCTTTACTGATCTTAGATATCTTATATCGCCTGAATTTTACTCAAATCCTGGTTATTAAGGGTCCGTGTCTCAGAGTCGTAGAGAAAAACCAGGTGTTGCCATGAATTTATAAAAGTTGAGTTGTGTTCCTTTTTGGATTGCCTTCCTGACTCCTCAGGTTCTACTCAAAGTGCCGCAGATGTGTTGGAATCTGTGTTTTTTGTTCTATAACTTCATTCTCGATGACAATATTGGTACGAATTGGTTCTTTATCCCTGAAAGCCACAGCCCTTTTTTTTTTTTTTTTTAATTCGAGATTTTCATTCCATAATCTTGGCAAATTTTATGGAGATCATCGTTTTTCTGAATAATAGCTTAATGTGAAAACAGTATTGTGTTGACGTTAGTTGTCGCGTTTAGCCGACTGCCAGGGACGTCCGATACTTCCATGTTCGTATGATGCCGTCTATATATTAAACAGAGTTGGAGATAAACCACAACAATGCATGACTCCTGGGCTAGTCTCAACTTCGTTGGTTTTGTCCCCGATATTTGACATGCGATAAAATGAAACAAAGATAATTCATAGCACCGAACTTGTTAATATCTTTTATATACATTTTTCTTTCTTTTTTTTTGAGTTTCACGAAACAGTGTTGGCGAATCTGTAATTCAATAACAGTTTTAAAACTGTCAGTGGTACACTCAAGGGTTTGTTTCGGGGACTTTGGAACCCTCTTAAAAGAAGTTTCCGATTTGTTTTTCTTAAGGAGAATCTATAAATCATACAAATTATGTAATATTTTAGTACTCTTTGGTCATTAATAAAATTATCTTTCTAAAGACATTGATAAATTTACTTTTTAAAATACTTTGTTGCATTTTATATTTACAAATTAATTTCAACTTACTAGATACGTTAAAGAATGCAGTACGAATGAAAATGTAGAATTTTTAGGAATGATACATTTTTTTCATACATTATGGTTGAATTCTAAATTTATATTTTTTAAGTGGTCAAAATAAGTAAAAAGGTTTTCGTTAAAGAAAAATCATCAATCATGAGCAATGGTGTCTCATGATTGATGATGTATCAGTCATGAGACGTCATTGCACATGTCAAGTTCTTCCTTCCATCCCCACCTCCTCCCACCCCTACAAAAGTTCAAATATTTCTTAAATTTATATTTTAAAAAACCTTCCATCTAACCTAACCTCGATTCAGTATGGGGTGGGTGTGAGAAAAGGTACATTAAATCCCATAACCTCCATGTGTACATCACTGATACTACCCCTGGAGAGTAAAAAGGTTTTACGTGCTCCCCAGCCCACATATAATCTACTGTAAATCGAATTAGCTATTTAAATCTTTCTGAAGACGGTAATTTATAAAATTAGCACATTTATAATGGTCCAGTCAACAAGCCACAATGAACAAGTCATAAAAATAACAGAATAGTGATTCCCCACAGCTCAATGAATGCTAATTATCTTTCTAAATGCATAATAAATCGTCCAAATGATCAGAACTTCGCTGCTTGTAATTGGCAACGAGGAGATATAAGGAAGCTCGTTGAATCTGAATTCGCATTTAACTCTTAAATATTAACATCTAGAAATCTGATTGTAAAATTTATGTGATTCAGGCACGCAATCTATACATAGACGTTTCCGTATAGGTTAGAGAAATAAACCCAACTGTTTGAACTCAACAAAAAAAGTTTATTCGCTTTCCAACAGAGTCATTCAATATTTTGACGGAAGTGACATTTAAAGGAACCATCTTTTTTTTCTATCTCTTATTTGTATTGTATAACGTTTAAATGCGATGTACTTTTTACAGCAGCTCTGAATATATTTCCGCATTCTTTTTAACCTGTAAAAGCTCTTTGACCAAACACAGAAAAAGTTCAGAATTTTAGTTAGTCTTTATACTTAAATGAAGGTTTAAAAATTGAGCTTGTTCTGTTCAACTTAATTTTGAGTAAACCAGCGATTTCAATATTATAAAAGAAAACTATTATTTTGTTAAATAAAAAACACCCTGGTGTCCTAATTAAAATTAGGAAATCGACAACTAAATAGAAGAAGAAAGTATTTCCGGTATGGTGTTGCCAACGAAATCTCCAGACTTCAATCCCATAGAACAGTTGTGGAAGGTTCAAGGAAGAGCTATTGCGTGTCAGCAAATCCCACCAAGAATGCTTCAGGTGTTAAAATCGGCGAATTTGAAAAAATGTGAGTTACTGCCACAATCGTTAATCAATAGTCTCATTAACAGTATGAGAACTCTATGTGACGCGTCTGTACGATGTAGCCACAGATCTTTTCAGACGAAGCAATAAAGAGTTGCGACAATATTTTGACTATGTTGATCTCATTTGTGTATCAGCCTAGATTAAACTCCAGTAAAAATATTTTTGATACCGTTTTTCGATTTACAGCAGTATTATTAAACCATCCCTTGCATAAAACTTTTTTTTCTAAAAAAATCTCTTTTTTTGTTTGTTTGTTCGAAATCTTAAGTTTGGACCCTAGTGCAGTTACAGAATGGTCAGTACAAAAATCTAACTATGCATACACAGGGTGTCGACCACCGAGAGGTGGTAAAATTAGTAACACTGTAGGCAACATAAAAAGTAAAATTTTTCTTAATTATAGTAGCCAAAATAGCAGAACTTTTTTTTACAGTTCAAAAATATGGCATTGCGATGGTGATAAAAAAATTCAAACGATGAAATAATCAAGCTTTTCTTTGTACCTATTCATTTTGTTTTCCCACTATTAAATCTACTCACTCTTCAGAAATTATACACTGATTGAATACAAGTAACATTATAAATTTCTATTGACCTTAAATTAAAAAAAAATGAATGCGAGAAATAAAATAATGAGACAATCTTGGTTACATTACAGTTTCTGGTTCACTTAGATACATACTTAATCAAAAAATTAAATAAAAAAAATATTAAATATTAAATCAAATATTAAATAAAAAAAAGTATGATGACCCATCAGTTTTTGGTCCTCCAGAATAGCTGTGAAATGCAAATAGTTTCAGGGAGGCTTATGGGAATAATACTGATAGTGGATAAAGCTTTTTACGGAAAGAAAAATATCAAAGAATAAAATTTGACTTTTTCTGATCGTCAAATTAGTTGCCTAGAGCAAAGGAGAACTTGGTTAGTATTTCAAAATTGTATGAAAATAGCATAATTAAATCAAAAAATATTAAAAGTTGATTTTTCTTCAATTATCTATCTTTAATATAAAAAGTATCCTTTTTAGTCTCCGGCGTAAAATTGAACTCCAATGAAACAACTTTTCACACACAGAAAAAGTATTTTGGAATACGATAATTCTTCTGGTCCCGACAAATCGTAATGTCAGTGAAATTTACGTAAGCATAAAAATATTTCATGCTGAGCAATTTTACGTTAATCATAGTTTACTAAAAAGATACTAAAATTCAAATAATAATAAGTTGATAAAAGTAGGAAAGGAGCTAATAAAATATGTAAAACAAAGTTATAATACAATATATATTTTCGGATAATGAGAGTTCCCCCATTATTTTGTACTTAAGATTAATGTTACGGTTATAGGTTGATACGTACGGCTCCAGGATAAAACTGATTTCTTTTCTTTTTTTTTTTTACATAAAAGCTGATATAGCAGACAGACTTTTTGAAAGAATTTTGAAATTAGAAAATGACTTTAGTAAAGCTATCGCAAAGAAAAGCAACACATTCTTTTGAAAAAAAGTTAAATTATTTTAGTACATTTTGGAGCATTTAAGCTAAGTAGATATTTTGTATCAATAATATTTTCATAATTTTATCTTTTATCATATATTATAAAAGATAATGTATCGTTTATAATATATACAAGATAATGTTGGTGTGTATATTTATATATGCATACCAAGAAATCATATACGAAGAAACACTGCCTGGTTCAGAAAAATATACCAATAAAATGTTTTGTTGGATTCAACAAAATTTGGTGTTCAGTATTTTAACCGATTAATTTTGCTTGATTCGTAAAATATTTCGTTGAATTAGCAAAAATGTTGTCGATTCGATTTTTTTTTTTTTCATTTTTTTTTTTTTGTTTCAATAAAATTATTCTGTTAAAACACACTAACAAGATTATTGAATTCAAGAAAAAGCAGTAATTTTTCACGTCCGTAATCTCTTGAGTTTCCTTAAAAGACACAATATAATTAAAGTAAAATATTTATTCATTTTTCAGTAAAATATTTGTCTTTGGAAGTTTGTACTAATGAAAATCTGAAAAGAAATTATTGGAGATCATTTGATATTATCTGATGGTAGTATAACTTGAAAATGTACTGGAAGGTTGCACAGAGGTATGATTAAACACTTTCTGAAATTTGAATTTTAAAATATATTATAAGTTATTAAAAAAACGGTTTTATAATAAAAACCAGAATTGATCCAGGAAATGTAAGTTGGACTCGTGGTCTGAATAAGTTTTTCGAAAGATATTCTAAAAAGGGATTTCATTTTTTTTCTGAAGTATAGAGTATTTTTCTCTTTCTAGCAATGACAAATACCATGGTCTGAGGTTAGAAAGTATTTCCGCATAGAAAATTGCCATCATGTAGCTGGCAACGATCTTGGAATATAATGTTCATTGTTCCTCCTATTTATTATTTTCAACATCACTGAGATTTCCGCCAGCACAATATATTTTTCTTTAAAATAGGAAGAATGTTAAGGATATCTGGAAGTGATATCGGACGACTTTGTATGGAACCACTTCATTATTGTGTATTTGGATGCCGAGCCCTCAAGCCAAACAATGGACTTTGTTTTATGCCCTATCGGATATAATTGAAAATCGAAAGTTATTGTGCAGCTAATTTTGGTTTAATAGTTGATATCTTTAGAACCGAGTTTTTGTTGTGAACAAAAAGAGGATATCTATACGCACATATATTTGAAACAGGGAAAGGTTTCTTTAAAGGAACACAAGGTAGAGTGTCTCCCCGGCTTCCTTCGTTTCTAGTTAAAATTATTTTTTTGCTTCTATAAAACTAGATGAAAACTAGTTTTATAGTCAAAAAAGAGTCAGAAGAGAGTGAAACAGTCAAAAAGAGTTGAATAGCTTGTTACAGTCTTGTAAATTGTTACAGTCAAAAAGAGTGAAATAGCATCAAACTAAGTTCTTAAAACGAGGCAGAAGTTGTGAATTTACACCTTGTTAAAATGTGCGTGGCTAAATTAATGTTTGAAAAGAGTAAATTTTTTTTACACTTTCAGGGAACAAATATATTGAATTTCTTAACATCAGGTGCTATATACAACTCCTTGGGAATGATTAATTCTTTAAGTTCTGAATTAAACTTTCAACAAAAATAATTTTTCAAAATGAAATTAATTTTCATTAACACAGAAACATAGGAAAAAAATAAACAAATGCGATTCACACACAAAAAGAAAGAGGGAAGAAAATATTTCATTACAAATCTTTGGATTCAGAACGAATGAAAGGAATAAAAGAAACGTCATTTTCAAAGAGTCTTAAGTTTTGTGAAATAGGAAAAGCTTCTAAGAAGTTCAGTTGCCCCAAACCTGTATAAAACTTTATCGTAAGAAAGCAGAAACTATCATTAAAATGCAATCAGAGAAAAGCCATTTTAAAAAGCGCATTTCTTAGAAACACATCTCTCATGATCTTTGCTCCAAAATTTGAGAAGTTCATCGCTCATGATCTTTGCTCTGAAATTCTAACCAAACAAATGGTTTGGTTAGAATTATATAAAAAATAACAGCATTACTTTTTATTTAAAAAAAAGTAAAACTTCTTTTAAAAAAGTAAAAGAGTAAGACAAAAAGAAAGTTTAAAATGAGCTCAAAAGAATTTTTAGCTCTTAAACATCTGCTATCGAAGCAATTAATTTACCCCTCTAGGTATATGACAGATACCTCCATATGTAGTAAATGTGTACTACTTAGAACTAAGTACAACTTCAAATATAATGTGCAAAATCGATCGAGAAATATGCTTTGTATGACAATTTAGGCATTCAAACCTTAAATGAACTTAAAAATCGATTTGAAATTTTACACAAGATACATTGGAAATCTTGGTTATTATAAAAATCCACTATTTTTTTTTAATTTTTAGCGATTTTCTGGAAATTTAGACCTTTGGAAAGCATCTTTGATACATTAAAAAAGTGAATAACATGAAGTTTGTCTTACCCTGAGATTTTAAGTTGACATTAAACGATTTTGAATGTTTAAAATAGCTTTTCTCCTAGTGCGAAGTAACGGGCACTGAAAGAGTTATCCGTAATGGTAGAACAGAAGAAAAATTATTAAAAATAAGACTTTAAAACAAGCAAAAGCACAGGGTTTCCAGAAGTACAATATATTTCATTTATTCATAGACAAAATTTCTAATGATACTCACAGTTCTATTTATTCAAGATTTGGAATAAAAAGAAATATTAAAATGCTTAAATTATTAACTAAATTAAAATACCAAAGGAAAAACAGCACGGAAAATGAGAATGAAAGCGTATTTTGCTTCTAAATAAAATTAATTCTCTTTGATCAATTAATAAATAAAATATACTGACCTATATAGAAATCAAGCTCACTAAACGTGTATCAGACTAATAGATTCCTACCATTCGTTTTCATTATCTAACGCCGAATCCCCAAACAAAAGTATCTAATTGGCTACCAGATAGAATTAGAATGGGGTATCTTAAGAGGTGTCTACCTCAGGATCATTGACCGTCGGAGACAACCCTGCCACCAGAGGATTAGTAATGTTTACCCAAAAACAATTCAATATGTAATGAGGCGGGTGGGGTTGAAAATGAGCTCCTTTTGGTCGCAGACAATAGCCTTCAAAGCACAAAAATCAGGTTAACATGCGAAAAGAAAGGAAACGCATCTTCTCTTCGGTCGCAAATGATGGGACATCAATCTGGTGCGTGTAGCAACCGATTAGAGCTGATTGGTTCTGTTCGATAACATCGGAAAAATTATTTTGATAATAGCAGTAGGCAGTTTATCCTTTTGAATTTTACTTCGTATTCTTTTCACTGGTATGAGGATTTATATGGTTTGGAGCGCTTTTGACAATATATACCAAAAATATATTCTTTCAAATGGCCTATTTTTTCCCCCTCTATCTCAGGACGAATTGGAGAATGTGCATTTAAGACTATTTTTAAAAAGGATTGCACAGCTTTCGATGTCGATTTTAATTCCAAAAACGCCATTACGAAAACATGTCGTAGATTAGATTATTCACGATATTTTGACCAGATAAATAGGTTTAAACCATACGACATAATCTCACGATATTTGTAACATGCATTGCACAATACAACACTATTCATTGAAGTGCAAATTGCGCATGAAAGGTCAATATTGTTTGTTTTTTTTTTCGTTGAAAACTATTAAACATTTAAAAAGCAATTAAAACACTAGAAACTCATTATTTCAATACGTATTAATCTTTCTTTCAAAACAGTTTATACCCGGAAAAAGCAACTCCAATTCACGCATACACATCTGCTTTAAAAATGCATTTGAATTAAAAAGTCTTTTTTCAACATGTTTGAAAATTCAGTTATTATTCGAAACTGAATGTCCATGATCCTTCAAAATCACAACCAGGATATTATTAACTAACACACGTAAAAGAATAATATATTTTAATTGGGCAGAATTTTGCTGACTTCTTTAATTCTAAAAACAACATTTTGTAAAATATAAAAAAATCTTGTAATTTGTAAAAAATATTTTGTTGAAATTGAAAAGTATAGAATAGAAGTAACACTGGCATTTGATAAATCAGTTTCACCAACCTTCTGCTTCACCTAATAACTACAACTGTTTATTTTGAAAACTGTTTTTTATGGATGTAAAAATTTAGAGTAAAGCTTTCAAATATAATAATTAATCAAATACTTGGACATCAACACTTCATATTTAACAGTTAGGCAGATTGTATTTTTAATATCCAAGTCTTTCTTAAAATGGGTACTCATAACACATCCGCTTGTTTTTTTTGTTTATAAACCAGTTATGCCACTTAAAAGAGAGGTCAGTCACATTTAAAATAACACTTAAAATCAAGTAAAGAATGTGAGAAGCGCTCTTAATTTTTATTTTTTTCTTCAAAAATAGTCGTTTGCACTCTGCTTATGAGGTCTTCATATATCATGTGCTGTCTGGATGTTGCTTGTTTTCGCTATTCCTCTCCTAAGCGCGTGTGTTAATTGCAATGTAATATGCTAAGTTGTGGTAAAGTAAAAAGCAGTTTACTTTATATTTTGGGGGGGGGGGGAGATTTTAAAGTCTTCAGTTATATAAAGTAAAATATTAAGTATTTGCGCAATGATGACATAAGAAATAAAAATTTTACAGCACGTATCGTTTTTGAAATACTTGTCAAAAATTTTTCTTGTGCATGTGCATGTAAAAACTATTGCATACTAGTAACTAGTACACAACTATAGCTTAAGTACCAGTTAAACAACTTATTTTATTTCTGTAAATCAAAGAGGAAATTTCCGTTTCCAGAGAGGGGGCTGACTGTTGTGTTCCGTGCTCGTGGGAAATTGCCGTGCTCATAGCATCATCCACCTGTTTTCACACCAGTAATAATTGAAAAGAAGAAATAAAAAGGCAAATCCGACTAAATATAGATCTACTTTAGGAGCTTGGATATTTTCCACCACAGCGAGATGAAATATTTTGTAGTATTACTCCATTCTGACAAGAATTATGCTTAAAAATATATGGAGAGATTTTTTTTTAATGGCGTAATGCTTAAAACTTACCAGATGGCGAAATGTAAGACTAGAAATTATTTTTTAAAGTTGCATGCATTGTTTTCCTTTAACTGCTGAAAACGCAAATATATTTCAATGTGTAAGTTGAGTCGTATTTGTGTATTTAAATTTTCGAAATTTGTTTTGTGAACCTCCTTTCAAATAACCCACTAGCCGCCACAGCTATTCATACCATATTTTCGAAATATAAATAAATAATCATTTGGCCAAAATATTTACTATGCTAATTGTTTTGCATAAGACTTAATTATTTTAAAGCAAACTTTTATGTGTTTTAAGCATAGTGGATCAATTGATTAAACATGCAGACATTGTCACTGAAATTACATAAAATACCAGCGGAAACACACACCTATATTTATAGATGGAAGAAAAGAGTTTACACACACATGCATACCGAAAAATATTTTTTCATTCAGGCTTGTTTAAAGAGGAACTGCGGAAGTATAAGCTGTGCCATGAATTCGGCGAATGCAACTACCGCCTATTTGCAGAAATCGAAGTTGTTGAACTGTTGAAAACGGCGCAGACGAATCTTATTTTTATATATTTTTTATGGTTTTTATTTATTGCCTAACGAAAAATCCTCTATCCACCTCTGTTCAAATTTCTTTTACGTGAATTCGAATACTGTTAACACCTCATTATTCAAAATAATGCATTCAAAATGGCAACGCGGCGCACCCGGATATGGAAAAAAAAGGAGTCCTTTTTTTCTTTTTTGGTAAGTCGCTTCGTCATCGGAGGCTTCAGTTCCTGAGAAAGACATTCATTAGCAAGGGTACATATATATTTATAAAGCGGGGTTACTCCTTTCATAACAGCTTTGTTTATGCTTCTCTAATTACCGGAGACAGGAATAGGTCATCTTGTCAAAAAAGAAACGTGTTTGCATAATGGTGTTCTTGAAAAGGGCTGGTGTGTCCTTCCAAGGAGGAATGGATAAATTGGGCGATAGGGGAATTTCGTCACTTTTCAGAGTATATTTATTCAATCTTCCAGAGAATCCATCTCATTGTATCGTGATTATAAGAGCTGTCAAAAAACCATGTGCTGAATGAATTTTTATTAGCTCTTCGGATTAGAACTTTTATTTATATTGTGTGTACAGATTGGTTATAATTAAACTTCCCCTATGAACAGTGCTCTATAGCTAAAACGGGCGAACGGATTGTAACCAACATTGGTATATTGGCTATACATGATTTGCGCTTAAAGAATTTCAGAAAAAAAAATAGTTCAAAAAATGTCCACTAGATGGCGTTTTGCATAAGAAACGGCAAATTTAATTATGAAAATGACTAATTCGAAATATCCAAACAAGTTTAACATTTATTCAATAGTTTTCGGGAATTTATTCACTAATTTGGGTAATATTTGAGCTGATTTCACCAAGTGCCATCTAGTGAACATTTTTTAAACTAAACGTTCTAGAAAATTCCCTTGAGCGCATGTCGTGTACAGTCCATATGCCAAATTTGGTAGCAATCTGTTCACCGGTTACAGCTGCAGAATGCTGTTTAAGGGGAAGTTTAGTTATAACACTACATTACATTTTGACGAACATAGCAACCAGCAGAGCATCTACGCTTGAGTGACATAAACGTTTAAATGGCAGAAACCCAATTTTGAAGATCGAATAACGGAATTAAATTAGAGTTGTTGGGAGATTGCAGTGGACTGTGTTTATTTATCAAACCTTTGGCTTCCATCGACTTAATTTTCCATCGGCATATTGGAGTTTACCTAAGTAGTAAAAGAAAATTCCTGTTGATATTAGCCAGTTTTAATCCAGTTGACATTATTAATATCAGTTTCCTGGGTTTAATACAACAGAAACAGAATGGCAAAATCTGCGTAATAGGGTCCGCAGTCGGTTGTAACTTAAGTTGTTAAGTTGGCCCAAACACTCCGTAAGGCCTCAATAGGCTTTTAATGATCCTGTTGTCCAATTCGGAAATTTGAATCTTCAGAATAAAGGTATCTCATGAAAATAAGTATTCAGTTGTAATGAAGGCAGTGGTCTACAGATTATAGGAAAGATTAAATATTCTTTGAACATAAATATGCATGCTGCGCAAAGAAAGCATTTAGATTTGGAACTATTTGGAAAGGAAGATAAGTATTAAACATTTCTTAATCTAAGTACAGAGAATGTCACTGTTACCTATGAAAAACATTGTACATTTTTACATAAAGGATAGGTCAAAACAGCAAAGTCTCATAATACATTCCTTTATAGCAGAAACATCTTTATCAAGGCAACTAAGTCTATTTAAAAATAAAAATAGTTTTTTTTTTTTTTTTTTTTTTTTTCCGTCAATACCTCATTTTACAGCATCTATGAATAATGAACAAAACTTGTAGCAAGGATGTGCGTTGTTTTGCAATTCAGAGAGCGCAATTCGGAAGCGAATTGTGGGGATTACCATAACATTAAGTTATAGACCGATTTTGATAAGCTACAGAGAAAGATGAATTGACTTTTTCAAGGGGTGTTATGTTTATAAAATAAATACAAAGAAGCATGCCTAATCCTTTGATATTCTTGTTTATGACGTGATTAATAACCTTTGAAGATATTTCCTGTTTCAGACTTGGTAAAGGAGTACACCTTAAAGGATTAGGTATTTCTATTTACAAAAAACCGGCTTAGTTTATTACTTTTGTTTAAGTCTCTGGAAGAAAAACTAATTTTGGGAAGAAAGTTACAGAGTCACTGGTTCAGAAAAGTGCTATAGGAAATCATTTTTAATGCGTTTTGTAAGCCAAGGTGAAAGATGCAATAGCTATTTTTATTTTGTTTTATTTATTTTTTTACAGTGTTTTAGCAGCGAAAACTTTTTTTTAAGCATCTGTCCAATATTAAAAGGAATTAAGAATTATTCCCTGCATGTTACTATTATATATCCAATATAACTCGAATATTGAGTATATTTAATATATATAAAACTGTATCATCGATCCAATACAGTCTTCCTACATTTAACTAAAATTAAGCCAATATTATAAATAAATGTGATACCTTCGTCTGACTACAGAAATATTTACAGCCTATTTCCAATATTGGACAAATATTTTCTTAAAGAATATTTCATTCTCAATATTGTAAAAATATTTTTAAAAAAAGGATTGGTTTAACATCAATGTAGCGAACCAACATTCTTTTGCGACTGATGCCTTCTATATCTACAGAAATATTTCTTATAGGAAAAGAAATATGGAAATTTGATGTTCTTTAGAAAATTAAGTGAACATTGCCAGAACCCGACTAAGACATTCGGAGGATCTAGGCCCAGTACTTTTGCAAGGCTCCAGTGCAGACATTTCTTATTGGTCATGCCATTTATAATCATAAGATACAGTATTTCTTCGCAATTTCATACATAAGGGAGGCGGGAGGGTGCTTTTGCTTCAAACTCTCCAGTCCAAAATTATAACTTAAAAGTTAACAAATTTTTCCTTCTCAATGTAGAAGTTATACTTCAGAATCAAATAGCATTTCACGTCAATGAATACTCCATGGTGGAATTCTTGAGATCTTAATATGACATTTGTTTTATCCCGGAATATAGGTTAAACAAACCCTTTTGCTCAGCGGTATGTGTTTTCAAAGTATATCTCTTTATTCATTTTCATTACTGTTAAAAATTTAGCATAACTCACTTCTTTTAGGAATAGAACTTGGACTATTTTAATAATTTTGGGGCCCCCTAACATTTTGGGGCACTAGGCCGTGGCTTTGTTGGCCTGTGCGGTAATCAGGGCCTGAACATTGCATCATCATTTCAAACAACCGTATCAAAATATTCCAAAGAGAACCTTCAAAGCAATGAAACCAAAGGCGCTCTTGTAAGAGTTTTTACTGGAGGGCAGCCTTTATAAAAGGGAAGGGGTCAGCTCAGAAAGCCATGATGTTTAGTCTTTAAGTAAATAAATAATAATATCATTATCATATAAAAACAGAAGTTGAGAGAGTGAAGGGGGAGGGGTCGACCTTTCCCTTGCTCCTTTCCCCACCCATATAGATGCATGTGAATGAAACAAGACAAATATAAAAAATTGCAGACATCAAACTTCTGTTTATGCATTCCCTTTGTAATTGATATATACCAGTAAAGCGTCTTAAATATTCCGACAAAACATAATTCTTTTCTAGAACTATAAATTTATTTTGCAATCATAAGATTAAAAAAAATAAAGGTTAGTGTTCTCTGAATAGTTTTTATTTCTGCTTACTGCAGGTGATATTTTTAATTAAAATGAATCCCAGAGGATAATCCTTACAGTTTATATACTAGGAAACTTAAACTTTATGAATCTTGGTTAAACTTAAAAATCTATTCCAGCTGAATATCTAAATCATTAAAATTTCTTTAATAGCTGTTAATAGTAAAACTGCATAGCAACAAACTAAAGCCATATTCTACAACTCCTTAGTCTTAAGGGGTCATTGGAGGATTAAGATTTCAAAATTTCGATTTTTCAATTTTAATTTCATTTGAAAACTTAGTTACTTCTGAGCAGTTTGATCCCAATTTCATGCAATAAATCCAACTAGAACCGAAGATACAGATAAAAACGTTTTATGAAAGCTTCATACTTGAACGCAATAAGGTAACTTTAAACTGCGTTTTCTCAAAACGCATTTTTATGAACTATCCGCAAGATAACAAACTTTCTATGATTCGTATCTTCCCGAAATTTTGTATAGTTATTACTGGTATCAGTATCTATAGAATGAATTAATATTAAAAGTGAGAGAGAAAAACTTTTGTAATTTTTAACAGAAATATAAGGGTAAAGTACGATTTTTTTCAAATTTCAATTTGAAATGCAATTTTAAAATCCTTAATATTAATTCATTCTTTTAATATTAATTCATTCTATAGATACTGATACCAGTTATAACTATACAAAATTTCGGGAAGATACGAATCATAGAAATTTTGTTATCTTGCGGATAGTTCATAAAAATGCGTTTTGAGAAAACGCAGTTTAAAGTTACCTTATTGCGTTCAAATATGAAGCTTTCATAAAACGTTTTTATGTGTATCTCCGGTTCTAGTTGGATTTATTGCATGAAATTGGGATCAAAATGCTCAGAAGTAACTAAGGTTTCAAATGAAATTAAAATTGAAAAATCGATATTTTGGATTCTTAATCCTCCTAAGACCCCTTAATGGATATTGAAATAAGAATTAAAAGGTTAATTTTGGCCACAGTGAAATAGACTGTAAACTGAAATCTTTTACACAACATATTTATTAAAAGCAGGAGTCAGTAGCTGGAATGAGGAGAGTATTAATTTTACAATTGCGATGCCCTCCCGAACACCCCATTTTTAAATTGGAGCTAAATTTAGATTATGATTTTTGAACTAAAGAGAAAATTTAATTAACTCTTCTTAATTTCAATAACTACACCCGTGCAACCAGAGACAAGGCTAGGTTGAATGAAATATTTTTTTAAATGTTACTACTTAACAATTATTGAATGAGGACTATAACCTATCTAAGATTTTCTTGAGACTTCACAGCTCCATTTAACTTCCATTTATTTTTTGACCGTACAATGATTGTTCCTACCTTTTCAGCAGAGGAAAAAAAAAATCCTTTAATACAAAAGTAAGGTTTTTCATACAGAAGTCTAAAAAAATAATTTAAAGGTATTATACTATTTTTTTACACATATTTCTATTATTATAGATATACTAGCTGAAGTACCCGTTCTTCGCACGGGAATGAATGGACTTTTTGATATTACGATTTGTGGTGATTACTATTCATTGTAATAAACAGATATAGCAAAGTGGATATCGCGTTATATTGTGTCCAATAATCATGCATACCGAATTGCAAGGCCATCGTTTGTACGGTGCAGAAGGCCATGCGGCGTAGCGCAATCTAGTGGCGAGTTTTAGCAAAACGGATACGGCGAAAATATTTTTCGCATTCAGATATCGATGTATACGAATTTTCATGACTATCGGCTGGACAGTCCTGAAGTTCATGTGTTGACGCGACATCTAGTGGCAAGTTATAGGAAAATAGACAGCGCCAAACTCTTTCCCGTGTTCAAATATCTATGTATACCTATTTTCATAGCGATTATTTGCACAGTCAAGAAGTGATACACTGCAGCGCCATCTAGTGGTTCAATAAAGTAATGATTTGCTACAGCGCCGTCAAGTGGCGAGTTATAGCAAAATGGATAACGCCAAAATATTCTCATTGTTCAAATAGCTATGTATACTGATTTTCATAGCGACCGTGTTCAACTATCTATGTATACCAATTTTCATAACGATCATTTGCACAGTCAAGAAGTGATACACTGCAGGGCCATCTAGTATTTAATTAAAGTAATGATTTGCTACAGCGCCGTCAAGTGGCGAGTTATAGCAAAATGGATAACGCCAAAATATTCTCATTGTTCAAATAGCTATGTATACTGATTTTCATAGCGACCGTTTGAATGGTCAAGAATTTGGCCTGCTGCAGCGTCATCTAGTGGCGAGTTAAAATAATAATGCATTGCAGTGTCATCTAGTGGTGAGTAACATCAAAAGGAACCCAGTTAGAATATATTCTTCGTGCTCAAATGTGTAAGTATAAAAAATTTTATGACGATCGATCGAACGGTATAGAAGTTGATGCTTTGCAGCGCCATTTAGCGGCAAGTTACTTCAAAATGGATAGTGAAAAATATTCTCCGTGTTCTAATATTTGCGTGTACCAAATTTCATCGAAATCGGTTGGGCGATATTCGCATAGCAAACGCTAAACGAAATAGAATTCAACGTTGTGCTGCGGCACCAAGTAGCAAGTTAAGGAAAACGGATAGCATAAAAACCTTCTCCATCATAAAAGACTTAGGTGAACCAAATTTCATCGTGCAACGGTGCTCAACGGTGCTGGAGTTTTTCAACCTCATAAACACATACCAACATTCATTTTTATCTATAACCAGTGTTATTATATATATACCAGTCTCAAATAAAATCCAGTTTCAAATCTAAGCCTCGCCAAAGTGCCAACATACGCCATTTTGCAAGAGTTTTTTCAGGGAATCATTCGAAGCATTGACTTAGCAGCAATCAATATGCTAAATGGTTCGACCGCCAAAGAGTAGCACGCATTTATTTGAAAATTGGAATTCCTCAATACAGCCAATTTTTTTTTTTTTAATTATCAACTATAATGTGTTTTATTCATCGTTACTCCGATGTACTAAATGAGAAGATTTCAATTTTCTGAAATTTGGCGGAATTCCATCAACTTAAATCAATGTAATCAATTGGCGAGAATTCTGAAGTTAGATCGCTTGAAATCCCTTAATAACTGCATTACTTATTCACGGATCATTAAAATTGAACGCTGTATTCTAATAAAACCTTTGCACTTGTTTTCAAAAATCTATTTCCTTAAGCTCTCAATAAATTGCGCCAAGCCGAAAACTGTGCAAACCGCTAGAACTCACTTACTCAAAATCCATATTTCAGCCATTTTATTTTTTCGCCAAACTGAAAAAAATTTACACATTAGCCTCGGAAATCTTCAATTCTTATTGTTTTGCGTGTAAAGCATTACATTCCTGCTCTGATTTCCCATGCACACGATATTATAATTAAAAAAAAAATAACCTTACGAATATAAACTAACAAAAAAAAAATCATTATTATTCTTTTATTTTTACTTTGAGAATTTAAAACATTTTATTCGGCAAAATCGCCACACATGGCAACCACGATCCTTATTTCACACTTTTTTCACTACAGGGGTTACAATTACGGAAAGCTTTTTGCGTGAAGAGCATAAAAAATCTCTTAAATTCCGGGAACGGGTGGACTTTCAAAGTTTTAAAGTGGACTACGACTTATTCTATATTATTTTACATATCTGTGCTAAATTTCAGGCCGATAGGTTCATTTTTGTGGATTTGTATACGAACGACATTTTATTCGGCAAAATCGCCACACATGGCAACCACGATCCTTATTTCACACCTTTTTCACTACAGGGGTTACAATTACGGAAAGATTTTTGCGTGAAGAGCATAAAAAATCTCTTAAATTCCGGGAACGGCTGGACTTTCAAAGTTTTAAAGTGGACTATGATTTATTCTATATTATTTTACATATCTGTGCTAAATTTCAGGCCGATAGGTCCATTTTTGTGGATTTGTATACGAATCAAATCCATAAACAAACAAACAAACAAACAGAATTTCATTTTTATTTATAAGATGGACCAGAAAGTAAGGTTTTTTCCGTATGCCAATATTTCGTTATTCAAACCAATATTGAAGTCAATAAGAAATTTGGCATGTATACAAATTTTTACTGTAGGTGCAAGATTGAACAGCATTTTCCAAATTTCGTAACCTATCGGGGGTAGGTGGCCAAAATGTTCTTTTTCACATATCCCGCGTGTTCTCAAAGATAGAGATATCCATAAAATTCTTGCTGTAAAATACTATACTCAAGAAAACCTAAAAATCAATTTCACATTTTGAATATCGTTTTCCAAGGTGAATAGGCGTGCAAAAGGGAAGGATGGCCCTGTTGAAAGGAAAAACATCTATAAAACTGTTCCTTCAAAATGTAACAAACATGAATCCTATATTCAGGCACAACTTGTTTGGTTAAACAGTTGTTGAAAATTTGTTTGAATTTTAAGTTAAAAAAAAAACGACATTACTTTTGGATTCTCCTAATATACACTTTATTGTTAATATAAAACAAATATGAAAAATACAAGCAATGCATCTAAAAAGTTATTTAAATGTTTCTTTTATCGAATTTGCCATTTTTCTTGTCAAACCAATGTTAGCGTTTCAAATATAGATTATTCGGAGACTGAATTTTCAGAAATTTTAAGCTATTCCTTTCCATCGTTCTTGAGTATTAAAGAAAATCTAAGCACATAAAGGGAATCTCCACTGTTGTGTCTTAAAGTTGGCAAACGGGTTATAGATGGGTTTCAAGTTATACAATTCTTTACCCCCTTGATATTAATAGTCCTACGCAACTACCTGGACTTACCTTTCGGTATTAGCAGTCCTATTGCTTTTACGTAAAAATCTTCCCAGACTAAATATATTAAAACGATCAGACAAATTAGAGATTCTAACAAAATCTGCAATACTTTTCTATTAGCGAAAAAAATTCCAGGCTTTTTTTTTTGGTAAGCTCCTCTTATTGAAATCAATTTATGACATCCCTGGCCTTGAAGCTGCCTCAGACCAGAATCGAGCCGCATATTTCTTGCAGAACACACCTGTTATTTCTGTGGGCATGCGTCAGTTGTTATGTGACTAATGCCGGTGTAATCTTACGTAGATTTCTCGCGGTCGGAGAGATTTAGGCGAAAGCTATCCGATTTATTTCACGCCTCATTAAACTATTGTCTCCAATCAAGTCGTTTGTTCATGCCTCCAAGTTGCGTACAGTAGGAGCAACGGCGTACCGATCGGTTACCATGATTAATACTGAGTAACTTGTAAAAGCAGTGGAAGGTACGGTTGCACTCTGTTGTAGCGAACTTGTGACGCGGGATAACTCGTTTATAGCGTCGAAAAAAAGTCTCTCCTCTTTTAGTCGTCCATAGATATCAGTGCTCAGCACCGCGTCTGAAAAATGTAACTTCAGATTTTATGGGGAAAAAAAGTTTTTAAACTTCTGTTTTCTAGCAATGTTAAGTGAACTATGATTTAAGACTATAATGGAAGTTTTAATGCAAACGTTAGATTGTAGTAAAGGATAACTACTTAATTTTGGGTTATCGAAACTCCCTGATCGAGTAACAGAATATAGCAAGACTACCCGATCATTCATGTCACAAGTGATATAAACCTCAAGGACAAACAACTTTGATAAGGACTTTTCAAGGAGAGTTTGACTTATTTCCTTTACATCCAAAAAGAACATTGACAAAACTTCACATTCAGTTCAACCGATTTAGTGGGTTTTTTATGTTTGTCTTACCCATATACACAGCACGAAAACCATTGAGTTAATAGTGAGTTTTTATTTCTAGAGGGAGGAGGAGCGAAGAAAATAAAGAAAAGTAGCTACGTTTATAAAGTTTTTTATAAAGTTATTTACACAAATTCTGTGCTTCTAAAAGAATGTGAGCAATTATAAATCTTGAGCAATTACCAATATCATTTGCTCTCATAAGTTCAGCTGGTTTTAAAAGATTTAACATGGTTGCAATCTAGTTTAATGTGTATAAGCATTTGTTAAAATCTCCAACTTTGTTCGTCCAGTTCAATTTCAGAACTTTGTTGTGTGTGTGTGTGTGTGTTGGAAATACTATAATAAATATTTAAATTACCGCCACATAAAAAAAGAATTATTTTTTTCCTAAGGTGAATGACATGTGTTACCGGCATAACAGGTGTAATCGTTCTTCCATGGAAATTATTAATGCGCATTTTTCAAATAAGCTGTGAAAGACATACCAGTAGCAGACGAATCTCGTTCTTAAAAGTGCAATGTTTTATAGACAAAAACAGAATATACTGAATATATATCTAGGAAAATATTCAATAAAATAATTACTTTTAAAACAGCTCCATTCTTTGAGTTTAAGCTATAAGACCATTGAACTTAAACTCTTGAGACCGTTAACTATTAGGGATCGATGTAAATCGATACATATATCCATCTATAGTAATGAAGTGCATCAGCAAATAAAACTTTCCATGTAAACACCTGTTCTCATCAAAAGTCAATCGAATTTATCGATTTTTTTCTTTATGAATATTTGCATTATTGACAAATAAATTAAAACTGACAGTGCAAGAATTGATATTAGAGCTTAGAAATACAATTTGGAGTTGAGCTCGTAGGAGGATATGCAAATAGAACGCTCTCCACCCCCTTCTCCTCGTATACATTTACGAAAATCTCTTTTCCGATTTTCGTTAAAGTTGTCTACAGCAGCCATTTCCCCCGGTGAGGCTTCCCCCCTTGAGGGGGGTGAGAAAAACTGGCAAAGCAAGGATAGAGCATGTACTAAAAATTATCTTTTTTATTCTTATTTTTACTCCGAAATACATCCATTTCGTTTAAAATGTTTATTCAAACTTTGACGATAACAATATTTTGTAGAAAGGAGACTAAATGTTCGTTGTCTAAAAATAGAAATCTGTATGTATGCTGAGAAATGCAAGGGGGGGGGGCGCAATTGTAAGTTATCCTTATTGGGGGAGGGGGGGAATCGATGTTAAAAGGTTGGGAACCGCTGGTCTGGAGATGCAATGTACTGGTCTCTGCTCAAGTTACATAAAGTAACTTAATAAAATTAATAATAAAGAAAATAAGATTTATTCTACGAACTTGCGTTATGCGCTTCGTTATATAGGCCGGCACAGGGAATTAAAAAATCCATTGTGAGTGGATTATTCCTCAAACTCGTTTTAAATCAATTTTTTTAAATAAGTGGACTATTAAAAAAATCCTGAATAGTACCAAAAACTCGCCGTCCTTAGGGAGATACACTGACGAAATAGTTTAGACCTGAAAGTAATTGGCCCATTCACAAAATAGAGGTAGTAATATGTTAGATTGGGATAGGTAAATTATGTTCATAAATTTGCGAGTTTTAATTTTATATACCAAAAACATCAAATAATTTTTAAATCCAGCTCTACAATACATAAATGCTTGTTCTTTCTTCAAGATATCGGGTATCCCTTGAGAACCTACCTGAACCAGTGTTAGAAATTCAGATACCGGAAGAATTAAAATATGTATATTTATATAAACGCACTGCGACAAGGTTCGTAGATTAAAGAAAGTTTTTGTAAATTTTGAAAATAAGTTATGATAAAAGTTAATTTATGAATTTAAATACAATAAGCAAGAAATTAACTAGTGGACTATGCAAAGACATAAATCATCTTTGTGATATAGAAAGGAAAAAGCATGTGTTGATTTTTGGTAGCATGACAAGGAGAGCAGAAATGTAATTGTATTTTCATTAGTAGCATTATGGCTGACAGTAAACTTAAAATTTTAATTTTGTGCACACTTTTTTTTTTATTTATGAGACAATACACATTCAAAATAGTTTAACATTTTACAGAAATTAAATGAGATTTAAGAAATGATTGGCACTGTTTATGAATTTATACTTAGTGCACGAGCATTAAGTTATACATTTCTAACACTTTAAAATTCTTGCAACATGAGACTCAACAAGATTGAAAGATACGGATTTAATATTTTATAAATACAAGTAAGAGTAACGATACTAGTCTTATAAAATTATCACTATTTACTTTAACTGTGCTTTGAAATTCACTAAGATAAGGTTAGTAAGAAACAGTTAATTTCCATCTTAAGGAAGTGGAGGAGATAAACTGTGGCATATGAATTCGAATGCAGTTCTATTATCTATGAATACTTTACAGGATGAAAGTTGTAGCACACAATGTTACATACAAATAACTTAAAATGCAGACATCTTGTATGAATTTTGAGTAGATATTGCAACTTGATATAGTAACGTTTACATCAGGGATGTTGCGGGGAAAAAATCGGAAGCCCCCCCTCCCCAAAAGGTGAAAAAGGCATAATTTCTCAATAAAAATGTTGGCTTTTGAGTTCAATAAACAAATACTTCAAATTATTGCGAGGTGTGGGACAGCCCAAATAATTTGAAGTATTTGTTTATTGAACTCAAAAGCCAACATTTTTATTGAGAAATTCTGGTACAGCCCTTGGGGACCAGGCAGCCCTTCCCCCCATGGTCCACCCAATGGTTTACTCAAAGTATTGTAAGTATACAATTTAATATGGTTACTGAGCTTAAGTAAATACAATGATAAATGTGTGAATTAAACTTTAAATTTTTGTGATATAATCGAGTAAATACACTACAATGCATTTATGACAAATATTTCAAGATCACAAGTAAGAGAAAAGCCTTTAATTTATCCGCAAGCGATAATACTTCAATACACGATAAGAGTATGAATTTATCAATTAACGAAATTTATTATTGAAGCAATATATACATTCATTTCAGATTCCTACTGAGATTCGTATTAATAATCATTCACTGGAAAATAGCAATTTCGAACGTAATAATTCCAATGTACCCATTTATAAACAAACATATATTCGCCTCAATTTGCAAATCAGAGATTAAACGTTCTACCTAAGCTACAAATGATTCTAAATAGAGACAAATATTTGCTCCTTTTCAGCTTTAAGTTACTTATACAAGGTCCGTACAAGCTTTAAATTTGCTAAAAATTCCGAACTTTTGAAAATTTGTCCTAAAATGTCTTACTATTTCTGAGAAATTCTTTCCGTATTTTGGTAAAAAAAAAGACCACTTTTAAAATATCAAAACATTTTAAGACAATTTCTCAAAAGTTCGGAATTTTAGCAAATCAGACACACGTACGAACCCTGTTATTGTTATATATATCACCACATTCAGAAAGCGCATGCTCTAAGAGTTAACAAAATAAAAATGACGTCATCACTATCAAATTTGCAAAATATAAAAAGCATGCATGAGAATTGAGTTACGATGACGTAATTTAACGTTTGGGATATTTAATCGAATTGCATGAGTAGCACATTACAGTTGCAAGTGGCTACTGCAGTAAAACAAACTTTCCGTATACAAATAACATAAATGTACTGATTTGTTATTAACATCATTTAATAAAGAGTGATTTAATAAAAATCACTAATAAAAATTTAGCAATAAACATTTTACTTTCTCACTTGACACTGATGTACCGTAAATAAATATAAAATCCATATTTCAATTTTCATTAAATTAAAAATAATCACTTACCTCTACGAAAGAACTATTCCAGGATCAGTGCGTTCACGCTTTTCACTGTAGTGCTCCAGTAAACAAAATTGTTATTACGGTTATATATCACAACACTGAAACGCCAAATGTTGTTCTACTTCAACGAACAGCTTATTCACATCTGTGAGTAAAGAAATGTTTTCATTTTTTCCCTCAGCTACTGTAACTGAACCTCGCGCCCGTGACGTCACCAGAGATCCAGGTGGCGTCAGTGGCGGTCAAGTTCCTCACGTGAGAGAGATGCCGGCCTAATATATACATTTTTTTTCTGTCTCTCCCCGTGTTACAGTTTACGTTTTTACTCTGTGTTTATGTTGTTTGTTGTGACGTAGAAGAAGGTAAAAATGCCTGACCCGACTTGACTGAATTTTTTGAGGTTTCCCGGGGTCGAAATCGTTCTGATGAGAAAAAAAAAATGGATAAATAAATAGAAAAACTAGTTAGATGGAAAAAGACGGCGCAAAGATAACGAGAATTTCGAAGCATCAACATGGAGGGAGGAGGGAGTTCGGTATTTGCCCAGCTGTAGATTAAAAAAAATTACAGGTGGTTGCTGCGGTTTGCATATTTTCCAGATTGTTTTCCGGGTATAGTGTTGCGAAAAGAAATCAAGATTTTTTACTCCGCAGAAAATAAATAAATAACCGCCCCCCCACAAATTTTTAGCAGTTGTTTTGAAACGAAGATTTTGCTTGTAGTTGATTTTCATAGCAAACACTCGTTGATTTTTATAGATACTCTAGGCTTGCTAGCTGGTGTCATCTTTTAAGATGTTGGAATAATTTTTATACAATTTATATCCTGTCAAAAGAAAAGGAACTCCTGAATTTCGGATCCCATCAGAAACAGTAAGACACAGGGAAAAGGGAACTTTCGAGCTTCCATATTTAAAGTGAACGTGCATGGGAGGCTTTGGCAATTCTGAAGTTACCTCTGACCACCCCACTATATTTAAACTAATAAAATTTGCGAATAATATAAACAACAGTTATAAATAAGTTATTCTGGTGTTTAACCAAAAATAAATTCAATAAATTGCACGCTGTTTTGTCAATTTCATTTAATAGTGCCTGTATCTTAATACTGTAAAAGTACTGAAAACTAAACAAATTATTTATTAAAAAATAATTAAAAATTTGATTTTTAAATTAAAAGCGTGATTTTATTTTATTTTTATTAAAAAGTATTTTTTTCTCTTAGTTAAGTACTTCTACTAAAGTTTTTCAATAAATACGACTGAAGATGTTTGCTATGATTTAGCTGCAAATGAAATGTTATAATATAAAATCTTACCTTTTTCTTCGCAATTATACTAAAATTTGTGGGGGAAAAGAGAGACAGCGAGAGATACCCCCCCCCCTTTCTCCGGAGTAAGCCAGTGAAATCTACATTAAGACTGCTTTTTTTTTCTTTTTCAAAGAAATCTGGCAACTTTCACAGAGCTTTCTAAAGAATTCAATAACGCTAGAGATTCAAAAGTTTAGAATTTATCTTCGCAAGTTCTGGTAGGCCTTTTTACAAACCGCCAAACTATCAGAGTTATGAAACATCTAGGGAAAAAAATCTTAAATATGCTGTCTTTTGCAATATTTTTTTACAGGGATGGACCGTTTTTGCAGTTAACTGTTAATACAAATGCATAGTATAGTTGTTGAAGAAACAGTATAAGATTTTTCCCAAAGTTTAATATCATTGATTGAAAAATTGTTCAAAAGAGCTGCGACATCTCTACTTTATTAAACTTTAACTACTTGTACGTTTTTAAATGGTTTCTTTATCAAGCAAAAATCTGTGGTTTTTATTGTCCTTGGTATACGTATAGTCAAAGCATATACGGCTTCAGCAGGAAGACCTTTCCGTCAATTTTCATTCCGTTTAAGACACTGGTTTTATTGCATATACTGAGACTTTTCCTGTTAAAACATTTTACATTTTAAATTAATTTAATTCAACATAATTTAACAATACCAGTGCATTATTAAAGCTTACTAGATAATATTTATACCACAGTATAATGTCAGCTAAATTATATTTATTAATTTTTCATATGATGTTTAAAATAACCCGTTAGCCCTCTTTTACCTGTGTTATTATTATTTTATGTATGCTAAAACTGTATAATCTGAGTAAATATAAAATATTTTAAAATTACCATGCATTATTAAAGTTTACTTGGTAACACTTGTATTACATAATAATGTGAGCTTTATTATGTTACATTAAATTTTTATACGATAGAAATAAGCTAGCTATTTTTTGTTATTTTATTTCTCGGCTAATAATACAAACCAAAGCATGAACTCTTTTTACTTCTTTGTACAAATAAAGGAAATATTATATTGGTGAAAAATTTTGGCATTAAGCTTTTGATCAAAAACTTGAATTTGACTATTTCTAAATTTACTTTGACAAATTTCTATGTGAAGGTTCAACATACAGCTCCCGGAAAAAAGACCCACTTGCATTTTATTCGGCCGTCCTTCATCGTACAGTAAAGTTACGTATATCAATCGTTTACTAATAAAGAACACTTTGATTTTCTATACAAAAGATTTGCATAATGACATCTTCATATTTAAATTAGCAGCAGCTTTATTTTTTCCAATGGCAACATCTAATTTTTACTTCATATTTAAAACATTTACCTCATTTTAAACCCAGATACCACTGTTCAATATATTTGAGCTAAGGATGAATGTGTTGTGAGCTTTGATAATTTTCCTCCCCCCCCCCCCGTTAAAATACTTTTTCATACTTTAGTTAATATCTCATTTAATATTGATATTACAAAGTTGATTTTTATTCCTTCAATTAGAACGAAACAGCCCAAACATAATTTATCATTATTACAATTTTTTAATAAAACATTAATATGAATTATGAATTTTTTCATTAATATTCGAACAAAATATGAATAGCGACCTAGTCATATTTCGGCGGAAATAGATACAGAAAATTAATTTTACATCTCTGTACAAAATTTCAAATTTTACGTTCTGAAATTAATTTTATATTATTTAAAATGTCCTGTTTTGAGGAGTTACGGGATTCGAAGGAGTAAAGGTGTGAGTTTCGAAATTATTCACAACTTCGACACAGGAATTTCACATTAAGGCTTTTTTTTTGTTTGTGTGTGTAATGGCAAACAAAATTCTGGGAAGTTATTACGATAAAATAAATGATGCAATTTTTATATATAAGAAAAGCACTTTATTTAGGAAGCAGAAATAGGAAATTTCTCTTACACTGGAATAACTTTTTGAGAGGGCGTATTAATTCAATGGTATTCTCAATAAAATTATTCATTAAATATTTATTTGATACAAGCTTATGGATACATTTACATTATTAATCTCTTACATTATTATTTGTTATTTTAAAGTATATATTTTTTATTGATGATGTAATTAATATACTTACAAATAGGGTATTGTACTTTTTATTTTATAACTTTAATTAGAATTTAACCCTTTATAAGGCCGTGGTAAAATACTTACCATCTACGGTCTATTAAATACAGAAATCAGTTATCATTAGTGAATTTTCTGATTTTTGTTCAGTTATACTGGATGTATATTTTTTCCATTCATCTAGATTCTAAATTATATTTGCCTTATGAACTTTTCTTTCATTCGTAATTTTAAAGAAAGCTCGAATAATTACTCAAAAATTGAGCATAAGAATCATCACTTTTAATTATATGTTTTTGCGTTTAATTCCGTGTACAAGCAGCAGGTAGTTTTCACTTTGTGGTTGTTCACAGTGGACTTTGAGTTTGTGTATAATTAATGTATTCTCCTGCAAAATTTCTCTGTTTGTTTAATAATTGTTTCTCCAATTTTCACGTGGATATTACAGTAGAGGGAAAATATATAAATTAATCCTAAAAAATGGGCCATAAAATTTCCGAGTAATTTCGACTCTCTGCACATACACTCGCCTTATAAAGGGTTAAAATTTCACAAAATTGTGACTCTTGTTTTAAAACAGATGCACCTGAAACAGTACTGTGGTATTTACTATTTGTTTTACCTTTAGATTTTTTAATGTCAAAATTTAAGACAAACATTTTTCTTTTTCAGTGGATCGGCAAATCAACTTCATTAAAATTTCATTAAAATTTTAGAATCAATTAAAAATATTTGTATTAGAAATAATTATTAATAATAATCTACATATTATAAGGTAATATTATACCTTATATTATACCATTAAATATTATACCTTTTATGTTTGTTGTTTGTATCAATAATTCTCTAATAGGTTTCATTTTTATTCATGAAGTTATAAAGTGAAATATTCTACTAATTTTAATAATGAATGGTTTTAAATTAGAATGCATTAAGTTTTAAATTTTATTTATTTTAGGAATATGGCTATCTATTTAAATAAGTGCACATGAAGGAAGTATATCATTTTAATTAAAATGATTGCGTTTGAAATATAAATTTATTAAACAAAGAATATTTTTTCGAAACGATCTGCAACATAGCGTAATTGATGCACGGGAAGCTACCTTTTATAGTTTATTTATTTATGTTATTTGTATATGAATAGATAGTTTTGTAAGAATTTGTGAGGGAAAAAAAATATTAAAACTTTTTTTTTTTTTAATCACGGTAAGGACCTGCAATATAGATGTTATTTATGATCTTTGCTGTTAGTGTTGCTTTTGTATTTTTCCTTAACTTTGTAATACTGTTTTTCTACTTTAATAAAAATTTATTTCTAATTAAAGGATGTAAAGTTTTGTAAAATACGTAACTGCCTGTATTCACCAAACAAAGGTAGGGATTTATAATAAAAAAAAAAAAACCTCTTGAAAAGGCCGAATTTAACCGTGTTTCACTGGAACGATATTTTTCTACCTTGGCTTGTATGTTGCCAAGATCGGAACGACATGTTGCAGGATTAGTGAGTTCACTAAGTTTACAATGTAAGTTTCATTTTGATTGGTCTGAAGATTAAAAACGACAATTTAATGTGTATAATCATTTATTTATGTAGATAACAAATAAAATAAGGATACGTATTAGGTTTTACGGCCTAACTTGCCAGATTCGGAGGCGCATAATCTCATGATTCAAACGAGTGTTAAGCCTTTGATCGTACATTGCCGAAATCTCAATTGGATGACAGATTTAGTGTTTGGTGAATTTATAAACGGCAACAATCTGCTTCAAAACAGATTATGTGATTTACCAGAAATGTTTACAATGTCTAGGAAATTAATATCGAAGGTGGTTATAAAAAATATAACCACAAATAATAGGATACATAGATATAATAAACGGAATTTATGTACACCTAAACAAACAAACAAGAAGCCCATGGTATAATAGTTAGCAAATTCTGCTGCCGTGCCACAGGTCCAAAATTCGATTCCCGGGCTGAGCAAGGTTGACTCATCCTTTCATGCCTTAAATGGATCGATGAAATAGCGGCTAAGCTTGCGTAAGACTTAAACGCACGGGAATTCGCGTCAAGCTGACCACCTGGGCTGGACATATTCTTTCTCACAACAGAGTCCATAGTCGCGAAAGCGTGGATAAGCAGTGTAGGCCTGCTTTAAGTGGGCTGCCGCGCCATTGTCTAGTTTAGTTTAAACCATTTGTTTCAATCGTACCTTTTTTGAGATGCTCAAATTTTAGCATATCCGCTGTCAGTTGCAAATATTCCCAAACGCTATTAAATTTTCCAAGTCTTAATTCATGAGCATTAAATCTCAATTCCTGACGATACCTTAAGATGACAAGTCCCCAGAAAGCACACTTGCCCATTTTATATCCATTTCCGGACAAACTTAACCAGAATATGACCATTGTCTGTAGCAAGATATCTTCTGGATATCAATTTAATGCTATCTTTTGGAAAATCAGTAATGTTTCTATGCTATGACATGAAATGGAATGTAACACCCCAAATAAGTCTTTAATTGACATATATGGGAAAAACTATAATTTTCCTATAAAATGACATAAAATAGATATGTAAACATCCCATTTAAGTTTCTCAGCAAACACACACAGGTTCTCTGAACGTCTATTAACGTTCGGAAGACGTTTTCTGAACGTCTTCTGAACGTTAATAGACATTCAGAGAACCTGTGTGTGTTTGCTGGGTTCTGTATTGACACAAACGGGAAAATCCGTAGTCTGGCTGTCCATTTCATGCTTATATAGATGTCCATAATAAATCCCTATGGACATTATTACGGTGATCGTATTGTGACATTGGGGAAAGTTTAGGGCGTATTCCGGATTAGATGTGTATAAGTTTGGGAGTGTCAGTAATATCCAGAAAATGTTCATGATAACATATGGACATATTCTGGACAAGTTTATACTGTCTGGGTCAAGAGTCAGATGAAAAATTTTAGTTTTTTACTCATATTTTTTAAGAGAAATTATTATTTGTTCATGCAGTTAAATTTTGATTACTACTGGTATCAGTAAAACTTGGAAAATATCATCAAACATTTTGCGTAAAAATGGGCTAACAAATAAAATATATTATCTGAGTATAACTTGAAATTTCTTATCTTAGTTTTTTTTCAAAAGATTACAAAAGCAGTCAAATTGGAATAAAATTTTGAGAATTCGTATTTTATACTAAATATCTATCTTGTTGCCTATTGTACGAGGCTGGATTCGAATCTTTTTAGTAAAAATAAATACTTTTCGATTGTGCTTTTAGTTCTGCTTTATTTGACGAGCATAATCGGGTCCTTGAGACCACGAGTACGCAAAATGCAATAAAATATATGTATCGCACAAAATAAATGCCTATTGTAAAATTTTGTAGAGCTAAACAAAATTATGATTTCGGTTTGTTTGTTACCTGCTGTCCATCTGTCGGTCCTTTCGTGTTTAACCCATTAGAGCTCGACAATTTTATTCTAGAAATTTATGCTGATACCATAAATGATAAATAAATTTCCGACATCTGTGTGGTATGAAGAATGCAATTATTTTTCTAAAATATGAATAAGACAGTGAAAGATTCTCTTTACTTTGTTATTGCTGATTATTTTGTGGAAATCAGAGCTATTATCCGAAAATTCAACTAGGAAAATAAATGAATGCTTAAATATTTTTGAGACCGTCTAGAAATAGATCGATGGACTTTAATGGATTAAACTCTCATGGGTTATAAAACATACGGATTTCAACGAATGTTATTTATATGTAAGTATGTTTATATGTATGTTATTTATATGCAATATACCATGCTATCTCTATTAACAACAATGGGTTAAACATTTTTTTAAGCGTGTAAAAGAACTGTAAAAGAACTAAATTCGCTCCGAAGCAATTAAATTAGCTCCGAAAGATTTAAAATCGGGACAAGTGTGTCTTGATTTTAAATCCTTAGGAGCTAATTTAGTTCCTTTGGAGCGAATTTAGCTCTTTTATTTTAAGAATTCCCAAGAGCGCTCAAAGTACACTTCATTAGATTGCGGTCCATGATCAGCAGCTGTTTTAAGCATTTTTTAAAAGTAGTAAATAAATTTTAAATGAAATGAAAAGAATATATTTAACGTTGAGAAAGCAGTTTTCTATTGAAAATGACGAGCGTAGTATAAGTGACTCTTAGGATATTTTCAGAGAGCACTGGCAGAACGTTCTAAAGCGCACAGAAGGAAAATCGCTGCCTTCACATCTTTGGATAACAATTCAGCAAACACGAAGCCAATGTTAAGGGCCATCATTACTACGTGATTAGATTTTTTTTGTATAACTGTTGTCTGCAGTGGCTCAATTAGTTGGAGCTCGGCTCCATTTAGAGCATCGAAAGTCAAGCAGCGTCGATTTTGGTCAGCGCTTGAGAGGGCGAAAATCCTCTCTCGATTGGACTGCTGTGAGACTGCGTGCGCTAAAAAGAGCTGGTGCGCATAAAATTCGTGGTGGCCCTAATGTTCCCCCTACGTTGAAACCATACATCTGGGATTGCCAATCCAGGTGCAGGTCTCTCATCTAGACTTGGGTTCAAAATTAGGAGACCCTGCTTCTTATCTATCCAACACGGTGCCCCCCATAGTGAAGCGGCCGTTTCTGTCCTTCGTACTGGACAATGCAGGTTCGGCAAGTGGCGGTAATTTGGAAAATAAAAATTACTCTTTTCTAGAAGTTCAGCCTATCTTTTTTTCGATATTTATGCATTATCGCGCAGGCCTGGTGAAAGGGAAAAGAACCATTTTAAGACATTATTATACAGATTAGCAGCGCGAAAAGAAATCTTGTCATGTCATCGTCTGCTCAGTGCAACGTCACGCAACCGATGAGGTATTGCAAATTTCATTTTACTTAGCAGCAAATTATTTACGGACGCATGCATGAGGTGTTAACTCACTCGAGCTTGTGTTTAACATTGTAGTATGGATAAATGTAAAAGGGAGAGAAGTATAATTCAGGTGGCGTTCAACAAAAGTTTTAAAAATAGTGTTTTTCTTCATGTCAAAACCTTTTAAAGTCTTAGATGTTGCTGTAAAATCATAAGATGTGCGTCTAAATGACGTTTCTACTTCTTTCTATTAAAAAGTATTCATTTATAAAAAATAGTAAAAGATACTTTATTGAAATTAACTCTCTTTCTTTGCCTTTATTTTTTTCTATAAATTATTTTTTTTTTCTACTTCGAAATTCCATCATGGAAAAAAGAAATCTGCTTAAATTCTGATGAGATTCCTTCACTCATCCATTGTTCGTTTTTTTTTTATTAAAATTACTCACTCGCTGCTGAACAAGTGCGTGCGCTACCGATATAAACAAATGATAATCTACGGTACTAAATGATAATCCACGGTAGTTAAATATGGTGGATCGGTTACACTTTCCATTCAAGTACTTCGAACGCACCTAAGGTGGATTTTGTAACACTTTAGAACGCCAGAATGCCATGAGACAAATCCACTTTCCCATATTTTTTTAGTGCATTTTGGTGGTTTTTTTTTAATCGATGCTTATTGGGCCGTGGTAGCCTAGTGGTTAAGGTGTTGGACTCGTAACTGGAAGGTTGTGGGTTCGATACCGGCGTACCAGTAAAGACCACCGTGTACATGCGGTGTACGCGCACATTAAGTCCGTGGTTCCAAAAGTCCTCTTGGCGGTCGCTAGCAGTTTCCGAGGGGTGCTAGTATTCAGGAGTCCCCTACCTTCTGATGAGTTTCCAAATTGTGGTGGAAAATTCCGGGAAGGACATATATGTAGCTGTAAGCGGCACATTCAGTGACGCGAGCTGTCCTCTCCTCGCAAATAAATATATAAATAAATTGATGCATATTATTCAGACAAAGGAACAGGTTCTGCCTTTATAGCATATGACGGAGATAGGGAGGTGCACCATATGTGGATCACTCTTTCTATGTTCAATAGTGTTAACCAGGCCGAATTAATAGCCATTATGGAGGCACTGAAATGGATCCCAAGTACCTGGCAAGATAGTACAGTAGTAACATACAGTGACAGACAAAGCAGCCTGCAGGCGATTTCAACGCACAGAACCCGTGATCCTCTAGTCCTAGAAATCATACAACACTTGAAGATCAAACGCAGCTTCAACATGTTAGGGCCCACATAAATATAAACGGTGCAGACAAATACGCTAAGCAGGTTGCGGAAGCACCTGTTTTCACCATGCCAGCACCAGTGTACAATCTCAAGAGCACGATAGCCTCAGCAAGGCGTGAAGAATGGTTAAGAGTTCGGCAGACCTCTGCCAAAGGACGCTATACAGTTAACCTAATACCATAGCCAGGTACACACAACTTCCATCGAGACGCTTCAGCTATCGCCTTCCTTACCAACCACGGTCCATTCCCTGCATATTCCTTGCAAAGTTCAATCGCCATCCAACTGGCCAATGCCCTTGAGGAGTGACAGGCAGCAGTGCCCACTACGTCTTCTCCTGCGACCTAACTCAAGATTTCCACCTTACTCAACCAGCAGAACAACACATGCAGGCTTCGACCGTGAGCATCATGAGAAGCAAGAGCGCAAGGCGAAAAATGAGATCCATTTTCAGTTTTCTCCTCGACCTCTTCAATCTCTGCTAATCGATATTCTCCTTCCGTAGTCCATCGCTTTCAAACAGCATGAACTCTGCCACTATCGGAGCCATACACAGAGCAAATGAATTTTTGCAGCTGACCACCCTCTGGCTAAAAACTAACAAGCTTTCTGCAACTTGTTAGAATTTCAAACAATCACAACCCGAGTAAAACACCCAAACTTTTCTAAATATGAAACGGACCACTGTGGGACACAAGCTGCCCGCGCTTTCCTGCATGCTATAAAAATCTGTAAAACTTTTGTTGTTGTCCCAGTCTGTTTTTACAAATAAACTCCACACCTGCCGCGAGAGGCTTGAAGGTTGGCTCCGCCGACCAAATTAGCAGCTGTGGCTTCAAAATCAAGATCCATGCGTATTTCAACTTCATTAATTCTCTGAAAGTCCTTAAAAAAGAAACAGAATGTAAAACTGTCTTTTCTCCACATCAAGTTTAGGCAGTTACGTATAAGTAACAGTTTAATTATTAGCTATGTAACAACCCCTTCTTTCATTAAACCCAGTGAAAAATGGAGATTTTGGTAAAAGACTTAGCTCCCGTTAAAAAAAAAATACATTCTTCGTCTTGATGCAGATATAGCCATTTTCTAGACGGCACACTTGCTCATTTTAAGTCCATTTCATGAAAAGCGTGTCGAGGATATGTCCTTGTCTAAACAAGATATCTCCTGGAGATAATTTTAATGATATTTTTGGGGAAAATAAATAGTATTTTATAATGCGACATTAAATAGACACGTAAACACCGCAATTATCTCTCTATATTGAAATAACCGGAAAAATCCACAATACAGCTAAAATGTGACATCAAATGGACTTATAAGTACCCCCAATTATGTCTCTATCCTGACACAAACTGGAAAACCTATCTTGAACTTGACAACTTATCCACGTGATATCCAGAACTTCCCCATCATATACAGTGAAACTTCTATGAGCGACCTCCTCTATTAAGCAGCCTCCTACTCCAACGACCGATTTTTTAAGGCACCGATTTTCTCGCCTATCTACTCAATGTTAAAGGATCTTCTAGGAGAGACCACGTAACCCTCTATAAACGACCGGTACCGGTTCCTTGTCCGAAAATTTTGTAGTCTTTTTTCCGGAGGTAAGGTGAAACACACCCTTTTCCAATCCAGTTGATGTACAGACAGCAGGTCGCAAGTCTTACAGGTAACAGAAGAGATATGTCTACGAAATGAGCAATTCTACCGTCGGAGAGGAAGTTGGTGGTTACTTTTACTTTTGGGAAAAACCAAAACGTAAATTTTAAAGCAAATAGATCTTATTATGGCAAATTCAGAATGCATGAAGAAAACCAGAATAAATGCCCATTTGTCAGATGTAAAAAATAAAATGGAATAAGAGGTACTCTAGGAAAGATGAGAAAGAATGGAACAGTCCAAAATTTCTAAATATTTAATTAAAATTCAAAAAGGATGTTCTTAGAATTATTTGTTTATTAGTATGCAATTTCATAAATAACAAAACAAAAAATAGTTTTTAGTTTTTTATTTTTTGGAAAGGGGGGGGCTATCAAATATTTATACTTCTTTGAATGGCCACCTTTCACTTGTCTCAGTTGACCACCACGACCCATTTTTCACCGGACGGAGCGTGGTCGCCCCCGAAAAGTTTCACTGTATAGAAGATATATAGAAGTCGTATTGCGCCATCGGGACAAGTTATAGACTTATTATGGAAAAGATATAGACAAGCTATGGACTGGACATGTCGATGTGTTCATAACTTATCTAAATTTCCATATGGCCATCTTCTGCCCAAGTTTGTGCTGTCTACCATCATCTATCAAATCTTTGCTTCCACGGTTCTTCTAATGATACTACTTTAGGAAATGAATGGAGCGCCTTTTCAGTGTAAAAAGATGAATGCATAAATGCTGGCGTATTTTTAAAAAGATTTCAAACAATGCATGGTCTAACTCTGTCGATTCTGAAATGAATTAGTCATACGAAAATCTCTTCAAAAGGAGAGAGCAGGAAGAAGTGCGATTAAATTTCTTTTGTTTCACGGATATTATCTTTTACTTTCATATTTCCGCCGCCGTGGGAGCTCAGGTGTGGAAAGCTCAAAGAGGGCAGACGTTTTTTTTAAAAATATTGTTTTATTTTCTATTTCAAGGACATGCAGTTATTTCCCTGTTTGATTTTTTTTTAGAAATGATCCACCTATTCGAGTAAAAGAACGATTCTGAATGAATTTAGTTCATGGAATGGTTGGGCTAAGTATAGTGCTTATGTATTGATAGCAATATACGAACGGCCAGTCAAAATTGTTTAGTTTCTACTGTTAGACCCCTTGGAGTAGTCTGTTGAAGAATACGTCTTTAACAGATGGCATGATTCTCGATGAAAAACTGGATGGGTAAATCGTCGTGGGAGAAAGAAGGTGGACCACTGAGACATGTCTGTTATGAGTATATCTTTCTGACATGATTTTTTATAAAGTGTAAAAATGGGTAAATCTATATCTATCTGGGAAGTAAAGGGATATGACAATATTGGAAAATTCTATATTCTTTTCTTAACTTGAAAAATGCGTTTTTTCTTGAAGCGAAAACTTCTATTTTGTACCTAGCACCATTCACTTCTTGAAAAGTGTCTGTTTCTATTGCATTCTCTAGTTTTTGTAGATGTCTGCAGTGGGAAATAAATCTTAATGGAAAGAATGGTTGAAGAATACCTCTTTAACAGATGGCATAATTCTTGATGAAAAACTAGATGGGTAAATCGTCGTGGGAGAAAGAAGGTGGACCACTGAGACTAGTCTGTTATGAGTACATCTTTCTGACATGATTTTCTAGAAAGTGTAAAAATGGTTAAATCTATCTTTATCTATCTGGGAAGTAAAGGGATATGACAACATTGGAAAATTCTATATTCTTTTCTTAACTTGAAAAATGCGTTTTTTCTTGAAGCGAAAACTACTATTTCATATCTAGCACCATTCACTTCTTGAAAAGTGTCTGTTTCTATTGCTTCTCTAGTTTTAGTAGATGTCTGCAGTGGAAAATAAATCTTTAATTAAATGGAAATTAATGTTATGAACTAGGGTCGTAACCGAGGAGAGGTGGAGGATATCGGGATATATAACTCCCCCCCCCCCGAAATTTAGTTTATTTACTCACAATTTATTTCACATTCCCCCCCCCCCTCCTCGAAAAAAAGTTCTTGGCTACCGCTACGCTCTTGTTATGAACAATTGGAGAATTTTTTAATGAATCAAAAGTGCAAAGATTACAAACATTATTTGTTACACTATAATATTTTGTTGAAATGAAATATATTAATCATGAAACGAAAATAAGAAAAATGAATAATAGTTATGTATTTTGAGACCGACTGCGAAGATTAAAAATTAGGTGAGATAATATGTTTGTCGCACCGTATTTTAATCTTGAAATGAGTCGTATCAACTGCACTGTTAGTTTTTAGGGATCTGATTTCCAAGTAATAGATTAAAATAAAAATTATCACATAAGAGAAATAATAGCTAAATTATACAGATTTCACTTTTAAAAATTTGACCTTTTCAGGGACCGTTTCATTAACTGAAATTGGGAAGAAAATTTGTCATAGTTTTGTGTAACAATGTCAAAAGTTGCAATAAATGATAGGCCAGATATGTTAAGTGAGGCGTACAAATTACCCAAGAAATCAATCGTTTTAGCAAGTTAATATCACTTAGAGTAAATACTACACATATCGATTCCGACGACGTTTCTAAAAAAATAAGTGAAAGAATAAAAAGAAGCTTCTTTTATACAAAATAAATAAAAAGTCATGCTTGATGACTACTGTAGACTGAAATTCCATTTTGCAATTTCAAAATAACGTGCATGCAAGATATGTGATAAAGGCGTAACATCTTAAGTAGAACTATCCGCAGAGTATTTTCCCAATGATGGTGTTATAGGTTTCACCATAACATGGAATTCAGCTTGCTAGCAAACACCTTTCTGCTATACATAAAATAGCTTCACAAAACTGTAGAGGAAAGCAGCTGAATACACTTGTACATGTAAAATAGAGAATAAACATGGCCTTCGGTGACATTTACGGAGCAGAAAACTCATGCACAATCTTGTTCATTTGTTGTGAACAAATCCTTCTAAGTACGATGTTTACATATAATTATGTTGATATTTTTTTACTCCTTATAAGTATTTCCGATTTCGTTTTCGATCTTATATTTTATAGCTAAATATTTTATTTTACCCACATAAAAACTTCTTTAAGTAGTAACATAATCAGTTTAAAACATTTAAAAATGTCTTGTTGTCTAGACGGATTTTGAAAATAGCTCTTAATAATGAGTATTTTTTAGTTACGTTTTTGAGAATTTATGAAAAAATAGGTTTTTAGCTACTGCTAGCAAAAGATAATCGTATAAAAGTATAGAAAAATTAATGTTTAAGATAAATGTAATTCTTTGTAATGATAATCTTTACATATGCTTCAAGAGATTCAAGGATGCAAACTTGCTCAGGATCTACATATTAGCTTCCATGAAGGTTCCAAAAATAAGTAATGAGTCCGTGGTAATGAGCTTAAATAAAAGAAAACGCAGTGATGCCATTCCAAAAAAGGAAAAATGCTAGGAAATCTGAGAAAAAAACCCAAACATGAATAGAAAACAAGCAAAGATCAATCAGAAACGGCTAATAAATTAATGAAAAGTTAGCAGGAAAAAAAATTAACATGGTAGGGAATGAGTTAAAAATGTAATGATAAAAAGTACGAAAGTAAAATAGAAAGGAAATGACAAAGTGTATAAATATGTATATAAACAAGATGACAGTAGTTTAATTTTAATAAACTGGTTATTTGTTGTAAAATATGGATTTCTACAAAGCAGGATTTTATAGTACCCTGAATTAGTACTAAATAACATAAATGATTTGTGAAGATTCTCGGAGGGTAGAAAACGTTTGAATGTCGGGTCGTGAATTTCAAGTATATTAATTTCAAATGCGTTATTAATGAAATCAATGCGCACATTTTAAATGCGCAATATACACAACTTAAACATCAGAAATAATGAAAAATGTCATGTTTTTATTCTCGTTTTCAGAAACTAGAATACAAAAAAAAAAAAAAAAAAAAAAAAAAAAGGAAAGTAATATTTTTCTTTCTTCTAACATTTTTAGCTGCACCTTTAAATACCGATATTATGACGTTCTCACTGGCTCACTGAGTTAATGTAGTTCAGAAAGACATTAGTGGAAAGTCCTTTTTAATATACTGGCCAAGTCTCTACGACCGACATTTTGTTTCATTAAGCAGTTGCACAAACAAGCAGATAAAATGGCATTTAGTTAATAAAAGAGAGCTCCATATTGATTGTTTTTTTCCCGACAAATGAAGATGTCATATCAGAGCTCTAAGAACATAGTCATTTATTTCCTATTGTATTTCTTTGATACAGATCGCTCTTGCAGTTTTGTTGGAACGCACTGAATCACTAATCTCGAAATACAATGCAAGTGCCATCGAACAAATCTCACATTAGATCTTGAAATATTCTATGCATGACAGTCGTTATAGTTTTTCTGGTGGGAGCTACTGTTCGATATCTTTTAAAGTGATACAATTCAAACAAATATAACTTTTTAATAGAATAATAAGAATGATGCCTAAAGATTATTTACTACTTCATGTTTACTGATTATCTATTGCAATATTTACATGTTTCTCGGATGGATATCCTCTCATCTCAGTCTAAAACCGATAGATATCATTCCCATATCAAATGCATCTTTTCATTCTGTTGTAGTAATCATGCCATGTTTATAACATATTCCGCTTTTTTTGGGTATTTATTTTCTGATTTCTGTCCTTCTTTTCCGATAATTCCTAAACAATTTACTTCGCTCTCCTCATACAGCAGTTATTTTTTCCTTTGAAAAATTTAGATTATGTTATTCTACATTTACAGCTGTTAAATTAAATAGTACTAGAATCTCATGTGATTCGCTCTTTTTTTAATGTTCGTTAAAGAATAATTTTGTGCAACTATCTTTTATAAGAGAGAAAATAAATGTTATTTTTAATGTACGGAAAATTAATGATGTATTCTAGTTAAACGTGAAAGGCTGTCATAAAAATTAAAAGCAATTTCGCCTCCTTAAACGATAAATGGCTGCCAGAAGCATTGTTTTAGCAGCAGAAAAGTGTTAGTTTATTTTATCGTTTTACATGTAGGATATAGTGGGGGTATAAAGTCTGAATAGGATACTGTGACGGATTATAGAATCACACCAATATTTTCTTTTAAAAACCTACATAAAATGATCAACACGCTTAAACCCAAGAGCGATAAAAAGATACATTGCGGAGCGATCCGTTTCCATGGAAATCTACCGGTATTTTCGCAAACGTGCTCTTTAAGTAGTCTTTTTTTCTGATAATTCCCCTCCTTGCTTCACACGAGGGCACTTGCATTGTATTTCGAGATTAGTGAGTCAGAGCGTTCCAACAAAACTGCAAGAGCGATCTGTATCAAAGAAGTACAATAGGAAATAAATGACTGACTTTTTCTGAGAATTCCCCATCTCGCTTATTGTTATATTTCGCTCCGCTCTTGTGATCGAAAAACGCTCCCAAAAGAGAAGCGCACTTTTGAAAACTTGGCCAAAAATCGCTCCGACGGATCGCTTTTCGCTCGTTTGGTTTAAGCGTGAAGCAAAAAATAGTTATTAAAAAACGTACAGTGTAACATTCAACGTATATTCTCAATAAATACCACGACATTGTATGTAAATACAGTGGAATATGACAAATGTGAACACCATCGGGAAGAACAAAGCTGGTCACCTTATAAAGACGGTTACTTTAGCAAGGCGATAAAGTGAAATTCTAAAAAAAAAAAAAAAAAAAAAAAAAAAAAAATGATCACAGTGGACAGATGGTCTCTTTACCAAGGTTGTCACTTTAGCAGGTTCCCCTGTGTGTAAATTGAGCCCCCCCCTCCTATCGATCTGATATAAAACAGTTTTTCATAATTTGGAAGATTTTTTAAGCTCATGTACATCATCGACCGTCAATCTGCCAGTCCATTTTAATTTAAATAGTTGGTTTTCTTCACCATCAACAACTTTTACAGAATAAATATGCAAAAGCCCAAATATCTGCGTTTCTTTGCTTTTCTAATCGTCATCGAAGAGAATACTGGACATTGTGTATTCTATGTATGCAGTCTTAATGTGTTTATGCTAATCAAGTATAAAAATTGATCCAGGATATCTCTGTGCGGACTAATAGTGGCAGTAGAAACATACTCATATTTAAGAAGCTTCAGAGGGTATAGAAAAAGAGAAAAATGAAAAACTTTTGAACAGAAAAAGATAACTGTTTCAAATATCCTAGATTTACGCATGAGAATAAAAGAAATAAAAAAAATGAGTTTCTCAAAAGTTTACCACCAAAGAAGAGAGCGTAAAGAAATATCTGCTCGAATTTTGCGAAAATCTGCTGGAGTTGGTCTGTTGGAATCATAGATTTGGGAATAGCTATATGAAGCATTTAATGCTCCTGATCGTGTGCTTTTTGATTTCAAAAACTTACTTCATTTATTTCACTACCATGCAGTAGCGGATTTAGGGGAGGGGCTAGGGGGCTTCAGCCCCCCCAAAAAAGAGATTGCTAAAGGGTATCATTCTGCTTCATTATGCACTTTGAGTATGTAAAGTGATCTTTTTTAATCACTTAGCCCCTCCCAAAAGTTTTTACATTGGTTTAGACTAAAATTTTGCTTTATTGTAAAATTTTGTTTGCGTGAAATAAGCTTTTTTCAAAATGTAGCCCCTTCCAAAACAGACGTTCTGGATCCGCCACTGGGCTGATGTCAATGTTATATAGAAAATTAGTTCAACTACTTCCCCAAAACAAAAAGTTTTAAAGAAAATATTTAGATACGAATATCTTCTAAAATGCAGATTTCTTTAAAACTGTCGAAAATACCATTATAATTTAAGTTACTCCCATTCTGCGCATGCGCAGGCCACTAGTATGGCTACCATTTGGAGGCAACAAATTTTCTTTCGTTATGATCAATCACGAGATTCCTGTATCTGTGGTTGGAATCCACCTTGTATCGCACTTGTTATCGCTGTTTTCAGATCTTCTATGGGTTTTGGTCGATTTTGTAGGCTTTAACCCACTAAAAGAAGTTTAGTGCTGATGAATCTGAGTGATAAAGAGGCCAAAGGTACAAAGTTGTTGAGCCAAGTGTCGAGTTGATGCTGATGACTCTTTTTTCATTATTGTTTTGACAGTGGTGATATTTCAGGCGTCCTTTCTGCCTTGTTTGTTGTTCATTACTCACTTTGCCATCCGTTACTGAACTAGTTGGTTTAAACTTGACTTAAAGGCTCTTAACTTGCTTGAAGATGGTTTTGGCCTATATTTTAAGGGTACCAGGCCACTTTGTGCCTCTGGTCACAAAGATAAAACTCTTTGACTAAAAATATACTCTATTCGAATAAATATCGACACGATTTGAATGAAAAGTATTTCTTCGAAGCTAAGCATATTCTGTAAATAAGTTTCCTTTGAATTCCGGCGCATAATCTACTATGGAAGCCCAGACAGCACATAAGCTTAAATCAAGCTTGACATTTCCTTGAATTTGACGTATTAATACAAGCTTGACTTTAGCTTGATTTTAGCTTTCAAAAGTGTGCAGTGATGGCGCCATCTGTGAAAGAGAATGGACATTAATCATATAGCGTTCCTCAAATTTGCTGAAAGTTCGTAAAAGATGTGTTTTATTTTATTACCAGTGCCATATTACCGGCAGGGCAAACGGGGCAGCTGCCCAGGGCCTACAGATTTTAGGACCCAAAAATCTTACATCTTACACTTTTGTAGTTTTAAAATAAAATTACAAAGGATAAAAAAAATTCAGAAGTTAAATAATTTTTTTAATTATAAAGTATGAACAATGAAAATAATTCAAATTTACATTTGTATAAATTAATTTAAACTTATTTTTAATTCTTCGAAATGCTCTATATCGATATAGTAACCAATATGTAGGAAAATAACTAACCACATTTGTAAAGAGAATTTTTAGCGTTAAAAAATACCGAAATTTTTCAATTATTTGTTATTTTAAGAAATATTTACCAAAATGACTAAAGTGTTTGTATTCTATAGATGTTAGCAACTGTGATATGGCATTTCGAAGTAACGTTTAAATATCTGTTTCTTTGATTTCAGATTACTTAACACAAAATTTGTGTTAAGCAAGTAAACCCATTCTTAACACAAAATTTGTGTTAAGAATGGGTAAGATATTTAAAAAACTTTCAGTATGAACCGATCATAATCTTTTTTTTTTTTTTTTTTTTTTTTTTTTTTTTGAGGGGGGGGGGTTATTGCAAGGGGCCCAATTTTTTCTTCTGCCCAGGGCCCACAGCTGTCTTGGTCGGGCTATGTTTATTACGCACAAAACCTGGACATTAGAACACGCAAGGGGAATGAATGAATAGGATAAGCCCCTGTGAAGTGTAACACGAGAGGAGTTTTAGTTTTATTTACATATAATTAACATTAGTAATTCCATTAACTAATTAATTTGCCCTAAAAATAAATTTTAATATAATTAACACAATTTAGTTAGTTAATATACTTCTCTTTATGGGTGGTTCACCATATAATTAAAAAAAAAGATTCGATATCTCCAAATATGGATTTTCTTCAAAATAAAATACAATTATACTACGAAATTGACTTCAAAATCAGTCGTATGTCTCGATTTTGGCCAGCAGTATTGCTCATGAGCGTTGCGGAACTGATAGTTTTAAAACGTGTGCTGCTCTTAAGTTTATATTATGTTTATTTCCCTATTAGTAGAGTCTCTAAATCACACATAACATTATTTTAATTTTGATGCATCCCATGGAAAAATAAAAAAATAAAAACAAATAACATATCGCCCACTTATCAATCTGGCCAGAAAACGGCGTGTTAGTCACTTCAAACTTTAGTCATTGCTGCGCGAGGCTTAGTAGCTGAACGGATAGCGCGCTCGCCTGCCAACCGAAAGGTCCCAGGTTCTATTCTATCCACGAACACTTGATGGAAACAGATTAAATTAAATTGAAATTTCAGCGTAGAGGGGAAAATGCGTGGCAAAGTAAAATATGTGGGGCGAGTTCGCTGACCGGCGCCCCGTATATGTAGGAAATTTTTTTTAGGAAAATATTTTAAGCTTGAAACTAAGCTTGCTATGTCAAGCTTGATTCAAGCTTGAAATGTCAAGCTTAATGCAAGCTGGGCAAGTGTAAACTAGAACACTTGATTCAAGCTTGCATTAAGCTTACAAGCTTGAAATTTTCAAGCTTAATTTAAGCTTATTGACTTGATAAATCAAGCTTGCTGCAAGTTTGATGCAAGTTTGCTGTGCTGTCTGGGAGTTTTCGTACGCTCATCAAATCACGCCACTAGTTTTCAAGCAAAAACTGGAACCGGTGTGATAGTCTCAGTTTCTTTTATCTTTAAGGATGACTTCAATTTCTTCTGTTTTTGTTACTTAGATGATGCATTTGTTCAACAAAAACCGTCCTATCAGAACGAAAAGAACTGCAAGCAATCGAAAACTAAATCAACTGGCTCCTGCTTTAATTGATTTAGTTTTTCAACTAACTGAGATCAGTTGGCTGTAAGTCAACTATTCTGAGTTTAAAAACAGATCTTTTAAGAATCCCTAAAACTAAAGTAGTTTCTCCAATACCACTGGTTTAGCGTTTACGATTGTGCCAATTATTTCACTTTACCAGCCCATTTGTTGAAGACTATTTCAATTGGAAAGTCCGCCGTACTCTGTGAAGATCCTGTACGTACACCGTACTCTTTATGGACTGGTGTTTAAACAATGCTTGGAGGGATGGTTTGTTAATGCAGCAGGTAAATTTGCAACACTACTGAATTGATCACCCAAATAAAAAAAAAAAAGAAAAAAAAAACTATGCTTCCAAGATTATCAGGAAGTAACAAACAATGAACTCATACCCCCTACAAAACCAGTTCTGCTTAAACAAACAGACAATGCGGACTCCCTGGCGAAATGTGTTCCCACTTACCTAATCAGTGCTTCATTAAAGCCCGTTCCCTAATGAATCTCCTGGCGTTGAGAGGTATTTTCGCTTTTTATTGTTCAGAATGACTTCCGCTTTGATTGCGCCGTTAAAAGGGCTTCACTCAGAATTACGACGGCTGCTTATGAAACGATGATGGACCTCCAACCCCTAAGAAGGTCGTCTTTAGATAAAGCATTGCGCACACTGCCCATCTGGTAGTTATATTTAGTGTGAGAAAAAAGATTTTGCTCGTTTAGATTCCAGTTTTACAACAATGAAAATTGCATTGGATGAAACAAAGACCTGAATGCTAATTTTAAGACTTTTTGGGAAACTTCTTTTTTGCTTTAAATGCATTAAAAGATATAATCATTTAGTGTATTTAAAGTATCAAGATGAAAACAAGAATTCTAAATTTAATACTTATGAGAAACTTTTTCTTTTTTCCTCATTTTTTTAAATAGATTAAAATAAATGTGGGTTACGGCCAATTGTCTACGCTAGGGATCTAGGCCGGGATTGCCCTCCGTGGAGGACTTTCTAAGGGGACCTAACCCGCATTTACGCGAAGTTCGTAAAAAACAACGGAAAATTCCGAACCGTTAGGTCGGCGGACGCGCCCTGATTTCGAACGAGGTACCTCCCAGTTCAAAGCGATAGCGTTACGCCACTGGTGGGGATTGAATACCTTACAATATAAATTTTAATCATTCAGTGTATTGAAGGTATCAGTGCTTTTTCTTCGTCTTCTTTTATGGTTTGAGAAGTATTTTGGATGCCATTGATCCGTAACGAGTATTAATGTTTCAGATTATCATAATTTTGAATCAAAATAAATGATTAAACGTTGAAAAAAAGCAATAAACTATAGCTTTTTTTTAAAATGTAGTTTGAAATTTTTGGTATGATAATTTAGATGAAAAAAAGGCATACGGATTTCTAATATTAAAAAAAAACAAAATGTTTCAATAATTTATACAAATATTTTATTGCAAAAGACTCGTTTAAAAGTAATTCTTGAAAAATAAGTATTCTTTCTTCCCCCCCCCCCCCAGTAAGTATATAATAGCTTAGAATTAATTTATTCAATTGAATTTGAAAAACCATCAATTTTTTCTGTTTCTCTTTAACCCCGAGTATTTCCAACATTTTTTAGGTATTGAGAAGTTTGATTAGTCTGACAACTCGGACTGGAAGGGACCACAAAAGAATATTCAGGCTCCACTACTTCCTAAGAAAAATGATAGAAAGCGACTCCGTAACAGCAGTTGCTCAGGGCCTGATTACTGAAAAGGCTCGGGAAGCTTGAGCTTCCCCTCAGAATTTGGAGGGGGCCCCGAAAGGGACTGAAAAACTGCAATAAAAATTCAAGATTTTGTTCTTAAATCAGTGGCGGCTCGTGGGATACAGCAAGTACAGCCGGGCTGCACTCGAAATTATCAGCACATACTTTAAAATAATTTATTCTACTAATTTTCCTAAATTCAGATTAGAATTGTGGAATTCCTACGGTAAATTAAAAAAATCTCCGAAAAAAAACAAACAAACAAACAAAAAAAAAACGTATTGTGGCCGGATCGCTCATTCAGAAAAAAAGCACTTTAATCTTCCCGCAATTCAATTGGGAAAATCTTTGGTTCAGCCCAGAGCACTGAAAAGAAAATTGGCAGCACCGTTGCCATGACAACGACTACGTCAGCAGCCTCTCCGGCATAGGGAGTATGCAGCTGATACAGCCGATGGAAGATTTTCTAACGGCGGCTGAACTTGAGAACTCGACTAACTGATTCGCTCGGACGAGAAGTGAGGGAGGGGGTAAGGAGAATATATGTTTGGAAAACTCTGGACTTTATATTGCTGAATTTATCAAGAAGGTAAGCCTGAATAGACGCTTATGAATGGACAATGACCCATCAAAGCAGTATTGTTTTTAAGTAAGCAAGAACTGGCATTTAGAGGACATGGCGAGCGAGAAAATTCTTTAAACATGGGAAATTTTAAAGAGCTTTTAAAATTATTGATATCTGAATTAAAACAACGCCTTTTTATGGGGACATCACTGACCGATTCGCATGTTTAAAAGAAAGGAGGATTGATTTGACTTATAAAAAATAAGTAAGTTTTTTTTTTTTTTTTCTTCTCAAGTTATCGTTACAAAAGAAAATTCTAAGGAAACTTCGAATCAGACACGGATTAATGCAATTTTGAGGATAAGAGCGGCTGGTTGAAATTTATGTCCATTTTATGGAAGTAAAATAGGATCTCTGACATTTTTTATGTAATTTCTTTTTTTTTCCCCCTCGGTGAGGGCTTAATCCGCCAGCTTTCGAATTCAGTAACAAAGATTTTCCAATCCTCTCCGGAGGAAAGGGGGGGGGGCTCATATGTTTCCGGCTGCACTAACATTTTTACCACGGGCCGCCACTGTCTTAAATGATCTTTTAAGTTACTGTAAACATTTTTAACGAAGCGAAGTGGTGCTTTTCAGAAGTCTTGATACTTCATTGTCGCAACATTTCTAAAGTAATCGTTTGCGATGTTTTTGCCTGGGACATCTGCTGCAGATGAGAGTTTTTTTTCTATTATGGGGAATATTTAGCCGACAGAAAGGGGTAGACTTTTAATATGTAATGTTAAACATCGTCTAAATGGCAAAATTAATTCTCAACTTCGGTGTTGTGATTTTTATGATGTCATCAAAACAAACAAAGAATTCCTGAAAAAAGCCATGTCTAATGAAAAACAGCACTAAATTAATATTAATGTTCCAGTAAGGTAAGGTTTTTAGTTGTTTGTTAAAGTTTAAAGTAATTTCAAAAATACTGTAAAATCTCGTTACAATGAACTAAACTATTATGAAGATTAATGAATAAAATATTTTTATCACAGGAAATCATTAGAACTAATTAAATCAATGAAATTTATATTTTATGAATAAAATGTTTTTTTGAAAGAAAATCATTAAAACTTTACTTTTCCCTTGCAAAAAGGGGATGGGGGGCCCGAAATGAGACTGAGCTTCCCCTCACTTCAGAGGTTAATCGGGCCCTGCAGTTGCTGATGAATTTTGTCACGTGTTTTTGTCCAAACTGGGTTTTAGCCCAGACTTCGGCGCACTCAGGACCATCGTGATTCTACCGGCCCTGCTTGTGCACTCCGAAAGAGGCCTACGGACTTTCCCTCATTGGTTAGATTCGGCCATTAGATGACGTATCTCAGTGCTGGAACCAATAAGTGAACATCCGTATTCCTCTTTGGACGATTCATCGGAGTGCACAAGCAGGCCCGCTAGAATCACGATGGCTCCGAGGTACTTCTAATTTCTTTTTACCAGGAATTTGGAAGATTATGTCATGCATAATCTAATATAATTACCTAGGGTTTCATGTCCTTTTTTTCGAAAACATGCCTCTTCAGGACAGAGTAAATGTGGTTGGAAAGACTACTTGACTATGTAATTGGTTCTTATCGATAAGATCCCTGTCAAATTCCGGCATACCCTCCCCTCCCACACACATATGCACGCACGAAATAAAATCAAAATAAAATGCAAAAATAACACTGTTCGAGTCGTTATTTAAAACTTAAACTGTCCCATTCTGAATGAAATATTTGAACAAACACAATCGGTTCACATTCCACCACGATCTCTGGTAGACTTAAATGGTAGACTTAAATGTCTCGAATACCAAAAATTCTCATGGACACACAGTATTTGGTTATTCTGAATCTTTTTCTTATTTTTTTAAATTCAATTTTGAGAAAATTCAGGCGCTAGTGATTAACAGATAATCAAGCAGCATGACTAAAACAAACTGGGAACTCTTAAAATTCGTCAGAACACTGAAAGGGAAGCAGCATTTTTTCTCAACTGGACTGCTGTGAGATCTGCTAAGGAGCTGGATTGCATAAAATCTGTCAGCGCTTCAGATGTCCTTTATGTTGAAATGATAACTCTGGAAGGGCCAATCCTGCTGCAGGTCTCTCACATCGAATTGGTTCCAAATTCGGAGACCCCCTCCCCCCCCCCCCCCGATCTTCAAGAGGGTACGTAGTCGTAAACCCTAAAAGGGGTACGACTCGTGTCTGTGGGTAACAGCAACATTCAAAAACAATGAAGTTCTTTTATTGAAACTCTTCTATACTTTGTAAATAATATCACCTTACGTTTCGAGCTAGCCAATCACATGATTTATTTATTTTTTATCATATATAATCTGTCAATCACATGATACAGGTGAACAAAATTCTATCTTGAGTCAAATGAATTAATTCATTTGACTAGAAACTCTTCTGTAAGTTTCGGAAAGGTGGCTTCCATATGTGGTAGAGGTAGCATCCAAAACACCTGCTCCCGTTACAAAGAAGGAACATGATATACAATTGAAATCGAAATCTGATTATTTTTGGAATCGAACAATAGGTATATATTATACTTTATAGAAAACATTTTATAAGTGACACAGTAATGTGAAACAGTTTCAAAAATGTATTTATACTTTTCCAAATTTTTTCATTGATATATTTATATATATATATATATATATATATATATATATATTTAAGAAAGAGGAAAAAAAAACATGCCACATTTACATCGATTATAAAACACTTTTCAACGAAATTTTATTTTTTGCATAGATATGCAAGTTATACTTGCGTATTGTGCATATATATGCGTATGTGCACTAGTTCACCTGTTCGATCCCTTTGTCACTAAAATATGACGGAATAGATTCCCTTTCTGTAACCATCGCTGCTTTCCCGATATGGGTCTGTAAGTGTTGTGGCCGGCAGTTGCGATTGTGCAAGGCTGCGGTGGCATCTTTGAAAAGAAGGGAGCTAGTAGATAAAAGTAAATAAAACGCTACTTTTTAAAATCACAGGTATTGAGCCTTGTCTATGAGATTCATGCTGCTTGCCCCCTGTAAATCAGCTATAATGCTGCTTACATCATTTTTGAAGGAAATCATTCTTTTCAAGTATTACTTTTATTATCTTTGAAATGAATAAACGTGTCTAAAATGCACGTTAAGCTGCGACAATCCATAGACCGTAGGACATTGGTACCAATTTAGGGGGCATTTCTAAAAGATCTAAATCATGCTACGCAAGTCAGTTTCAATCGGGGTTCATGACATTGTAACAATCTGTAGATTTTATAAATTCCGTGACAGTCAATAAATTTTTTGGCCGTAGAGCAGGTACAGACAGACAAATCGAAATGAACAACATTTTCCAACTTTATCCAACAATGTTGTAAACATTTACATCGCTTTGAAGATCTTGTTAAATGTTTACTTACGTGGCCCAGTGTACTCTAGTGATCCTTTCCAATATATTTTGTGTTTTATTTAGATTATTGGGACAAACATTTAAATCCCCTTTAAAACACGGTAAAAAAAGTATTGGAGGAGATTTGCTTCTTCTGTCCAGTGTTGATTCATCGCTTTTGTTTTTGTAAATCTATTAATCCCTTAATATTTTACAGACCAATGTTCCCAACTGGGAACAGCGAATTAAAATTTTATTAAAAAATTAAATTTTATCAATATTAACTTGAAAAAATTAGCAGATAAAGTAAAAAGATGACTCGATTTTTTGAAATGGAAGTTGCATTTTTATCATTATTGTGAAACTGAAACAAAAATCATGAAAATATCCATTCTCATAAACTTTTACAGAGCTGTCTTGATACACCCCCCTTCGAACTTTTAATTCATATCTTTACTTAAATTTTAAAATAAATCTTTTATTAATTCTTAATATTTCACTTATTATTTAAACTACCTCTCAGTGTATTCATTTTTTGAAACCTATGTAAATTATAGTCAGAAATGACCCATACTCCCAATTGGAAACACTGTGAAAATTATGTAAATTTTTTCGCCCATTTAAATGACGAATATCCTGAACTAACGCATTAGAAGATAAATTATGCAAAAAACTAATTCAAAATATGCCTGGATCTCAATGCGGTCTGTAAAAGGTTAATGAGCAGTGGTTTCATTGGTGAAACCCAGAAATCCGAATTGAACTTTCATCACTGGCCGCTCGAATGTATGAGCATTCGTCAAACTTACTAACCCTGTTTTCACAAAAATTAACCTCTCCAGAGGCACACACATGTGGAATGTGGACATTCGCGTTTCCACTGTTAAAACGATCCCTTATGATTTTTTGTAGTTCTAAACTGACGTACATACGTCTGGTTGCTTTAATTTTAAATATAGTGATTTTAATTCATCTGAACGTGTAAATTATGCACAGTGACGCATATATTCTATTTTTGTTTGCCGTTGCACGATAGAATATTTGAATGCTATCGAAATTTCCTGTGTTGCCTTTTGTAAATATATTTTTTTTTCTTCTTCTTTCAAAATTCATGAAGCTGAAAAGAACTTGTAGGACATCATTTATCTTTAAAGTCTTTTTGACAATCTTCCTTTATGGTTGATAACAACTTTTTACTACTGAAACTGAGATTGGGAATGGGGCTTTTATTCGAAGTATTATTTGAAAATACGCTCTCTCTTTGTCGTTTTTAAGCGTAATGGGTTTTCTAGAAACAGTTATGAGATTGTTCTTTAATTTGAGATGTCAGATTTGTGTCGGGTCTGAAGAGGTTAGGCCAGTTTCCCTAAACTGCTTACTGATGACAAAAAGACACGTGAAGCTTTCATTTTTTAAGTTTAGGAAAAGTTTAAATTTGTTTATAAAATTAATGTTGTAAATTTATTAACCCATTTGTGCCTGGATATTTTTGCGACTTTATTCGATTTTTACTGATAACAGAAATAATAGATAAATTTCTGATGTCAACTTCTTGAACAAGGGATGATTTCTTTTAAAATCATTATGCATAAAAATCGAAGTATGAACATCCTACAGGGCCGGCCCAAGGGGGGTGCGAATGTAGGCGATCGCCTAAGGCCCCGCGCTTATAGAGGCCCCGCTCCTGGGCCATTTTATTGCAATCTCATAAGACATGATAGAGAAGAGGCCCCGCACGCCCCTCGGGCCGTCTCTGCATCCTACTTGGTCATGTTAAAATATTTTGTAGAGTTGAGGCTCAATATTCATGAATAAAGGCTAGGAAAAATAAATAGCGTTTTCGACTGATAGCGAAAATGCCGTCCCAAAAAAAGGACACTAGGCATAAATGGGTTAAACACCATTGACAAAATCTAGAAGAATGAAATAAAAATGAATGCCTTTAAAGGGTTAAATTAGCTAAGTATAGGCTGTCCTCAGAGAAAGCGGCTGATCCAAGAGGAGGGTGGCATTTCTACTCCCCTAAGAGTACTTAAGCTCACTGTTAAACCGGTTAAACCACGTTTAACCTTTTCACTCTCATCATTAAAAAAGCGCAACGGAGATGACCCTCCTGGTTTGATCGATGTTGCTTTCCAGAACGGTTCTTTGAAAGCTCCACCGGAATCTAGTGATTGCGCAAGCTCAACGCTGGGACCCAGCAGATCATTCTGGAAAAGGGTATCTGTCAAAGAAGGACAGTATTCTTCGTTGTGTCTATAACGATGAGAGTGAACTGGTTAAACATGGTTCTAGATAAAAAAAGTGAATAAGTCAAGGACGTACCCAGAAAAAAATTTCGGGGTGGGTCCAAAAATTTCGGAGGGGGCCCAAACGGTGAAAAAGGCAGAATTTTATACAACAAAACTTCATCATTATTATTTTGTTTACAAAAACTGAAATTTCGGAGGGGGTCCGGACCCCCTGGACCACCCCCTCCCTGGGTATGTCCTTGGAATAGGTAAGAAAAAGTAGCGACCGATCTCTGGTAATGTGCTTTCTTTTTTTTTATCGCCCACTTCTCTAGATCCGCCATTTGCTAGATAAAACTTAGGTGTGTTCCCTTCTCGGCCATAATTGTAAATTAAGAACTTTTTTTTTTTTTTTTTTACGGCAAGCAGAACTCTAAATCGCTCTTGCATGAGCATTCAATTCATCCACAAACAGACTACGACAACTAATTTCATCCACTTACCGTTACGTTGATAGAATGTAATACAATGTACGGAAAGAACACGTCTGAAAAAGGAAGATCAGGTTTTGCAATTGCATGGTATTTTAGAAAGATTTTTCAATGAACACATTGTATGATATTATTATTATTATTATTTCCCCCCGTTTCATAAGTGTGTTTCACACAGTTGATTTCAACCCTTTCTTTCGCATGCGCCTATTATTCAAAGATGACACAAGGTTGGCCCGAAAGCGGCCGTCACATCTGGTTTCTGACTGTACACAATATCCTGTTACCGGGAAAAAGTATATAGTTTTTTTGTTTAAACTTATTCCTTTATTTTTTATTTATACTTTTTTTGTTGGCTGCTTATTTATTATTTGTTTATTCATAATGTAATAAGAGAAAGGATCCGGAACCCATCAAAAACTGACAGCTACGTGTATAATTCGAGAAAACAAACAGTGTGTTCCATAACGAAAAAAAATAAAAAATAAATAAAACAACTGTTTGAGACTATTTGTTTGTTAGTGTTGTTATGAGTAAGCTACGAATGGGCTCCCTAGGATGAGGTGACTTGGTCGATGGACTTTCTAAGGGGTTCTAACACGTTTTCACGTTACATCTGGAGAAAACCGACCGAAATTCCATACCGTTAGATCGACGCCCTTTCGATGGGCCCGAACCCAGGACCTTTACACTTCAGCCTTGAGGCTATTTGAAAGAATTATCTAGATTATACATTTCTTTCTAATTTACTCTGAGTCAAGGACGTAATTTTCCAATTCCGAAATTTCGATTCTTTTTAACAAAAATTAAAGAATAATCTGGTTATGATTATTGCATGACAAATCATATATGTACCCACTGCATACGCTATTGAGAGTCACCAATTTTTAAAAGGAGAATGCAAGACGGTAAGAGAAGGATACAAGAAAATGTAGGTCATTCAAATTTTTTTTTCTTTCTTTCTCACTGGAATAAAGTGTTAAAAACCCCGAAAATGTCCTGAACCTAGGTTCAACCTGTTCACTCTCATCATTGCCTCACCATGGCACAGTGGTTATGCCACTGGAAATGGTAGACGGGCGATGTGTGAAGGTCCCGAGTTCGGGTCCCATCGCGCGCCCGTCGACCTAACCGTTCGGAGTTTTCCGTGGTTTTCTCCGAAACTTAGCGTAAATACGGGTTAGGACCCCTTAGAAAGACCCCCACGGAGGGCGCCCCACCCATCGGCCTAGAGCCCCCGCGTAGCTAATCGGCCGTAATCCCACAAACAAACAAACAAGAAATGCGAAAGGCTAAGATTCCTTTTCTGAACCCAGAGTATGTAAAATGCATTTACCTTCGAATGTTCCACAGAGTCTCAGAGCATGTGCTGCGCTAGGCACGTGGCCATTTCAGTACCAGGACGAGAAAGAAACGACAAGAATAGACAGGGAATCTCTTCCATAGTATCGTAATATGAATGGTAGTTGTGATTTTGATATAACAGTCAAAGATTTACGATCCATTAAGCGATACAGAGCATATTTCCAGCTTGGAAAGAATATGATAATTATGATTCTGTTTTAGCACGATACGGTATTTTTTAGAAAGTTACGAATATTTATAAATTTTATTTATATGTATGACATCCTGTGCGAGTCTTAAAACAAAATGTTCCTCACGGTCTAGGTACACAAGTTAAAATAAACTAATTGCGTCAGGAGCTCGAAAAAATTCAGAATTATTCCTTCTGAGGTCTACTACCCATCGTAATAAATGAAACAACGGTGTGCCTTCTGTAGAACTTGCCAAAAAAACTCTTCAACATGGAACTGCACAGCGAAAATTTTCGAAGAGTCGCTCATCCTACTAAATTTTTGATTTTTAAAGAATTTTTTCTGAAAGTTGATGCAGGTATATCGTTTATTACGGTGTACAAATAGTACAGCTTGTAAAGAGACATTTTAAAACTTTTAAAGTGCATGACACAATTAGTTTATTTGTATTTGTGTACCAAAACCACATGATTTTTTTCGAACGGCACCGTTAAGAATTTAGAAAAGCAGTAGAATATCGATATATAATACACGAAATCTGTCGATGAAGTATTTTAAAGATTTATGATACGTGGCAGCAATTTAATCAATATGAATTTGAGTAAAATTACAGAAAAACAGCGAATGGAACGTGAGTGGGACAAAAAGGTCTTTAACCGGAACTTCCTGTATCCGAATCCACAGTGAATAGGACAATCTGGCGTGATTCCAGAATTGTATTCGGATATCCTCATCTAAGCTAGATGTTCATTGATGGACAAGAATTGGCCTTCACCGGCAATATCACTTCTGATGTAGCTTTCAATTAGACGTAATGGTTCGGTTGCTGAAAAGACGTAGCGCTCGCTCTCTTTGACGTATATACAAGAGAAGTGGAAGATCGAAAATTTTGCAAGGTCATTTGTGTCCAGAATTTTTTTTTCCTCTCTCTCTCTCTCTCACTCTATCAGAAGCTTATTTATAAGCATAGGCGTAGCTTTGGTGTTATGTGTGCGTATGGGGAGAAGAGGGCGTGTACCTTCCGTGTATCCTTTAATTTGATTGCATCTAAATTTTTAAGACATGCTACGTTTATGTTTATATGGCAACAAATATGTTTTTATGTTGAGCAGAATTCGAAACGAGGGGTTGCAAACGGGGCACGTGCTCCGGGAGCCATGCTGAGGGCCCGCCAAAATTAAGGTTTGTGCCGGATGACGTATTCTCTAGTTGCGTCACTGATGAAGAGCATTTTGTAGTGGTGGTCTAAAGGATTTTACTTCTAAAAGTCAGCGAGATGATTAAAGGGATACACGTACACACACAAATACATGGGGTCCCCAAAACAATGACCTAGGATTTTATTTCATAAATATTGATGATTATACATATACAATAAATTACAAAGTTGCATAGAAAGGGGTTACAGAATTTTATGATATAAATTAAAATTTTCCGAAGATTAAATTTAAATAAATACAAAATTTAAATTTTTATACGGTCCCGTACAAAAAAATTCCCACATAGTAAAATGTGCTCCATACATTGATTAGGCGATTTACAAAATTTCAGCTTTTCATAATAAAAGGGTTAAGAAATGAAAATAAATATATGCTGACTTATACCACTTTTTCATGGCTCTCGAAGAAGAAAAATCACATCGGAAGATCATATTTCAGGGTCTGCATACAAATTACCAAAGAAAACAATGATTGCATAAATACATGATGTTTTTTTGGTATTATACAGCCTCTCACCAACTTTGTTTAAAGATATCTCTGAGCTTTTTCATGATAAAACGCTGAACGTTTGCACATCACCTAAATGGATGGGGCGCATTTTACTAACTAGAAATTTTTTCGTACCGGGGCCGTATAAAAATTTAAATTTACCATAAAATCCTGTACCTCTTTTACGTAACTTTGTAATTTATTTTGTAGCTCTATTATCAATATTTAAGGAATAAAAGCGTAGACCAGTGTTTTGGGGAAACCCTGTATATGGCTTATTTTCCTAAGTGACACAAAACAAGATTGATAATTTTGCATCCTTTTTCTCACACTTTTTTGATGAAAAGAATTTTTTCATTTTACTTTCTTTCAATACAAAATGTTATATTTGATGTTTAATGAAAATCAATCAATCAATAAATAGTGACTAGCATTCATTATTTTAGTATTTTCTGTAGACCAGGTGTGAAAGAGGAAATGAATCACATGCTACAGTTTGTTTGCGTCGTTGCGGCAAAGCTACGCATGGGCTCTCTGCCTAGGATGGGGGGTTACTTGGTCGGAAGACTTTCTATGGAGTTCTAATGCGTATTCACGTTACATCTGGAGGAAATCTACCAAAACTCCCACATGGTATAGAACTGACAGGTACAATGACTAAAATGACAAGAGCATTTTTTAAGGATCTAACAATGCAAAATAAAATCTCATGCATACCAAATAAATTATATATTTTTTTACATAAAAATTTGTTCTTCAGATCCATAAACTGGGGGGAGAAAAGCCTCTAGAAAACTAGCAGGGATTAGTTTTGTCCCGCTTTGTGAGAATTACACATACAGGAAGGTATAACGAAAATACTGTAAAAATATAATTATATCGCAGTATTAGGGCACTCTCTATTTAAATTAGGTGATATAATTTGAAAACGTAATGAAAAAACTATTTTTTCCTTACATTTTTAAAAATGATTTTTGATAGTTACGCACATCACAAACATGTTTTCTGATTTATTTATTAGCCGCATGCGAGTTTAATAGAGTTATACGAGTTAATAGAGTTTAATAGTGCTTTTTTTTCTTTTTTTACATCTGTCACCCCGCTTTCCAAAATATAAATAAGATTCTTTTAATATGGCGATTTTTGGAAATAGAGAGTGACCTAGATATTCAATGACTGAAGTTGTTTGCGTATTAAGGCCGATTGACTGCACTAGTGTCCTAGTCCTACAGGGGGAATGCTCTACTTGGGGGACTTTCTAAAGGATTCTATCTCGTATTTACGAGAGGTTTCGGAGAAAACCACGTAAAATTCCGAACGGCTAGGTCAACTGGCACGACTGGGGTTTGAACCTGGCACCTCCCACCTTCAAGAGTAGAACCTCTCAGCCACTGGTGGTGCATTGAAATTGTTTGCAAATATATCGAAGAGATGTCGTTCGAAAATTAATTTGTGGCGCTCTTTTTTTTAATGCAATATATTATATATTTTTCATTTAAAATATTTAATCAATAAAATTTTGATAATTATAAATACATCCGTCCAATTTATTTGTTTCTCAAACTTTTTTTTCTTGTTTTCGAGTGGGTGTCACCTTTTTAAGTCGGAATCTTTCGAGGACCATTCTACTCTTCAAACGAATTTTCAAATTTTTAAGCTGTTACCATATGAAAGTGCGTATGTTTAAAAAATATAGTTAATGAAATTTCATTTTGCTTTTAATTAAATAATTTTAATAGAAATTAAATAATTTTGTTAATAGACTTGAATTCGTATTCATTATGAAAATTTAAGGCCATAAAAGCCCGGGGATAAGCCTTACTGTATTAAGTAAAAAAAATAGAATCATTAAATAATCGATGGAATAAACTTTAGTAGCAAGTCTATATTTTGTACTATTTTTCTTCGTTAGTTTTTCAATTGAATTTATAGGACAGTATATCACAAATAGCAAGCATGCTAAAAGCATTCGTATAAAATTTACAAAATTATTGTGTGAGCTGGGACACAATATTTAGAATTGGAGTGTACAAAAATGTATAAAACCGAGTAACTTATTTCAGACGTTCGAAACCTACGGACCCTTATAGCCCGTTTTCCGATACCCCGTCATTCTATGGCTAATTAGAAGGGTTTTGACTCAAGCTGAATCGTGAGTTTTAACCACCATTTTTTGTTTGTTTTTCAATGACTTTTTTTTTTACTAGCAGCTTTCAATGGTTACTTGTGTTGTGATGTGCCCGATTCATTCGGAATTATTTTATAAAATCCTCCGTCCTCCCCTAGAAATATGACTTCAGTTTAAGAAAAGCGGATGGAAGCCGCAATGGTGCTGCTATCTGTTGTTCAATCAGTGAACTGATAATTTTCATTTTTACCTAAGAAATGAGAGAACAAAAAAAAAAAAGGCTACCAAGTAATATTGAATTCGGTTTTAGACAAGGCTTAATTTGCATAGGACCAAAAGCGTAGCGTGATGGGATTTTATTATTATTATTTTTTTTTTTTTTGGTGGTTGTGGTGGTGGTTGGGGGGGGGGGGACATATCGAATGTATGAGCGGAAAATGGAAGTTTCAAACAAACGCTGAAAATCAATAACTTTGAGCCAAAGTTGGGGGGGGGGGAGCCAGAGAGTACATGCCCCGATTGACTCTACGCCTATGAATAATGCCTTTTAATTTTAATACACTTCATGATTCTTCTCTCTTGATGCTAATTTTATGACATTGGTTTACAATGCTAAGCAAAAATTCACTTAATTTTACTACAAATTAGGCAAGTAATATTGTAGTTTACACTACAGAAAATTAAGGATTACTGCACTTTTTTGGTGAGAAATTAATCCCTGATTCGGAGATATCCCTCACTTCATCAAATATCAATTCGATTACTGGGCTCGCATTAACTTTTAGCTAGTGGTTCTCAGTCGTAACCACTCATAAATGTTACTTGTTTAGGATGTTTTATGATATGTACTCAGTTATTATTTATAATATAGCAAAGGAAAAAAAAAACAAAATCCTCACGTTAGAAACATGGAATTGACAAGATAGAAGTCAATATTATTCCAACATTGACTAACAGGGGATTTTGGACAACTAACGAGAAATGTTCGAATTAACTGAACCTAAACAAAAAGTTTTTTCGGTATCTTAATAAATCTTGTTCGGAGAGAATCCTGTTCCTCACCGTCTTCCTTGGCACTGAAACATCTCAGATTCTGAATAGAATTTAAAATTAAGATGGTTACAAACAGGAGCAGCCCTATGGTAAGTGTCGCCCCCTGATAATATAAAAAAGACGCCCCCTTTTATGTTCTACTTAGTTTTTGAGTTCGAAATGAAGCCCCTTCGAAGCCGGCGCCAAGATGCGGTGCTTACTGTGTCGGGCCGCCCCTGGTTACAAAAATAAGATGGTTAAATGATAAAAACCTACAAACAGGAACAAATTATTTTCGTCCTATATTAATTCTGAAGAACTTCTGGATATAATGGCGTTTATCAAAAAACGGAAAGGAAAAAAAAAAGTAAGAAAAGCTGATTTCTTTCAGAACTAAAACTTTCAGATTTAAAATACTCACTAAAGTGCTATATATTAAAAGTGTATTATAATCCATGGGTCTTCCCTATTTTCGTTCCTTATTTCATTAAATTGGAAATTATATCATTATTCATGAGTGTGATTAAACAAAATTAAAATTGATATTTCTAACATCCTTTTTCTAGCTGTAGTACATTAGAAATAGATGGGGAAAAGCGGAGCAGAAAAATGCACAATTCCAACTGAATGAAAACTTCAAAATCTTATTCTCAGGTGTATTCATAATCCAAGTAGCAAAAGCAGACGATAAATTGCGCGAAGCGCTAGAATCACATCGTCTCACAATCGCATATCAACCATTTTATTTTTCGCCAAATTAAAACGTTGCACATTTTAGTCTCGGAAAATTTCCAACTTCTGTTTTTCTTTTGAGTATAAAACAGTTCATTCCTGTTCTGATTTCACATGCACACGATATTTTAATTAAAAAACAACCTTACGAATAATTTAATCTAAAAAAAAATCGTTATTCTTTTATTTTTACTTCAAGAGCCTGAATCATTTAATAAACTTGCCAAATATGGCAACCTAGATATGCTAAATTCTCCCTCAACACACAATTGCGAAATGGCGAGACCAAAATTAGCCTTATGAGATAGGTTTTTATCGATATCTCCTAAAATAATTCCAATTTCGAAAAAATCGCTTCGAGGTATGTCGGGAGCCGTCCTGGAGAATTTCCATACAAAATTTGATAGGTCTAGGATCACCCGTCTAGGAGCTAGGCGAGACACAGACAAACAAACAAACTAACTAACCACCTAACATTTTACACTCTGCTTTATTTATATAGATAGTTATGTCTCAGTTTTTTAATCTGGCTGAAGTATACGAAATGCATACTTTCGTTTTCTATAAAACTGTCATATTAAGAAAGCTGGTTCTTTTTTTTAAAAAAAAGTTAACGTGTTATTCTGTTTGAATAACACGTTAATCTACGTGTTACTAATGTTCTATTTGAATAAACTGTTGCATAACTACCAATCTAGCCAATGGCAAAAAATATCAAAGATAGAATGATCAATTAAGAATAAGGATTTCATTAGTGCTGCTATCTGTTGGCAAACGAAAGAAAAAGAATTGCATCTCTTTAAAACCAAAATACATTTTATAATCTTTTCAACCACAATTTTTTAAAGTAACTGAGAGCAAAAGGAGCACCGAAGTAAAAATTTATTTGTCGGAAGTTAATTTTTAAATAAAGAAATATTTTTCTGGTGGCTAGTGAGTTTTAGTGCAATAAAAGTGTTACACTATTATTTTAGGGGAAAAATCAGTAATTTTTTATGAAAACAGTTTTAAATCAATACTTGGGATTTAATTTTTTGATACCACAGAAATTTGTAAAAATAAACTCTACTAATTTTACTTTCGTTAAAGAAGTATATAAGTATTTCAGTACAACAAAATATTTTGATAGAAAAAAAATACTATTAAAGATTTAATAAATGCATAAAAAACCCATGAATTCATTGGTTTTTATAACTTCATACGTCTCACTAAGATGAAAATAATCGTAAAAATACATGGAAGTTCTTTAAATTCTCTCTAGATTAGAGAAAAAATTGCTGATTTCTAATTTTTGATCATAGATGCCGCTTCTAGAAATCAACAAATAATTTCCTTGCTATACTGGTATTATTTGAAATAAATTAATTTTACCGTTTTTTCCTATCATATACTTTATTAGATGAGTAGAATTCAAACTTTTCTTCTCCAGGGCAGTATTATTTGAGGTATCTGGTAACAAATGCCGAGCGAAAAGAATTTCGTTTGAGTACTGATATGTGAAGTAATAAGCTAAGTATCAAATTAAATGTAAATAGTAAAAAAACACATCTGTTTTTTTATAGTGTGAGTTGTCATAAATTAGTAATAAGCATTAAACTGATAAAACAGTATTGTTTTCCATAGATTAGTTTTACACATTTTCTGTATCATATATTTTATGAAACTATTTAATATGTTAAACGTAAGTTTCAATTTTTTCAATTTGCGTAACTGGTTATCTGCTAGAAGTGGGCTAAGGTAACCCCAGAAAGACCCCCTCTAGACCCTTCTAGATAGGCTCTTAAACTGCGGTCTGCGGTACGGAGACGCCGGCCCTTATAGCTATTACCGTGATCCGCGAAATTATGAAAAAAGGTTGTATGTAAACAGTTCAAGAAGATGATGAAAAGCCAAGAAGCTCGGAGGAAATAAATAAAATATGAAGCTAATATTAATATAAATATATATATATTATTATATTGAGTAATATTTTTATAATTTTTCGATTTTATGCTTGATTTTCATGATAGCGCTTAAAAATTGTTAAGTATTTACATTATTATTACTGTTTTTGTCAGATGATGACATTTTCTCATGTTTCTGTGTTTCCACTGACTAGGTGGCAACAATGTGAGCCATTTACAAATCTTTTATTATAACGTTTGTTACGAAATTAAGTTTCAACAGCCTTTCGTGAGATTGGGATGGGGTCGTCAAAGTAAGAGCGTAGGTAGGTGATTTTTTCCCCTTGGCAGAATAGTCATGAGCAACGACTTAATTATTATTAATCCCCATAATCATAGTACTTTAATAAAATCCTACCTATCCTTCCCTACAAATGTGATATTTTGGAAAAAAAAACATGAAATAGTAAAACTCTATTTTAATCTATTGTGACCCAGCTGAGATTTTGCGGCCCCTATTCTGATTGCGCCCCTGGTGGGGGCTAGCTCCGCAACCCCTCAACTATGGTTCTGTCTCAAAGAAAATTTCATCCAAAAGAAGAGTCTTTCGTCTTCATAAGTTTAAGAATCGTTGCTGTAGAAAAATTAGATTTTTTTTAATTGCAAAAATAAGAGATGAAATTCCCCATGGGGTCAAAGCACTTCTCAGAAATATCTAAGAAGCCTACCCAGTCATGTCAAATTTTTTCTACAGAATACATGTACATGACAGAACTTTCTTTGATCTCCTGAGCAATTTATACTATTTGTAGTCCTTACTTAATGAAGTGTATCAATCAAACCTGGATAGAAAAAAACTATAATTAAGAGAATAAAATACGCTTAAGTACTCTATGTGCTAAGTTAATTCCTGGAATAGATGAGTATTTCGGTTAACAAATATATGTGGGTGTACTTAAAAAAAACTGGTGGTCAAGGAACGCAGGGGGGGCGGTTAGTTAGAAAATTGACATATATATCCATTTTATGGAAGTAAAATAGGATCTTTTAAATTAATTTCTTTTTCTCAGAGGGGGGCGTCGCCCCCTCCGCCCCCCTTTAATTCGTCCTTGGTGTATAAATAAAACACTAAAGAGAGCTTTCTTAAAGATAAGGAAAAAAACGATCTTGGTTTAATCTTCTACCATACATTTGGTTAGAGGAAACCCTCGATGTTGCTTCAATCATTTACCGTACATCTGGTTAGATATAAAACCCCGATCTTGGTTCAAGCTTTAACCATATAACAGGTTAGAGAAAAATCCTATATATTGGTTCAAGAGCTTTAACCATATAATCGGTTAGAGAAAAATCCTAGATCCTGGTTCAACGTTTCACTGCAAAAATGGTGCTTGAGGAAGCATCGCTGAAGTGGTGAATCCTAGCACCACATTTTTCAAAATATCGGTTGCAGCTAAATTCGCACCGGAATTTCGGTGAAACGTTGAACTTTTTTTCTAACAGCGTACTTCACACTCTCAAAAGTTATTTCTTCAATTCACGGACATTTTGCAGCAATCAGTACTGCCAGAATATTTCCGTTAATTGACGAATATCCATTTCTTTTTTCTCCTGTCAACCGAAGACACTTTAGAATTAACGCAATTTTTCCCTCTTCTTCAGATTATCGGGTAAAATTCAAGGAAATATTATGTTTCCAAGGAGTACAGAAATTATTCGTTGAAAAATCAGGAATGAATTAGTGTATAAAGACGCACTCTTAAAAATTATTTCTTCCCTCAAGGAAATTTTTCTACCAGCAGTGCTACCGGAATATTTCCGTTATTTGACGATTATCCGTTTCTTTTTTTCTCCTGTCAATTGAAGAAACTTACCCGGATTCAACGAATTTTTACCTCTTCTTCATATTTCCGGAAGAAGAATTCATGGAAATACCATTACGTTTCCAAGGAGTACGGAAATTGTTCGTTTAAAAATGAGGGATAAATTAGTGTACAAATCCATATCGTTTTCCGATTTGGCAATATTAAGAATTCATTGATTTCTGAATATTGAATATTTCTTGCCTTGTCGTTTCACAAGTTTTTTGTTATGTTCCTAAATAATACATGAGAACAAACACTATGATTTACTGGTATGATATGATTTTCCCACCATTACAGGCTGTACAAAATATTTCTCGTAGAGGAGACCATATCCCACATCAAAAGTGAGGGCAAAATATTAGTTTAAGTGATTTTAGAGGCGGGAGTCGCTCTTCTTCCAGCATTTGAAAATATCTCTTTATGTCTTGCTCTGAAAAGAGGAACGGTTTTGATAAACCATTGTCTAAAAAGCAAAGCAAGAAATCTAACCATCCGTTTCTTGTTTTCGTCTTGAGGCAAGCTGAATTGCTTTAAAAAGAGAAACATATAGTTTTTCTTTTAAAAGAAAACGAGTGAAATAATGTTTAATCTGTAAGATACAATCTTTGAAAGGGGGCAACGGTAAAGCTTCCCTTTCAGTGCTCAGTGTAGTTTACTAGCATTCATCCTAATATCCTAAAATGGCCGAGTGGAGAACACACTGAACATGGTAGATGGCTGAAGTGTGAAGGTTACTAGTTCTGGCCTATCGCGTGACCACCGATTTAACGGTCTGGAGTTTTGGGCGGCTGTCTCCAGATGTGACGTGACGCGTTTGAATCCCTTAAAATATCCTCCGCTCAAGGCACACCTCCCAATCCTAGGCAGATGCCTTAGGTGTAGGCATCTGCCACATCACAAAACTCAAACTCATTTAATTTCGAGTGCTCTGCTGGAGTTCAGCGTTGGGATTGTATTCAAAGATGAATGCTGGGAAGTAACACAAATACTGAATAAATAGATAACCTCCACTATTATTTTAAAGATGGGAGTGATCAGGTTAATTATGAGTTCACTGGTGGGTAAAACCCCTTTTCGTACCCCCTTTCTTCGCAGTTACCCGATGATTTTGTTGTGGAAATGGATTTTCTTACTATGAACTTTTCCAAGATAATCAGAGGGTTAAAACTTTGATCATGTTTCTTTTTCTTCTCCGGAAAGTTAATTACAAAAATAGGATTCTTTTCGTAGTTTTCCGTTTGAAGGATGTGTTACTTCAATCTGATTTGAATGATCTTGACGCAATGTGGGTTGTGTAGCGGTTAAAGAAGGTAATCGGCCAAGGCCAGATGTTTGCAAACGCCTCGTCTTTAAAAAACAATTAAAATATGCAGTAACTTCACTTGACTTACTGAACACTTCATCGTTTCCAAGCGTTTAAATAAATCTGAATGGTGAATAATTCAGCAAAAAAATAAAACAAAAAATTATAATGTGGTGTTTGTTTGTCTATCGGTGTATGTCTATGTACATAAGAATACTTTTTTCTAGTCTTATTAAAAACTCTTTAAGTCCTACACAAACCAAAATCTACACAGTTACAAGCAAGACAGTTACCTATAACATGTATACTTAATTTGAGCTCAGTTAAATGCACCATATAGACATTAGCGCACTTTAAATGATTTGTGTCCATAGGCAGTAATGTATAAGAATGTTTCTGTGGAACTCAGGGAACAAACTATGAGTTCTACTCACACCACAATCTATGCAGGTCATGTGATTGGCACCTATGATACACCTACGCAATTTTCGTTCAACCAAATGCGCCGTTCAGACACTAGCGCACTTTCAAGAATTTCCTTCCATAGTTTCTAATGTATAAGAATTCTTTTATGTAACCCTGTAAAAAAAACTATATGCATATACACCTACACACTCCAAATTCAATACCGGTTGCACGAGGGTCGTCTGCAATATACATACCAAATTTGAGCTCAATCAAAGACACACATACACACACCACCACCATAAAAATAGCATAAATGAATAACTCATAGTATCTCAAAACGTGTATAGATATCAAAATCTCATAATCGATTTTTTCATGAATACAATACTTTCCTTACATGGTACATGTTCGACAAGTAAAAGTGACCATGACTTCATCGCATTCGGCGTGTAATTTTTGCTACACTTTGAGGCATTTCTGATCTTCTAGTTTACATATACAAGGTGGTTATAATTAAGCTTCCCCTATGGACAGTGCTCTATAGCTAAAGCGGGCAAACTGATTGTAACAAAAATTGGTATATTGGCTATACATAGGGCCCTACGAAGTATGCGGAAAATTTTTCGGATTTATGAGGTATCGATGAGGTAGTTTTCTGAAACTATACGGTATTTATAGAAATGCATTGAAGTAATCCGTATAAATAGGCAAATAACTACATTAAAAAGAACAGCCATATTTTAATCTTATAAATAAAAATGAAATTCTGTTTGTTTGTTTGTTTGTGGATTTGAGTCGTATACAAATCCACAAAAATGGACCTATCGGCCTGAAATTTAGCACAGATATGTAAAATAATATAGAATAAATCATAGTCCACTTTAAAACTTTGAAAGTCCACCCGTTCCCGGAATTTAAGAGATTTTTTATGCTCTTCACGCAAAAATCTTTCCGTAATTGTAACCCCTGTAGTGAAAAAAGTGTGAAATAAGGATCGTGGTTGCCATGTGTGGCGATTTTGCCGAATAAAATGTCGTTCGTATACAAATCCACAAAAATGAACCTATCGGCCTAAAGTTTAGCACAGATATGTAAAATAATATAGAATAAATCGTAGTCCACTTTAAAACTTTGAAAGTCCACCCGTTCCCGGAATTTAAGAGATTTTTTATGCTCTTCACGCAAAAAGCTTTCCGTAATTGTAACCCCTGTAGTGAAAAAAGTGTGATTTAAGGATCGTGGTTGCCATGTGTGGCGATTTTGCCGAATAAAATGTTTTAAATTCTCAAAGTAAAAATAAAAGAATAATAATGATTTTTTTTTGTTAGTTTATATTCGTAAGGTTATTTTTTTTAAATTATAATATCATGTGCATGGGAAATCAGAGCAGGAATGTAATGCTTTACACGCAAAACAATAAGAATTGAAGATTTCCGAGGCTAATGTGTAAATTTTTTTAGTTTGGCGAAAAAATAAAATGGCTGAAATATGGATTTTGAGTAAGTGAGTTCTAGCGGTTTGCACAGTTTTCGGCTTGGCGCAATTTATTGAGAGCTTAAGGAAATAGATTTTTGAAAACAAGTGCAAAGGTTTTATTAGAATACAGCGTTAAATTTTAATGATCCGTGAAGAAATAATGCAGTTATTAAGGGATTTCAAGCGATCTAACTTCAGAATTCTCGCCAATTGATTACATTGATTTAAGTTGGGGGAATTCCGCCAAATTTCAGAAAATTGAAATCTTCTCATTTAGTACATCGGAGTAACGATGAATAAAACACATTATAGTTGATAATTTAAAAAAAAAATCGGCTGTATTAAGGAATTCCAATTTTCAAATAAATGCGTGCTACTCTTTGGCGGTCGAACCATTTCCCATATTGATTGCTGCTAAGTCAATGCTTCGAATGATTCCCTGAAAAAACTCTTGCAAAATGGCGTATGTTGGCACTTTGGCGAGGCTTAGATTTGAAACTGGATTTTATTTGAGACTGGTATATATATAATAACACTGGTTATAGATAAAAATGAATGTTGGTATGTGTTTATGAGGTTGAAAAACTCCAGCACCGTTGAGCACCGTTGCACGATGAAATTTGGTTCACCTAAGTCTTTTATGATGGAGAAGGTTTTTATGCTATCCGTTTTCCTTAACTTGCCACTTGGTGCCGCAGCACAACGTTGAATTCTATTCCGTTTAGCCGTTTGCTATGCGAATATCGTCCAACCGATTTCGATGAAATTTGGTACACGCGAATATTAGAACACGGAGAATATTTTTCACTATCCATTTTGCTGTAACTTGCCGCTAAATGGCGCTGCAAAGCATCAACTTCTATACCGTTCGATCGATCGGCATAAAATTTTTTATACTTACACATTTGAGCACGAAGAATATATTCTAACTGCGTTCCTTTTGATGTTACTCACCACTAGATGACACTGCAATGCATTATTATTTTAACTCGCCACTAGATGACGCTGCAGCAGGCCAAATTCTTGACCATTCAAACGGTCGCTATGAAAATCAGTATACATAGCTATTTGAACAATGAGAATATTTTGGCGTTATCCATTTTGCTATAACTCGCCACTTGACGGCGCTGTAGCAAATCATTACTTTAATTAACTACTAGATGGCCCTGCAGTGTATCACTTCTTGACTGTGCAAATGATCGTTATGAAAATTGGTATACATAGATAGTTGAACACGGTCGCTATGAAAATCAGTATACATAGCTATTTGAACAATGAGAATATTTTGGCGTTATCCATTTTGCTATAACTCGCCACTTGACGGCGCTGTAGCAAATCATTACTTTATTGAACCACTAGATGGCCCTGCAGTGTATCACTTATTGACTGTGCAAATAATCGCTATGAAAATAGGTATACATAGATATTTGAACACGGGAAGAGTTTGGCGCTATCCATTTTCCTATAACTTGCCACTAGATGTCGCGTCAACACATGAACTTCAGTACTGTCCAGCCGATAGTCATGAAAATTCGTATACATCGATATCTGAATGCGAAAAATATTTTCGCCGTATCCGTTTTGCTAAAACTCGCCACTAGATTGCGCTACGCCGCATGGCCTTCTGCACCGTACAAACGATTGCCTTGCAATTCGGTATGCATGATTATTGGACACAATATAACGCGATATCCACTTTGCTATATCTGTTTATTACAATGAATAGTAATCACCACAAATCGTAATATCAAAAAGTCCATTCATTCCCGTGCGAAGAACGGGTACTTCAGCTAGTTTACATTAAAAAACAAAGAAGTGAGTATCACTTTTTCTCTAAAGTTTATGAAAATGAAGAGATGTTAGTCCTGCGACCGATGATTCCTTCAAACGCTTCCTTGATCGTATAATAGGGATTTATATGAGATTTTGAATGGCTTATATGTAGGCTTGCCAGACGTACAAAATCCTGGTGTCCCGGCCGGTTTACTTCACATCCCGGTAAAAATTAAATTTGTTTATAGATGACAAAAAATAATCAACTGTGAAGGATTATTTGGGAAAATTAGTACTTTGTCATTTATTTGACTGTACTGTATAAAAAGTGAAGAAGAGTGATGGTCTGCTAAGAATTATTGTTCAAATTTTTATTCCTTATTCAAAGTGTTTCTTCTTACTTAATTAACTTATAAATATTAACATATAAGAAATAAAATGTTTAAATTTATATGCTTGAGTCATTTATTAATACCCCTGTTTTATGTTCCGAATCAGTAACCATTTATTCATAGCATTGAGAATAAAGTACCCTCTAGAACGCTCCAGAAACCTCCAAGGGTGTGTAGTGTCGGGGTCGTCGCCTTACCCGGGGGTCCGGTAATGTACCCTCGTGGAAAAAATGTAAATGTGGTGTTATGGCCAATTATCTGCTAGAGGGATCTAGGCCGAGAGGGGATTGACCTACATGGGGTCTTTCTAAGGTATCCTAACCCGTACTTACGCGAAATTTCGGAGAAAACCACGGAAAACTCCGAACGGTTAGGTCGGTGAACGCGGCCTAGTTTTGAACCTGGCACCTTCCTGGCACACGTTGAGAGCATAAACGCGTTTAGTCATTGGTCGGGCAAATGTATCCTTGATCTTGAATACCCGGGAGGCAGGGGGCATTCCGGTGTCCCGGTTGAACATTTCAGAAATCTGGAAAGCCTACTTATATGGGGTTTTGATATGTTCGCAGGCCACATTCGGCCCGCGGGCCGGAGGTCGCCCATATATGGTCTACAGAGATAGATAAAACCGAGAGTACTAACTTTTCCTTGCGTGTTAATTTTGGAAACCTCTGTAAAACAACCCCTGAATTCCAAAATCTTACTAAGTTTTCAGCGGAACATCCCTTAACATATTCTTGGAGTATTGTTCAAGACTTGTTCATCATCAACATATATGAGGGACAATTGGTCTGGGTCAAACACTCGATCCGCTTTCACGAATTTCAGACCAGGTTATGAAAACGTAGGTTCGGGCTTTTTGGAGACGTCCATTTCTGGACAATAATAAACGTTCAAGAGGTTTTGGAAGAATATATGTTGAGAAAGATTTAAGAAATAAAAAATTTGCCGAAAAATGCCGTGTTATGCGAAAAGTTGTAATTTATGCGGAGAATAGCAAATTATGCAAAATTCCGCATTTTTGCATATTTTATCCCTTTGAGGCGCAACCCATTCCCAATGCTGAAAAAGGGGCAACCGTTGCCATCGCTCGGCTTAACTACCAGCAAGATGGCAGACGATCGAAACGTTCATCACGTGCCACAGATCTAGAGACCCTTTTTTGACGCAGCTGGCTGGGCACAGCCAGCCAGCGTCAACAGCTGCGGAACGTTTCGATCGTCCGCCATCTTGCTGGTAGTTAAGTCGAGCGATGGCAACGGCTGCCCTTGTTTTCAGCATTGGGCAATCTATCCAGCTGTTCTCGCATTCTTCCATTTTTCAGCAGATATCAGTTCTGCTAAAAATAAATAATCGTGACAATTTTTTTACGGGAAATGACGTGCTAAAAAGTAAAGGATTCTCGTGGAGCTCTGTCACCCGCAACTATTTTTATAGAAATCAAATCTATTCTTCGTGACTGCCAACAGTCAAAACGTCAGAGTTTGGTGTTCCCAGAGCGGGAACACTGCGCGTTAAAGGGTTAAAGGGCCCTAGATACACGATATCCGCTCAGGGAAATAAAAAAAAAATTAGTTTAAAAATGCCCACTATTAAAAATGGCAAATTCAACCATGAAAATGGCTAATTCGAAATATACAAAAAAATTTAATATTTATTCAATAGTTTTTAGACATTTATTCACGTTCTAAAAATTCCTCTAATCCAGGGGTTCCCAAACTTTTTTTACCCGCGGCACCCTTGTCAGGCTAGAAGCATTTCACGGCACCCCTTGTCAGACTAAAAACATTTCGCGGCACCCTTTTCAGGCTAAAAACTTTCGTGTCAGATTTCTTTTAAAGCAATATGAATATGAAGGTTAGAATGAAGGAGTTTGGATGCATTTTACCTTATTTTTTGTTTTGTTTATAGGGCTAACTATCAAGAAAGTACTGTCTTGGGAAAGGGATATAGAATTTTGACAATACCCCTATTTCAGGGAGTTCCTATAAAAGAGAGGCTACAGGACAGTCTTGAACTTGACTGAAATAGTTTTGTTTGAGCTCACTTAGTGATCGGCTTGGCTCACTTTCTTGGGGATACCGGTTCAGAGGAAATGATTGGATTATACTCCACCAAAACACTTTTCTTGATTATCTCCACGGCACCCCTGACATACGCTCGTGGCACCCAGTTTGGGAACCTCTGCTTTAATCGCATCTCGTGTACAATCTATATGCCAAATTTAGTACCAATCTGCTCTCGGGTTACATCTGCAGAAAAGCTGTTTATAGGGGAAGTTATTTATAATAACTACTTTCTACATTAGCCTGAGGTATTTTATCATGAAGAAGGGGTATTTTATCACGAGAATCCGAAAGTGTTCCATTATTAAAGCATAACCCAAACATAAACCACTTTATAGGTTGTATAACAAAACAACATAAACACGGCACGAAAAATTGATGTGGAAACGCCTTTGATTCCTTTTTTAAAAAGGGATATGCTCTTAGGAGTCCCATATCAAACGAAGTTATTACGGAAATGAATTTTCCATGAGTCAATAAGATGTGGAGAATTCATATGCGGCGATCTGCACAGATTTAAGGATCAAAAAGCGTGTATCACATCTTTTAAGGAACACAAACAAATAAACTATCTCCGTATAGCAAATATTCATTGGTAAGAACTTCTAAAATGCATCTCCTCCTTTCGCTCTCTGAGCAAATATTAGCAAAAAAAAAAAATCAGATGTAATGGATTTGCAGAGTTTGTAGAAAGGCTGCTTTGAGGAGAGATTCTTGCTGTCTAAATAAATAACTCTGCTCCAAATGGGAGATGAGGTGGGGGGGGGGGGGATCCATGAGTTGCATAAAAGTGTCTGAGTGTGATCTTGAAAAATTAATAAAGTCAAATTTATGTAACAAACATTTTAAATCAAAATTAATGATTCGAAAAATATCTCTCATATAAAAACCTTTCTATGATTTAAAATTAACAGATGCTTCTTTTACTCATGTCCCCTAAAACTAAACTTATAGCGATGAACAAAATGATATTTTAGAATCTAGAAAGGGTTCAGAAGGGATTTTATGCAGTGATAATTTTATTTGTTAAATAATAATGGCAACTTAATCAATTTTTTAGCGAGGTGATGAAACACAGCACACAGGGAAACAATATAGCAAACTAATTTTAGTCAAATATGTTTTTAAAGAAATACTACAGAATCTACCATGTTCTACATACTGAAAATTAGACCACATGCTCCCATCACCCTTGCAAAAATTAAATTAAAAAATTGAAAAGTAAAACAAAATGTCAGCTGAGTACTGGATGAGATCATCGCCTCTAAGTAGAAAGAATTTTTTAATAGAAACAGTGTTAAAATTCTGAAAGAGATTCGAAAATATTAATAGTATTTGATGATAATATAGCATAACAAAAATGGTCAACATTTTAAGCCTTTGTAGTGGCAGGAGCTCGTCCTAGAAGAAAAGAAAAGAATATGTATGATGTTTTAATGTAACTTAAAAAAGAAAAAGAAAACTTTTAGTTACAGAAACTGAACTGCGGAATCTGCATTCATTTCTGATAATATTGAAAAGTACTATTTTTTTTTACCTAGTATATCATATGAAAATCCATTATGCTTTTATTGTTATTATTACTATCATTTTTTGTTTTAGCTATCTCATAATTCTATTTAACCATTAATAGATTTTTTTTAGCATTTCTTATGAGAATAGTGGATCTTAAGCGATAGTTACAGAGGGTTTATCTTTCATTTATTTTATATCTCAGAAAATTATGTACACATGCAGTCTCATATGATTTCGTGTTGAAAGATCTTAATGCAATTACTAAAATGTATTATTAATTACAGAATCAGTCTTGCAAACTCTTCTCAATTGAATGGACTTCTTACAAATTCCACAGATGGATTTCTGTTCCGTTTAGTAATCATTCTTATGGTTTCATCGTCATCCACGCTGCAAAATCTATGGCGATGGAGGCTTTTGAGTGGATACGTTTGATCTATTTTTTCCCAGCATTCCTCTCTGTCATTCCAGCAGACCTGTTTCGGGTCGTTTTCATCCTCGCAAGTGTCGTCATAAACTATCATCGAATCGTTCATAACTATGGCATTTATCCACGGGGAAGTAAACGGCAAATTTGGAAGCATACTCCACATACCTCTAGCGGGATCAAAAACTTCCACTTCTGAGATATCTATGTTCATTATTGAACCTCCTATCACATATATTCTTTCTTTGTAAGCAACCAATGCAAACTTAGAACGGTGAATAAGGGGTGGAGTGAGAAATGTCCATTGGATGGTGATTGGACTGTATTTTTGCATAACCATTCTGTCGAAATTACCGTCATTTCCTACTACATAAATATTTTTCTCAATGGTTACTGCTCTACCATGGCTTATGTCCTTTGGGGGAACGCCCTCAAACCAGCTGTCGCTTACAGTGTGATAGAGTTCCATCTTATACGAAGTATTCCTCTCATCAAAGGCTTCACCTAGAACGTATACGAAGGAATCAATGCCCACGATGCTCAGTCCATAGTGCACATAATCATACCCAAAACTCATCATCGGCACCCACTGCATTGAACGCAGATCGAATTTCCGAGAGATTCCCTCCATAATCTCGAAGATGTAAATGCTGTGGCCTATTACAGTCAAGAAGTCCGGTAGAAGATCAGTGTCTGCTATCTTACACCATAAATCGGGATTTTCGTCATAGGTGACGCACAGTTCACAATAGTCGTAGACGTCCTCGTCATCGACAAGTGAGGAAATAATGTTCAGTTTTGTCGGTATTCTGTAGCTCAGGGGTTCTAAATTATAAACTGCTTTACAGCGCAAGTAGGCTGAAAGTATATCATGATATGTAATGCAGCAATATGAGAATTTAATTTTCTTTATATCCACCATGGAAGAACTATCAAGCACTAACCTATGCTTTAGAATACTCTTCGCTAATTTTTCATCCACTTCTTTTACTGCAAGACAGTGAAGAAGACGAGGCATGTGACGAATTCTTGGTAACACATCCTTTGATATCCATTCAACGATAGCCTGCCACACTGATTCTTCGCTGTAAACATACAAACTTCGATTACTGAGTATACTTTCCAATATTTCTAATGGTAAATCTGTGACGTAGGATGGTTTCTTGAGGAATATCATTTGGAATCTCGTCTGGATATACCTAAAACTTTCAGCAGAGATATTTTCGTCACATATCTGAAGCGCTCCTTGAAAAACTCCCAGACAGTTGCTTTCAGTGATGTTGGTTCTTATGCTCTGTCTAATCTTCAGCAGTAGATCGTCCATCAACAAATAGTCTGCCCCAATCAGAAGATCTCTGGCGTTTTTCTCGTTCATAGTTAAGTCTTTCGTGTAAACGTAGCGCAAAATGTCACTAAGGCATTCCCCGCTGATACCTGGAATGAAAAATTCCTTCCTGTCTCCAGTCATTCTGCAGAACATTGCTCGGAAATAATCACTGCACATTGCTAGTATTACTCTATGTACATCAAATGTGCAGCCATCATGAGTGTGTAGTTGTGCATCAGAAAGTTGTAAAATATCAGAATACATGCCGATTTCAAAAATATTCAAGTATTTTATTTCACTTTCTTTCATTTTTTTGTTACTGCTTTCTATTTTGATAGATTGCTTTCTGTTTTCCTTCGAGGGTTTACAACTTTTATCTATTTCAAACTCTATTTTCCATTCAATATAGTTTGCTTGTATTAAAACTAAAACTTATTATATACCTGAAGTGCTGAGATCGTTTTCATTTTTGCATTCTGCTTTTGTAAAAAAGGTATATTGTTGTGACGCTGTACTGATAGAATATAATGTTTTTAAATATTTTATTGTAAGATTATTGTTTTAACAATATTGTTACAATTTAAAAAGAAAAACAGAATTAAATTATTTTCCTATTATTAGAAAATAGGTATTGTTAAAACATATTTGTTAAGAAATCTCACTTTTAACATTCATTGTAAATTCAATTTTTATTTACAAAATCAGCTACATACCTGTTCTTCGTAAAGAAGGAAGGGAATGAATGTTTTCTTAACACAAGATTGGAATTAATTTCAACGAAACAGAATTCTCAAAAAAGCAAATTATTATTTTTCTGACCAAATTATTTGCATTACAACTACTCTAAAATAATAATTATAGCACAAAAGTGCTATGCTCAGCACTGGACATTTAACGGTTTGCACACCCTCTCAAAAAGTACTACAAATGTTAATTAAATTTTTTTGTCAATTTCATGCATTCAAATTTCTTCTCATAAAAATTTAATAATGTAAAAGTATGTTGTAACTTCGTATATTTATTTTTTGTCATGCATCTTTCGAAAAAATAATAATCTATTCACAAAATCGGAATAAGAAATTTTGCGTATACTCGAATACTTTTTTGAGTACGCGTATTTTGGATTTAATATTTATTAAATAGAAAGCTATTTTAATGACGAAAAACATAAATTATTTTAAAAGCCACCATTTTTTATACAATAGAGACTAAAACCGTACTATCAATATAAGTACTGAATACCTGTTCTAAAATGTCCAGATATTAAAAATAAAATTTCTAATATTTATTAAATAGAAAGCTATTTTAATGAAGAAAAACATAAATTATTTTAAAGCCAACATTTTTTTATACAACAGAGACTAAAACCGTATTATCAATATAAGTACTGAATACCTGTTTTTAAATGTCCAGATATCAACTTAAAAATGAAACTTCAAAATTTCTAACCAGTAATCTATTATTTAGAGGAAAAGATTGCTCTTACTGTTTTTAACATGCTATTTATTAGTTCTCTTTAGATACTAAACCACATTTTAAAAAATTCTGTAACTAAATCGAATTTAAAATCTGTAAGTCGACGGTTTTTAACGTGGTTAACGTAACAACGGAATGATATTTTTCTTACATTAATAAAGACATTACGGGTAAAAGCCAAGATGGTTTTGCAATTAAAAAAGCATTTGAACTTATGGTTTTTTAATCAATATATTGAAACCTCTGTTGAATAAACTTTTTATACGTCAGCAATATCTTAAACTGAAATGTTATTTTACAAATTCTTTTTTTTTTATGGATGCTTTGTCTCGGGGATTATTTTTATAAATATTTTGTCTTATTTCTTCTTATCTGTTAAAATGATTGTTCTTTTTGATAAAATAAATGCATTTATGCGTTTTCTTGAGTAAAATGCTTGATAATATATTTTTAAAAAATAGTGCTTTATTAATTTTCTAAATAAAATTGTAAATAAATAAATTTTGCCCTGTGATTGAGTGCATTTATCAGTTTATTTGTGCTTAAAATTTTACGACTCCTTTCTTTCACTTTTTGTGTTGCTATGTTTTTTAAGCACAATTACTGTATAAAATGCTGTAATACAGCTAAAACCATTCCAATACTCTTCGCGTTTTCTTTAAAATTGAAAATACATCTAAAGAAATTTCTGTGCAAAGAAAATATTGGATTTAAGATATCAATAAAATCAAAGTATTGTTTAATATTGTTGTGCCACTGAAACGGATTTTTATGTCAATTTAAGGACGACTAAACCATTTTTTTCCAACCAATGATCCACGAACCGGTGCTGGTCTGCAAGACTTTAGAACTGTTTCACGTATATCAAATTTATTAAAAAATAATTGGCAGCAAATGTCGCTCCACTTAAAAAATATGTTTGTATAACACTTGATTTGACAAATAAATTATATGCTTATATAATATTTATTATTTTTGATTGACGCTGTCTGCAAAATATTTCTACTTTTTCTGCTAGTCTTCAATAGAAAAAGGTTATGAAACAACGGAACCAAACTACGAAATAGAAATAGTAATTTGTTATACCTTCTTTTGAATCTACCGATAATATTATCCAGTTTATTTTAAATCGTTCCACAAATATTAACAGAATGTATATGAGTTATATGCAGATGATAGAACTTTATGCATTTAATATTGTTGGATAACATTTTTATTAATGTTGACTGCGGTTTACATGTAATAATGGTGAATTACATGCGGCATAAAACAAATATTGTTCAAATTTCCACCATGTAGGAAATATCGTGAAATAACTGATAAATATCTTGAAAAAACATTAAAACACTGATAATTTCAAGACGTTGATAAATTTCTTGAAACCTAGTTGAATACTATGTACTTGCTTAATTTTAGATGATTCTGAATGAAAAATCCAATCTTCTTAAAATAAGAATGATGTTTTTTTTTTTTTTTTTTTTTTTTTTTTGTAGAAGCAGATATTTAATACCCATAAGCGGAAATCCTCATACACGGGAAATTTTGTTAGAAATAATGATAAAAAAGTGTAAGGTAAGCACTTTGTCGAAATCCTCGCGCGACCAGTGGCCGAGCGTATAGCATTCTCAACTGGGAGACGGACAGTGTGGTTCAAACCCAGGCAGCGTCCGTCGACTTAGACATTCGGAGTTTTTCGCGGTTTTCTCCGAAGCTTCGCATAAATACGGGCTAGGAACCCTTTGAAAGATAAACTCGGAGGGTACCCACTCCTTCAGTCTAGTTCCCTCGAGTAGATAATCGGCCATAATCCCACAAATCACTATTTTTGAAATACCAATAGTAGGTTTCTATGGAGTTACCTCACATTACGTCACAACTAATTTCTTGCGGATAGACCAATATGAAAGTTTTTATTGGTCTATTCATGTTCTTGATGAATAGACGTCATTGGAGGGTCTTTTTTTTTTTTTTTTTTTTTTTTTTTGAAGAGTCCACTTTAATGTACTTAACACTACTTAATAACTCCAGTTGGTACAGGGACCGCTGCCATCCATTCAAATATTCTTCAGTTCCACTGTTCATTTATATCAAATACTGTTTAATAATGGATAGTTACTTAATTTTTCGAATCCTTTAATAAAAAATTAATATAAATTTACGTATAATTCTTACATTTATTCTTGCGTTCAAAATTTAGATTTAGATTTATCACATTATCTACCACAGCTTATAACAAATGCAGATTTTTTTTTTTTTTGGCAGTCTCTGTAGATCCAAATTACCTAATAAAATGGAACACTAACTGTTTGCTCAAATTTGCTGCGTTGTTTCAGATCTTGCTCGTTGCTTACTTTTGTTTGTTTCAACAGATAATTGAAGCACAATTTAGTTTATTGATTAAAAAAAATATATGTATTTTTTAAAAGGTTCTTTAAAATGAAAAGGTATGAAATAAATTTTAGAACGGGAAAATACAATACTAAAACTAAAAAAGTTGACTTTAATTTAACAGAAGAAAAAACAAATTGCCAATTTTTGTCCGTTTGAGTGCAATGTTTCTAGATTTTTAAAAACGAAAGAATCGATATATATATATATTGGTTCTACCGAACGAAACTGGAATACGGGAGTTTGGAGTTTGGGAAAAGTTTTACTTTTTAGGCAAGAATATGTGCGTATTGAAAAAGAAAAAAAATAGAAAAAATATTTGAAAAAGGAAATTAATCCACTAAAGAAATATATAAAAAGCGAGATGAGAAAAATAAAATATGTTAAAAGAGCAAACGTCTAGAACGGGATTTCTTTGCATATTTTTAATTTAAAATTAAGAAATACAGTTTAAATGAAATCAAAACAACGGTTTTCTTCTAAAATTTCATTACTCAACTTCTTTCTAAAAATAAGGCAAATGAGTTTCGATGCTGTATACTAATTTTTAATTTTATGCTTCAAAACGAATTTCATTTACTAAAAAAAAATCTCTTTTCAGTGTTGCTACCATGGTATTGTTTATAAATCCCCCCCAAACTGGTTTCTTTGTTTTAAACGGCGTAAAAAGTACGCAAAAAAAATCTTCTTTCTTGAACCACAGTAATCCACGTAATGAGATTTTCACTATAAATAACAAATTAATCTCTAGGGAAGCTTAATTTGTTATTTTAATGACTTGAGTTAATTTGTATTTTTTTAAAGGCTACTTAAAAATTTTAATATACGATATTCTTATTGTGAACCTAAGATTAGCACACAAAAACTTTTTTTCTTTACTGATAAGATAAAAATCCACACAGAGTTTTTTTGAAGCACAAAATTCATGTTAAAAGCAATCAAAAAGATATACTGAAATAGGAAGAATTGTAGTGTACAATTAATGTGGGATGCAGGTGTGAAATTACTTTTGTATCATGCTGCTAAATGCCATGGAAGTTTTATACTGCCTTTAATAATTTGATTTCAAAATTGAAAAAATTGGAGCAGGAAATGTTTTGATACAACTTTTAAAAACTCATCAAAATTACAATCATAAAACGTGTTGTTGTAGTTACTACTGCCCTCTGTCAACCTTGGAGCGGGACCAGATCCTCCATATAGGACGGCAAAGGGCGAAGAGCAGCGGCTTCCATTTTATTAAGCCCCAGCGGGAGGAAATCCGATTTAGCTCGGGGTCTCTTAGTTTTGAACAAATTCCAAATGAGAGATCTAGCATCTGGATTGGCATCCCCAGAGCCACAACGGATTTTACGAGCAATGATCAATCGTGCGTCTAATATAATATACTAAATATTAAGGTAAATTGATACTGCCAAGCACTGAAAATGTAAAAGTTAAATTATGTATGGCTGATCGTTTGTTAACACTTGCGAAGTGAGCATGCAAATTTTTTCGACATGTTCAACTGTCAATTAGTACGTCATGTCTATCGGACCAGTACACCTGGTACATAGGTACATCTGTGATTGGACATTGCATATTATACGCATTATTTTTTAGCGAAGTATTTACATGGAGTATTTTATGATATTCGTCTGAAAATATAAGAATATAAACTAAAGTTATCCTTAGGGAGTAAAATTATATTTTATTGAAAATTTATAATTGTAAAGAAGTTTTGGAAAATGTTGTCCATAAAAATGAAAATGTAATAATATTAACAGAATTTTTGCAGGCAGCCATTTCGTTGACTGATATCGAAAATGACATGCATGGTTAGTAGCTTAACATGGTTACTGGTTAGTGCAACTGTAGTTGCGACAGCGTAATTACTTTTTTAATCATCTTGCTTCAGAATAATTCTGCGCATCGCACTTCACGCATTGTTGAAATCGAAATATTAAATAAATTTCAGGAATCTGCAATCTCTGTCTTCTTGAAAATAAATGAGATATATTCTTTTTTCTTTCAAAGAAACTGAAAGTTTTGTCGAATAATATAATATGTTATTGATTTGAATTAAAAATGAAATGGAAAAGAAATTTTTTTCTTCGCTTCGCTGATGCTATTTTAATGGTATTGCGCGTCGAAAATTCAATTTCAAAGCTAGCTCACGTTGAAACAAGCTGTTCATTTTCAATTAGTCGTATGTCACGAGAAAATATAAATTTTAATATGAATTTCGGATTCAATTAAACTAATAACCTCGCTGTCCAGTTCAAAAAGTCGAAAGCGGTGTTTAGCTGCTCCATAAACACTGAAAGAAAAGCTGTGAAGTAAGTCTGATTTTAAATTCCTTGTACATTAAAAATTAATTGCGTTTTGAAATTGTAGAACGTACATATTTTTATAAATTTTCTAACCACCAAAAATGTTTTGAAAAAGAAATCCAGTTAAGAAATGTTAAATATAATGTAGTGCCGGGGAAAAAATATTGAATTTCAATTAGGCAGTAAGAATGTTGAGACTGTTAAATTGTACTTAAAAAAAGTAGCAAGATTTCGTGATAATGCAGATATGGATCGTGATCATGCTATTGCTTAGGAATGCTGGGAGTTTTTTGTCGTATTCAAGGTTAAAAATGCTCTAAATATGACTTTATATGTATACGAAAGATTGGCGTGACGGTTTTTCTTTTTCTTTTTTTTTGGGGGGGGGGGCTTTTAAAAAAATAAAATAAAATACTGCTTTAGGGTAACAATTTACTTATACTGTATATTATACAGTATGTATGACATACAGTACACTCATGTCCATAAATTAAGGATAATTCAGAATCACACAGAAATTGATTTCTAAAATAAAAATTTCACCTGTGGAATGATCACACACATCTTGAAGAAGAATATGCAAATTACAGGAAACCACCAGATGGCGTGGATGGTACGTCACAATGACGAGAGTGTAAGAGAGGGGTATATAAGGAATGGTGGCAAAGAAGTAAAATTGTTCACAAGCGCTGTGAAAGCCTTTCAGTGCAAAAACATTCTTTCAACAAAAAGCAACAAAGAACAAAAGAACAAAAAGCCTTTCAGTGCATAGTTATGGCACAAAGGAGGCATTTGGATGATGTTTTACGTGGCACAATTATCGGACGACTGGAATGTGGACGTGCCCAGCTGGAAGTATCCGAGGAACTTGGAATCGCCCAGAGTGTCATCTCCAGGCTTTGGCAACGATTCCAAGATGATGGTAATGTGAGTAGACGTTACAGCACAGGTTGCCCCCGAGTTACAACGCCGAATGAGGACCGCTATTTGGCAGTTACTGCCAAAAGAAACAGACGGAGTACAGCATCAGAGCTGTCTCGTCAGCTCTCTTCAGCTACCGGTACGACAGTTTCAAGGCAGACCGTGTACAGACGCTTAGGGCACATTGGTCTATATGCTCGTAGGCCTGTCAGATGTGTTCCACTTACCGCAACTCACTGTCGGCTGCGATTAACCTGGAGTAGAGAGCATGCATTGTGGACACCGCAACAGAGGTCTTGTGTGATGTTTTCCGACGAGTCCAGGTTTAGTTTGGAGTCTGATTCTCGCCGGACATTCATCTGGAGAGCGCCAGGTACCCGTTACCACCAAGAGAACACCATTGAAAGACACCGTTACGGTGGTGCAGGATGGCTCGTTTGGGGAGGAATTATTCTTGGTTCCAGAACTGACCTGCATGTTCAGTGTAACGATGACAGGCCACATCTATCGGGATGTCATTCTGGAACAACATGTACGTTTGTTTCGGGGCGCCATGGGTGCTGAATTTGTGTTTATGGATGACAACGCCCGTCCTCACCGTGCAAACATTGTAAACGAATGCCTTCAATCGGAGGATATCACCCGTATGCATTGGCCAGCATACTCACCGGACTTGAATCCAATAGAGCTTGTGTGGGATATGCTTGGCCGACGAATTGCAGCCCGTCAACCCCCTCCCACCTGTCTACCGGAACTTCGGAGTGCATTGCTTGATGAGTGGTGTAATATTCTCCAAGATCAGATTGATCATTTGATACTCCGCATGCCTAGGCGTTGTCAGGCCTGTATTGCATCGTCCGGGAGACATACTCCGTATTAACCATCCTACTAACCATGTTATACTGTTTTTTGTAAATAGGTTCTTTTTTGAAATTTGGTCAAGGGAGTAAAACTTGCAATTTTTATTAATTATGTCAAACATATAGCATCTTTTTTGCTCTTTACTTTTTGTTTAATAAATAGACTTTACAAATAAGTCAAATTTGTTTTGCTTCTTTCTCTTTCTTTGCCTGAGCTTCATTATCCTTAATTTATGGACATGAGTGTATATTAGGTTCCAGTTGTATAAACTTTTTTCTTTTTTTTTAAACTAGGTTTTACCCAAAAAATTACAGCATGTGCCATTTTTGCCCACCTATGTTAAGTTATTTTTATTTTTGCTAGACGTACGGCAAATGTGAAATTAATATATAAACTCAGACTTCAGTTATTTGTTCTGATCAAAATTACGATTTCCGAGGTTTATAGCCAAAATTTGCAATTTTCGCAGAGTTTTTCTGTTAATGTAAAAATTTCCTTTTTAATTTAGGCTTTTCATATTTTTTTTGATCGCTATACGCAAAAAAAACCTTCTCAACATTCAAAACTAATAGCATGACCGTTATCCAAACACATCCAATCAAATTTCCTTGAAATCATGTACTAGTTTCTTGGCGCACAATTTAACTGTAAGCAGTATTACTGTCAAATTACAATGCCAATATGTTTGCCTTTTCATAAGAATGATTAAAAATACTATCTGTGCTTCTAAAATTAAATCCACACACTAAAAAAAATTCAAACAGGACAGAACATTCAAAATTTCCCTGCAGAACACCACAAAAATACTCCCCCCTTTTCAGAATGTTTTTCTTGCATTTTTTAGTGATAGCTTTATTTCTTTTGAAGATGGAAGAAAAGTGCTGATTTTCAAAAAAAATTAATCTTTTTAAAGAGGGGCTAACAGGTAGTAAGTTATTAAATTCTCATTTGCTATTACTACTCCTATCACTGCATTCCCCCCCCCCCCCTACAGCATTTAAAATCCTCTCTCTCGCTTTAGGCAATTGCCACTTCTAATAGACGAAGTGTGGACCTTTTCATCATGAGGTCAGCCAGTGGGCAGCCAACGTTACCCCCTATGCAGGGGTGGACGAGCAGTGGCGTAGTGAGGGGAGTGCAAGGGGGGTCTATCATGCCTCGGGCGCCGCTCGCAGAGGGGCGTCAAATCGTCCCTAAGACAAAGAAAATTTGACAAGAAATGGGAGGGACTGGCGACAAAGAGGTATCATGCCCCTGGCGCTAGTGTTGCTCGCTACGCCACTGCGGAGAGTCAGCATTCATGGTTATTAACTTAACATGGTCACTGGTTAACGCAACTGTAGTTCTGACAACGTAATTACGTTTTTAATCACCTTGATTCAGAATATTTCTGTATCGCCCAAGCCCAATTTGGGTAATCAAGCCTAAGTTGGGAATTAAGGCCGGACCCCGGAGTATTGTTCTTTAGCTGTTACACAACCTGACCGGCTCGCTCAAAAATGCATATGGAGGTATTTCGTATTCATTGAAAGGAAGCAATTTCATGGATGCTAACAGAAATATAAATATCAGGTTGTAACGAAAGTTTTCCGCCAAATCTGCTTGAAAGACTAACTTCCAACTCCTTAGATAACTCTTTTTTAACTTTCGGTACCAAACCTGCAAACTGTCACGTGATGCAACAATAGCATTTAAAGCTGTACTCATTATTCGTTAATATTCTGTAGCTGACTTTTTGCAACACAACTGGAAGTAAATGATGGTTCTAATCCTCCAGAGTGATAATTCCATTTGACACACCTTGTACTCAATGATAACTATATTTTTTTTACAGATTTCATAACACAGAGTTATAAAGTAAGTCTCTTTCTTTCAAATGCCAAAAATCGTTTGACAAAATATGAGCAAATACGCCAACGCAAACTGTTTACTGACGATGTTTATGGTGGCGGGAAACTTTCGTTACAACCTAATACAATGACAAACCGTGCATTTATATCTCCTTCACGAGATTTGCTGATTTCAATGATGAATCGATTTTCTCACTATCGTGACTTCTGTGGGTCCACAGACAGCAGAATTTCAAGGGTTACTGTTCTTAGAATGTTTTATGAGAGACGGCGGCTCGCAAGAAGACCTGTTGTTTTTGTTCGGCTTACTTCTCTGAACAGAAAGAAGAGTGCGTTTAGCTAGTGTGGTGTGAAGATCATAGGTATTGGATTATGGGCGACCATTCTCTTAACCCTTTGAGGCGCAACCATTTCCCAATGCTGAAAAAAGGGTAGCCGTTGCCATCGATTCACTTAACTACCAGCAAGATGGCGGACGATCGAAACGTTCATCGCGTGCCACAGATCTAGAGACCCTTTTTTGACGACAGCTGGCTGTGCCGGCACAGCAAGCTGCGTCAAAAAAGGGAAATTGGAACGTTTTTAGATAATCATAAAAATCAAAGGAAATAAAAAATATAATAATAGTATTTTGAAAATTTCTCCCTTATTCGAAATCCATAGGATTTACTTCATTTAGAAACAAAATTTTCTTTTCGTAGGGTTTTCTCTAGTCCTTTCTTAGCTTTAAAGGTAAATAACAAAATTTAATCACCTCGGAGTGATAAGGTAAATTATTACCTAACTTTTATGGAAGTGGGTCCACTTCCCTAAGACACCCCCTCCCCGCTTTGGAAAGAAAGTAAGAAATCAATAAGTGTGCGAAATTTCGAGGTTTTATTTAAAAAAATTCTTAAAATTTATTTTGAATTTTTCCTGGGTATTTAAATAAACAAGTTCAATGATTTTGTTTCAGCTCATACTTTAAAAATAGTCAGAAAACTTATCAGATTTGAAATTCTTTTAGGTCTCAATGAATTAACTGAAACTTCAAAGACCTGCACGTCCAGGCTGAGAACTGCAATTTCATCACCAGAGAAAAAGACCGTGAAGGTCTTGATCCCAGATTTTGACGCCATGCTGACACAAAACGCAGCTGAGAATAACGGAGGTTTTGTCAACATGAAAGATTTCGATCCTAACGTGTTCAACGAATTCCTTTGGTTCGTTGTTTATTCTGAAACTTTCTAAAACCTCTTTTGTTACGTGTCGTCCTGGTTTATGTGCTGGCTGAAAAATATGATCGACGAAAATATCTCAAAAATATGCACATAAACTTCATGAAGATTCTCTTTCCATGGAAATGACTGATTGTGTCATCTGGTCATCATATGAAACAAGCGGAAGAACTGTGATGATTGCAATCCCGATTTCAATGAGTTCCTCCTGTCCGTCTGTATTTAAATAAATAAAAATAAATTAAATTTTTGAAAAATTCTCAGTTAATTCAGAAAGTCTTTGTCACATTTCAATTATCATAAATAAATGTTTTCGAATATGAGATGTGTGATGGACTGATCTCAGAGAGGAATTTAGAGCAACAATTTAATCTAACCGACAAACAATATTGTAAAAGGGGACTTTATTATTTCTTCTCGTAATTCTTTTGTAAATTAATCTCTGCAGAACAAGTTCTTTCTGATTTTTACTCTTTTTGACTCATAAAGAAAAGGAATCCCAGGTGGAGGAATCCTTTCTTTCTCTTCGTATAAAGAAACAATATATATGACCAAAAATTTTGTAAAAGGCGACTTTAAAACATTTTTCCCCGTTATGCATTTGTAAATCAATCCTGTAAGTGCTTTCTGAAAAAATTATTCGTATTGATGTACACAAAATATATCTAAATATTCTCCGAATCTTTTTTTTTTAAAGAGAGAAACAATAAAATCTAACAGATAATGTTTTTTTTCTAAAAAGCGACTTACAACCTACATTAGTTTTTTCTCGAAATTAAAAAAAAAATATCTACAATGCAAGTGCTTTCTGATAACACACACACACACACACACACACATACATACATATATATATATATTCTGTAAACCCTTTAACGCGCAGTCAAACTCTGACGTATTGACTGTTGCCAGTCACGAAGAATAGATTTGATTTCTATAAAAATAGTTGCGGATGACCTAGCTCTACGAGAATCCTTTACTTTTTAAGCACGTCCTTTCCCGTAAGAAAAGTGTCACGATTCTTTATAACAGCACTGACATCTGATGAAAAATGGAAGAATGCGAGAAACAGCTGGATAGATTGCCCAATGCTGAAAAAAGGGCAGCCGTTGCCATCGCTCGACTTAACTACCAGCAAGATGGCGGACGATCGAAACGTTCATCGCGTGCCACAGATCTAGAGACCCTTTTTTTGACGACAGCTGGCTGTGCCGGCACAACCGGGGCCTCAAAGGGTTAAAAAATAATAATCTTAACAATGTAAGTGTTCTCTGATTACACACACACACATATATACCCTATTGATGTACTCAAAATATATCTAAGAATTCCCCTCATCTCTTTTCCTACGCAGTCAGGTATGCATTGATAACTGCAGAATCGCCCGCTTGTTCGCTTTTGTGAATTATATATAAAGCGAAGTAATTCTCTCCCCCGTTTCCTTCCTTATTCCTTTTCCTCTTCTTCTGGCAGAACAAATCGCAAAGGTAACTCAATAACGCCAAAATAAATTGCCCCGCCTACGGTATACAGAAAGCAATATCCTAACAATTAGTCCTAAAGAAGGGAGAATATTTCTAAAGCTTTGCAATTTATGTTTACAAATAAGTCAACGAAGTAAATTATTCGGATTGCTATCTTGTTAAGTTTAAAAGCTGTCAGAGGGCTCTTTGTTAAAACTAGATGCTAGTTAGAGCATTGTATTAATATAAATTGCATTGTTTGCTGCGATTTGATTGTGCAGTTTAGGCACTCTAACTATGTTCTTTGTTGTTTCAATATGATAATTGAGTAAAATTAGTTTGCAAGAAATTTGTTCTATAAAAGGATTTGGTTATAATCATATATATTATTTCTCGAAGGTGTTTTTTTCTGGCGCGGCTAGATCTCATATATACTTGACAAAAAAAAAAAAAAAAAAAAAAAAAAAAACAGTTAAATCTTATAATTTCTACTTTTGACGAAAAATATCCAAAAATTCGGAAATTTTTTTTTTGAAAAAAATAAAAAACAAATCATATATGATTATTTCTCAAAGGTGCTTTTTTCTGGCGCGGCTAGATCTCATTAAATACGTGACAAAAAAAAAAAAAAAAAAAAAAAAAATTAACAGACTCCATGGTTCCAGGTTTCCATGGAGTCAGATGAATTGAAAATAGTTTCTTTAAAAATGAGTGGCAACGACAGATAAAAAAATGTAAGAAAAATAGAAGAGCTCGGAGTTGTCATTATGTTCTTTGAATGGATTGGTTTGTTTGTTTGTGGGTTTACAGCCGATTAGCTACGCGTGGGCTCTAGGCCTAAGGGTGGGGTGCCCTCCGTGGCGGTCTTTCTATGGATGATTGAAGGTAACTAGAAATACAGGTTTTCTTTGTAAATAGCTTGTAAAATAAATATTTAAATGAGGTTAAAGGAACTTTTTATTTTGTCTTTTCAATCGAGCCGTCTCATTTTGATAATTCAGTGAGTTGTATTCATCAGTCGCCGGCAGAATATTTTGTTCTATGCCATTTTCTCGAAGGTTTGGCGACATTTTTCTGGCGGCTCCGATAAAACTGTACTTATTCCCCGGTTTAATCTCACACCTTCGGATCCAACCGTACCCTTCCAAATGATGAGAAAACAATTCCCAATAAAAGTAGCCTTCACTATTACCATTAATAAAGCTCAAGGCCAGACGCTTGAAAGGGCAGGATTGTATTTGCCAGAACATGTATTTTCACACGGACAATTATATGTGGCTTTTTCACGAGTTCGCAAATTCAGTAATATTCATGTTTGTATTTAAGAAACGTATCGTCAAAAAATCAATGATGATCACATAATAACTGCTAATATTGTTTTTAAAGTGGTTTTATAAGAGAAAACAGTTAAAATAAATGTCTACTTTTTGAATGATTTCCAATCGAACATCTAACTGACCCGTGAAAATATTTAATAGAATATTATGTACCTATAGACACATTTATTCATTTTCACACTAAAATATTTACAGTTGTAGTATTAAATACGATATTGTGCGAAATTTTCGCACGAGTCAGCTAGTCATGTGAATTTATTTTGTCACAAAATTGTACCTGATATATTATGATTTAATTAAAGCTTTTAAGATTTTCGATTGGATTAATGAGCTCTCACAAAAGTTGTACGTTTAAAGGAGTTTCTAAGAAGATAAGTATTTTCTAGATTTATGACTGGAGAGACTATTAAGATAAAAATTGCCATTTTTGTTTAATTTTTGTCTTCTTTAGAGCACAATACGTATTTATCATTTTACTTTCGGGATCCAGGCACGGTAATAAAAGCACATTCAAGCAATCTTATGTTAATGCGAAAATTAATTTAAATATTTGTATTTGACATATATCGAACGTACGTTTTGGTGGTAAAAAGAATCCACCCTTTTTCATCTGTAATTTTGCATTTAGATATATTTGAATATTTCCGTAACAGTTGATATTGAAATACAAAAAGGGGACGTGCAGAAATAATTTCATTTTCATAGTAAATTTACATACATAAATGCCATGTTAAAAAAACTTACAGAAGTATTTCTTAAGTGTTAAATTAGTATGAGCTGAGTAAAATCATAAAAAATGTTTTCTCAACATTATTTATACAGAAAAGACCTTCTTCTTTTGAAAGCAGTTTACCTAGTTAAAAGTAAATATACTTTCGAAAGATATTAAAATTATGAAAAAATAAAAAAATAGCTGTTTTTCGGCAAATGTCTCAGATTCAAAGTAACAAAGAAAACTACACTTTCTAGAGTAAAAGACTTTTCAGTTTCTTTATTTGTTCGGCAAAAAAGAATCAAGTAAATACACTCATTCCCTAATCCTTAACTTTTTCTGTAAATTCCAAATGCTGTTAACATAAAGAAAGTCTTGCTGTAAAAAAATAAGAAAAAATCAACGGCAAACAGTTGGAAGCCAAAAATAGTGAGATAAAGCACAGAAAAAAAAGTTCTAATGCAAATTTAGTGACTTGTTCAACATTTGCTGCTTTAATGTTTAATTAATTTAATCATTTATTTGTAGGCGTAAAGCTAATAGATAATAGTTTTGTCTAAAAATCAAATGAAATGTTTAAACATTTTCTATTCTACAAAGAAAATGCGTTTTTGCATTAGCAATTAATCTCGAAACATTTCAAGAAGATTTTCCTCATTGAACATTACTTAAATCTTGCGAAATACTGACTTAAATCAGTGAAAATATCTTGCTCATGAAGTCTTTTATTTGGATAAGAGTATGTTAATTAACTAAAAATGTATTTAAAATGCATGATGGAAAAATAATCCATCACACTTACGTTTTAAAAACAATTCGTTTGGAATCTTAGAGCTGAAATTGGGCTGTATAATAATTTAAGTTTCGTACTGACTCAAGTTTAATCCTCTGAAAATTTTAATTAATTTTCAAAAATCTGTTAACATATATTTATTTATTAACTGTGTAACTTTGTAATTTATTATACGTAGGCTGCTATTTGTATTTCTGGCCTTGGCAACAGAAATCGCGGCTAGGCAATCGCAGACGATTTAAATCGAAAATTTGATATTTGTAAACATAAATTCTTCCGAACGATTTGCCATTTTAACTTGATTTGTGTCGTTTACAGGAAATTTAAAAATTCATCTTATTAAAAAAATGGAGTTGACTCGTGAACATTTTCGTGCAATTATTTTCATAACTTTCGACGTGAATTGCCAAGACAAGAGTCGCTCTATGAACTTAAATCCTTATACAGCGATGAAGCACCATCCTAGAGCACTGTAAAAAGCCGGTATAACGAATTTAATCGTGGTCGGTTTCGATCCAGGACGAATTCCGTACAGGTCGTCCAATATCGGCTGTTGTGCCAGAAAATATCGGTGCTGTGCGAGAACTGATTAGGCAAGATCGTCATGTGACATACCGTGAGATTGAGGTGTCTTTGGACATTAGTATGACAAGCATCAGTAAGATATTACATGAACATTTGACCGTAAAAAATATTCTTTCGCTTTGGTTCCCGCATAATCTGAAAAACGCTCAGAAGAAGGCTCGTATCGATTGGTGCAAGAAAATGCTGACAAAATACAATCAATGTACATCAAAGGCTATGTATAACATCTACACAGGTGATGAATCATGGATCTATGCATATGAACCGGAAACAAAACAGCAATCGACTGTATGGGTTTTCCAAGACGAACGAAATCCAACAAAAATTGTTCGAGCAAGAAGCACATAGAAACAAATGGTTGCCTGTTTCTTCCGCATTACCGATAACGTGGCGACAGTGGTGTTAGAGCAAAGCAGGGCGGTCAATTCTGAATGGTACACGACTACTTGTTTGCCAGAAGTCGCCGGAGATATTCGAAAAAAGCAGAAGAAGAAACCCATAATTCTTCATCATTACAATGCGAGCTCTAACACATCGGCACAAACAAAGAATTTTCTGAAATATCAAAACATCGAATTGATGGGTCATCCGCCATGCTGCCCTGATTTGGCACCCAATGCCTTTTTTATTCCCGTACATCAAAAATAAATTACGTGGACAACGATTTTCGACACCCGAAGAAGTGGTTCATGCATTCAAAATGCATGTTTTGCAGTAACCTCAATCGGAGTGGAAAAAGTGCTTCGAACATTGGTGCAAACGCATTCAAAAGTGCATCAATCTTCATGGAGAATATTTTGAAAAACAATAAAACCAATTTCGATCCTAAATATTTGTTGTTTCATTATTAGGCCTGAAATATAAATAGCAATCCTCGTATAGGTCCATGATTAATATTTAAGGAATAAAACTCGAGATCAATGTTTTTGCGACACCCTGTATACATATACTGGTTATAAAAAATCTGACACTGTGTACTATATGAGCTTATGTATACATGCTTATTTAAAACAGAACCATAAAAAGTTGTTTATTTTTTAAATAAGCTTGCACTTAAATTGAGTAAATGGCCAGCGAGGGTGAATCTCTAACATCCGAAATTTTGTGATTAGTTATTACAAGCTTAATACGGTGCCAAAAATTCCGTTTATTTATTCAGGACTCATTTCACATAGCATTCCCACTCTCGTAAAATTTTCCTGACAACTCTCCTATAAATAGAACAAAATATCATGATTTAAACTTTCGATGAAGAGAAATTAGATTTTCAATAAGAAAGTGGGAGCTATTTGTAGAATGTTTTAATTATTAATTTTCTTAGTGTTAAAAGAATCCGGAGTCCTTTAGCTTAAAATGACACGACTCTATGTTAACGACTCTATGTTAAAGTTTTATTTAAATTTTTACTTATTCCACATTTTATGAGTGTTGATTTCAAGAATTCTAAAAGAGACAACTAAAAAGAACTTTTTGTTATTGCTGTCTGTTATGTTCAGCATTTCTTGTATTTTCAGATAATTTATTATTTGAAGCTCCAACACTACAAGAAGTAGATTATCATACTGAAACTTCGTATAAAGAATTCAAATAAAAATAATACATTACTCAAATTGGTAGAAAATTAGGCTTATATGATCTTATCTTTTTCTCGTTTCATAACATTATTAATTTAGTATCGTGATAGTGTTATATTACAAAGTGTCGTTAAGATGTTTATGGATTTAAATTTCATTTAGATTTGTGAGAACTAAAACTTCCACCAAAGCTTGAGAATACATGTGACGGGTTACAAACGTCTGCTCTATGATGCAGATTGAAATAGAAACAAATCCGGATCAAACAAGTGCGAGATGACAGCTACTGTATTTTTTTAATTTGAGCCCCTCTCTCATCTAAATATTAGTCCTGTCAAAAATGTGACTTAGACTGTCAAATTCAAAAATAGATGAAGATTCAATACCACGAAGAAAACCCACAGCTTTCAAGTTTTTAAAAATAACTCGCACGTGAAATGAACTTTTAAGTAAACATAGAGGGTGGGAACATTAAAGAAAAATATGGACTCCTAAGTGATTTCTCCCTTTTTTGAACGGAACTAAGCACTACTTGCTAGAGTGTATTCCCCCACTTTTAAGAATCGATTATTATTGTAGCAAAAAGCCCGTTTCTGTCATGCGATGAATGTCAGATCTCCGTATTATTGATTACTAAAGAAAAAATAATAATTTAAAAAAATATGAATTTGCTGTTGTAGTTTCTCAAACGTTGTTGTTTCTAAGCTCTAGAAATTCAACCGAATGTACTTACTTTCTCGACTATTTATAACAGCTGTCTTTATTTTGCTAAAATTAAGCTTAAAAAGGATTTTTCGTGTTACACCGACTCAGAGAAACGCATATATTCTTCATCAAACATCAAATAATACTGGATAAATTTCAAATAACAGGCCTATCTTCCTTAAAAATAACAAAGATCTAAAATGCTTCATTGTCCAATTACTAGTTATAGGTAATTTATTTTGTAAATTAAAATAGAGCAACAAATAGTTTTTAACATGATAAAAATTTTGTATTCTCGTGTGAAACAGAAGTGTGAAATTTTTTATTTTCGCCTGCACTGGCCCTGTAAGTTGAAACTCTTTTCCCATCAGAACACCAAAATTCAAGCAGCGCCCATCTTGATTAGTGCTTAGGAGGGTGACAACTTCTCTGGACTGAACAGCTGCGGGAGCGTGTACGTTAAATAGGGCAGGTGCACGCAAAAGTTGTCGTGGCTGCAAAGTTGAAACGATACCTCAGGTCGCGCCAATCCAGGTGCAGGCATCTCATCTGAAATTGGTACAAATTTATGAGACCCCACTTCAAAGAGGGTTAAATCGACCGCATACTAGGTGCAACCATGATACAATGGCCAGTAATTTGGAACTATGCAGTGGTAAATGCCTGGACGATAAGTGTCTGTCCTAGAAAAATAATATTACATCTAGAAGTAGGGCTACTAGAAGTGATGTGCTATTTTTAGACAATTCAAATAATGATGATAATTAAGGTTTAGACATCTGAATTTCTAAAAATCATTGATAAGTGTTTATTTTTCTAGTCAACTAATCGTGCAAGATTACAAAAACAGCAACAACAGCAATAGCAAAATATTACTATCCCTTTCAATTTTATGTTTTACTAGCTGCTACCCGCGACTTCGCCCGCGTCGGTTATAGAATTAGATCAAGCGAGAAATGAAGCATGTGTGCATAACAAATATGTTTGCACTACAGACAAAAAAAGTGACTGTATTTAAATATTATTTATTTTTTACTTATTTTAAATGGACTATAAAATACATGGTAGTATACTTGCAGTTTTCTATTAGTGAAAAAGTTTTAGAATCGGCTCTGTAGTTACAGAGACACCCATAGAGCGTAATGTATTAGAATTATTTTGATTGTTCCTGTAAAAGAACTATTTATGCTACAGCTATGAATTTCAGCCAATAATACTCAGTAATAGTGCAGCTTTCTATCAGTGAAAAAAGTTTTTAAATTTATTCAGTTATTACAGAGATACACATAGAGCGTAATGTAATTCTTATGAGTATCCCTGTAAAAGATCTATTAGTGATATATGCCTAATAGTTAGCCTATAATACTCAGGGCCCCAGCAGTGGCTGAGGGGTTCTGCTCTCGAAACTGGAACGCGAGAGGTATCAGGTTCAAACCACGGTCGCGCCTGTCGACCTAGCCGAAGTTTTAAGTGCTTTCTCCAAAACCTCGCATAAATACGGGATAGGATCTCTTAGAAAGTCCCTCACAGAGGGCAAGCCCCATATAGGCCTAGGAACCTAGTGCAGTCAATTGGCCTTAATCCACAAACAAACAAACAATAATACTCAGGAATAGTGTAACTTTTAGGGATGGACGCGAGACGAGACAGAGATTTACAGCTTTTTTGCGAGACGAGACAAGCATTTTTAACATTATGATATAGGGATTTTTGCGAGACGAGACAAGCTTTTCGGCTGTTTTGCGAGACGCGAGACTCCAATTTTTCGTCTCGCGTCCATCCCTAGTAACTTTCAATCAGTGAAAAAAGTTCTAGAATAGGTTCAGTAGCTACAAAATGCCCAAAGAGCGTAATGTATTAGAATTATTTTGAGCGTCTTTGTAAAATAATTATTTATGCTATATGCCTGAAAGGTTGCTTGTATGTTAATCCAGGGTATAAGCTATCGTCATTCCAAATTTTATCGAAATTCGGTCAGCCATTTTTATGTGATTCGGTCACAAACATCCAAACACACAAACGTACACATATATATTATTGATAGGATTTAGAAATTTATGAACTTTAAGAAACACTTTTAGACTTTTCTTATGCTTTTTAGTTTGGTGTAAAACCAACGTAATTTCTATGCCATTTCATGTTTTTCAAATGCACGTGTTTCTTGAAATAGAATTTCTGCTTTATTCCAAAAGCATAAATCATTTTGTGAAGGCGAAACTCGTCAAGATTGATCACCTAAAACGGTTTTTAATAAATATATAAAAAAGTAATTAAATGTTCAAAATTCTGAGCCTCAGGTGAGCTTTAGCAGGTGAGCTTTACCTCAGGTGATCTCAGGTGATTTGTCGCCTGAAACCATGGAGCTAAGAAGAAGAGCTTTTCCCGTCTTCTTCCCGTGATACGCAAATCGTCAATTTGGTTTTGCGTCCACTATTCACCAAAGATGAATTTTTCGACAAAGAATCTTGCGATGAACAGTCGAATTATTAGTATTATTATTATTTTTTCGAAAGTTCACGTACATGCTCGGTTTGCGCAAAAATTTGGCAACAAAGGCACTCGCAAGAAACTGGTCTTTGGGTGATTTCCAACAGCAAATATTTTTCACTAACTTGTGTCCACCAGGTTTTTTTTTAGACCTCCCCCCCCCAGTTGTGGACCTTGGTTGTCTTTTTGGACCACCAAATTTCCACCGCTGGTGACTTCCCTAATTATTTCTCAAAGAAACTCACATGATTAACGTGCTAATCTGAAGTAGAATTGCCCACCGAGCTTGTACCTCTTTGTTTGGGCATATGACGGGCTAATTTGAGAGCTAACTGATCCAGCTATCATTGCATGAAATGCAGTTTTAAATTCCATATTGTAAATTTGAAAAATAGACTTAGTCACAAATATGCGTTCAAGTACTATAGGAAAACAAAATTAGCATTTAAACTAATATTGTACTTCTTTGATGTCTGATAAATAACAAATTAACTGGAAACAATGCGTTACCAAGAGAATATGTAAGCGATGCAATGAAAAAAAAATTTTGATAAAAAAAATCTGAAAGGCTGTTAAATTATTCACAAGCATAATTTTCTCTTTGATGTTTCTAAATAGCTATAATTTAATTTGTTCAAAGTAATAAAAAATGAGTAAATTGAATAATTATTTTAATTCTACATGTCAATCCATCTAAAGTGCATTTTGCCATAAACTTGAAACTTGGTCATTTGTTTTCATTTATACGGATTACTACTTATAATACAATTTTCGTAAAAAATTTTCAGTAGATATTATCTAAATGTGTTTTGATAGACTTTGACGAATAATTAGTTTTTTACTTATATTTTTACCATTAATTCGTTTTGTCGTTCAAACAATTTATAATGTTCATCAATTACACAGTTATAATAATTAAGGAAATCGTGAAAATTTTAAAAGGGCATAAAAACAGTGCCTGTTTTTCGTGCGGCTTGTTACATATGTTTGAATAAATTAATTAACTATTAGGTTGTAACGAAAGTTTCCCGCCACCACAAATATCGCCTGCAAACAGTTCAGTTGGTGTGTTTGCTCATATTTTGTCAAACGATATTTCTCATTTGAAAGAAAGGTACTTACTTTAGAACACTGTGTTGTTAAAAAATATCGTTATCATTAAGTACAAAGTGTCTGAAATGGAACTATCACGTTACTGGATTAGAACCATCATTTACTTCCAGTTCTGTTGCAAAAAGTGCTACATAATGTCAAAGATTACGTGTCTAGTTTAGATTCTAATGTTGTATCATATGGCACTGTGAAGGTTTGATACTGAAAGTTAAAAAACAGGGTCTATGACATTCAAGGAGCAGAGCTATCTGGCCGGCCTACTGATGTTGATGAGGGCCACCTGCGAGAACTTGTGGAAGAAGATCAGTATTTAACCACTTGTGAGCTAGCTAAAGAGTTAGACATTAATGCCATGCCCATTAGTCATGCTATGCATCACATAAACTTCATGTACAAGTTCAATCGCCGGGTGCCGCATGAGCTGACTCAAGCAGATTTGGCGGAGAACTTTCGTTACAACCTGATAATTTCTATTTATCATTTCCATGTACGAAACAATTACTGGTTACTTTTCAGTTTTATTGGTACAGAACATCTGCACATCTTCAAGAGAAATAACAGAAAAAGAATGATGTTAAGGTGCTGAGAGCTAAGATGTACAGTAAATTGGACTTTTACATAGTATTTGTTAATGACTGTCATTAATTCTATCATCCGTTTGAACGTCGGTGACTGACCAGAAGTGTTGATCTTCCTGAAATCACAGATAATTCGACATTGCTTGCTGTCATGGCTTCTTGTCATCTTTTCCTTTCGGACTTGGCCATTTGACTGTCATCATCTTAATATTGTCAAGCGTTGCCACGTTCTCCAATGAGCGCGCTCATCAAATTAATAGGCACTGGTTCTTTGTCCATCTTTCTAGATTGATAGTACACCCCGCTATTTTTGGAATTGTTTTACTAAAATAAACTGAAAAAGACAAGTTTTGAATCTAGGAACAGAAAAAAGGCCTCTACTAAGGAATTCGAGATAACCATTATCAGTCAGTCAGCTAAAATCTGTTAAAGTCTTAGTTACACTTACAAAAAATAAGTTTTTAATATTATTTTTAAATAAGTAAAGAAGAAAAACTAATACCAAGAATAAATGAGGTAAATTCTTAAACACACGTTTCAGATGTCTTCGGAGAGTTGTGGTATTGCGAACAAAAAGACTGCTTTGATGATGTAATAAAGTCAATGTCGTTAGGTGGCTAAAGAATGCTCTAGAGAAGTAAAACACGCGTACAGAAATCTGCAGTTAAGTTTCTTTGGGACAAAAATCCGTTATAGAAAAGATACATTTGATGATTATCGTAGTTTTGCCTCTCCACCGCCCTCACACTTTTTTTTTTTTTTTTTTTGTCCTTGCATTTATTTTGAAATCACCCCATTTATAAATAATAATAATAATTTACCTTGATGAATACGTTTTTTTCGCCGTTTTATTTTGTTTTGCATTTGAAGAAGTTGTAAAAAACATTTTAACCCTTTCAGGCGCAACCCTTTCCCAATGCTGAAAAAAGGGCAGCCGTTGCCATCGCTCGACTTAACTACCAGCAAGATGGCGGACGATCGAAACTATCTTGCTGGTAGTTAAGTCGAGCGATGGCAACGGCTGCCCTTTTTTCAGCACTGGGCAATCTAACCAGCTGTTCTCACATTCTTCCATTTTTCAGCAGATGTCAGTGCTGTTAAAAATAATCGTGACAATCTTTTTTTGCGGGAAATGACGTGCTAAAAAGTAAAGGATTCCCGGGGAGCTATGTCACCCGCAACTATTTTTATAGAAATCAAATTTATTCTTCGTGACTGGCAACAGTCAAAACGTCAGATTTTGGTGTTCCCAGAGCGGGAACACTCCGCGTTAAAGGGTTAAACTGTTTCATGATTTATAGAAAATAACGTTCTATGTGTATTATGAAATAGTTAAATTAATAATTTAATAATGTATGTTAAGCGCATATTAGTATATGTACTTAACATACATATAACTATTACTTATATTGCCATTGATTAACTGTATCGTACATTCTACTTGTTACCATATAAATTATATTAGGAATATTCCTTATGCTGCATTTAATTCATAAAATATAGTTTAAAAACTATTGATTTCAGCACAACACTATTTATTTTGGAAATGCTTGATTTGTTTTATTCCATTTAAGTATTAACTTAATAACTGCAATTATTTTTTAAACTGAATATCTTGTATGAAAAAAAATAATACAGAAAATTTTAAAGATCAGTTTACTAACTGTAAACTTAAGCTCTTTATAGAATTTACAAGATAAACAAATAGGCAGTGCAATACCACGATTAGTTTTATTAGTAGTTTAGAACACAAAGCTATACACCAATAAACTTAAACGATGATATTAAATTATCTTTCGTTTATTAAGCCCTATACTTTATTCATCTTAAGATTCTCCTTAATTAACTTTTATTGTTATCATGGTGTAAATCTGACTGGAAGTTCCTTTAGTAGATAGGGAAGTATCGAGTATTTCACTTTATACACATATATTCTAAAGACCAGACAAACAGTTTATTGACTCACAAAGTTTTGATTCCTAATAAACTAGTTGGAAAGAAGAATTCAGTATGAAATTTGTCACTTACAGGAGTTAAGCTTTTGTCAACGAACGAAGAGATCTCTCTTATACGAAGGAACCGACTTAAGATAAGCCTGTCGTAAATTTTGATAGAGAAGTGTAGTTGTTTCTAATTTACTTTGTCCTTATTATGTCTAGTAGTTAAGCTACTTTTTCAGAAAAGATTGTTATATATATTCATAAAAATGCTATAAGATTGTTAAAATATATTTTTGACCTTCTTATCTCTACAATAATTAAGAAACATGTCAAACAAATAGTGGGACATTATTAAGTTTTACTAATGAGGGCATTGCAGCCCGGTGACTTAATGGTAGCACATTGAGCTGCCATGCCACAAGTCTGTGAAGGAGAATTATTTAGGTTCGGGATGATTTAAAGATACTTCGTAGGTTTACTTTTTGAAGCAATCTCATATGGTGGTAGCGTTGAGGTGAAGTGCAACAACCAGGTTATGCCACTTTGCGAAAACTGTTACGAAGAGAAACTATTGTAGAAGACAAAGCTTTTATTTAACATCTTAGAAGAGATCACATAATGGTTGTGGCTGGGAGATTTCTAGCTAGGAAAGTCAGAAGAGAATCTGATTCATCCCAAGTCAAATGCAATCGAACAGAGATATGGAGGTTGACAAAAAGTAAAACCTGGCATATTAAAGGAACGCCCAAACGAGAGGCAATAATACATTCATCATTAAAGACGCCGAAAAACCGCAGTATATTCTTAGTCAATAGAGAGGAAGCAAGGCATAACAATGACATGACAACCAACTATTGAAGATAAAAACTAGCCAAGTTACAGTAAACTCGTGTGATAGAAAATTAGTTCAGCAGTATTTTAACTGATGTGAGTTCATGTTCATATTTGGTAAAGAAAGAAATAAAGTGCAAGACATTTAGCATAGATGCATATTAATTAAGCGTAAATGTTCTTCATGAGAAAAAGATGTTTCTTAACAGGCAGGAGAATAAAAGAAATGCAACGGACTTCGACTTATTACTGGCATAGAGAAACTGGTGAAAGGATAATTTAACCATACAATTCGAATAGATAAGCAGTTAACTGAAACTGAAAATTTGGGAAAAAGCGTAATACAAAATTTTGAAATCTGGTGTAGTTAAATAGAGAAAATTTAAAGTTAAAATGTCTGATTTAAAATAAATTAAATTAAAAAAACAGAAAACAAATGACAATTACTATTAAATAATATATGATCTTCATCACAAGGTCTGGGTTCGATTCCCGGGCTGGGCAAGCCCGGGAATCGACCTCAGATTCGACCCCCAGAATCGAACTCAGCCTTTCATCCATTGAGTGGGTCGATAAAATGAGGGCAAAGCTCGCTTGGGAGTTAAACACTAGGGGTTTCGCGCAAGGAGGACCCCCTGGCCGAGGCATATACTCTCGCACCCCACAGTCAATGGTCGCAAAGGCGTGGTTGGACAGCGCTGGACTTGGCCCCGCATACGGGCTATTGCGAACATGTTTAACTTTAATGAAGGCTTTAAAATTAGAAAACGAACGATCCTTGTTACTTTTTGAAACTATACTTAATTATTAATCTGCATCGGTGTGGATGTGCTAGTTTAAAAGAAATTAGTATATTTAGAGCTATTTAAAACTTAAAGAAAGTTGAAAATTAATTTTTTTTAAAGTTTTGTTGACCTGGGTTTGTTTACAGCTTCCTCATTTGCGCGTTCGCAGTTATTTTTTAATGGAATCATTTGAATTTTATTCTTCAAAAAACAAAAATCAAAAACGTAACATCCGCTTTATTTTAAATTTCCACAATTAGTTAAGGAATGATTTTTGGATGTAGACGAATTTACAGAAACAATGTCGACCAAATACAGTTTATACCGGATTCTTTGAATTAATAATTGATTAAAATTGATGTTGCAGTGGTATTTAGGAAAATAAAAGGCAGGCGTTCTGTTGAAGCTAGGTTGTTTATACAAATAAATTGGTGTTTTTCGTTGATAAAAGCGATCAGTTCTAAAGCTAGGTTTAAGTTTTTTTTTGCAATGATTTGAAGGATGTTCGAATACATGGAGACCTATTCCCTTGCAAAAAATATGTGCACGGTATAAGTACACAGAACATTATTTGTTGACAGTTGTCAAAATAAAAATGAAATGAGAACGTTCAGATATGCAATTTTTACCCTATTTGAATGGCATATATTTTCTTTTCTACATAATTTTTAACACTACATCATAAGATATCAATTAAGTATCTTTGGGAGAAAGAGAGAGAGAGAGAGAACATTTTTTAAAAACGTTACATTTTCATTCATATTTACCTTCGTTAAAATATCAAGAACAATTTTTCTTGTTAGTACTGAAGGGAGAGCTCGCGGTGGGCGCTGTATTTGATCCCGCAAACTCCGCGTGGTAGAGGGATACTATAGGATACTACCTTCAGGAACGGCCTACCTATTTGGTTTAAAGCCTGTTTTAGTTCTTGAAGTGTCCTACTGTCCTGCTGAACCCTAGCTCCAGACTCAGGTCCAGCAAGCAGCGGTTTCCCACATTTTTTTTTATTTTTTTTTTTTTTTTTTTTACAGCACAATTTTTGGATTATAATTGGTAAAATACATCAGTGTTATACAATATAAAAGCAGTTAGTTTACATTGTTTTACGATTGCTCACAATATTGTTCTTAGTAAAATTTGACCACAGATACATATATTTAACACGTTCTTTTTTTTTCTTTTTTTACAATTTTGAAAGTTAAAAAAAAGTAAATAAATATCTAAAAGTAAACAATAGGCTTGAGAATGATAAACTTTAAAAGTAATTTTGAAAAATTTAAACATAAATAAATACAACTAATATTCAAAAATGTGCTTTAGAAAGAAGGTTTTTTTTTTAAATTTTGAAAGCATGCATATACATATAATAATATACTGAAAAATAAATTTAGGCTTCGATATGACAAGTGTATTTTTTTAATCTAACGAAATAAGAGCAGCAACATAATTTCTATGTCAGGAAATAATGCTAATAAATTCATAATTAAAAAAAATTGTTCTATTTAGAGGTTTTACGTGGTTTTTATCAACTGAAATTTTTGTATTTATTTAATCTGAATCGCTTTCTGGTGTATGAGGTCTTATATCAATCGGATGAATATACTTGGGTTGATTATTTTGTAGTTCTTCAATCCCTTTTATTATTTTGTTGCATAAGTTTTTATTTTTTAATACATATGCAGCCGACTGCTCATTACTTTGTGAAGGTGATTTTAAAACTCTGTATTGATTTGATAATTTACAATTAGTGAAATAATGTAATGAATTTCCTTGCATATTGCATTTACAATAATCGGAGGAGGCTCTGTTTATTTTAAAAAAATATTCTGGGAATGGTTCATGATTGGTAAAAAAAGTTAAAGGTTCCTGTGTTCTAAAAGAAAATCTTCTGATGGTTTTTTAAAGTATTGGTAAGTATACCTGCCTGTAACTTCTGTGCCCCATAATATTTTCCATTTTTCTAATTAGTCCTTTTTTAATATGTATTTTAGGTAAGATAGTGGGCTTGGAAGTGAAACGCTTACTATTTCTTGGAGGCTACTACCCTTTTTGTTTTTAGTGATAAAATTACTATTGTAGATAGCTGCTTGTTTTGCTAATCCGTCTGCTAGTTCGTTTCACATAATCATAGAGTGTGCTTTTATCCATTTAAATCTTACTGTTTTAGGTATTTATGTAAGGAGAACTAAAATTTTATGAACTAATTTATTTGTAGTTATATTATTTTGTAGAATTTGAATACTTGAGTTGCTGTCAGATAAGATTAAGCATGAATTATATGACATTGTTGAAAACCATTTTAATGATCCATATATTGCATATAATTCTGCCTGAAAAATGGAGTTGTTGCTGTTGAGCTTAAATTGATTACTTTTTATCAGAATATCATCTTGAAGAACACAGTATGCCGCTCCGCAACCTTCTTTCATTTTAGAGAAATCAGCATAAATTTTAAGGTCTATATTCATATTAACAAACAATTGAGCTGGGGGAAGCAAGGGATCCAACAATGATTTCATTATAGGAATGTCATAATCAGAGTAGTTGTGTACTGTGTTATTTATTGTAAGTTGGGTTTCTAGTCTTGAAATAAATGCATATTTAATTTCTTTGAGAATAGTTAAATGGACCTGTGCAATACCTGTTAAAATTTGGAGGCCTGAATTTGGGGTTGTCCTGTATGATCTTCATATGAGTAAAAGAATTTTGCGTTGTATTGATTGAAGTAACCGTCTTCCGTGTATATTTAACGATTCATACCAACATGTGGAAGCATAAACTATTGATCTTTCTAGAATAGCTTTATACCATATTTTCAATATATATTTACTTATTCCATTTTTTGATGAGGAAAATTTAAAAAGCTGTTGTAGTATTTTGTCTATTTTATTACTTATGTATTTCAAATGAGGTATCCAAGACAGTTTATTATCTATTATAACTCCGAGGTATTTAAATTTGGTATCATATGGTATTATAACATTATTAATTTTAAAATACGGTCTTCTTTTTAGTTGTCGTGGTTTACCTATTGATATAGAAGTACACTTATCTATGGATATTGTAAGACTGTTATTGTTTGACCAAGTATTTATAACCAGGCCAAAAAGTACCCAATTGCTCAGCCTTCAATTGCCGAGGTCTTGCGTGGAAGAAGGCCGTCTCGTGCCGCCACACTATTTCCCTACTCTAGAGAGTCAGTCGAAGGCTGAAGAACGATGTTCCTAGCGTCATGGAATTTCTACCACTCTTTGTGGATTTTGAGAGGTCACTGCCACGCATTGTGGACTTCGTGTCGTGTGCCATGTGATGTGGGCTTCGTTGTCGCTCGTTGCGGGTTTTGTATCGTGGGACATTAAGGGCGCTTTTAACTGATTATGGACTTTTTCTACCATACCGTTAGTTTTGGGGTAGCCATTGTTAAGACTGTCAGTCGATACCCTGTGTTTGAAGTTAATCACTAAGCCGTATATACTCAAGAAATCGACCACCAAGAATAGGATGGGAAGTATCCGCTACTACAAAAGTCAATGGGAAAATTTTCCTCAATCCTTAGTCCATTTCCATATGTGTAACACCGTAAGTCTTATCAGAGTACCGTTTGCTGCAGTTACTGAAACATTTCTCTGCTTGTTAGGTTTATGCATTTTTGAATAGAGACAACTAACTGATGCAATAGTATCTTCTTTCAAGTTACTTCTACGAGAGGTAAAACATTTACTTAATCACTTTTACTATTATCACGTCCGGATCGCCAATGAAGGGAGAGTCTGCGGCGGAGCTGGATTCGATCCTGCAAATTCCGCGTGGTAGAGTGAGGCGTTTTCCGACCAGGCCAAAAGATATAGCCAAATGCTCGGCCTTCACTTGCCGAGGTGTTGCGTGCGAGAAAACGGTTTCGTCTCGCCATAGTATAAAACACAACAAAGTACTTCATTTAAAAGAATGTGCATACTGCCATTGTTAAAAAAAATTAAGCGACGTGATGGTGGTAGAAATCTATTTTATACAAAAATTATGAATTATTATTTTTTTAAAATAAAAGTAGCCTTCTGGTAGGTATCTAGCTTTTCTTTATTATCCTAGACTGCGAATGCAACTTAATGAAAGTAGTACCAGCTATTATTTCATTTGAACAGAAAAATCTTGGACTTAATAGAACTCGCTGTTTTAAAATGTATTTAATAATACAATATTTATGACAATATTGATACTACTACTACTATTAGTACTATCGCAATTACTAATAAATGAATAGATAAATATCTCCGTTCTGCAGAATTGATATTTATAAATAATTTTAAGGCTTATAATATTTTTACTTTACTCGCGAAGGAAACAACGGGGACATATACATAACTCGACAAACTGGGGACATACATAGAGTCCAAGTTTGTCACACCAAATAAAATTTGTAGAATCATTTATACAAAGGGTGCAATTGATACAAAGTACAAAAACAATAGAAAAATGTGTTTTATGTTAAACTTATGAAGCAGTCCTATTAAGTACACCCTCCAAAAATGTATTAGAGCAAGAGAGAAATTTCCTATTTTAGATTTGCGAATAATAATTGAGTTTTTGAAAAACACACAACTTGATAGATATATGGAAAGTCATATTTATACATAGCTTAATTCATATTCTATGATAAATAATTTTTACTATACGAAACCAACGAACAAAATTTCTCTCTTGCTCGAATACTTTTTTTGGAGGGTGTACGTCTTAAAAGGAGTCAGTATGTAGTAGAAGATGTTCTGTTAACTTTTGTCCAAATAATTTCATATCTCTTATTAAAAAGTTTTTTAGAAGTAAATAGATCAGTCCAGTAAAAAGCAATATAAATAAATAAATAAATAAAATGATAAACTTCGACAATTCACATGTCTGTAAACTACTAATACAATTTTAAAAAATAATGCCGAATTAATAATAAATTAAAATTCAGAATTATCCAAGCATAAGTTTTATGCATTATTTTATTAAGGACTTCAAAAAAAGATTAAAGCAACATTAGTTTTTAATAAAATACATAGAAAAATAAAATTATCTTGTTTTAGCACAACATTTTTCTATGTTGGAATTGATAAGTTGGAAATTTTTACTTTAAAATAAAACATGAATATTTTCATTTTTAGTAAGTAGTATGAATAAAGCCTTGAAAATTCTAAAGTTTACCACTTTGAAAAAAAGTTTTATTATTCATAATCATAAGTTACTAGAGAAATTCAATTTTTGAAGGTATAACGAAAAACGTAATTATTGGCAATTTCATAAGCCTTGCTTGGAGAAAACTTTCACAATAAATAAGCAATAATTAGCGAAAAGATAAATACATTTTGAAACAACTACTGTATTTCAATTTCTGGACTGCAATTACGTTGAATATATATGAGAAAAAATTTATTATGTCTGATTTACTGCATTGCTTTATTCATACTTCTCTTTTCTTTCTCTAATGACATTGTAATAATTCTAATTAAAAAAATGTTATGCCACTTTGCTAAGAAAACTAAACTTTTTCATACAGTCAAATGTATTCGTCATTGTTCGGAAAGTAAAATTCTATCGACACTAAATATAGTTATTCTCCCTTTAGGACGCAAATCAATTCGTTCATAAGAAACAACGATCATTGAAAAAGAAATAGTTCTTTTCTAGATGTAGATTAAAATTGGTAGTATATTCAGTTCCGTAAAAATTATTTTTTACATTGTGAAATGAAATTTACATTGATGAAATATTAAAATATGCATCTTCAATCCACTGTCTTACATATGGTTGTTGAAATTATAGTGGATCAATCATTCAGCATATATATTTCAAAAAATCTATCTCACTTTTAGCGTAAAATTCAGTATCAAAATGACTAACTATTGATATTAGTCAACGAAAACCTCAAATAATGCGTTCATTATTATTATTATTATTATTATTATTATTGAGTGAAAAGTAAACTTAAAAAGAATATTGACATCAAAAAGAATAAGACATTAAAAATTAGAGACACAGAATGAAAAAATCGAATTAATTTTTTATTTCTTCACGTGGCAACTAAAACAAGATCAAAAAATATTCAAATGGTTTATTCATGATGCGATGAATCTAATAATGAATCTAAAAATACTGGATCTAATGATGAATCTAACAATACGACAACTGGCTGTGACAGCCAACTGCGTCAAAAAAGGGTCTCTAGATCTGTGGCACGCGATGAACGTTTCGACCGTCCGCCATCTTGCTGGTAGTTAAGTCGAGCGATGGCAACGGCTGCCCTTTTTTTCAGCATTGGGCAGCATTGGGCAATCTATCCAGCTGCCCTCGCATTCTTCCATTTTTCAGCCGATGTCAGTGCTGTTAAAAATAATCGCGACCATTTTTTACGGGAAATGACGTGCTAAAAAGTAAAGGATTCTCGTGGAGCTATGTCACCCGCAACTATTTTTATAGAAATCAAATCCATTTTTCGTGACTGGCAACAGTCAAAACGTCAGAGTTTGGTGTTCCCAGATCGGGAACACTGCGCGTTGTAGTCCTAATGATAAAGAAGAAGGTATAAACCTTCAACTAGTGGTGTCCTCACTGTGAGGACACAAAACTCTGACATTTGACTGTCAGTCACAAAAATACTGAAACATCAGTCTTATTTGATTTCAATAAAATACTTCAGGATGACACAGTTACACGAGAATCCTTTACTTTGTAGCCCATGATTTCGTGTAAAAATTGTCAATTATTTGTAAAATTGATCTCAGAATTATTCCCGTCAGTACTAGCATCAGCTGAAAAGTTGAGAATGTGAGGAAAATACATCTTTGTAGAAGAACAACTGAACAGACTTCCCAAATGGCTTTTGGGACGTGTCGCACAGCCAGCTAAGTCATAATCATAAAAGCTCTTTGGCTCTGTTTCACGCGATTGGTGATTCGATCGGCTGCCATGGCAAAATCAAGCGATAGCAACTGCTGCAGTTAATCAGTGTTGGTCAGAATATACAGTTATTCTATATCCTTGAGAAATGGTTTCGCTTCAAAGGATGAGTCATGGGAAGCAATATAGCAAGAACACGACTAACTCGATAATGAAGTGAGCTGAGTACTTTTCGACACCAGTGAACATAACTGAACTGTCGCGAGTGTCTGCTCAAGTAAAAAAAAAATGCTGAAAATGAGAATGTTAAAAAAAATAAATAAAAAATAGTGTTAAAAAAGCCAAACTGCTTTGCCTATTGATCTTTTGTAGCAATTTGCATATCCTTTTGGCTAGGAGGGTATGAATTAATAATGTGAACATTGTTATTATAGGTATTGAATGCATAAGATATCGTACGAATTTGTTACTGTGAATTGAGACAGTGAACTGATTAGTAGTAGGCTTTTTCCTTCATCCATTTTAAATAACATTTTAAATCAGCACATTCTTTAGGAAGAAGTAACGCAAAAATTACAAAATAATTTCGTCAGATTATATAGTTCATATTGTTGGTAGTAACCCTGATTTTGACCAGTCATATTCTAAAAAATAAAAATATCAGTGATTTTTTTAAAAGCCAAACGTTAATTACTTTATGATTTTGTGAACCAAAATAGATGAAATATATTTAGCCTTTAATCACGCATGTTTAGTTTTAATTAATGATTTGCTTGAAATGTACATTGTAAACTGAGAAAGATAATAAACATTTTTGATTAACTATTTAAGACGTAGTCTATTTCGTCTAATTTGAAACATATTACCTAATATTAATATTTAAAAAGAATCCCTTATATATATAAAAAAAGAAAGAAAATCATGTATTTATTCAGGTGTTGTCATTGAAATTAATGACCTTAAAATCTCCTGTCCAAAACAACGATTAATATCATATTTTATATCTTATATTTAATTCAACGTGTGCTGCTGAAAGCTTTATATTAATTAAACTTTTCAAGAAATTTCAATTCAGTAATATTTCAAATCTTTCATAATTTTAATAAATAGTCTGGAAAACTTATGTCAGGCTGGTCCCATTTGGGAAAGTAGTAATACGCACATTTAATTTCAATTTCGAGGAAAAGGGCACGAATGCAGCTGGAAAACAGTTTCTGACAATTTAAAAGACAAAACGGAATCTCCAACGTAAGCGTTTTATGATAGGAAAGTTTAAAAAGTTTGGTTGTGCTCTAATACTCTCTAATACTTTTATAACAAGTCCAATCAGATAAAAATGGAATTTTTTATTTATGCAGTGAAATAACTGCCAATTTAGAAAGCTCCACTATTGAACTCTCGTAAATGCATACAAAGTAAAATAAAACAGGATAAGATTTTTGGTTTAAAAAGCCAAAGAAAAGAAAAGATACCATCTACGCACAGGCACACAGTGAAATGCGTTGAAGATTAAAGCCGCTTAAAGGCCTATTTCCACTTCGAGCGACTTCAATGTATTTCAATGGCCGACGGGAGACTGATACGGGAAAAAATCTTCCGTTGCTCTCTCCATTGTGTGTGTGTGTGTAGGGGAGGATTGTGGTTTTTATTCATTCGCTTTTGTCAGTGGATCCCGACTGGTCATTAAAATGTGTTTTGTTGGATAGCTCAAACGCTGGTCCATGGAGACATTTAAAGATCCATTCAAGCAACAATAAGCACGAAAATGAATTTGTACGAATAGTTTGTACGAATAATTTGTAATATAATTGGAAGATTAAAAAGGCACATGCATAATAATCTCCCGAACATTCGTTATACGGATGGTGATTAGATTATTATAATAAAGTTATTGATTTTAAAAATATAAGACTCCAAACATTTACCTTTATATTATAATGTTTAAACTGCCACTTCATATCAGCAAGTAAATAATTATAATAAAACTTAAACATATGAACACAGTCAAAAGGAACACAGCTACTTAACGCTTAATAAAATACTTAAAAATCATTTTTCAATTACTTTTGTATGGGAAAAAAACTTCTGTAGTAAAAGAGTTCAAATACGTAACGTGAATTGAAACACATTTTCCAGAGTTTTATCATAAATTAAGTTACATTTTTTTGACTTCTATAAACCTTTGATTTATTCCTTACTCCCACGCATGCTTCCTTTTTTATAGTATTACTATTATTACGTATGAGTAGGTTAATATTCAAAGAAATAATAAAATGAAGTTCTCTTTAAAAGTATTTAATAGGTTTTAAACTCATCATTCACGACATACCACGACATACAGATTTTCTTCTATTCTGCTGTGATTCTTGCAATTTAAATCTTCATATATATTCGGTTAAATTTTTTCCCTTCTGAATTTTCAGATTTAAATTAATTTTATATTGTGTATGTCTTTCAATTCCATAATATAATATGTTAAATCGTCTTTGCTGTCTTTCTGTTCTGCATTCATTTGATTTTTACTATTTATTTCTCTTGATACTGCACATATTTAGATTGTTCCCTGAGAAAACTGGGTTGAGTTAATCACTCCAGAAAAAAGGAGATCATGTTTTTCGAAGAGCCCTATTTTGTGAAATTTTTAAAGAGAGTTTCTAAACTAATTAGTTCTCATTAGAGCAATTATCTTTTATAGAATATTCAAAACAGAAAATGGGGAAAAAATATATTAACGAGGTCTCTTAGTCCGATGAAATATAAGACCGTTAAGTATACTACTTTGTTAAACTGTTTCATTTTTATTTTCAAGGGATTTTGACAAGTTGTGGTGTAAAGTCGATGATATATCTCATTAATTATAATTAAAAACGATAATTATATTAATTAATATAATTGGAGAAGAAGCAATTTGTTGAAGAAGAACAAAAAATACTGTAATACACTTGCTGCAATTTCAAATATGAACTAAGAGTAAATTACATTTTATATGGTTAGTAACATTTTTATCAAGTTTAGACTTTTTGGGCGTACAAATAAACATACTCAGAAAGAAAATAACTAAAAAAGAAATGTAGGCACCTCTGAATACTACCCACGTACGAGGTGAATTTCTAATGCAATTATTAAATTAATGAAGCTAGATTAATGACTACCGTTAAAAAAGCATACCTCTTGGGGAATACTTCTTAATTTTAAAGCTTTTACAACCGCATAGTGATTAGTAAAACAAATGAAACAAGCTGTGTGAAGTATTTCGTTTCATCAACTATTCTTAGATCATTATCTTTTTCATATAGTTTTACAAGTCCTTTCAAAAAAAATTGCAAATGCTAAATATATCATTTTCAATGAAAAGCATTCTGTCGTAAATCTCAATAATTTCTACTAATTTTATTGCGCTTGAAATGAATGAAGCCTCTAAAATACGTAACAAAAGAAGGCTGTTTGTGAAAAGTATTTTTCATAATTTTATTTATAGAAAATATAATTTAAAACACACTTTTGATTTGATGTGCGATTTATAGTAACTAAAACGGTTTTGACTGATGAATGGTTAGTAAGAATATTAAATTTTTTATGACTTTATTTCTTAGTCGATATTTATCTTACTATTTATGATAAATTTTACTCAGAAATTTTAATAATAATTTTTCCTTCTTGAAATGGAGTCCGCATTAAATTCGTATAAAAAGTACGTTTTAAATGTCTTTAGAACAGTACTTTTTATTTAATATTTAATAAGTTGTAGACGCATTAAAACCAAGTTTTAGACACATAAAAACAAGAATAATAAAGCTAAATAATGCTTACGCAAAAAGCATTATATTTTTGGAGTGTATGTATTGTTGAATTTTATGCTTAATAAATAAAAATAAGATTTTTACTAGAGATCATTACAGTAATACAGTAGTATTGTTGAAGAGAAAATTTGCAAATTTCTTTTCAACAATACTACTGTATTCTTATTTTTACCTTTAAAATTCTGAATTACAATGCTAATTTAGAATTTTAAAGGTAAAAATAATAATAACATTCAGGAATTGAATTTTTTGTACCAATTTGATTAATCACTTAAATTGTTTTCGCATTCATTGGGAAATGCGATATTACTCCATCATTTAAGGATTCTTAAATATTTATTTGATACTAGCAATCCCGAATGGCTTTGCCCGTGAACAGCATGCATCAGGTAATAAAGCAAGATTTTAATGGAAAAGTAACCGTGTGATTTAGATTAAAATTGCCGGAGTTATTAAATATTTCAACCAATTAATGAAGTTTTATTGTTAAATCCACAAATTTCGATGGAAATTTATGAAAATTTGGAAATGCTAGATCATTAGACGTTTTAAATACCAAGAAAATTTTCATGAAACCTGATTGAAAAAATTGGGAGTTATTCAATATTTAAAACAAAAAATCGATCTATTAAAGGAATCTTTAAAAATAAAAAAATCGTTCAAGTTACAAAAGAAGTCATACTTTTAGAAAGAGGAAATGGGCTGTAAGATTCCGAAAGTATTTATCATGTACATATGTAAAAACGCACTTACTGCAATTTCAATATTACCATATATTAAGCTGTCGTCATTTTCTCCAAAGAGTTCTTCTGTTGGAAGCCGATGCTATGAGAAATTTTTGTATTATACACATACATTTTGAGTGATTTATAACATTTGATATCTCTCCAGATGTGAAAAAAAATGTGAAATATTTATAAAACAAAGTAAAAGGCAGCCCCTTCATAGAAGGTGGCATTGGTTACTTCTATACGTTACCAACAGACTTGTTAGGTGTCCCCTTTATAAAATGACATATAATCTATGTCTTGATATAATGGTGAGTTTTCTTAATCATAAAAGTAGATATCTCTTAGAAATTGTATAGTAACCGTACTCTTAGAAACGATCATAAGTTAACTGAATATGAGGAGTCCCATCATTAAAGAATGACATACCCCTTTTTATTCAGAGTGAAATACTGCTTCCGGTTGTATTTTAACTTTTTTCTTTCTCTTATAGGAGATTCAAAATGTTCCTTTTATGTAGAATGATTTGTCACTCTTTGGTGGATTGGAAGTTGGTTGCATTCTCTACTTCAAAGTAACAATTTCTCACTCTCGGAGATCAAGACCGTACATACAATCGATAAAAAAGCAGGTCTTTAACATTTGCAACCCAATTAATTTTTATCAGTAAAATTGATTTAATCCAATAAATTTGTCTCAAAGTTTTCAAAATAAAACGAAAAATTTAAGGACTAAACTAAACATTATAATACGATGTGTTCCATTATCACATTCTACTAAATACAACTGAAGCATTAAAATATACTACTAAACGTATCTTACAGGATTAAGATTTATTGATACTTCCAGTATCTATTTATTAGAAAAAGCTTCCCTGCTTAACTTTTAATTCTATCTTGATACATTAAGCGGAAGTTACTTAGATGTCTGACAAAGTGCCAAACTCATAAATTGCTGAAGGATTATTCTGACAAAATATACGATAGTCTGGATGTTTGAGATATGATGTTTTCTTGGGACTTCTAAAAATTTTTCAAGCAAGTCAATTTTGCATCCTGTTACATGAATGCAATACCTGAGGTGAATTTTAATTATTTTACGAAATTTTCTTTTAATATTTTGACAAAGAAAATATAATGTTGAGAATATAAAAATTAAATTTACTTATTGGTAGTATTGAGTAAGTGACTAAGATTATCAAAGATACGTTTCAAATCTGTTAAATATTATCTTAAGTCATAATTCCGTAAGTTTATAAGATATGAATATCCGACATTGTACAAATTTGTGAGTGTGTTACACACAAAGGGAAAAATAATTCCGTGGCATTTTTTTAGTAACAAATGATTTATTTTACAAATTGAATGAATGTTACAATTGCTCATAAAGCAAAATATTTCATCTTACATTATTAAATAAACTTTAACACATTTAAAAAAATCTTTCCAACAAAACATTATTGGGTTAAAAAATATTGCTTTCTAAATGAATGAAGTATTGCTTTTTATTTTGCAGATACAAATACAAGTATTCAGTTTCATCTGATTGAACTTGGCAAATCACATTTATTTCATTAAAAAATATGAATACCAGTAAAAATGAAATTCACTTCTTTAATTTTATTTTTTCTTCGTTCAATAAGTTTAACTTTTTGCCTATCAGTTTAGAAAGAAGTGTCAATGAAAATGTCAGGGTGCCACATGTTACACATCAAAGTATTTCTCCTTTTCTGTCGTTTCACCCAATTTAAAGCGACACATATCCAACAGTGTTTCTAGATTAAAAGGTACTTGTATGCTTGGCTATTCGATAAATTCATTTTTAGAAATTTGTTAGAACGTACGTGCTTTGAGTAATAATAAAAGAAAACTTTTTTAAAGTTAAAAAATATTTATGTAATTTTCACGTTGGTACTTACATTTTAAAATAGTTGCTTGTCATAGATAATAATATGTATACTGATTCAGAAACTGTTAGTAATATTCACTGTAAAAATTGCTGCAAAAATACATAAGAATTGCTGCATTTTCTGTTGTACACTTAAAAAAAATGATTATAGCACAGCGAGTGGGTAAACGTAACGTCAACACGTTGTGATGTTGGCAATACGTTTATACACACGTTGCACTGTAGACTGTGCCAATTTGCTATGCAATGCTCTTCATGATTGTCTCATCAACGTCATTACGTCATTTTGTGAGTGGATTTACAGCAAAATGTGTGAGTAACCCTAACACCAACACGTTGTGATGTAGGCTGCGCCAGTTGTCATGCAGTCATTGCCATAGACTCTTCGTGATTTTCTTATCAATCTCATTACGTCATTTATGAGTGGATTCACAACTCATAGTGCTGTATTATTTTACCGCAATATGTGCGGTAAAATTACATATATATATCTTACAGTGCAATTTCTTCATCACACGTGCAGTAAGAAGAATTCGAGCAATGTAATGTGCGCAGAATCCCGGTAATCCAAAAAGCACGGTACTGAAACATTTCTGGTTAATCGAGATTCCATAGGAATTTTCTGATAATCGCGAGAAGGGATGGATGCGAGGCGAAAAATAAATATTCTCGTAAAATAGCATGAAAGCCTTATCCCGCCTTGCAAAAATTCCTGTACTGTACTGATGAAAACGTCTGTCTCGTCTCGCGTAATAGCTCTAAAAAGCTATAAATCATTTCACATACTGAAGCTGCAAAAGTCCCAAATGCAGCACTTCTATATATTGAAGCACAGGATGAAGTTTCAGATGTTATCTACTTTTAAAGACGGCTTAATAAGGCTGCTTTGAAACGGTCCCAAATTGAACGCGAATAAATAAATAAATAAATAAATAAATAAATAAAATCACTAGGGTCAGGTGGTGAAAATGGTGGGAAAATCATGCAATTTTTAAAAGGTCCTAAAATCAAGCTGTTAAATTTATATTAATTATATTATTGACATATGTTACATACATTAGAGTTATATAGATTGAAAATATAGCATTTTTTAAAATGTTTTCAAAATACTTTTCTACAGTGTCATTTTTAACTAGGCAAGTATTGATACCCCCATGGTGGGGGAAAATGAGAGTAGTACAAAAGTACCTGTATATATTTAATAAAAATCATGCTAATGCTATGAATGAAAGAAAATACACTCAATTTATTGCATTCTTAATATACTTCAAGATGCACAAAAAAGAATTATTTCCCAAAATATTTAGCTGAATAAATGTCTACGATTATCCAATTCAGGTTCACTCAAAGTATGACAAATGTTATTTGGTTCCACACTGGGGTGTAGGCAGAGGATGACAGATGGGGATGTATCCACCCGTGAAATAAGTAAACATAAGATATGAAAAAGATTACGTATTTGTGGATAAACTTGAAAGTTCCCCTTGAAAAATCTGAGGTTCAGCTACGGAGCTAAGCCAAAATTAATATTTTCTCTAATGTATGTTTCTCCAACTGCAAAGACTTCAAATTCGATTTATGAATTTATTTTTTCTTTCGACTTTTAAAATTTAATTTTATATGCGAACACTTGTAGGCAAAGTAAAGGGGTTCCGTTCCCTTCTCCGCCCCCCCATACCCGAAAAAAAGCTATGTTATACCGATTTTTATATACTATATTGCAGTCTAGATTTTTGAGTTCTCAGTCACCCCCGAAAAAAATAAATAGCTACGCCAATAGTTCCACAAAATTAATTTCTACAATAAACAGCGAATTAAAATGTCAATTTCATTCATTTTAACTGTTGTTTCAGGAATATTTAACGAAAGAAGACATAGAAATGTCATTATTATACATAACTTTGCTAAGTCTAACCATTTTGCCGATCCCCAGAAGAAAAAAATATTAAAAATAGAAATTTCAGTTTCACTTTTAATTTTTTTATATAATCCCGTTCTTTTGAAATATCTCTACGATCAAAGTATAAATGCTTTACCCAATTATAAGGAATCTACAAGAAAGTTTTTCAAATATCACTTGCTAACAAGCAGTATGTTAAGAGCAAAAACAAGAAGTTTTGCACACATTAATATTGTTGAAATATCCTGAAACGTCATTAGAAGTACTTTTTATGTTGTTAAAATGTATATACACAGAAAAAAATATTGAAACATCTAAATTTTTATGATGAAAAAAGTTATTTTTCAATATAACCCCATTTACCCCCATACTACCATTTTCCCCCACCTGGCCATGCCTATTTTGTAAAGGAATAGCCTGGAATTTTGTAACAAAAAATTACATGTGATGTATACATCACATATTTTGCATTAAATTTGTAATTGTATCACATATTTATACTGTTAGCATGCTTAACATTTGCTTCATTTAACCCCTTATATTTCAACAACTGAAATTTAAAATATTGTTTACTGTAATGTGCAAAAACAGATTATAAACATACTGAAATTCAATGCATTTTTCAGTTTTGTAACTTTAAAAGTTTATTGACCGAAATGGGCTTCTAGTAGAGTTCAATAAAACGGTTTTTTTTAATTTTGTATTACTTGAAAATATATCACTTGTATATCAAACTGTTACTGAAGTGTTTTTGTACAGTTTAATCTGCAAACTTTGCAAACAATCTTTAGTATTCTCGCACGGTTGACATAAGAAAAAACACTGTTAGTGCTGCAATAACCAATAGTGCTACTGCTGAAAGACAAAATACAGGTTCGAGTTGCAATATTAATTAAATATCCCAAATTTTTCAGAATTAAAATAAAATATATTATGCTGAAGTTATTCTAAAAAAAATTCATTTGAATATTTTTATTACATTATATTTAACTTATAGAGCTTTAATTGGAATGTTTTAGATCTACAACACTGTGACATTAAGGGTTAATTTGATGCAATGAATTCAGGCTACCTTTTCATTTTTTACTTTTTTTTACTTCGCATATCCATCAAACATTAAATTTAGTTGACGTTAGATGCTCCGTTTCATGTTCCATTTCGGACGTATTACCTTTAAATATTTGATACGAAAAAAGACTAGTGCTCTGAGCCAAGCATAAAATTTAAGATAATGTACGATCACTGAAAAAAATTGTTAGCATTATTCGTATCTTGATGGTCAAATTAGTTTATTTAAATTAGTATTAATGAACTTCATCCCAGTATTCATTACATTTTGAGAAGAATGAATGTACTTATTGAATGAACTTACATAAACTTTTTTTAGAATATTTTTCACTTAGTTTATTATACAATAAAACTTTTACCCCCCCCCCCCCCAATGGACAGGACAGCTGCCGATTATATGTGTGACCCCTATGAGGGCCGGAGATGTTGGTCATCAGTATGTGAACGCCTAGTAGGTAGTCAAAAGCTGCTCCTTATGAGTAGGCCCCCTAATTTTGTGCCAGTTCCATATTAGAGACGCAGCACTAACGTTAGTAGAACATAAAGAACATGGAAGCTCAGTTTACTGTATTGAAAAGTACTTTTCCTGCAGTTTATAAAACAAAAGCAGATAATATGACCGTAAGACATTTTTGAAATTCATTTAAAATGCTTTCACAGGAAAAAACATCTGTAAATTTCTTTGCATTTTCTGGTTTCAAAATTAAAATTCTCCTAATCGAGTTTAAGGTGTTAACGTCTTGCCATAAAATCTATAACAAGAAGTTTTAAAATAAATGAGCGACGTCATTTATTCATCACAAGAAAAAAAGCAATTGCTCTTCTTATCCCTAATCTTGTTTTCGATAATGTATAAAGTTTTTACAATGTGAATAAGTGAAACGTAACTTCCCACACAAATCTATTGTCATCTTTCGTAGCGTCCTCACAGATAAAACGGAGCGTCTTCAAAAATCCATCTACGAGCTTATGTATTATTTATGGGAGCAGGAATATAGATCAATAAAAAGTGAAATATATCAGTAGTTTCATAGAAAGTATTTCAAAGCGCCCCAGCGAGGAGGCGATAAAATTTTGATGAGCAATGATAAGCTTGTCAAGTGATGCTGTTTAGTTTCGCTGTTATGATCTTAGGTTGTGTCATTCTTCATCTTCTAGCCACAGATCTTTTTGTTGTTTGTTTGCTTGTTAGAGTTTCTTTGGAAAGGAAAAATGAAAGGAATTTATCCTAGAGCAAAAATACCGAGGTTGTGTTATAAAAAAGAGCCATGTAATTCAGATCGATGCTCCTTAAGTTGTTGGAAGCCAATAATGTCTGTATATATTGACTATAAATATATAGAAAGTTAAAAGCATCCAGGGTAACTGTCATGTTGCACAAATCTTTTCCGGACGATCATTTACGTAGAAATGCATTAGACAAACATCTTTACTGTTATATTTGTTAATTACAAAATTATTCCAAATTTAATTAATCGGTATTCATTAGCGATTAATTACTCTTAGTACTTAAATAACCTTAAACTTTACCTTTTGATTTTGTATACTGCGATAATTTCTTTCAGAATTACTTGTTCATTTCTTTTCATGCCCCCCTTTTGTTTTATTTGGGCTAAACAAGAAAGACAACTTTAATAAACTTCTGCTGACTTTGATACTTTTTCATGCAGATGGTCCTTCCTTTCCAAATACATCTCAATGCATCTTTGTAGCCAACATTTACTTTTGTTTTGATTTCTATGTGCGAAGTGATCTACGAAAACTTTGGAGAATTTCGAGTCATGTATTAGCCTTCGAATTCACCTGATATGAATCCCATCAAACATTTATGGCTCCACTTGGAAAACGGAAATCGTGCTGCCACAATGCCGCCTCCCAATATGCGGAGATTAGACTAGCTAGTGAGTACTGGGAACCAGGTACCTGAGACTATCTATAAGCACTTTATAAAGACAATGCCTTGCCGAGTGCTGCCTATTTTGAGGCAAATGTGATCCTGTTTTATATTAAACTGATGTCACAATGTAGTGAACGACTATTCATTGTATGAACAATTCCAGAAAATGTTTGCATTTTTAACAAATTATTTTTGGAAAAAACATATTCATTTCATTAAAGCCTAAATTTTCAACTTTTTACTTTATGAAAAATTGAATGCTTACTTTTATAGACATAGAATACTGAAAAACAAGTCAACTGTGTTTAAAAAGTGAACTTAACATGATTTTCTTACAGGTAATAGCATATCAAAACAATCTTATTAGTAACGTCTATAATAAAATCGAATCTGATACAAGTGCATATTTTTACAAACAGTGGGCATTATTTGAATGAAGCTTGTACCTTATTTTCTGTTATTTCCAGGTTCAGCAAGAATTTTTTCATATTTCTAACTAGCTGAAGTACCCGTCGTTGACGGGTTAGTACTGAATTCAAATTTCCAAAAAGCAAGAACTTTGGTCAGCATTGTAGGAATACACAGAATGGATGTAGTATGTTGCCAAAGTAAAGAAAGCGAAGTTATAATTTTTATGTATTGTTAAAATATTACAGGTTAGACAGTAACTAAGTAATATCATTTCATTCGCTTTAGTCGTAATTATGTGATGCGCGAACGAATATTTACGCATATTGAAATAATTTTCTCAAAATCTCAAAATCTAATCAATATTTTTGAAAAATTGGAAGCCTAGAATTTAAGTTGAATGACAACCTATCATGTCACCAAATTTCGTTTCATTCCCTGCAGTCTTTATTTCGTGATGCTGGAACAAAATGTATGCATTTTAAAACGATTTTCCCAAAATCTCAAAATGTAATCAAAATATTTTAAAAATTCAACGCCTATAAATTAGATTAGCAACTACCTATCATATCAACAAATTTCGTATCGTTCATATTAGTCGTTATTATTAGATGTTCGAACACAAATTTACGTAGTTTGAAAGGATTTTCGCAAAATCTCAAAATCCAATCAAGATTTTTTTAAAATTCGACGCTTATGTTTTAGTTTGAGTGACCACCTATCATAACACCAAATATCATTCGCTTCAGTCGTTTTTACGTGATGCTTGAGCAAAGATTCACTCAGTTTTAAACGATTTTCGCCAAATCTCGAAATCTGATCGATTTTTTTTAATTAGATGCTTATAGTTTAAGGTGAGTGACCACCTATCATTTCACCAAATATCATTTTTTCACCTTTGCAGTTATTACGTGATGCACGAACACAAATTTACGCAGTTTAAAATGATTTTTGCAAAATCCCAAAATCTAATCAAGATTTTTTAAAAATTCGACGCCTATGTTTTAAGTTGAGTGAGCACCTATCATGACACAAAATTTCATTTTAATCGCTTCAGTCGTTTTTACGTATTGCTCGAACACAAATTTACGCAGTTTAAAACGATTTTCGCAAAAGTCAAAATCTAATAAAGATTTTTTAAAAATTCCACGCCTATGTTTTAAGCTGAGTGACCACCTATCATGACACCCAATTTCATTTAAATCGCTTCAGTCGTTTTTACGTGATGCTTGAACAAAAAAAGCGTCATGGGCAGAATGACAGAACGACAGACAGGCAAACTTTTTTGAGGGTCGCACCGGATTCCCGGGTGCTTGAAACGGATAGAAACCGCAAAATTTTTGAATTCCAAGTAATGTACAGATAAAAGTCTAATTTTATTTATATAGATATAAATCATGTCTATGTTCAACACGGAGAACAAAAAAATACCGCTATCATCTAAAACGAATAGATGGCTGTTTTCTGTATTCCCAAACTAAAAGAATAGATCGTAGAATCATGCGTGTAGTTGATACACACAGACGAATTGGTCAAGAATTTCTAGTCCGTAGTATCCTAGATAATCACAGCAGAATGTCTAGTTTGTATAATGAGAAATTATCGTTCGATGCACTCTACACTAGAATTGTCGTATGTGAGTCTACCCGCTAGCATACGCATCGATTTACAAATATTTTCGTAAAACAGATATTTCGTTTACAGATATTTTCGTGATTACAAGCACCAGTTTATAGAAGAGAGATCTAAAAATTCGGTAAGTGAGTTCATAAGTGTCTAGATCTAGTGTTTATAGGGAGTACATATCCTCATAAATTCAAGTTCCACCATTTATTTTCTAGATGTCAGTGGCATATTTTTTTTTTCAGTGAAGGCATATTATTTGCGTTATTAAAAGTGAATTAGTCTTTTAAGCTACTTTTATGCATACAGTTAATGATATATTTAAAATAATGATTCGGCATTCAAACTCAATGCTTTTAAAATAACTATTTTAACACGTATGGCTGTTTCACATCACATCGAGAATGTTCTTCACTCCGTATATTGGGTTTTTTGGATATTGGAATACATAAATTGGTTTTTTATGTAAATGTTTTGCAATGACTTCCAAATTTCGCCTTTAGAGGTACTGCTGTCACTCTCACGGGATAACGCATAGTCGTTTCGCATGCTCTGTTATTAAGTTATTTTCTGTACCCAGTCTAATTTCCAACTTCTGCGTTCTCATTCCTGCATCTATGAGTTGTTTGCTCTGAGCAAAAGATTCTCATTATATAGAACTAATTGTCTTATCTCCTGCAGACATATTATACGTTTCTATTGATGACGAAAAACAATAAAAAAATACAGAGAAATGTTGTTTACAAAGAATCGTACGATAGATAATGAAAAAGTCATAGGGCAGAAGAATTCGTTTTTGCACAATGATTTTCGTATTAAGCCCACCAAGATGAGAATGCTATTTTTATATTGACTACTAATAGCACTTATTGTACCATTTTATGTTTATGTGTTTTAGGACAGTTCTCAGCAATAAGCTGATGAAAAATTCCGTGAATGCAAAAAGTAAGTGTATGTATATACACACTTATTAATAATCCACGAGCAACATATTTTTGGAAGATTTTAATACTAAGTCAATTATAATTATTAAGTCTAACAATTAAGTCTAATATTAGACATATGAAGCACTTATTTTGCACGCTATGTATTGTAATATTAAATTTATACAATCCAAATGCTGTTATAGTGAAAGATTTTAGTATCCTATGATTAAGATGAACAAGTAAATTATTAACAATCATAACAGAAATACTTTTAAGACATATTTCAAATATGTATTCGCTTATAAGTTTTTTGTGTTATGGCAAGCCTGTACGAGGGTCATTCGCCAAGGGTACTTTGGTAGGAGGACTTTTTAAGGTTTTCTAACTCGTATTGAAGTTACCTCTGGAGATAACCGACCAAAACTCCAAACCGTTAGATCGACAGCCGACATTTTTTGGCTGCGCCAGAAGTAACGCGTAGAAGCAAGGGGAAACTTTGCAAAGGTTGAAGCGAGCCTTCAAATCCAAAAGCTTAGGAATGTACACGGACGGCATCATGCTGTCACATGATAATGCCCGCGTATATGTTACGAAAATTATTTCGACTATTCTGCAGAAGTTGCAGTGAGAAGCTCCTACACATCCTCCATACAGTCCAGATCTCTCCGCAAGGAATTTCCATATTTTTGGACCCCTTAAGGAAGACTTTCGTGAACGTCGTATTTACTTCATCATGGCTCCGTTGACAACCGTATGGGCAAGAATTCTTGCCCATGGGCAGTGCTTGTATGGGCAAGAATTCCCCATACAAGCACTGAACGTGTTGCCTCACAGTGGGAATAATTCATTAATACTTTTGGCGATTTCTTTTCAAAGAATAAACAGGTTCCTCATTTTTTTTCCTTTGTCCAGTTTTCATTTGATTTTCTATCATATAAATTGATTTGTAAAAGGGCTATTATGTTTTGTTATGAACAAGAAAAATGAATTAATCTGCTGTTTCAGAGAAGGAAATATCTTTTCAGCGTTGAGCAAAGATTGTAAACGGACCAGGTGGAAAACTGACGCCGAAAATTACATTTATACGATTGTCATCTATGTTTAATTTTGATAATAAAAAATGCAAAAAATGTCTAGGTTTTTATTTCTGTCAAACATAAAACTGATTGATATTGGGTTTAAGTAAAATAATGCTTTTATATATAAACCTAATTAAATATAAATTACATTTTAAAAATTTCTTTTATTTGTTCTTTAGTCAACAGGCCAATCAATTTATGCACCGAGTAACGTTTTTTTTAAACATTCAGAAAAAAATAGCGCATAATTTTCTTTTTATCTCTTTTCCATTTTAAAGTACCATTTTTTTCTGAATTTACTATTCCTAATTTCATTGATGTATAAAACATTTAAAATTTTATAATTAATTAAAGCCTTGTGTAGTTAAGATTCTATATAAAAATGCTGAGCAATTCTCATAAGCCATAATCTCATATAATTTATTGTTTTATTATTATTAACCACATCAACTTGTGTTCAAAACTCTTTTAGGAAGCATATAAAGTTATTGTAACTGCTGTATCTTCAGGTCCTATTGCTTGGGATGCACATAAAATTCTGAAGGGTGTTTGATTAAGTTAAAATTATAAAACCAAAATTAATAAATTCCCTTCTAGTTGTTCCATGAACTTATACTCCAAAGCAACATTTCAATGATGTTCTGAAAGCCAAATGCCTGGTATCAAATCTATAAAATTAACGTCATATATTGCTAAATCCCCATTCATTTGTTTCTTAAACAAAATTAATTATATATTACTGAAGAAAATACTTTAAAAAGTTAATAGAGAAACTTCCGAAACGAGATATATACAGAAAAAGTTCAAGAATTTTGCACAATATTATCATTGCAAACACCACCTTTAAGTAATGCAGAGGATTCTGGGTCATTTTATAATACAAGTCTCCTTCTACACATAATTCATCTATTGAAATGATGGATTCAGCAGCAGACTATCACATAACATTAGCCTATTCACATCTTCTCTTGCCTAAATATTAACGTTATGTACTCCTCAGTGCCTCGGAATTATGGCTCTGATAAAAGAAACAAAGGAACACAGCTTTTACCAGCTGGCTGATCATTATTCAACATTATCGGACCGGATGATGCCGCAGATATCACCCAAAATGACGCAGAGAACGAGATAGATCCTTTTGTGGGGCTATTTGTTTTCTTGTGGAGTGAATTTCATATGAAATTATATGACAGTTTGTCTGTCCCAATGTTCTACCTAAAGTCATAAATTTAAAAGCATTATTTGCTCCGAAAGCGTAATTTAAATATGTTTTTTGTTTTGGAATTAGCATGGAATTTTGGCGTCTGAATGAACTTATGCAAACGGCAAGCTAAATTAAAGATAATTTTTAATCCGTTCCTTTAAAAAATCTTCAAGATGTCCTTTGTTTTTTGTGATTATGAAGGCACATTTTTTAAGAAAAGTGATAGTGTATCACACTGCTTCCCAAAACTCATGAGCAGAATGCTCTATACATGAAATAATTAATTTTGGGGTTATATCTCTATGAATTGTAATGCGTGAATTATTAGATGCCGTAACTAATCATTTTGAACTACTCAGATTCTATAAAAATTCAAGAGTTTTTAAAACGAATTCGATGAGAGAAATGTGATTTGAAAATTCTTATGTGTCAATCAACACATGAAAATAACACCTTCCGAAATGAATATTTCAGTGCACTGAAAATGTACAATAAAGCACACTTAAATTTACTCTGATTCCTTAGTTTGAAATTTCTTTGTTGCTGTTCAATATTTATAAAACAACTGTTTCAGGAGTTTGAACAATGGCATATAGGATGACAATTATTGAGCTACATGAAATGAAAAATAAAATTTTCAAAAATTGCTGAATTAAAAAAAATTAATGCAAATTTTAAAACTACAGAATGTTCGGATTTGGTATACGACGGGTTCGATCACTTGCCATCAATGGCCATAATGTGGTCCAGACAAATAGGAAAACTCTTCAAAAATCATTGACGTATCGAGAGTTCACTCAACTAGTTCTCTCAAAGTTTTGAATGATGTTTTGTTTGTGTAACATGGATTTCGGATTTGTGTTCTTGTCCCGATATCCGCGTATAAATCCACGTCAGAATAACAACACAAGGAAGGGGTGCCCAGAGCCCGTTTATCGGCAGGGCAACCGGGGCATCTGCCCTGGGCCCACGCATTTCAAGGGCCCAAAAATTTTGTACCTTTCAACAAATTTTTATTTATTAAAAAATTAAATTATTAAAAAAACTTTGTACGAATATTTAATTTGCCATTTTCTCGAAAATATTCAAGAGCTGGCAGCTAATTCTCTGGCATTTTACTCCACTAAGGCCCTCTAAAACCCATCAGCATTAGGTCAAAGTTCGTGAGCTAACGTCTGAGTCTCTTTTTGTAAGTTTTTTATTTAAAAAAATCGCATGAGTTTTAAGATAAGTACTGTAATTTTTGCAATTCTTTTCATTTATATCGTAAAGAAGTTTAGTATAGAAGTGTATGTAGTATATGTCTAGATAATCATTATTTGTGAAAATAATTGTTATTCATATTTACTAAAGTCCTTTAATATTCTTTATTGCAATGTATTCATATATTTTGTATTTAAACTCGATATATATATCTGCAGCTACATGTGCCCAAAACAACTTAAAAAATGCGTAATATGTAATTTCTCGTAAGTGCAAAGGCCCAAAAATTTGTATTTGCCCAGGTCCCAATTTCGTGATGATCGGGCCCTGGGGGTGCCCTCCGTAGGTGTCTTTCTAAGAAGTCCTAACCCGTATTTACGCTAGTTTCGGAGGAAACCATGGAAAGCTTCGAACGGTTAGGTCCACAGCCGCGCGACGGGACACCTTCACACTTCGGCCGTCTAGCATTTTCAGTGACATAACCACCATGTCATGGTGAGGAGTGAAGGATGTTTTTGATCATTGTAACATTTAGATTAGTTTTTTTCAGATTACACTCTACCGGAAATTATCTTTAAATGAAAATTGAATTGTTCTAATTGCAGGCTTTGATGATCGTTATAAGCTCAGGGCATTTTCAATTGAAGAATGAACAATTAGAGTGTACACTGTAAAAAAATCCCATCATGGCCTGCATAACTGCCAAGTTTTAATGGAACCTTGACATCTGTTCAAAAGGTATATTCGCTTCTTTCCACGCAGCCCAATACTAGTAGGTAGGTACCCTGTAGGTAGATGGCGTTATTCTTATAAAATCTATTATATCTCCGTTTTTCAAAGCATATTATGCAAAGCACTCGGTGCCACGACGAACGAGTCTTAGTGCTAAGTTCGGGATTAACGTTTGCAAGACTTTATAGCTTGTAAGTAAATTATAGAGCTCTTTAAAATTTGCCTCACTGCTGAAAACACTTGGAATATTTTATACGAATAGAAGTAATCTGTATCTGTATGGAGATCTGTTTTTACTTTGTCAGTGGTAACAACGTATAGCACTCTTTACGCTTCCAATGATAAGAATGCTGATGGTGGAAAAATATGAGTCTAAATATCCTTTACATCTGACAAAGGACGCAAATGGTTGTAGTAGTTTTAGATTTAATGCAGATGCACACCTTGTTGAAAAGACTACAGACGGAGTATCCAAAGTTAAACTGACGATTCCTCCATCATCTTTCATAAACATGACGTCCAGTCGTGAACGTCCAGTTTAAAACGTATTGTTTTTGGACATGCAAAAGGGACAAGAATACATTTGCAAGCAGGCGCTCTATTAACATCAATGTTTGGCTATTGGTGGAGATTCTTCACCAAGTGCAATTCAGATAGAAATTTATGAGACAGAAGGATGCGTAATGTATGGAAAATGTTCTGGTGGGCCCGTAAACAAACTATCGAGTCGATTGGAAAAAAAGTGGAGGTGCACAACTAGAGGTTACTTCAATCCTAAATATGAAGTTTCAACATTTTACCACCAACCGTTTTTGAGATATGCGAGTTACACACGTACATACGTAAGTACATACGTTCGTACAGACATCAATTAAAAATTAGTCAAAATGGACTTGCGGTCGGTCAAAATAGATTGTACATGCATTTATATGAACACACATACATGCGTTCGATGAGATGTCTCGCAAAACACTTAAAAGTAAATTTAAAAGTAGTCAAAATCGGTTTTTTCATCAACATCTGGCTATCGAAATTTTTTGCGATCACATTACTTCCTTTTACTTCGTACAATGAAGTAATAATAGGCAAGCGCTCCGTTTCTTAAAACGTATCCAAGCACGTTCAAACAACTCACTCAACTGAACTGCAACATTGAGCTCGCTCTCTCTTTTATAGTTTTCTGGGTGGGATATAACGTCATATAAAAAAATACAGCCCTTTCGAGAAACATTATTTTTGTCGCCCAAGTTGCAAAATTTTTCGCTAATATTAAACAGGCACGTTTTCAAGAACCACACAATACCTGTAAAACTCATTTCTCCACAATAAGCCCCGTGAGAGAGGAAAGCGGCATTACAGTTTTGTAGCATTATTGAATTCCACGGCTATGCCAGCGTTATATTTTGTTTTACACCATGCTTTGGAATGTTAGACAAAATTAAGATATCTATGAATACCGGAATAGTTCTTTTCTGGGACGAAAGGTATAGACTAGGTCTTAATCAATATATAAGCTATCTCCATTCTATCGCCGAATTTCATCTAAATCCGTCAGTCGTTTTAACGTGAAACAGTAACAAACCTACGAAAGAACTTTCACATTTATAAAATTGGTAGAATTGACCAAAAAAGAAAAAAATATATATTTACATTTCATGTGATTACATGTGGTTTTTGGGGTACAAGCATGATCTTACACCACAAAATAATATACGATTAGAACTGGTGAAAACGCATAGATATTAAGAACGCGCGTATTTATGAAAAACAAACAAATCAGTGTATCAGAGATTGACCAGGCTACGCATTTAGTTGATTATAGAGAATCTAAAGTTGATGATCCAAAACAGATTGTTATAAATCAGTGGAAATAACATGGTATTTTTAACTTTGAAATTTTATGAAATGTTTATTTGCGGCAACCTAGAAATCCCTCAGAAAAATTATGTAGAATTAATATCTCACCAAATATACGTAGTGAATCTTTTCTTTTTCCGCGAGAATGGAAATTAAAAAAATCGTTTATATAAAAGTTTATTGTTAAAGTGTTAAAAATCTCCACGTTTTGTATTATTTTCTACTATTTTGAATTAAAAAAAACTGTTGTTTTTGTGAGTATGGAATAAGACTTAGAATTTTGATATGAATATGACTAAAATCTTCGAACTTTCTAGTAAAGTTCATAGATCTTACCCCATTGTAGAAGATGTATTTCCCTTTCCTTAGTGTTTATTATAGTTTTCTCATTCTTCTTTGCTGATGGGATTCAGCAAATTTTATTTGCATAAAACAATTTTCTTTCTAAGATTTTGAATCAGTGCTTTTCTACTTTTTTCTTTAGATATCTATAGAGTCCAAATCCAGTTTTCTTGTAAAATTCCAGAAAAAAAATCTCAAGCTCTTGAAAAATCCCTTGAATTCGGAAAATTTTAAATATGAATGAAAAAAATTGTAATGAAAAATGGATTATCCAGTTAGTTTTGATTAATGAAAAACTGAAAATTTCACAAATAAAAAGTAGAAATAGCAAAGAAGGAAACAATTTCATCCATAATATTTCATCTGTATGAATTTAGTACTTGTAAAATATTTCTGAATAAACAAATATTCAATGAAATTGTACATAATAGGAAGTTTATTTTTCCTACAATAGTATATCTCTGTCATTATTATAATTTCAAACTTGAGAAACCGGTGGGGCTAGGGGAATCCTCCTCTGTGATTTTCTTATAGTTATTTATCTAATTTCTTAGTATTCATATTTAATAACCAACCTAAAGGTTTAAACAAAGTTACTAACAACTGCAGTGAATTTAATTTTGATGTGCAAGCATTTGCACAAACATCGCAATGTAATATTTATTACTTATTCCATCGTCCGCCTGATGCCATGAATGAAGTTCACGACATTGTCTTCAACGTGCCAATTCAATATTCAGATTAATTTAGCGTTCTGTCATTCGAAAGCCTTTTAAAAATACATTCATTTCTGAATGATGAAGATTCTAATAATGCCAAGAATGAGATCAGATATGGCGATTGGAACACGCCTAGATATAATAACGTTCATTATATATTCATTGCTTCGAGTTATATTATCAACTTAAATTATGCTTTTCTATTTATAGGAAAGTTAATTATTTCGCTCTTCTAATTTTCGCTGCTCTCCTAAATTATTATGTTTAGTATAATTTTGACTAAAAATTATGTGAAAGAAAATTTAGCATAAATTACAATTACGTTTGAAATAATCGAACATTAGTATTTTGTATGCAGTTGTATATTTTATTCAAACAAATATGTGTAGCAGTACTTTTTTATTATCTTACTGTTTTATCGTTAGATTTTACTCATTTGAACTTGGTGCTATTTTTACGTCCATTTGATAGCCGAAAAAACTTAAGGGATATAAAAATTCAATGGTGCTTTAAACAATTAAATAGCTATACGGGGTTTAAAATCTTTTAAGCATTTTTTTTTAAATGAACGTAACTACATTTTGATCAGAAAGCAAACATTTAATGTACTCTCTATATGCAAAAATGCATCAAGAAGTATTTTAGAAGTATTAGGCTATCCAAACGAATCAAAACTGATATATGTTGTTAAGGACAACAAAATGAATCTTTCCATCGAAAATAGTGTCTTTATCATTTGCAGTTCGTCTACCGGAACACTCAAAAGAATTCCAACCCATTACGTTTAATGGCAGTTTTAGAGACATTCAGCCATTTCAAGCACAATACCGTCCTACCATGTAGTTAGATAATGGTCTGACACCGCTCACGTGCGTCCCTCAAAAATTACCCGAAAAGTCACCAATCTTGTCTGGTGTAGTTGTGTGTGTATTTAACTCTCATATCTCAAAAACTATTAGTCGTAGATTGTTGAAATTTCATATATAAGATATTTGTAACATCTAGTTGTTCATCTTGATTTTTGGTTCCACTTTACTCGACAGTTTATTTACCTGCCGTGTCATCTGCCGGGCATTGTAAGACCGGCAGGTAATAACCCTGCCGGGTTATTTACCTGCCGGTTACTTACCTGAAGGGTCATCCAAAAGAATTTTAATACATTAATGTCTATGGACATCTTCAATATATTATGTCTGTAGTCAATTATTGTTTTGTCCATGACCAAAATATCGCCATTTGTATCGATCTTGGCGAGTTTTGCCGAAATATCGCCAAATTTGGATCCAAAAATTATTTCGTTTCGCATAACTCTAAAACTTTTAACAGTACAATGTTGAAATTTTGTATTTAGAACCAGGCGCGTAGCCAAGAAAATTTTCCGGGAGCGGGGGATATGCGCCTGGAAAATTTTTCGGGGAGGGGGATATGAACTTATATGTGCATAAATAGACGGAATTTCATCACTAATCCAAAAATTTCGGGGGGGATATATCCCATTATCCCCCCCCCCTGGCTACGCCCCTGTTTAGAACTATTGTGGCATCTAATTGTGCACCTCTTTTTTGATTGCAATCGACTGGGTAATTTATTTACAGGGTCACTCAAAAGACATTAAATTCATTAAGGTCCATGGACACCTTCAATTCATTAAAAGTCTGAGATGAGTTTGTCAGCTTTTGGTGAAATATTGCCCAATTAAGTGCGAAAAATAAATCTTTCAAATTGAGCCCAGCTTGGCGATATCTCAAATATTTGGCTAGAAATCCCTAAACTTTTGTGTTATTGCAGTATTTTATCTTTCAAACAAAATAAGTTTAGATGAAGTGCACCGAAAACACTTCTGATTTAGTAGACGTACTAGGAAGTAATGTGGTGTTCACATCAGATTTTTATTAACGATTTACTGGTTGTTTATTTCCTTATTTTGTGCTAGATCTGTATATTCTTGTGATACCGGTACGGGGGGTTACGATTTTCGGAAATAATCGTAGTATGAAGTTTTCTTTTACCACCATTTTGGATTGTTTAGCGAGTCTCTACTCAGCTATATTTCTTAAAGTAATTAGTGAAAAGTTAACTTAAAATGATTAAATAAGCAAAGATTTATACCGCAAAATAATATATGGTTAGAAATGAGAAAAATGCATAGCTATTTGTAGATAGATGTATTTATGAAAAACAAAACAAATCAGTGTATCAGTAATTGATACCAGCTAGCACGCCTTAGCACCTAATGAATTCGGTCAACTCCAGGCTACGCAGCTAGTTGATTATGAAATTCTCTCTATTCAGTTTATCTGAAGTAATAACTTCTAATACTTTACCCGATCGCTAAAATATTGGATTAGTGCTTCCAGAAACTTAATCCGTTTAAGCAATAAACGTAATGAACGTATATATTTTTATTGCATCAAAAAGTAAATAAAACTTTTTATCTCGCAAATGAGTTTTTCAGAGTAGTAACAAACTGAGATTACTGTAACTATATTTTTTGAGTTTGTCTTCTGATTGTAGGTCTGATTAGTTTTGAAGAGTTTAGATAATTTCCTATTTAATTTGATTATTGAGTTTTTTAATACTTGAATTTTCACAACACTTCACCGGTGCTTAGTCTTTGTTTCGGAAGCAAAAACATATGATATTTTTGAATTCCAGTATTGTGATAGGTTTTTTTTTTATTAATTTCAAATCATTTTCTGTGGGATTATCCATACTTTGATGAACTTAAGCTTCAAGAAATAATCCAAGAACTTTTATGGAGATTAATATTCTTTTTAAAAATAAATTCAATATCCATATTAATATATAATGATTTTTTAATGATAATATCATTTTTAATTTACTGCAAAGCCTAGCAAAATTTTTCATGTAAATAAAATAATCCGTTATATTTGATTTTTGAATTTTATAAATAATTCAATGATATCAAACTATGGTATTTGATTGGTAGCTCGAAATTGTATTTTAACTATCAGATTAATCAGCATAATTGGAAAATGCAGTTTTGCTTAGGAAAAATAATTTTTCATGCTATTAATGTTTTGGGTCAATTTTAAAGTAAATAATCTTCATCTGAATAAAGTTTTGAATTTAGATCTCATTAACCATAAATTAATTTGTGTAAACATAGAAGTTTAGAGACGCTCTCATAAAAAAGTCGATATTCTCATCTAGATTATGGACCTTTTAAGGACAATTAATTTCAAAGTAATTAACGTTGTTTTGCAAAATATTGAACAGTCCTTGTTTCTAAACATGACCTTTAAGTACTTTAAATTTTTGATCCAAAATTAGGTTCTTTTTGAAGCGTAAGTGTGGGAAAATTCCGCTATACGGTTTCTTAAACTTTTTTTTTTTTTTATGGAGCACTTTCAGTTTCTTTGATTTCAGTTTTTCGTCTGTCGCCATCTGAAATGTAGGTGATGAACGGATAATACGAAGTATACCTAGTTTATAACCATAAACATCAGTAAACCAACATAAACACCAGTAAACCAACATAAACATCAAGTGTCAATTTTCAAATATTATCTTAAGACTGCGATTAATGAAATTTTTGCCAATTCCAGAAAAAATGAAAAAAATAAAAATAAATCCTAGTTGAAAGAATAAAAAATTAATTCTGTCAGCCGCATCCAAGCTAATTTTAGTGCTGAATTGCATTTTCACTTGGCTATACATGAAGCTGAATCCCTCCACAAGCTTTCTCATATTTATAATACCTATAGCATCTGTCGCACAATTTGAATCCATTCCAATCTAATGCGTAATGATTACGAAACTAATTGTTTCGAAGTGAATGGCAGCAATTGAGATATTGAATTCTCATTCCAAGAACCTCTATCCTGTTCCATGTAAGAGATCATAATGGCGCACAATTATAATGTTTTGGGTATAAAATATCTTTAACTGAATAGAAAAGAAAGAAATAGGTGTTGGGAAGAATCTTATAATAATTTATTGAAAGTGAAAATTCCTTCAATACGATTATTAGACATTAGCTACACATATTAAGTTTCACAATTTACTGTCTGCAGCCTGCTGTGGAACAGAAGAAGGAACGAAAATCTGAAACAGCTTCATATTTTAAATACACATAAAAGCGCCATATATTAAAAGCATATTATAATCCATACGCCGCATTATTTGTCTTTCTTGCTTCATTATATTGAAAAAGGCACCATTATCCATGCATCAGCCCTATTTGTCTTCCTTGCTTCATTGCATTGGATATTATACCATAATCCATGTGTAAGCCCTATTTTTCTTCCTTTTTACGTTTTCCTGGAAAGTGTATCATAATCTAATGAGTGTGCAGTGTATATCTTTCTTGTTCAATGAAAACTTCGGAAAAAATATCCATATCGAAATCGCCTATTAAAACTGTTTAGCATTCTTCCCCAAGCATATTCCAACTATACTCAACCTTTATTTACACCTATATAGACACCTTTATAGACATTGATTAGTATTCCCATTGAATAAACAGTGAGTTTAGCTGTTTCACTCCAAATATAGAAGATATCGAAAACTGCGTTCAGTTTTGGGGACTTGGTGATAAGTCACGACTTAGTGATACTTGTCCAAACTTGGTGATAAGTCACGAAAAATGGCCAACCTCGGCAACTTTAGACAAACCACTGCTCTAATATTATCTGGCTACTCTGTCAGGAAAATGATTCGACGTTTCGCCGAAGACAGCCTGTGTAGACAAAAATCCGTGTCTGATATTAATAACACTCTAGTGCTAAAAATAAATCACAAGATTAAGTTTGACAGCTAAACACACCGGCTATATTTTTTTTTTTCTTCTTCCACAAAGTCGCTTTAATATTTATTTTTTGATTCTTGAAAAGTTTCTGTTAATCTTGTTCATTTTTCAAAAGAAAAAAAAAAGTGAATCATGAAACTTAACTACAATTGCTCAATTGATCTACAACTACAATTGCTCCATAAAAGCTACATATATATATATATATATATAATACTAGCGCACCAAAGGTATTATTTAACTTTTACAAAATAAATGCATTTATTTTATTTATTTCGAAAATATTAATATCGAGAAGGGATGGATTGCGTATCCTTGAGAGAGATTTAAAAATGTCATTTTTCTTTTGAAAATAGCCCACTGGTTACGAAACGAAATTTACGGTAATCTTAAAAAGAGACACCAAAATTACGTTTTTGAAGCAAATATGGATTATTATTTTTTCTGGTTATTAATCAAAGAATCAAATATCCGTTAATTCATTTTACATTTAAACAAAGAAAAGAAAAAATAAATGCTAACAAAGAGTAAGAAAAAAAAAGGAAGAGCTTGGAGCAAGAAAAATAAATCAGACACATTAAACTGATTATAAAATATTTTCAAACGTTGTTAGAAACGTTCAAAAATATTCAACGGGTTCATTTCTTGCTATGCCATTAGCGTGTATACCGTTGCCAATACACATGCCATTGCTATGTGCGTTGTACAATTTTGAATTCATAGGAGAGAGTCATTAACGGAAATATTTATTTATATTCTTCCAGCTGAACATTCATTGTTTGCATGGCAATGAGAGTTCTTTTATAAATAACTTGTATTTTTGTAATTGTACATTTATGTAAACTTTTTGTTGTCAATTTTAACATTAACAATTATTTTAATGTTAAAAATTTGTTTTTAAAAAGTTGTAAAAATTGAAAGAAAAGTAAGTTTGAAGGGAAAATTACTTTATGTATAATTGAGAATTCAATGTTAGTTAAGAAGTAGCAATATGCAATTTAATAGTTCGAATTAAAATGAAATATATTGTTATTCATTAATTCTAAGAAAGTAAATGGTAATTAAACGTTTTAGAAATAAGACAAATTATTATCAAAAATATCGTTAATTATTGAAATTCATTAGCTTTGTAGTTTTCCTAAAACTTATTGTTTTGTGTGGTTGGTACATACTATTAGTACTGAAGCTATAAAACGGAATTTTGTTTAGATAAATGAATTTTTCCCATTGTCAGATACCAAAAGAATACTAATCATTGTAAGTAAATGACAAACAGACACACACACATACAAACACAAAAAAGTGCATTAGATAAAATAGGGTATAATGTAATCGAAGATGATAGCAATTTTAAACAAGGTAATAATCTTATGATGAACAACAAATTTTTACTATAAAAATTAACTAGACATTGATTTTAACTCATCACGAACACTTTTTCCATTTAAATGCTGATTGTCGTAAATATTTTGAAGATTTTCACAATTTAAAATATTTTTCACTAATTGTACATATACCCAAGTCATTTTCTTGAAATTGATAATTTTTTTATGGAGAAAATAGAGAGTAATTATGATAATAAATCCTCACAGAAATAAACGTTCTCGTTATGATAAATATATATTTCATGATTTCCTAAATAATCAGCAAATCAGAATTTACATTCAAAGGGACATCACTCACAAGAGAGATATTTTTTTTCATATTTATTTATTTACTAGTAAATTAAGCAGACAGGGGGGTTTAAAGAGAATTCCCATGAAATAAGAATGTCAACATTAAGTGACTTTTTGCTATTAGTTTTCCCTAATGAACAGGAAAATTATTTTTTACATAAAAATAAAGCAAAAAAAAACAGGTAGATTATGGCGTTATTTGTTCGTGTCCCCCCCCCCTCTCTCTCTCAAAGTGTCGGCTAATGGGTTATTTAAATGGATAAGGTTCACAAAATAAATTTCGAAAATTAAATATGCAGATACGACGCACCTTACAAGTTAAAATATATTTGTGTTTCCAGCAGTTGAAGGAAAACAATTCATGCAACTGAAAGAAAGCAAGTAATCTTTGGTCTTACATTTCGTTACCAAGATAAGTTTTAACAAAGGTGTGTTGTATTGATTAATTTTATTTAAAATTTCTTTCAAAGGATAGTATTGAAAAATATTATTGCTTTAGCTTCGGAACACTTATTTTACTTCCATCTTAATTATTTGCAATAGTTTGTAAAAAATATTGTAATGAAAAATGATAAAAATGAAGAAAATAATAAGAAAATGAAAAAAAAGGGTTAACTAACCGAACATAACAAGCCAAGAGAGAATACGGAAGATAAAACAGAAAAAAATGGTTCTTTCACATACTGAAAATGTGCAAACGGAATAATATCAGCAGCGCCTTACTTCGCCCGCAGCTCTCTCCGCTTCTGTTCTCAGAGAACGGTTCAGAAGGGCATTTCTCCGATCGCACGTGCTATCGAGGAAATACTGTGTGTGTTGTAGTAACCTACAATACAGTGAGTTAGCAGTAATAAACTTATTTAATAATATTGGGGGGTCGGTGGGGAAGAGTAAAACACAAATCTAGAAGTGTTCTTACTATTTTTTAAAAATTTAATTTGTTAATGAATTTATTTTTTGGTTTTTCCTTTGGGGGTTCACGTGATCATGTGCTCAAATGGAAGAGTCGTCGCTGCGCTCTCATACACACGCGTACTCACATATACACGCGTACTCACATACACACAAAGACAACAAATCAATAAGCAATACATAATAAAAATACAGGCTGTTTCTTAAAAAATAGGCAAAATTTTAGAAGGTGGTAGTACCCCTCCAAACAACCAACTTTCATGACCGGATTTAAAAAGAAAAGCACTAGAGGTAGCCGATGGTGATGTTGTTGCACGAGACAGAAACCCACAAAGATCAATTAAGTTATGAATGCAAGATTAATGACATGTGATTATAATGTGTTCAGAACAGTGGCTGGAAGCGTCTTTGCCAGAGGTACAACGGCGAAGAAAATACTGGCGAACTTTCATAAGCTTGCAAGGCATTTCGAGCTTGGGACGAAATCTCCCGCAGATTCAAAGGGAGTCTCATACAAAAGAACCTTCAGCTGTCCCCACCAAAAGAAACCGAGACATAAAAGATCTGGCGGGCAGTGTGGTCAAGCTTCAGGCCCACCGCGACCAATACATTAGATCGAAAAGGCTACGTCCGAATAGTTTTGCACCTCTCGTACATAATGGGCTGGTGCTCCATCTTGCTGGAACCGAACTCCGAAAGTGTGGAGAATGCCATTCAACACGTAAGGCAGTACCTATTGCATAAACGAGAGGTAGTTTTCTACTAAAGGGGTTTTGCGGACGACAAGGTCCGATTGGAAATACCAAAGCATTGGTAGAACAGCACCGTTGATGTGCATCTGGATTTGTATTTTCCCATATTTTTTTAATGCGGGTAACGCACACTCACGTTTGACGCCCTATTCCAGACAGCACATAAGCTTAAATGAAGCTTGACATTTCCTTGAATTTGACGTATTAATGCAAGCTTGACAGTTCAACTCATTTTAAGCTGGCAGCAAGCTTGCAGGAGCCAAGTTGAATTGTAAAGCTTAAATACAGCTTGATTTAAGCTTGACAAGTGATATTAGCTTGATTTTAGCTTTCAAAGTGCGCAGTGATGGCGCCATCTGTGAAAGAGAATGGACATTAATTGTCTAGCGTCCTCAAATTTGCTGAAAGTTCGTAAAATATATGTTTTATTTTATTACCAGCGCCATATTACCGGCAAGGCAAACGGGGCAACTGCCCAGGGTCTACAGATTTTAGGGCCCAAAAATCTTACATCTTACACTGTTGTAGTTTTAAAATAAAGTTACAAAGGATAAAAAAAAATTCAGAAGTTAAATAATTTTTTCAATTATAAAGTATGAATAATGAAAATAATTCAAATTTACATCTGTATAAATTAATTTAAACTTATTTTTAATTCTTCGAAATGCTCTATATCGATATAGCATACCAATATGTAGGAAAATAACTAACCACATTTGTAAAGAGAATTTTTAGCGTTAAAAAATAGCAAAAATTTTCAATTATTTGTTATTTTAAGAAATATTTACAAAAATGACTAAAGTGTTTGTATTCCATACATGTTAGCAACTGTGATATAGCATTTCGAAGTAACGTTTAACTATCTGTTTGTTTGATTTCAGATTACTTAACACAAAATTTTTGTTAAGTAAGTAAACCCATTCTATATTTCCAAACATGGAAATTCTTCAAAATAAAATACAATTATACTACGAAATTGATTTCAAAATCAGTCGTTTGTCTCGATTTTGGCCAGCAGTATTGCTCATGAGTGTTGCGGTACTGTAAGTTTTAAAACGTGTGCTGCTCTTAAGTTTATATTATGTTTATTTCCCTATTAGTAGAGTCTCTAAATCACACATAACATTATTTTAATTTTGATGCATCCCATGGAAAAATAAAAGAAACAAATAACACATCGCCCACTTATCAATCTGGCGAGAAAACAGCGTGATAAGCCGCAGCTGCACAAGGCTTAGTGGCTGAACGGATAGCGTGCTCGACTGCTAACCCAAAGGTCCCGGGTTCTATTCCAGCCGCGAACACTCGATGAAAACAAATTAAATTGAAATTTCAGCGTAGAGGGGGGAAAATGCGTGCAAACTAAAATATGCGGGGCGAGTTCGGCGCCCCGTGTATTTAGAAAAAAATTTTTAGTAAAATTTTTAAAGCTTGAAATTAAGCTTAAAATGTCAAGCTTGATTCAAGCTTGAAATGTCAAGCTTAATGCAAGCTGGGCAAGTGTAAACTAGAACACTTGATTCAAGCTTGCATTAAGCTTACACGCTTGAAAATTTCAAGCTTAATACAAGCTTATTGACTTGATAAATCAAGCTTGCTGCAAGTTTGATGCAAGTTTGCTGTGCTGTCTGGGATAGTGCCTTTGCATTCTTATTCTGAACGTACATTTGTCGACGAAAGTTTATTGTTTGGATGTGTACAATCATTTCGTATAACTTTGTCCATCTTTTTTGTAACGCCCTGTATTCCTTATGCAGTTCACAATTTACGACCTACGGAAGCTCCTTACCGATAAGGAGAGTATGAAATGTTTTCGCAGAAGTCAGTCCGCTAACCTACTGAAATCCAACCTTAGGATCGAGCCCAGCTGACTAGCGGTTTTTTTTTTTTTTTTAATGGTGTTATAGTTGTTGTTTTGTTTTGCTTATATATCGTTTCACATTTTAAAAATATTTAATAACAGTTGTATATCCAATAGTAGTATATCCTATGTTATAGAACTGCATGGCTAGGGTAAACATCATTGAATATTAAGAAAAGTAAAAAAATGTACACGAACATAGAACTAATCAAATTACTCTGCATTATTATTTTATATAGACCAAGAGCTTGGTTTAATTACAAAAAAAAAAAAAACAAAAAAAAATCGTAGATTTATATTAAGGGTTATTATTAGTAATTGAAAGTTCCGTTCGTCGAAAATAAAAACTTGCCATTAATGTTGTCAAGCAAAATCAATATTATCATTTCTGTAACATCAATCATGTCGTTGGCAACACTTTTCAGCGTTTACCCACATCTTATTGCCTGTAAGAAAAATTTAATCAGCTTTTTACCTCCTCTGCTATAAAGTTACTTATTTCTTATAAAATAACACTATTTATTGACCTTCTTAAGTGATGTGGAGACAGATAACTTTCGGAACAGGGTATGCCTTCCAGCTTAATGGAGTTGAAGTGTTTGAGCCGTAAAAAATATAAATTGCTCTTTTAGTGCATTCAGTGCTAATTGCATCATTTTGCTGGTATTGTTTTTAATTATGTGACGAGTAATATATTTTAAAATGTGTGGGTCTGATTTGAAAAGTTGGTATTACTGTCAGTAGAATGATTTGTTAACTTTTTAAATGTGATTTTTAGATCGTTAAAAAGTAATGTAAAAGTTAATAATTTAGAAGATTATTTTATTTTTCATAAAAATAGAAAAGTAAAAGTAATAGAGCAAGATTATAGTTTAAGAGTTTAATTTTTAAGTTATGAAAATTTCAAGATATTGAAACTCTATTTCTTGCACTAAATTTTTACTAAGATAATAAAATAAGTACGAGGCTTTTTTGATGATTTTAACTTTGGTTTACTTGTATTTTATTTTAAAAATAACCTGCAAAGAGTGTGTGAGAGAGAGAGAGAATAAAAGGAATTAGTATACGATTTTAAGAAATTCTTTTAGTTCAAACCTTTTATTCAAAAAGGACTTAAGAGGATAAAATAATTTTTGAACTTAACACTTTAAAAGTTTAAATGCATGTACATATATACAGGGTATCCAGTGCTAACGCTGTCCAATGGCTATTTCCTAAACCGTTAGTCAGAGACACATAATTCCAATTGCAAAAATGCTTTAAATTGTATAATCTATTATGTGTGAAACAATCGAAGTCTATAAATCAAATCCTATAAAAATTACGAAATTTAAATTTTTACACGGTCCCCCGGTCCTATAAGTTATATTTAGAAATATTTGCATTGTTCAATTTCATGAAAAAAAAAAAAAAGTCATTCTACGACCAAAATTCGCCGAGTTACAGCTGCTTAAAGTTAGAGCACTTTTCCAGCTGCAAAATAGGGGTTGTATACAAAATGAATTTGAGAAAAATTAATGTGCATGGTTTTGAGCTTTGTAATAGTTATTAGCAATTTCATTAACTATTTTATGGATTTAGATTGCAATAAAGAAGATTAAAGTTTAACTATGTGTATCCAATAAAGTAAAATAAAAATATAGCTTATGCTGAAAATAAAATTTTTTAAACAGTTTTATAAATGAACTGGCGTTAAATAACTTCCTTTGACTGCAATCTAAATATTGTTACGAATTTTCGAGGCAACCCACTGTTCTGGGGTTTAAAGTAGATTAAAATTGGTATTCTACGCGTAAAATAGTTGAATTTTGAGGCGTAGAATACCAATTGTGAACTATATTAAACCCCAGATCAGTGGGTTGCCCCGAAAATTCGTAACAATATTTAGATTGCAGTCAAAGGAATTTATTTAACGTCAGTTCATTTAAAAAACTGTTTAAAAAAATTCTATTTTCAGCATAATCAATATTTTTATTTTACTTTATTGGATACACATAGTTAAACGTTAATCTTCTTTATTGCACTCTATATTCATAAAATAGTTAATGAAATTGCTAATAAATATTTTACAGTATACATTTCCCTCAACGAATTCTTTTATATAAACCTCTAAAATTTCATTATAAAATACGTTTTATATGCGTGTGCAAACAATTAACCAAATTACCTACCCCAAAAGTGTCATTAACAGACCGAAAGATTCCGACTTCAATATAACTAATTGCTTTAGTGAGCTTTTTAAACATATATTATGAACGCAGAAAATGCATTTGTTTTGTTTGTTTTAAAAAATAATGCCATACAGTTTTTTTTTTTTCGTTTTCATCTTTGTGCAGTTTCAATCACATTACATTACAGAAATTGGCTGAGGTTTTTCTTTCTATCACAGAGTGATATGATAATTCAATAAGTTATCGCATAATACGTATGTGTAGTCAATATGAGGTTAATTACTGAAATTCATTTCTGCAGAAAAAAGTTGAACAGAAAATTTTTGTACGTAATACAGTTAAAATATTAACGATAAATGTATTAAACGAAGTTCATAATCAATAATACAGAAGTCAGATGGTAAAAGCTTTCTCATTTTTCATTATTTTGTGCATCAACAATTTATCGAAAGAGAACCTATTCACACTTGAATCGATTATTTGCTTTCAAAATAAAATTAATTTTTTTATTATACTCAAAAAGTGTATTTCAGCAAGTACATTTCGAGAATCGATTGCTTTATAATAAAAATTGAACTTTCAGAAATATAAGTCCTTTTATTCAGTAGTGATCAAATTGATTCATGTGTTTAAACATATTTTTCTCTCAGCATAGTAGAAATATTGATCTAACATTAATAAAAGTATTATAAACTGAAAATTTCTTTGCTGAAGTTTTGTAACTTCAAAAATTGAAATTGTGAAAGAAACTGACTCAGTATTTGAAATATATATATATGCTTTTTTTGGAATTAATATCTTTATGCATAGATAAGTATCTGTAGTAGTCACAACAGTAGCATGAATGTGTCAATTAATTTGTAAAATTTTAAAAGTATACGTCACATTATTAGGATGGAGTGTAAAAAAATAATAATAAAATCACTTTTGTTTTTGCCTTAGTATGGATATGTTATGTAATGGTGGGTAGGTCAAGTGTGCAAAGTTTCTGGAAAAACAAAAAGTATCTTCCATTTCCCTTTTGTCCATGGATTTTAGATTTTTACCATATAGTTAAAAATGCGTATTTCAATTTATTGCAACTTTCACCTTATTCTGAAATAAAATTAAGAAAACACCCAGAATTCATTACGTGGAGGTGACTGCATTGGGAGTTCCACCCATGCCCACCCGACCATATGGGCACATAACTCTTTGCACTTGCAGTTATTGTGGTTTTATTCTGTATTTATATTTGGTTTTAGTTGATGGCATACATTCTATCGACACTGTCTAGTTTTCGCGCACACAGTCCCGGAAACCGCCGTCACTAGTTTCACAAAACGTTCAACAGTTTGGGTGTGGCAGGGAAATTTCTGGTTTCCGAGTTGTGGAGTTATATATTCTCCACTGAGAATCAAATTTGTTAAATCACCTTCGGTTAACATGATGTTATTAAGATGTTATTGGAGATTCCGTCAATTCACATTTTCGCCAATCAATAAGGTCTTTAAAAATGATAGAATTTTGTAGTGTGTGCGTCGGATTCCTTCCTTTTGCTCCCTTCTTGCTCGCAAAATCCTACGTTGTCCCAGTTCTGGATAAATACTGATAAATACTGTGTCATCTGTGATCATTGATAGAATTATTGGATTTTCGAATTTCGGAAATTTGCTCGAAATGACCACAAGTCTCTCAAAGGGAAGGATTTCATAATTTGCCAAGGCTCTTACAATTGGACTAGAAGATGTACTAGTATCCCTTGTTACACCATCCAAATGCTGATTTGAATGTCGGAGTGACACTCATGTCACAACTTGCAGTGTAAAGGTTCCAATGGTTTCCTCAAAACGGCGAATTATGCCAGTTTTAACAACCAGTATTAATGACTGTCCCATCGCACCCTATTGCTACAAAGTTGATGACTGTCAATAGTCTTGCCTTCATGAATTGCAACATGTTTTGAGAAATACTCAAGGTTGATGATAAGGTTGGAGATATGTGTTCAAGGTCTTTGCCAACTGGCTCTTCAATCATTGTAACATGTTCTACCAGGACTGTCTTTTGGTAGACCTTTCTTCCAGTGGTCTCTTGCATGAGAGTTTGTTCCTTCCTTCCGACCAAAAAAAAAAAAAATTCGGTAATTCCAATGAGTTTTCATTTTCTTGTTGATATTCTGTTCCGAACTTTTTTTCACTTTCTTCTTATTTTATTTCATCAAATACATTCGATGTGTTCCTGTTTCGGTAATCACACCCAAATCTTCCAAAACAGCACCAACATCCAAGTTGGCAGATGGAGCCAACTTGTAATCATGGCTCCATCCCGATCTGAAATTCCAGTCTTGTCGCAAGCTAAAGCTAACTGCTGGGTATCGGTTTGATCGAGATGTCTTTTTCGCTTCAGATTAATTGTGTCAACCTGGATGTGGAAGGCTTCAAATAAACTTTGTCAGTATCGGAGTTATTTGGATTCATGTTAGAATCTTATTCAGAATAAGTGAGTTGAGATGCAGTATCATATGGAGAAACGGTTGTTTTAAGACGCATTGCTCCAAGCTTTATCTACTACCTATTTAATCTTTTCCCCAGTTTTTCAGCTACTTTTTAGTGAACTTCTCCTATGGACGTTTTTCCAAGTGCCCGTTGGTTTATAAGAAAATATGTTTCTATATCAGGGATTTTTTATAATTTGGGCAAGAACACTCGTAAAATTAACAAACTTACACGTAGAAATATAAACAATTTCTCTGAGTCTTTCCGGAAGGTTTTGGCTTTTGCTTCTAAAGTTATTGCTGGCATTCATGCCAATTTTTTTTTTAAGTTTTATATTCTCCATTGTATGTAAGGATCATCTTTACTATACGTTGGCGCGAAATAAAAAGAAGAAATGCTGTGTACGAAATTTGTTCTTCTGCTACTTTATCCGTGATTTCCGATACAATTCGATTAACGTTTTTTAATTTCACTTTATATTCATTTCGCATTCACAAATACTTCATTACGCTTTATGTATTGGCCAATTATGGCACCAATTCTTTAGAGTTCTAAACAATGGGCAAAATACGCTGACCCTACCTTCAAGTTTTCGTTGCAAATGTTTGCAAAGAAAACACGTGACTTTAATATTATATATGTCAATTCTTCATTAGTTTAGCAGGTACTGTAATGAAATAGTTACTATTTCGAATAAAAAATCAATCGGGAGTGTTCTTAGAAATGCATGTAATGAGTATAACATTATTTACTAAGTTGGGAACAAAATTATCTAAAAAATTGTATCACTCATATCCCCTTAAACGAAGTAAGACCTTGATTGCGATTGGCTACTGAAATCAGAAAAAGATACTACCTCTTTGTGGAAATTTTTGTGTTTTTCTGCATTTTATTTTTAAAAAAAGGACAAGCTGCATTCAGAAAAATGAATTTAGGCGCTTTTGACTATGGTAAAAATCTTCTAAAATTCATGGATGAAATAGATTTTTGTTTCTGTTTTTCCCAAAACTTTGCAGCCCAGTAGTTAAAGAGTTGGACTCGTAGCCGGAAGGTTGCGGGTTCGATTCAGACGTGCCACTAAAGACCACTGTGTACATGCGGTGTACGTGCACGTTAAATCCGTGGGTCGGTCCATTGGGCGGTCGCTAGCAGTTTCCGAAGGGTGCCAATATTCACAAGTCCCTCCACTTTCTGATGAGAATCCAAATTGCGGCTGGAAGTTCCGGGAAGGACGTATGTAGCTCTAAACGACACATACATTGACGTGAGCTGTCCTCTCCTAACAAGCAAGCAAACATATGACCTGCTCACCAATACACAAATTTTCTACACTAGGGCAAACAACAAAATCGATTTCCTATTTCACTTTATTTACGCTCCGACCTATTGCACATTCAATATTCAGAATAAAACTAATACAACACTGTCGTTGGTGAATTAAGGGGACTACAGACTTTTTGACACCAAAAATTGTGCATTTTCATATGCTTTTTTCGACTCAGCGTGAACAGAAAACATTTTTTCAATGGTAAAGTACAAGTTATGTTACCGAAAGTGTTGTTTAAAACTATTCTAAAAATTTGCTCACCTTCTGCGAGATGATTTTCAGAACGAAGGGTTCAGCGGATACGTACAGGATAATGTACTACCACGGCAAGAAGAAAAGCGAACACAATCTTCCGTGTAACGAGTCCAATATTTAAATCACCATCGTTATTGATGAAAAGCAAAATCAGCAAGAAGCGCAACATCATAATGTAATTAGAAATTATACCAGCATTTTATGGGTAATATTCAAAATTTAACGAGCTAATATATAAGGAATAGATTTTGGGGACTTAAAATGTAAAAATAGAATGCTAACTATATTTACATTTTAAGCTAACTTCGCAGTTTAAATAGTCAAAATAGTAAAACTCTCAATAAGCTTTAAGATATACAGGCTCTGGATCGATTTTCATTTCTCTCATTCATGGCTCCGAAGTTTCCTTCATCTCTTATATGCTAAGAGTCTCTATTATGGACTGATACATAATTATTAATTCATTAAATTAATGATTGATAAAACCGTAAAGGTCAAGACAAGCGAAAAAGATGAAACAACAATAGAGCCTAAACCCCTAAAAGCATATTCTGTCATAAAATCAATTTAACGGCGAGACCTGACAAGGACTGAAAGAATCAGTGCTTACAGAAATCTCTGTAATTAAGAGTAATCCTTGTTTTGAAGGAACAGTCCAATAAAGTGCCTTAAAGATAAAACTCTTAAAGAAAGTTGAAAGGCAATTCAGTATTAACTTCAAAATTTCAACTAAAGTGCCTCAAGCGTATAGATTTGAAGCTGCTAATTAAAATGTAGATTGTTTGAAATTCCATAACAGATACAGCAAATTACGCCGACTGGATAAAATTTCAAGTCTTGAATTGATTTTAATAATGATATGAATTTATTCACAGAATCAGAGGCTGTAATAATCGTAAAGCTGTTTTACTGTGGTATTCAAATGGTTATGAGAATTGTTTTAGAAGTGGTAGTGAACATAATCACCACGCATAAAAAATGAACATAAAAATTGTTAATACGACAGAGGGAATCCTTTGCTTTCAAATAGAACTGCTCTAACATATAAAGCCTTCGTAATTAGTAAGACGAAAATAATTACCAATCAATAAATAATTAGAATCAGTGGCGTAGCCAGAAATTTTTCATGGGTGGGTTTACGACTACTGCAACTCACATATATGCATACATGTCTGTGATAAGAGAGTGAAGAATATACATTTTGTATGGCAAAAAATTCCTCATGGGGGGGGGGTGTTATGACCTCCCTAACTCCCCACCTTGATTACGCCCCTAATTAGAATCATAAGTTGCATACTATACAGTTTTTTTTATACCTGAGTATTTACTTGCTCATAAATAAAATGTGATTTTATATTGTGTTTTTTTTTATCTTACTTATGCTTGTAGACCATTAAGATGAAAATGCCCAATTTGCAAATAAGTTTTCTGTTAAATTATTTTAACAAAAAAAATTACATTGATAATTATTAAATTTAATATGTAATTGTATGCTTGCAGTAGCAAAGTTTACAATGCCATTTTTTATTTTATTAGTTTAACCCTTAACGCGTGGTGTCCTCGCCGTGAGGACACCAAACTCTGACGTTTTGACTGTTGCCAGTCAAGAAGAATAGATTTAATTTCTATAAAAATAGTTGCGAGTGACATAGCTCCACGAGAATCCTTTACTTTTTAGCACGTTCATTTCCCGTCCAAAAATTGTCACGATTCTTTTTAACAGCACTGACATGTGCTGAAAAATGGAAGAACACGAGAACAGCTGGAAAGATTGTCCAATGCTGAAAAAAAGGGCAGCCGTTGCCATCGCTCTACTTAACTACCAGCAAGATGGCGGACGATCGAAACGTTCATCGTGTGCCACAGATCTAGAGACCCTTTGGCTGGCTGTGCCAGCACAGCCAGCTGCGTCAAAAAAGGGTTTCCAGATCTGTGGCACGCGATGAGGGGAAAGGGTTGCGCCTCAAAGGGTTAATAAACTGCATGCAGCTAATCTTAATGAAAGCGCGAATTTGTTGTGTTAGAAAATATTCTTAATGAACAAAAAATTTCAACACTGTACTTGCTCATGAACTTTTTCCTTCCTTGAAAGCCAGTGGTTCTCAAGCTGGGGTACGCGAACCCCTGGGGGTTTTCAATGGGCATCTACGGCGCTCGTGGAAATAAAAAGCTCACACGATTAAAACTTTGTATTCCAAAAGTGATTTTCTATAGGAATTGTTAACTGTTGAGGTTATCTCATTTCGAGATTGTGCACGTCCTTTTCAATGAAAGTGAGTTGCAAATCCCTAGCGACGTTAAACTAAATATATCTGATCATTTGCATTAAAGTATTATTTGTAAGGCACTTTTCAAAGTTGATCAAGGTACTTAACTGGTTTCAAAACCCTTTTTCTGAAAAAAAATGTTTAATTGGTGCCGTTGGCTGTCGCAGAAAAGAACGTGTGATTGAAATTTCTACTGATAGCACATTGAAGAAAAAAAGATCTCTCAGTAACTTTTGGTTGGCCCTCAGCTGTGAATATTAAGTCTGTTTTTATGCCTTTTCGATTCGCTCTATTGGTGGAAAGAGGTTTGGAGCCTACTTTTTTTTTATAATAATGAATACAGAAACAAAATGGATGCTATCGCGAATATGAGAATGTACTTTGTTACTTTCGAGCCCAACTTACACACACACAAAAAAAAAAAAAAACCTGTTCGCAACAAAGCAAGGACAGAGCTCTCATTAATGCATATGTAAAAGAAATGACAAAAGTTAAGTGTTTATGTAAGTAATAAAACTAATGGACAACAAGTTATTATTATTTTTTTTTAATTTTGGTTAAAAACTTTTTTTAAAAGATATTGTAGTGCTAAAATGTAATCTCAAAATATTGTAATCCTATTATTTCATTTTCCTAAGTGTTTCTTTTTCCTAATTGTCGCAAAATTTAAATCCAATCCAATAGTATAATTTATGAGAATAACTTGATAAAGGAATACGCAAATGGAGAAAAGGTTGAGAACCACTGGCATAGGCCATATATTGCTTTGTAACTGCTAAAACATAAAGAAATTTTGCCACTTTAAAATATGCGTTATCATTTGTAAAATAAGTATTAATATTTTTATATTTCAGTATATATTAGGTAACAATATCAGCTCATTTTTAATATCTTATTTTGTCAAAAAGTAAGCAGACACAAAAGTTTGAAACTCGTATATTCCTTTAAAGCAAAAGCTTTACAGAATTTTTTCTATAATCTTTTGTAACTGATTTCTTTAAATTATTTTATATATTAAAAGACATCTCTGAACATATACTAGAATGCAAAAATGAGGATTTTCTATAAATGTCAAATTATAAAAAACTATTTTATAATTTGACATTTATAGAAACTTGTTCTCATGAATATAGTAGTTAATAATTAAAGAAAATATTAAAATGTTTTAATTGCATCACCAAAAATCTAAAAGAAGTCATTACTGCGTATAGAGAAAAACTGTTAACGAAACAGTTATCCCTACCATGCCGGAGTAGATAAGACGCTGAACATTGTAGACGACTGAAGTGTGAAGGTCCAGTGTTCTGGCCTATCGTGCGGTTGTCGATCGAGAGGTTTGGTCGGTTTTCTCTATACGTAACGTGAATACGCTTTAGAACCTCTTAAAAAGTCCTCTATCTAAGGTACTATCGCTAGGCAGATAGCTCTTAAGTAGCTTTGCTGAGACACAACACGACAATAAAGAAATAGGCAAAGTATAAAAGTTAAAAACATTAGTTAGTAGCATAAGTATTTTGTTAATATAACAGTGAGTTCTTATTGCAGATTTCTTTTTGGAATTAATTTATCATGGTATTAGAAAATTCGCGGCAGTGGTATGATAATAAACCCGCATTTGTGGCAATCTGTCACTTTTATTTCATATACATTTACACCGAGAAAAGAATACATTTACACCCTTTTATTTTGTAAATGAAACAAAGCCTAGACTATTTAGCAGAAACTATGCGAGGCAGCCTTATAATAAGTTTTAACATCTGACATTTCATAAATTAGCAGTGAAAAAACATTTCATGTATTAGCATTGTATATTGATTGTATTGAGTATAATATTTAGAATTATTCCTAAAAAATTCGTGCGGAAATTTCATATATTTTCAATCATTTTATATAAAATTCATAATGAGACGTAAAATAATGACTTATTCTCAATGCAGAAATTTCAATTTAACGAGGTAGTATAGTTAAAGAAAGAATTCATACACAAGTAATTTTTAGACTCTCAAAATATAATTTTTACAAAAATTATTTTTTTAACTAGAAAGTAAATTAAGTTTTGTAAGAACAATAACGACTCGTGAACTATTTTATACGTTTTTACTTTAATTGACTGAAATTAAATGATGTGCCAACTAAAACATTATTATATTGACAGCTTGTTGACCACTGTAGCGTATATGTTAAGATGAACATTTTTATTAGTCACGAATTGCAGATTTCAGTTCTAATTGCTAATCTTCTAATCTTATTTACTATGTAAAACATTAGTCGTATTATTTTGGAATTCAAGGAAAACAAACTCAAAACTGTGAGATACAATTTACCGTATTTGCGCAGGAGCTCAGCTCCTGAACTATTTCCAGAGTGAATTTTCCCAAATTGGGCAAAACCCAGCGGAGCTCATGAATATTGTTCCCCGGAGTCCATTTGTACATCAACTCGTTTTCCCCTTTTCACATACAAACCGATTTTAGCTGACAGATCAACTAGGAGTAATTTCGCCTAGAACTGATCTGAGAGTCGTGATACCAACAGATTTTTGTGTCTTATACTGTGTGCATTTCTCTTTTAAAAAAAATCTTCATGCTAAATTTAGACTATTTTATTTCATTTCATTTTCCTGTGAATTAATGAAAATATGTCCAATACTATTTCATGGGAAAATCTTTGTATCATTTTTTAATCGAATGTACTACCGATTCCCGTATTTCCCTGCAGTTAAATGTATCATAAAAAAAATTGATATTTATGAAGCTGAAATCGAGATTATCCCAGTCCGACATTAAAAAAAAAACGAAAAATCAATCAATAATCCTACAGCCCTCACTCAACCACTCAACAACCCTCATTCGAAGAGAAAAATGCCTCTGTAACTCTTCATCCACTTTATCAGTGCAATGCAATCACCTGAAGAGCAGACGACATTTCTTTTTTCACCAGCAAACGATAATTCGCCGATTTTCTAATTTTCCGTCAACTTACCGAACGCCCAATCCAACTTTCCGCTCGCAGATAAACAATGAAAAAAAAAAAATCTTTTTCGGAAGTATCTTTTCGCGCGCTTCCCCTTTCTATATATAGAAGATAGCGTCCCTCTTCCCGACCCCCCCTCCTCCCTTCCCCTCCAATAAACGAAACGAAAGTAGCTGTAGGTGGGAGGCGAAGGGGACAGAACTTCGTCGCCGTTCGACCGATTCTACAGGTTGCGCACGTCTCTTGTACACAGAGAGTATAAAAGCTGTCGAGCGCTCTTGGTTACTTTCACTCTTTCTACCGGTTTCTTCGGGAAGTTGAATTTAAATAACGGAAATTTTCGAATAGGAAGGAAAAAAATAAAATAAAACTAAAGGGAAAAGTTTCGGGTTAAGTTTCCAAGTGTCATAATTATTATAATTCACTCATTCCGGGACAATTTAGTTTGCGGATTAAGAAGAAAAGTTCGAGGCCGTCTCTAAAGGCATGAAAATGTTGCTCGCTGTGTTTGTATGCCTCACCATTGGGACCACTGGATCACCTGTTTCACAGGTGAGATTGTTTCATGTTTGACAGAACTGATTCTTAAATATGCTGCAAAAATTATAGTATTTGATATAGGCTTTTTATAACTTGTGCTACAAATGTTGATTACAAAGAGTTATAGAAATTTTTGAGCGTTAAACCGTCAGAGTGTCTTCGAAATGGGCAAATAATATAAAGTTGGTTTCGCTGTATAATTTTCGAGTAGCTTTAAAATTATTTTAAAAGTTCAATTTTGATAGGAAGATTTGTAATTATTAAAAAATAAGCTCGCAAATTGCTCACAAGCTTTAATATCAAAACCTTTTTTATGATACCTGAGTTTTATAAATAATTCAAATTATAGATGCATTGCAGTGAAAACTGGAATGAAGTGGATGGTATTTTACATCACAACTGCTTGGAAGGGAGGGTTAAAATAGGTGGAGTTCTAATGAATTTATTGTGAGAGCAACGAGAGGGGATGAAAAAAATTGATGGATTCCGCGTGCAAATTAGTTCTTAAGACAAACAATTATTTTTTATTTCTGTAATGAAATGTAATTGTTATTTTTTAAATTTATTTATAGGGAATGTACTTATTAAAATTATTTTTTAGTGTATTTTGAGCATATTCAATTTGAAATATTCTAAGTATCTAAGTTGTTTTTCCATGCTTATGAAAATATTTTTGGAGAATTATCCGCTTCAAAAATGAAGAATTAAACTTTTAAAGCTTTTATAGTTTTTAAAGATATTTTAATTATTTTTATTGGGTCAGGGTTACGGTCGATTAAAACTCATTATAAAATTAATATTATCTCAATCTGCAGATTTTGTTAGATCGTTAGTTATGTTCTTTGAAACCAGGTTTCAGAGGAGTTCTAAAGCGCCGCAAAACATCATACAACTTTTATCTGACAAAGTTTTAAAAGATTTTGATTCTAATTTTAAATCTGTTTCTAAATATAATATCATTTCTAAATACGTAGACAAGAATTTCGGGATTAATTCTGTACCTTATATAATGATATTAACGAAGAATATATTTTCATTGATGCAATAAGCATATTCAATCATACACGTTTAAAATAAGCTAGATAACGATACGATCTCGGCTTTGAGTCTGGCTTAAAATTCTTTTTTGCTTTTATTTCAATCAACCAGCCCTGCCTTTCAGCGTGGATTGGTGAAATTATATTAAGCATGTATCTGAAGGTATTAAAAAATTTCAGTTTGAAAGATAGTCATTTAAATAAACGCCAATTCTTGTTTTGTGTCAGAATAATCACATCATGTTTAATATGACATAGATATAATATAGAAATCTTTACACTATTATCGTGATTTTTTTTTTCTGAAACGAAAAATCCCATTAAATATAATTACAAATGAAATACTAAACAGCTAATTAGAAAATGAACGAGATCATTGTTTTTTTTTAATTTGAAGGTTAATTTTACAAGTTGATAAGCTATAAATAGAGATAACTTATGAACAGATCATTAAAAGCTATTTTAATTATTTACTTGCGATTTTACAGTAAAAATATAATAAGAAATTACAGACAGAAAATATTAAAAGATAAATGAAATTTTATGTTTTCCTAGATGCATTGCATTTTCATAGAAATATAATTCTAATATTTGGCCCTTTTTTATAAAATATATTCAAAGTTTCATATACAGTTACTAATTTAATTGTGTTTCTATGCGCATGAGAATATTTAAAATCTCTTCATTTAAAATATGTCTTGCAAAAATTTTTCAGTAGTTCAAGTATTTAAAGTTTTATGTACTATATACCGTCCAATTTATTTGTAGGTTTGAATGCTGACGTGAATTATTAGAAACTAATAGTACATTTAAAAAAAGGTCGCTCTTGTTGTGAAGCTAAGCAGTTGATACGAAAGGACAGGGACTTAAAACTTTTAAATTCATTTTTAATTTAAAAACCACAAATTCACGTTTAGGTGAAAAAAGAATATTGGTTTCCTATCATACACTTGAAAATATATTTTGTGATCACAATCTTTTAAAAAATTAACAAGGATCTGCTTTGTAAAGATCTGAAAGTTTTAAAAAATGCAATTATTCATCTAAATATTAAAAGTAAGATGATCGTTAACGCTCTTATTGACTGAAGCCTAAAATTATTCTAATTTTCACAGAAATGCACATTTTTCTAAAATAGAAAGGGCATCACATCAAAAACTATTGTTCAGCTATAAAGCTTGGTAGTCGTAAAAATTCTGATTAAAACTCTTTTCAAACAAAATTGTTATAATTTATATTAAAAGTGAACCTGAACTTAGCAGAATACGAAGAATTTTTCTAAATTGGAGGAGAGGTGGACCATACTTTTGTATTTCCAGTGTTTTTATCTTGAATTTATGTTTAATTCTTTAGTTTCTATATCCGAAAAGATGCAAAGGTGAGGATTTTCTTTCACATTTGAATTTACTTTCCCAAACTTGCCCTTGAAAGTTCTATAGCAGTAAGTTTAGAAAATGCAGCAAAATTACAGTGAAAATGGATGGTAACGGTTTAAATAAAGAATATTATTTCTCATAAATTCAACTGCGGATGCCTGAAGTATATACTGATGTTGTATAAAACCTTTTGCTATAGCTTGATATGTAGTACGAGCAGTAACGGACCGAGCAGAACTGGCGCCCGGGGCAACATACCTTTTTGGCGCCCTCCATCCTATTTTTTGTCAAGTTTTCTTTGTCTCCCCTCTGCAAGCGATGATGAAATGGATAGAGATGATTTGGCGCCCCTCTGCAAGCAGCGCCCGGGACAGGGGCCCCGGCTTGCCCACCCCTAGATCCGGCACTGAGTACGAGGGCATTAATCTTGAATGAAATCATGCACACTCAGTAAGGATACTTAAAATGGTCAGAATTGATTTATTGCACAATATAATCGCATATATACAGTTATTGTTTAAATTCTATAGTGATGTTATTTAACTAACATATTTGACTTATTTGCATCAACAAGTAAGTAACAACCATTTTATGTTCACTCTGTTTATCTGCCCCTCAAATTTTTCTTTACCTACTTTACATCATCCTAAAATTCTCAAAATACTTGCAATCAAAAATTGTACAAATCTGATAGTACTAAAAGTCAAAGCCCGTTGTGGAGACAATTACAACGGGCGCTAGAAAAAACATTTGACGAAAGCATGTATACACTTAATATATTTAATCTTTGTCCACCTAAAATAAATAACTTCATATTCAATATCGAATTTCATGCTCTTCTGGAAACGCACGGAAACTTTTCGTATTCGAACGATTTCGTTGTGTGTTAGCAGACCCTTTTATATCAAAGCTTCATGGCAGGCTAAATTAATTTTATTTATGAAAAAAGAACTGTGTACTCCAGAAAAACTATTTTAAATGAATGAATCACAATTTTGCCTTCAAACTGGGACGTCAGTAAACGTAATTGTCACTCGATACTCCTAATTTTGTAACGCAAATGATAAACTTTTTTTTACTCTCGTAAATAAAATGGAACTGAAAATAGCAAGAAATCGCTTAAAAGTGAGGGAACGGGTAGATTTTCAGATTTTTAAAGTATCGCAGATTGTTTTCTCTATTTTTATACATAATTCTGAAAATTTTCAATCGGATCGTACAGACGATATAGATGTTATTTCGCTTTTTCTGCTTAACTTTTGAATCTTTTTGGAGTTTTATCTTGGACTGGATACCCGGAATTGTTAGAGGGTCAGTTAATCAGTGAGTCACTGAATCAGTGACTCACTGATCAGCTTCTTATATTAAGGATATATGGCTTGAAAAATGGGTATACTAACAGTGCACTCTTGCTTGTATGGCATCAGAAAGGCAATGCAATATTTTATTATCTGCGGTGTTCACAAATTCAAATCCAAAAAAGTCAAAATTACACTAACTTGACACATATTTTCAATGGAACTTTCCAATTATTAACTGAGTTCATAAAAGGAGAGAATATATTAAGTCCTCTTGAACATCGAACTCTTAGAGGAAGGAGTGTTGACACTTCAGCTGTTTATAGAATGTGCCGTAATTAAAAGTTTCTGTTTTAATGTTGTCTACAGACGCAAGAATTGTTTAGAAAATTATGAAATTTTGGTAGGACATAATGAATAGATGGGAATTTGTTCGAGCTTATAAAAATTTAGTTTAAAACTTCCAGAGGACTTTTCTTTTAACCCTCTCGTCACCGAATTATGAAAAATCAGAGAAAAAAAATCTGTCTAGCATTTAATGCATCTGAAATACTATTATAAATCATGCAAAAATATTTTTTTCTAATGTCGATTAATATTAGATTTTTCTAATATTAATTTCTGCATTTTCGAAGCATTTTGTTATGCTAAAATTAATTTAAAAGGATGCACATATTAGGTAAAGGTTGAGGAATAAGAAAAAAACTATACTTACCTTAAAAAGAAAAAAAAACCCGGTAATTTTTCTCCTGGAACAATGAAGCGAAAACTGTAAAAAATGATCTAAATTGACTAGTACTGCAATCTAGGCACGATTTATGCATCTAGTTAAGAGCCTTATATACTTTCTACATGAATTAATGATACTGATATCACTGAAAGAAAAAAAATACTAAATTGAATTGTTTTCTCTCTAAATATTGCTATTTGAAGTAGGAGCCTCATATGAGGTTCAGGGTGACGAGAGGGTTAAGGAATTACACATTTAAGACTGGTTCTTAATTTAGATATAACCAGTGTGTTATTCTCAAGCTGTCTCTAACACAGTTAATCCGTATATTTTTTTTTTAAGAATTAAGTGTTAGAGGTTTAATAATATGCTCTATCACCGGCCATCATTGTTTTAGATTTCAATTGTTTTGGATCTGCCATCACGTCGGTGCTTGTCACGCACAACTTTTATGCAAGCTGGAGCTCCTCCACGAATTAGCTATTGTGTTGAGAAACTACAGATAAAAAAAATAAATTAAAAAAACAGAAGAACGTGCCATTAGTCGCTTTCATTATCCTAGCCTTGTGTTCTTCGTTAATTGTGGCGAAACTTTTAACTAATTTTTAAATGAGTAAAAAAAAAAATCCTGCACCGAAAAAAAATTACCTGCGTATTCATTGCGCCCTACATAAAATTTCATAATTTTCATAACTATTGTTTCGTAAGTAGAAACCTTTAAAATAGAGCGTTACTTAAATATGGACACGTTGTATATTTACCCATGGCCATTTACTAACTTTCATGCTATGATAAATCGAAAACTTTTATATTAAAAATGTATTTCCTGATGCTGATAAGCGGAATTTTTTTCTTCTAATGCTCTACATCAAAGCAGATTTTTTAACCTGTAAATTCTGCCGCAGAATCCCGAGTACACTTATCAAGTATTTTTTAATGGATTAGATATGATAAATATTTAGTGACTTTATAGATGTAGAACGTCAAAAACACATTTTTAAATTTCTATTTAATAAATTTAGTTTAGTTGGATGGAAAATTACTGGGGAAATATACTAATACAATTAAGTATAATCGTAAATCTTTCGTTATAAATTTAAGAACATTATATACTATACCCTCTTAGAACAAAAGAATTTTTATTGATCTAAACTTAAAAGTTTGCTTTGGGAACGGGTACTTTGAACGCAATTCTTTTCAAATTTTCAGCTAAATTTATACATGATAAATTTGAATAGATAAAGTTTACCTTTATCCCCTTTATGTTATCCCAAATGATAATTTATACCAGTGGGAATTCTTGGTACCATCTGCGCATTTTTTTTTTTCTTTTTTGTGGATTACTCTTAATACTGTTTGCGGAAAGAAAAGAACTCAAAGAGAACTTTATCTATTTATAATTTAATTTGTAAGGATGTATTTTTTGAAGTCTCATAAAATGATTCCATTGAAAACCGACATTACAGGATTATCTTAAATTATTTTCAAATCCGGGATTGTTATTTTAGGGACAGATAGCAAAAGTTTTGTTCGTTATATTTAGCTCGTTTGACTTATCAAGAATGATATTTATTTTAGGAAATACAAAATTGTTTTAGTACATTCTATTAACGAGTGCATCACCAGTATAAAAATACAAGCACTTGGGAAAACTCTTTTATTTATTTCTTGTATATTTTACCAAAATATCTAAAAATACGTTGATAAAACTCCAGTCGAATGATTTTAATAAATTTTTTGTACAAAGTTTCAAGTTAGGTCAGTAATTTATATGTAAGATGAAAAAAGGGTTTTTACCCCTCAAGTACTTATATATTTATGCAGGTGACCGTATGTACTTTATAAAAATGTACGTAGGGGAATGTGGCCTCAAATCCCTTAAGGGGAAAACTTTCATAAAATAACATAGATGTTAAATAAAACTTCGGCTCTTTGCCACAGTATATTTTGTATCATAAACATATTTTAATAATATTTTAAACCCAAATTGACTAACGAAAGAAATATAATTTTGAAAAAGAGTCCAAAGGATCACTTTACCCTCACCTAGGAGCAAAATGATCCTTCATTAGAAAATAATTGTAAATTGTTTTTTATCGGCAAAATAAAGTATATAAAAGTAATTATAACTATACACAATGATATAAATACACTATGTACTATGCGTATTTTTTAAATGAAAATTTTAAAATAAAAATGTGTCGCAAACAACAAAATGAAACATTTAAAAATTATAAATAAAAAATTATGGCCTACGATAACCGCACAAATAAATTAAATAATGTAATGGGGAGTCACGCATTTTGAGAACGTCTGAAGGGCTGCCATGATGATTTGGACCCGGTACTGAGTTTCTTCAGTCGATGGATCATTTTACCCGGCAGCATGGCTGCTCTCTTTAAGAAATATTACTGGAACACGCCTATAAGCATAATAACTAAAAAAAGCGTAATTCACATCTAAAATCATATTCTTTTCAGTAAACAAAGTCATATTTCTGTGCATTAAAGACTGTATTCCAAAATAAATAGGAAAATTAGTTCTTACCTTATAAGAGATATAATAAAACTTACTTTTTTGAAGAGGTTTACTCAGGCACATAATACACTGATTGCTTAAATATCGCCATTGTTTCTTCTTGACATGGTACAACTAGTTCGTGTGTTACCTTAGATGATATCCTTGCCTGTCTGGAAAACATATGAGGAGCCTTTTCTCCGCTAGGAAAATTTTGGGCAACCTTCCCCTATTTATGCAATTTTATGTAATATCACGAATATGCCAAAATTATTTAAATAGTATTGCTTAAGTTACCATTGATTTTTGGAATATCTCAGTAATTACTTGCTATACATTTTAAGTATTGTGACAGAGTATTTTCATTTGAACATTTTTTTTATATAAAAAGACCATGAAATTCTTTTAAGTCTAATTTGTAATAAGGTACTTTTATATCCGTGTCTTGCGGCTATACTCTTGCCATGACTGTCTCTACATCTACTCAAAATCAAGTTGGCCCCTGACTTTTTTTGCCAACTATGTGACTCCAAAGCTGAAATGAACATGCATGTATAAAAATTTAATAGTTTTAATATACTAGTACAAAATATACTAGTTTTAATGTTTAAAATGATACATATAACGCTATATTTTAAAAGAAACTCTTTGTCACTTCTATGCATAAAGCGGTCAAACAAGTAAGTAACATGAACCACGAATTCTGTAACTTAACGTAAGTGCTATGCATTTTGTAATGTAGAAAGACCAGAGCATACTGTACGCTGGAGCATACTCCACGCTGTAACAACGCTGGTACTACTGTAATTCTACGCTGTAAGAGTTGTAATACTAGCTGCAAAGACATATCGTTATATACAAGTCTAAATAGTGATAATATATCTCAACTAGAAGATAAAGCTCGTTGTAGAGACAATTACAACGGGCTATAGAAAAAACATTCTACAAAAATATCTCTGCACTCAATATATTTAATCTTTGTCCACTTAAAGTAAGTTCAATTTTTACTATAAACTGAAATAGAAGATGCATTTTCTTTTTAAAAGACTAGGGGCCAAGGCCCCCAGACTCTCTACGCTCGCTTTTCGTATGAGGCATTCGGCCCCTAATAAGGCTTATTCGTAAGAAAGACATAATTTCAACAGACAAAACCCGAAGATTGGATCATATAGAATGTTACTGAGCTACACATTGCTTGGTTTTTGCATGTTCATTGCTACATAAAAATTTAAACTTCACACTACAGTAGACCCCCTCATAACACGGAAGATATTCTGTTATAGGAATCCGTGTTGTACGGGTCCTGAGCTATACTCCACCTGGAGGGCGGACTCCGCTTATATTCGCGTTTAAAATTATTTGCACTCCTCAGAAACACAATGATTTTCAATGTTGCCATTCAAAAGTTATATTAATTAGGAGCTAAAGCGTAATAAAATCAGAACATCTGTTTCAGCTGTATTTTTAATAATGTAAAACCTATTGGACACCCTTCGAATTTGCCACCCATTGAGATTTTTCATTATTTGGCGACTTGCGTACATGTAAAGTTAATAAAAGCTACGGAACAGATAGGATAGCTTGCCACCAATGGCGACTTTTCATTATTTGGCGATTTACACATGCTCACAACCTATAATTACTGTTCATGTAAGGTTACCGGAAAACCGTTATCCATATTTTCATTTATATAATCGTTTGCAGATTGGCGTACTTAGCACCACGAATTATACCATCTCGTCGCGCTAGTTAATATCCAAAGTGTACTATAACTGCTATAATGGCATAGTTAACGCCGCCAAATATTTCTACTGGTAGCAAATAATCCAGCTGGACCGAACCGACTTTAAAATAATCTGCATTTTTATTATTTTTCATTTTCAAGATATTAGTTATTCTGTTTTGGAAAAACAAATAATCGATCATTCTAAACTCCTGTTGTCTAAGCGAACTTACCATTTGAAAATTGTCAACTTTGTGGAACACATTTTGAGTTACTTATTTCATATAGTTTTTATTTTGGCGTAAAATGGACGTAATTCTAACTCATGTTTGTAAATTTCACGCGATTCTAGATACTTGGGAACGCTTTGTTGCAAAGGAATGAATGATTTTATGCCAAATCTGGCAACCATTCTGTTTATTTTTTCAGTTTTTTATTAATATCTTCTAAAATAATTCGATTTTCGAAATTTAAGTCAGCTTAGCAGGTTCCTCAGAATTTTTTGAATCTGTGGGCACCTTAGTCGAAACTCAAATCCCCACGGTTTAGGAGGAGATAGGCCAACAAGCTTTGACAGCGCCAGCGGCCTTTACTTTTTTTTAGAATAGAGAGATGGGATAACTTTTCGCAATCGAAAGATTTTGTTTAGCTGGGAACATCCCTTCTTATATCAACGCTTCATGCAATATAAATAATTTTATTTGTGGAACAATTTAAACTGATTAATCTAGAAAAACTATTTTAAACAACTTGGAATCGCAATTTTCCCTGCAAAGCGTAGTAATTGTGACTTCAGTATGACGTCAGTATCACTTGCGACAGCTACTTTGTCACTCAAAGGATTATTTTTTTTTACTCTCGGAAATAAAATAGAGCTGAAAATAGCGAAAAATATCTTGAAAATTAGGGAACAGTTGGATTTTCAGACTTTTAAAGTAGTAGTAGTAAGTTTTCCGACTTTTTATACATAATTCTTAAAAATTGTCCTGTTGATCGTACAAATGGTGTAGATTTTATTACTTTTTTATTCTGCTTAACCTTTTAATCTTTTTGGAGCAATGATGGTAACTGTTTTAATCTTGGAGTGGTTGAACCGGAATTGTCAGTGAGTCAGTAATTCAGATATCAGCGCAATTATACAGTAGGATGATTCTCGTACGCAGATAACAGTTCTACCGTGACGGTTAGCGTCATCTCGTGAACATTACAATCTTCCACGCTTAAAATCTGGAAATCGAATAAATTGAAAGGTGGATACAAGTCAAATTATATAATCAGCTGAATATCTTGGAGGTCGTCGAATTCCTTCCGATTTCCACACTGCAGGGGGACATCGGTGCTTGAGTGGATTCACAGCTGTAGAAGCTGGCTCATAATTTCTGTTTTGCAGTCTAGCGTCTGTACGCATATATATATTCAAGCTCTTTCGAATGTCTTGGAACTCTCGAGAAATTCCGATGACTTCGTTCCGTATGAAAAGGCCAATCTAGGAGTTTTGCGCACTTAAGTTTTCGTAACTGATTAACATGCCGTTTGCAAGTGTGTCCACCATCAAGTTGAATAATATAACGTGATCTTCCAAGTCGTGTTTGAGCAGCTCCTAATTTTCATGACTTTGTGTTGTAACCATTAGATCACGATTGTACGCGGTCTCCCACGCTTCGAAGGACTTTGGAATGGGTGGTCAGATTTTTGTTTTTCTTTCTAGCTTTATTCGAATCTGACGTCCCAAGTACAACTCTGCTCGAGACTTTCACACTGCAGTGATGTTGATCGATAACTTAGGGAAAAAAAAAAAAAAAAAATTCTCGAGCTTTATCGTACACAGAAATGTTCTCATTTGCCATAGATTTAAACTTCAGCTTAAGTATTTAAACTTTTTGTACTTCTAACTCGTTTGTAGCAGAATGATCAGGGACAGTTGTCTTATGTACAGCTGCGGTAAAAAAAGGCCCACTTACTCTTTATTTGGCGGTCGTTCGTCGTACAGCAAAGTTATATATACCATTTGTTTGCAAATAACGTATACTTTAATTTTCTAGTAATTTAATTTGCATAAAGGGCCGTCTTCATATTTAATTCTGCATCAACTTCGTTATTTTCAATGACAACATACAACTTCATTAAACGAAAGAAAACCTTCAAATTATCCTAAATATAAATTTTCGCCAATTTTCTACGATAATTTCCTATTGCGATTTATTTTTTTTATTTTTTTTTATTTTTTTTATTTTTTTTGCGATTTTAAGGGACTTTGATCAATTTGAATTGAGATGCGCTATTTGTAGGTTCCGAACTTTTCGCCTTTCGTTAATTTCGCTCGCGAGAGTTAAAAGAAATAAATATTATTTTCACGGAAAATACTGCTTCTAGTCTTAAAGTTTTTTGTACTAAGAATATCAGGTGTAGAATTTAGAATATTTAGTCAGTGGTCCAAATGACCCGTGAGTTCGTAACTTCCTTGGTTCGTACACATGATTTAAGGGGAAAATGCAAAATGACTGCTCGCGATTTTGAAAATCTTTGTAATTTTGAAATTGTTATTGAGTATTTCCGTTGATGGTTCTCTTAGACAGGTGAAATGTTCCCAGGGGTGAGAGGCTGTACTGTGCTCTTCTGACTACAATCATGAATATTATTCAGCTACGGTCGAGCTTGAAGAATGGTTTCATGATTGAAATTTATTTGTTTGAATTTCATTTAAAAAACGCAATTACTTTTTTGCCGACCCAATATTATCACTTGTGTTTGTTATTTCACATTCTTCATTTAGTATTATCGTCTGCAATGTGCAGTATCCTTATAAGACTTTTGCCAATACTTTAATTTATAGTTAGACGAAAATTTAGACAGAAAAACCCGATTTTGAATGTTTGTTGAATGTTTGATAAAGTATGGGGAAGTCCAAAGACCTGATGTTTCCAATATTAAAAAAGGTCAAATTCATGCCAGGAATGTTGAGGATGTTAATTTTTCAGAAATAGGACGTTGTATTAGAAGACATAACATCTACTGCATCTAATTCTAAACATGGAAAACATTTTATTTGGTGGGATATGGTAGCGAACGCAACAATAGATGCTTTATAGAATCACCATCAAACTGTAAAAAACTCTAATTTATTTGCTTCAAAATTTGATATTTTTTAATGCCGCTATCTTTTACTGTTTTTGCACAAAATAAATCTAATTTACATTTATTTTATGCAATTAAAAAAATTGTCACTTAATAAATTTATATACGGTCCCTTAACATAAGAAAACAACAAATTTTATTTAATATAAATTAAACTACTGAAGGTAAAAATTTGAAATTTTGCACAGCCATGTAAAATTACTTTTTTCATCTATTTCCATCAAAATTTGTCTAGGTTGCTATTCATAATTTTTTGAATATTAATTTCATAATTCATAGTAATATTTTATTAAAAATTATAATAATAGTAAATTATGTTTGGGTCTTTTAGTTCTAATAGTACGAATAAAAGTCAGCATCTTACTATCAATATTATATGAGATATGAATTAAAGTATGAAGAAATATTTTAACATACGGGGAGGGGGATTTTGGGTGTTCATAACTCACTCATTTTCAGTTCAAATTTATTGAAAATTGGTATGAAAATTGGTATTAAATGAGCTAAAGTTTTGAAATATGAAGTGAAATCTAGGGTTTGCTATTGGGAAAAAAAAAAGTTGGTGCGAATTTTAATATCGAGACGGCCCCTTATGCAATTTTTATGTATAGCAAATTAAAGTGCACGTCAATCGTAAACGATTGGTATATGTAACTTTTCTGTACGACGAATGACGGCTGAATAAAGTATAAGTGGGCCTTTTTTTTCCGCCGCTCTACAATACCATTTTCCTCACAGAAATCAGTGAAGTCAGTACTTTTGAAAATAGATGCATTATTTTAACGAGTACTTGAGATAACTTATGAGGACTCAATCAGTAACGGTAGTGTTGATGCACTGGTAGGTGGATTTAGTTAAACAAAAACTTCAGGCTACTTTATGTGGAATATCTTAGACCTGCAAAATTAGTTTCACAATCAAATAAAAGTAAAATTTGAATATTTAAAGCTTTTATATCTTTATAAAGGTCTACACATTATAAACAATCACGGAGCATAACCAATATATCAGGGGCGGCCCTGTGATACGTGGCGCCCCCATGCAAACGTAAAAAAAGTCCCTCCCCCTTTTAGGCTCCACATCAGGTTTTTCTCACTTTGAGTTCGAAATGGTGCCCCTTCGAAGATGGCGCCCCAATGCGATGCTTACCATGCTTATCGTGTCGAGCCGCCCCTGAATATAACCATGTCTCAGTTGTATGGGATCCTCAAAACCCCTCAAGTGTGTGTTGGATATTTATCGAGTTTCTGTAAAAAAAAATATATTTTGAGAATGATCTCGTAAACTTGGGAGTTAAAATTTTCAATTAACTTTACGGTCGATTCATTTGTATCATTAACAACTCGTACTAATTTTGCAATTTCCCTTCCTTCTACATAACTTTCAACGTTTTGCCAGTGTATATATGATCCAGTTTCAAAACTAGGCACACATTTGGACTCTGTCAAGAAGGTTTGTCGATTTACTCATGATTATTTGTAGAGAAAGACCTTTAGTAAGAAGATGTTCTAAATTATCTCTTTGAATTATTTGGACTAATTTGGCTCTTTTTCAACTTATCATTGTTTTACTCTAGACTCTTGCAATCTCTGAGAGTTATTCATTTGTCAATACTGCTAAAGTTCCTCATTCATCTCCTAAACACAATAAATAGTAATTAAACTTCGTATTATTGTTGTTTCTAAAACACATTTGTCATCCTTTCGATAAGTTGTTAGTTTTTTGAAGAAATAATTATCTTTCACAGGAACCTCGTTTTATATTGCAGCCGAAAACCAGTCTTTTGTAAATCATATGATTATGAAACAACTGTTTACTCCCCGAGATATGGCATCTCTACTTGAAATGTTATAATAATTTGTACAAATTCTCTGTTGTCTTCCCGGGGAATGTCTTATTCAATTTTATATTTTGCATGCAATGATACCATCCTTCAGTGCTTTTCTAATATCTGCATTTGACTGCCATGTTAAAAATTTTATCTGATCAATTCCCTTCCACAGTCTATTGAATCTGAAGTATGGGTATATCCGGCCCACTGCTTTGTGAAACTTGTATCTTGCTAAAAGCTCTTCGTATTAGAGATCTCAGAAATGTGATGAAGATCGATAAGTATAAAAATTAACAATAAATCATCCCAGTTCAGTTTTTGTTCTAGAAGATGGAATATACCATTTAAACAACCCGTATTGCTGACCATTGTGTCAAATGCAATAAGTTTTATTTCTTTGGTGCAGGGCGTTAAATGGGTAAATATTTCAAAACTTCATAAAAAAGGAGAAAATATTTTCAACTGTGGTTTCGACTGGTGGCTTTAACACAGCGGGGATTTTTTTTTATCCGAGCGTAAAATGTATTAGTTCAAAATTCGCCAATGGAGACGCTTTAGGCTAAAAACACATTAAAAAGTGGCAGATATGCATCGGGCATTTAAAATTTATTGATTTATTTCCGAACCAATAAATTCTTGAAAAATAAATGAATAAATTTTATATGCGCATTTTTGCCCGTTTTAAAAATATTTTAGCCTAAATCTCTCCCAATGGCGAATTTTTATTTAAAAAAAAAAAAAAAAAAAAACACGTTTTTGATGCCAAAAACAAACATTCACAGAAATAATGTCATCGATAAAAATTGCACATGTAATTTTTTTAATGAATATTCGAAATGTTTACGAACATATTTCGCATCCTGTATTTTGGAGTCGAGTGGGACACTTTTTTTTAATCGATTAATTTTGAATTTTCCAGGAATCATTTATTTATATAAAGGAACTAACTGAGAGTATCCTGCATAAAATAACCCCCCAAATACTCAACACAATCTACAAAAAAGGATCTCCAATCTACAAAAAAGGACCACCTTGATATACAGGGTGCCCGAGAATTTTTGGACAATTAAAACTGTTAAATTGAAAAAAAAAAAACTATACGTACAAGCCGGGTATTTGAATGATGCCTACTAACAAATGTTCTAGATTTTCGTTTCCTAAAATTTTGTACCTAAAATCTGATAGACGGAGCTAGGTGTCAAACACTTTGGTAAGAGATTCATTAAAAAAATGGATAATAAACATGGCGACTGAGAGAAAGGGGTAATAAACATGGCGACTGTGACAAAGTTTTGGCAATGGGATTTTTCAACAAGACGGCTCACCACCAAATTAGTCAACGTCTGTGAGCTATTGCCTCAATCAACATTTCACAAACAGATGGATAGTAGAGAGGATACGGGCTCGGGCTCTGCAATTCACAATTGCGTTCGGGCTCGGGCTCGTGAAAAATTTCTATTTTATTGAACATACTCCTTGAAACAGATTTTTAAAAAGTGATTCATATGGAAAATAAAAGTACTTATAAAAAAAATAGCGGCACGGGTGCCTAGAAGGCTCGTGAAGCTCTTTGGGTATTTCAGAACGGCGGCTTATATTGCTTAGTTAGTCATGAGATCAGATCAGACATTATTTCATAAACATAGATATAAAGAATTAGAAAGTGCATTAAAAACTTGCAACTATATTTGTCTTTAATTTGCACAAACCGCAAAATTTATTGTATTCTATCAAAGAATTACTTCTTTGAATTTTATTAAATTTTATTTATTTTTAGCTGAAATTTCGGGCTCGGGCTCCGACTTAAATAATATTGCTCGGGCTCGGGCGGGCTCGGATTAAAAGTCTTCGGGCTCGGGCTGGTTCAATTTAGTGACCTCATCTATCGCCGGACTTACCATCCTTGACTTTTTCATGTGGGATTACGTAAAAGATATTGTTTAGAGGAGTACATGTCCTAATGTACAGGAACTCAAGTAGCGAATCACAACTTCTATAACACCTCATGCTTTTAGATACTTGGAATGAAATTGAATATCGTTTAGGTGTTGCACGAGCTCCCAGAGGATCTCGTATTGAAACCTATTAAATTTGTTATACATGCAATTAGTTAGCAATTACATTTTAATGCTGCTGTATTTAGATGTCTTTTTCTTTTTTTGTGTGTACAATTTTATAAAGTATCCAGCAATTATCGCAACTTTCCTACTATTCTTATCACCCCAGTGTACATTTATACAATTTTTAAATCTTTATTTAACTTGATAACTGACTGAATATTTTGAATGATTTTTAGAAACTTTTTGCGACACTTTAAAAACTAAAAATACACGTCTATATTTTATTTTCGGATTTTATCAAAGAATAAATAATATTTGCATTTCATAGCGCATACAGTAAGTTGAGCGATACTGTGCTCTTAAATAAAATTGCAGATTTTTCTTAAAAATAAAGTAGATTCCTACATTTCAGGAAACGGTAAAATGATTTTACGTTTTATTGAAGTTCTGTCCTTAAGTTTTAAAGACCATTATAAAACGCATATATTTAGTGCATAGTTATAAAACTTTATGAGATTTCTATCTGCAAATGACGTCTAGCATAAAATTGTTTTATGGGCGTATGGCAAAGTTCAGATTTGTATAAAATTGAAATCCACGTATGACTGCCTTTTAAAATCACGGATCTATATTTTGAAAATAATTTCGTTAGTACCTGCGGTATTAATAGGAATGAGATATATTAGAGTTTCCTAAAATATCCGAAGCTAGCATCGATATTTCCTTACTGAAAACCTCATTTCATCATAATTTAGTGTTGCTACTTCATTCATACTTTTTAAACTATTTAATATTTTTTTATATTTTCAAATGATTTGCTTTGTGGAAATACAATCGTGGAAGCTAGAACTGTGCATTTTGCAAGTCAGTCAACTGAATGCCTGTCTTTTGCTCAGAGCAAACAAAAACAGGATGCCCAAAAGGCAAATGAATAGTTAAATAATAAAAAATGAATACTTTACAATTTCAATTTTGTACTAATAAAAGTTTTATACTTTATTAGTTCAAAAATGACGCCAAACAATTTTTTACTAATAAAGTGACTCAAATTGTGACTAATTTAGTACTAAACACTTTTAGAAGAGTTAAAGACTGATAAAATTTTTGTTAAGTTTCGTAACTGATAAGAGTTCATAGTTTATTTCATTATGTAGTGCAGCTTGTAAAAAGACATTCACATAATTTTGAAGTTTTGGACATAGTTCTCACAGGACTTTTTAGAACTATAGTCTAAAGGTTAGTTGTGGCAGGTTGCTTCAATGCACATTTTGTTTGTTTATCACATTGGTACAGCTTACAATGAACCAAATGATACGAATGAAATCAAAGAAACATGGTGTTTTACTACAATGTTTGTGTGTAAAAACAAAACAAAAAAATAGTGTGTTTACTTCAATTAAAAATTTAATTCAATTTAGATATCAATTACTTGACAGGCGAATGTATGTAAATGCAATATCAATTTTATCGAAAGATTATCTATGAACAAACGGTTTGGTAATCTCCTGCATGGTGGCTGTGAAAGCACAAGTTTATGTCTTTTGATTGACGTGTGGTGTAGTTGAAGGAAAGCTTAGTATTAAAAATTAAACATAACAAAAATCATGATCCTGCAGAGAATTTAAAGTCTAGTTGTGTAAGTTTTTAATCTGGAATGTAGTAAAACAGTCCATTTCGCAATTAGATTTTATGTTAAAACTTTGGTGGAACAGTATCAAAAGACAACAGAGACATTTTGCTGCCACGAAAGAATAAATTATTGTATCAATCGCAAAAGTTAAACTAACTCGTTTAAAAATGGAAGGATAAAGCTAACACAGAAAAAATGCGAGAGTTTAAAACTGTTTAATTGATTTAGAATAGGAAACTGAAATCGCAGTCAATTAAAAATACGTGGTGAACTCGATCACATGATGGTCGCAGTAAGGCCAAAACACTGGTTTATTTTCATACCTTTGCTTCGTGAATAATAAATTTAATTTCCTAAATATGCTAAGCCGTTTTTTGATGTATACTCGTTAGAAAAGGCGTTTCTAAGATTGATGTCGAAATATATCTTTGTCACTACCGATATCTGTCAAAAATTGGAGCTCCTTCCTCTTGTATTGAACAAAAATAATAAAAATTAGTATACTGCAATAAACATACCTACGTAATTTTATAAAACTATTTTGAAGTTACTTTATACAGCAGGTTTCCGATTGAAAAAAAAATCTGTCAACACATTCCAAAAACATTCAAAACACATTCCAAAAGGTAGAAATCCCAATAAGTGTAATGCTCCTATTTTAAGAACTTTGTTGGAACCTGAATAACTTTTTTTCCTGAATAAACGACAATTTTTCTACAACACTTCTTAATAATACCTGTTTGGGAAAAGTATTTTTAAATAATCTGATAGAAATTAAATGCGTGCTTAGTCCTACTAGCTTCGTTGGAAGCCAAAATTACAATAAAATATTTTTGGAATGTGTTGACAGATTTTTTTTTTTTCAATCGGAAACCTGCTGTATAAAGTAACTTCAAAATAGTTTTGTAATATGCGTTAATGTTTTCGGTTTATTTGTCTATACGACAGTACTACCGTAAATATGGATCGATAACTGTGAAAATGAAATCTTTTATCGATGCATATTATGTATCCTTTCGATAATGTTCATGTACCATTAATGGTTCTTCCAGAAGCACAGTATAGGAATTCGAGTACATCAAGGTCAAAGTTTAAATTGAATTTTACTGATTTTTGCAAATTTGAAATGAATTAATATGTAAATGAGATATGCAAGAAAGCTTTTCATCGGAAAGTAATGTGTGTGGCATTTATAAGCGCGAGTTCAGTCCCTTCATCGCAAAGACGCATCGTCAGAGATTCTACTTCCCTGACCATTATTCAATCTCTGCATGGATCTTTGAACGGATCGCTGTGGCCCTGACTTGCGCCCGGCCAGGAAATAATAATGGACCCAGAAAGAGAATCTTGATCGTCAGTGGTGGCTCGTGACTTCTTCAGTGGTCGAGCCCGAAAAAAGTGCCAGTTCAAATCGAGAAAAAAGATATACGTATAAAAGGCCCTATCTCCGTGCACAGTGTATTTAAAAATTTTCAAACGGAAAATGATTATCAAAACTACGATAAAACTTTCGTTGTTTTTTACCTAATTATGTTAACATTAAAAACACAGTTATATTAGCATTAAAAGTTTGACATATATTAATCGAAAAGACCTTTTACTTAGTTTAGACTTGGGCTTTTTATGAATCACATTGTAGTGTCTTTTCAAATCGCGATGAATTTGTTTTGATATCGATAATGGATTATATATATATATATATATATATATATATATATATATATATATATATACATACATAAACGTTTTAATGCACCAATTCTTCTAAATATAATCATTTTTCTTATTCTAACTATATGAATTTTGGTTTTGTATCAGCTTAATTAACATATCCTATTATTCCTGTCCATTTAAAAAAATAACCGTACCTATATATAAAAAAATAATAATAACTGTAAAGATGTACCTGTTCTCCGATTGAATGAAAGTGGCATATTATCTGAACACGCATGATTAAAGTTTGTATAATGGGAGCAGAGATTTCAAAATTCTTCGATTATTTTATTCCAAACGTTAACATTTTTGTCAAAACAGCTGTCCTAAACATTTAAAGAATAAAATTTGTAGTCGTCTGCTTCTTGAGCGGCTTAGCTATATGAATTGATCAAAACAGAAATATGCGTATCATAATAGTAAAAGTTAATAGCATCAAATAAGAAGGCTGTCAATAACCGTAGGATATTTCCTCTTCTAGGTGTTGTAAGAAGCAATCCTCTACCAGAAAAATAATTATTTGTATTAAATAAAATGACTCTCGATACATTAATGATACTCAACAGATTTCAATTTTGTTCACTTAAAATAAATATAATTAATTTCTGTTTCTATTTTTAGAATGACATTTACCGTAGTAACAGAATCTATCTTTGCGACTCAAGTTGTTGAATTCAATGATCAAAAGATAACTCAACTCTAGCATTCTTAGCCTCTGAAAGTAAAAATAAGATAAATATAAGACAAATCGAACATTAACTGATTAGAGCTTTTAAAACAGTCAGATTTCTAGTGCTATTCTAGCTGTTTAACATTTTATTGCTTTGGCATGTGCGGTAATATTTCCAGTTAACTAGCTAGAGGCCTAGCAGAAGTCTTGAGCAGCTGCTCAAGACATTTTTCTTACGGCCTCTTTTTTCTTACTGCTAGAGATAGCTCTAGCCCCGTTGATGTTACCTGTTTCTCAACAGAAAAGGATAACTTCACGCTAAAGAGATAAAAAAGATTTTACAGTTGACAGATTATATACAAAAGCTTGTGTCTGACAAAAGGAAAATAAAACGCGAAAGTTTCAACCTTTGATTGCCTGCAGACGATATTTTGAACTGCGGAGATAATAATTATTCTGGAGGCTTATTTTACACCAAAAACTTACGGCGGATATAAAATTGGAATTTTCAGAGTTATTTTACCAGTGGAATAATTTTATTTCAAAACCTTCAGCTTCAACGCTCATTAGATCCCTAATTTATTTTCAAGCCCTTGACATTAAAGTTACATCAGTCTCGCTTATGATGACTGACTTTCTTACTCTAGCGAATCACGTTTTTACTCTAGGATATTAAAGATGTTTTTTGGAGCGAAAAATTACAAATTATTGCCCAAAATCGATGAATGGATGAATTTCAGATTATTAATACAGCCTATTTTATTTCTACTTGTATGTTTCTCTGAAGTCCAGCAGTGCAACGGTTAGGGCATCGTACTGCCGTGCCGCAAGTCAGGCGTACGATTTCTGGGCAGGGCAAAGTTGACTCAGCTTTTTATCCTACTGAGTGGGTTAACAAAATGAGGACCAAGCTTACTTGGGTACTAAGCACTGGGCGTCAGGCTGACCACCTGGACGAGGCATATGCTTCCGTACACCAGAGCTCATAGTCGCGAAGTGCAGGTTCTTGCACCGCTTGGGCTTTTTCACCAATGCTTAGTTTTATATTGTCAATATATCGGTACAAAATTTCAAATCGATTAATCGAATCGTTTGCGAGTAAACATTGAATAGTATAATGTTGCAGAAACTGTGCTGTATTGTCGAGTTTCCATGCTATAACTTACGGTGTGTATAAAAAGTTCCAGGAACCTGTCCACTTGTGAGGACGAATCACAAACTTTATATTCCGTTCAATAATAATACTATGCATTGATTCTGGAAACTTGGCGAACGATATTCAATGCAAGCTCACAGGAATTCACACGCAATAATCTGTTACAGTCAGCCGATAAGGTCGAGTTTAAAGCCCCATAAATATAACTGCCCAAAATGACGCCAAGGTCGGTTACTTTTTATAAAGTATTGCCGAAATTGGCGCTGAAAATAAGACATCGCAATTGAGCCTAGCTAAGCAATATCGTCAATACTTGGCCCAAAGCAGCCAATTCTAGTTAACCAATTTACATACAGTAAAATGGAAAATTTAATTCTTTGACTCGCACAAAAAGAAAATAAGTTAAATTCCAGAAGAATATACCTAATAATTCGTAACAACACATACATATGTTAATTTTTATTTATATGGATTTCAGAGTAATTTATATGGAATTTTAACCACTTTCAGGTATTTTGTTCAAAATTTTACAAGAACTACAGTAGCAAGAGTTCTTTCATACTTTACTATCTTGAATGTAGTTATCTTTGACTTGCGAAAAAGAAACTTTTCGCCAAAGAAGTAATCTGATTTTGATGCTTTGTTGTAGAAAAGTTCAAATATGCTAGTTTATTTTGCAGTTGAAAACTTAGTGGAATAAGTGATTTTGAAAGTTTCCTTATGTGACGTCGTTTAAACATACATCTATGTGTCTTTTCATGCCTTTTCATATAATGCCCTCATTAAATATTACTTTTTAAATCACTTTGTATTAAAACAGCTATGCAAAGTATTCGGATTCTTTTTAACTGCATGAAAATGATATAATACACACTCGTGTTTGAAAGATCACAAGCCTATTATCGTACATTCCAGAATGTAGTATTAAATATTACAAAGGAATAGAACACATACAGTATATTTATAAAAATAATGTGTGGGTAGTCTCTTTTGTTAAAACTGCCAGGGTTATTATATGTTAACGTACATTACTTATTGTTTACTTAGATGTAAGACATCTGTTGAAAACGGATGAATACAACAAACGCTTTTTAATCCACATTATCCCATTAAATATTCCGATAAACCGTTTCTTATTTAAGTCCTCTGTGATTCAGAATAGAATGCTTTATTTATGACAAATGTCAAACTTTGTAATTTCGAGGAGCTACTTAGAATCTTACGAATTGCGAATATAAAATAAATTTTGTGGCGCAGTTTAAGAATCTCACGCAATTTTTAATTCATGAATTCACGTTTTCGACTGCTGTAAAAAAATCCCTGGTTGTTTATTTAGTTAAACCTGGTTAGTTCACGCAGTTAGTTTTCTGATGGAGTAGGGGAAAGTAGGGTAATGACTTTCACTTAAAGGAGAACATGAATAGCTAGTAAAATTTCTACAAAAAATCAATATTTATTTAAAGTACTACTTCAAATTATAAATAACATTTTTCAATCAACTAATTCGCATAAAAGTTATAGGAATTTTATTTTTATCGTTTACTTAATTATACTATGGATTGAGAGAGAATGCCCGACATCGTAGGGTAGTTGAACTCTGTTACATTTCAATACGACAAAAGTTATATATGTAGTTCTGTGAGCTGTTCACATCGCTGCACGATTTTAAGCGACCACTTTCCACACATTGTGCAGAGGAACAACGTTTCATTAGCTCTCCTGAATTCTCCGCAAAAGCAGCAGATGCCTGTCTCCATATCCCGTCCGATTAGAAGCAAATCATCCGGGTCATCATCGTCACCCAGCTACGATTCGTCCGTGTCTTCCAGTGAGCTGAAAAAAATTCTTTACGTAGAATCGTTCTGAAGGAATGTTAGCCTGCATTAAAACGGATTCTTTGATGTTCTTATTGAAATATTTCAGTTAGAATTGGGCTGCCAATAATTCATGTTTATAAAAAGCTTTTTGGATGAAACTTCGTGAAACTCCATGTGCTGTGAATTCTAAATGATCGAATAAGTCTGAAAATTTTCCATGTACTCTATGGAATACTTTTTGGGTGCCGTACTATTTTTTGGTGAATGAATCCTACACACAATCAGTATCTGTACAGAACTTCAATTGTTAAAAAAGTTGTTAAGAAAGTCAATTTTTAAAAAATTTGTGTTTTACTAAAACTGAGTTGAGAAAGTACTGATGTAAGATATTATTTTTCTGGGATCACGGAATGCATTACGGTCAGAATTTGAGACTTTTGCAAGATATTTAATTCAAAAATTTGTTTCGTTTATCAAACGCTGTTTTGTAGCTTATAAGCTCATGTTTGCTGTTTATAAATTATTTTAATCAAAATCCATGATGCAGTTTCATATTTTGCGTGTTATCCACACAGAGCTCTATCCACATGCAATCTACTAACTAAAGACGGAAATAATAAACGAAGCTTTAGCCGATTTCGGTCAGAAGTAGTTCATATGATTAAGGAAGCATTTATGAGAATGTACTGTTTGATATATTTTCGAGTGACCGATTGAGCTGATTAGAAAAAGGTTTCTGACTGCATGAAAAAAAATTTGAAGAATACAACTGATCTCGAAATGAATAGGAATGTCGCCAGTATGACGACAAAGCGACAACTGTCGCCAAATCGGAACCAGTCGTCTCCAAAATCGTAAACATGGACGACAATTTTGTCGCCTGAAACCATACAGCTTAGAAGACGTGCTTTTTCCGTCTTCTTTATAAACAAATCGTCAGTTTGGTTTTGCGTCCACTAGTCATCCAAGATGAATTTTTCAGTCAGGAATCTTGCGATTAACAGTCGAATTAATTCTTATTTTTTCAAAAATTCAAAACATGCTCGATTTGTTTTTTAGACCACCAGTTGTTCACATTGGTGGCCTTTCTGGACCAACAAAGTTTCTTTGCTAGTGACTTCCCTAGAAATGAAGCTGTGTTATGTCAGAACAGAGCCGCTTTTTTCTCTAAGGAACTTCTTACCACTTTCCAACAACTAACGCAGAAAATTTGCAAAATATGAAAATCCGCAATATCTGATTGATTTTAGAAAAACAAAGTTTAGCTAGACATTGATATTTGTGCGTGGAGAGACCTCAAGCATCTATGAAAGTGCGGAAAAAAAATATAAAATTCAAATTATGATTTCCAAGTTTATTTTTTGAGCTCTAATTCATGAGTTCATTACTAAGAATATATATCTGTAATGGCGAAATGTTATACTGAATTTTGAAGTAATACAGTATTGTCTATGAAAATTATTTTTTCAGAAGGCTTTTTAATGGCTGCTATTTTCACGATATCCTTCTATCTATTTATCTCTTCTCTACTTATTATAAAAGAAGGTGTCTGTGTGTGGGCCTGTGTGTCTGTCGGCGGCGTTACGGACAAACGGCTATACCTAGAAACACCAAATTTGGTACTCGGGAAGATCTAAACATGTAGTTGTGCACATCGAAGCGATTTTTTCAAAATTCGACCTAGAATTTTTTTATTTTTTTTTATGTTTTATGCGATTTTTGGCATTTTTTCTCACCCAATTCGTAATAACGGCGAAAATCACTCTCGCAGCAAAATGACATTTGTATCATCGGATAGAACGCCTGGTTGGTTTATGAACTACAATCTTATTCCAACAACACCAAGGGCAGAGGCATTGGCTATGCTTCGACTTCTGACTGGCCACGACTGTCTGGCAAAACATTTATATCGTTTAAAAGTTGTCTAGAGCCCCTATTGCCCTCTTTGTAACCTACAACAAGAAATGGACATTCGCCACATGCAGACTTGTGCTGTGCTCTCCGGTCGGGAACTCTGCGGTTGATATTGGGAGGCAAGAGGACGTATGAGCAGCTGATCCCTACTTTGTTCTTTGTATTTTGTGTTCTGTATTTTTCTTTTTTGTCTGCTGGCCATTAGAAAAAAAAAATAAATCATCGTATAGAGGAGAAAATTTTCTTTTAAAAACAGTTTGTTCTGAATACGTAACATTATTTATCGATTTTTAGGAATTTTTTTACTAAGCATGTGTTTCGGCAAATTTTTTCGTAAAATAATTTTAAAACTGTCGCATCTTAAATTCTATCCGTCATAACTTTTTGATATTCTGGCAGATCGTAAAACATTCCTTTCTCCCTCTTTTAAAATAAAAACGAAAACATTATGTAAATTAGGTGATTTTTTACGAATTTTAATGTAACCAAATGTTTAGAATTTAATAGCATCAACGGGGAGATCTCGCGCCATTACATTAATTGATCATGGCACGAGATAATTTGGCTGAGTTGCCACAAAAAGGATTAGAAAAAAGGTTTTTTTTCCACAATCGAGTTTTTAAATGGGATATCGGAATTTCAATTCGCAAGTGAGGATCTATGACGTCAAATGCATTAAGATACATAAAAATTACGCCACAATTTTAACGCATTTATCCCTGCTCTATTTTTTTAACACAAGGAGGCGATATTTTGATTAAAACTTACTTTAGAAATAAACTGAGAAATTCATGATTATAATTATTATAAGTGGCATTTTAATCCGTTGCTTATTTATAAATTGAAATATTTTAACGCAGCTGAAAAAAATTTTTCATTTTAAAAGCTACAAAGTTCGTTTTAAAGATGGATATATTAAAAATTTTCTATTTACTTTTTTATTTTTCGCATTTAATTATGTCGCAGACATATATGTTTCCTAACATATGCATATGTTGCGAGTATAATTTTATTTTAACGTTGGATTACGTTCCTCCATAGTGTCCTATACCTATACAAAGTAAAAAAAATAAAAGAAATTCAATGTCGTTATAAATTTTAATATGATAGCCCTTGAAAGCTAACGTGCGAAATATTCAAATTAACTCCCTCAACCAACTGCGGTATCTTTTACGGTAGTTAAACATTGACGTCATAAATTTTAAAAAATGCGTGAAATTTGTAAACTCTGCAACTCGAACGTCCTGTCACAGTTATAGCGATTCTAAATAGCTCCTCGAGATTAAAAAGTTTGAAGTTTTCAGGAGACAGAACTATGGAGGATTTATAAGATATTGCTATATTGGATACATGGGTATTTAAATTGGCACCTGTTGAATATTTTCCACCACGGTGAGATGAAATGTTTTGCGGTGCTAAATAACCCAATCTTTAAAAACTATGCATAAATTAAATATGTATGGAGAGCTTCCTTAATAGCAACCATTGTGTGAAATGAATTATGTTTATGGTAAAGCGTAAATTGCAAAGAATCGCCATAGAATAAAAAGGTCCCATTTGTGCCCAATAATGTAAGCTGTTTCTTTAAATTGAGCATTAAAGAAGGAGAAGCGAAGATAGATAGTATTAATATGCGTAATAGGTTGTAGATTTGTAAGGATAATATGAATAAATCACGATGTACCACGTTAATAAATATTTCATGAAATTAAAAGTGTTCTGTTTATCCTTTTTCAAGGGTTGTTTTACAATCAACTGAACGATAAGTAATTCTAATTTGCGTTGATATATCCCGCAGTACTTTCAAAGGAGATAACTTGAACTTTTTTTAAAATTAAATTCTGTTTTGTCACATGCAGACATGATTTTAGTATAATATTTGCTTCCCGTATGAAGAGCGGGTGCGCAGCTATTAAATAAACGGTTGTCCATTTCATGTAGTGGCTGAGGCATTTAATGCTACAACTTGAACCTAAAAAACAGTATGATGTAGAAATAACACACTCCTGACATGAAAGTCAGGAATTCTCTGCAAACTTTTCACTTTTCTGATCGCGAATGACACTACCGCTTAGTTTTTTCAGTCATTACATTGCAATGATGCCAGGTTAGTACTCGTGACGCAAACTTTACACCAAGAGTCAAATAATTTTGGTTTTATTTTACATTTCACATCACTGGAATTAATTGGAATTACACATGTTAGGAAAATTTTCGTTTACTACCGTGCGAAGAACGGGCACGCAGCTAGTATCTATATACAGGAATGTGTATTATAAACACTTTCAATAAAATAAATATAATAAAACAAATCAAAACTTTGTATAAAAACACGCTTTTTATACAAAGTTTTTATTTATTTTATCGTTTAACACCAGTACTTTGAGTGTTTTTTCCGTACTTTCTGACACAATCCTTCAAGCTGTATAACCACTAGTCGTGAAATGCCGCAAACATGCATGGATACTATGCCATCAATAAATATGCATGGTATTCATGAAAACTATGCACATCACTGAGATTACCTGAGAAACTTTAATATTTGGAATAGCGTGCCTAGCATAAAAAACAATTTTACAGTGCCGCACAAAATAATTATTGCAGATTATTTTGAAGGGATGATTATTTATGTATTCAATAAAACAAACCTTAAAATCATTAAAAACAACAAGAACATTTACACGGCTTTCCCGGCCATCTTCGTGCTGTTATGATTTTCGTCTCTCACGAAAACGCTCTCACCACCCGTCGTCTAACAGCGCATGCACCTTATCATTAACAGCGCCCTGTGCAAACACAATCTTCAAAATTGTGTTGTCACGATAATAGCCATAATTCCTGTTTTTATGTATATAGTATTGTGATTATTGAACAAAACACTTTAATGCTCTTGCTCTGTTTCCTTAAATTATTCACTAAATAGATTTAGAGGAGAGGAGGATATTATGGAATATTAGGGAAATATGGAATACCGAGTTTTCGGCTGTGTTAGGCTCTTTTTTCAAATAGACGTATCCTCAATTACCAGACTAATACAGAAAGATTTCCATGTTAGAGTGCATTGAGAGTTGCCCACTTATTGCTGTCGTACCACTGGCTACAGAACAAAGTGAGTTTGTGATTTTCAAGAGTTTTCCAACATTTTAACCTCGAACCATAATTCTGGGTGTTTTTCCCAAAAGGGAGGTAGTTTTAAGCCGACCTTATGTGTTTCAGCCACCGCCTGTTCCCCGTCACCTGGCATAGTAGGAAAATTTTGAAATTCAGCTCACCTTCTAAACTTGATCAAACAGCAGGCCGAACCTTTACTAAAAGATGACAGTCCCCGGTAGTTAGCAGAAATAAACCTCCAGAACATCAGCAGCATTCACCTTGAGAGTTTTCAGCACGTGGCACTTAGTAGTTTTTGCCAATGTAAATTGCTTCAAAATGTACGACTGGGAGTCACTATTTCATTCATCCGACAAACACAGACGTACAGCGAGTTCGGCGCTTTTCAAGGAACTTGTAGAAACTTTGTAGAAACGACGGGTCACCACTACGGGTGCTGGAGTTTTACTTATCTTACAACCAGCACGCCGTCTAAACTTAATCCAGGTAACTTAGAGCAGGGACTTAAAAATAAGTACGCATTCTTAAACTAGGAAACTTTATTAACTAAGAACAGGTATATTTGCTGTCGCAGCAGCACTTGCTTATATACCACGGTTATATAGCGCGAGCACGGTTGAGTTGTCTCTGCAGATCCTGACCATCGTCACCACGCCAACGTCACCACGTGCGCATTCTGCTGTGGCTTTCGCAATCGGCGGCCAGGCAGGAAATTTGCCCGACACTGCCACCGCACCCTCTTTGTAACCTACAACAAGAAATGGACATTCGCCACATGCAGACTTGTGCTGTGCTCTCCGGTCGGGAACTCTGCGGTTGATATTGGGAGGCAAGAGGACGTATGAGCAGCTGATCCCTACTTTGTTCTTTGTATTTTGTGTTCTGTATTTTTCTTTTTTGTCTGCTGGCCATTAGAAAAAAAAATAACATAAATCATCGTATAGAGGAGAAAATTTTCTTTTAATTCAGTTTGTTCTGAATACGTAACATGATTTATCGATTTTTAGGAATTTTTTTACTAAGCATGTGTTTCGGCAAATTTTTTTTGTAAAATAATTTTAAAACTGTCGCATCTTAAATTCTATCCGTCATAACTTTTTGATATTCTGGCAGGTCGTAAAACATTCCTTTCTCCCTCTTTTAAAATAAAAACGGAAAACATTATGTAAATTAGGTGATTTTTTACGAATTTTAATGTAACCAAATGTTTAGAATTTAATAGCATCAACGGGGAGATCTCGCGCCATTACATTAATTGATCATGGCACGAGATAATTCGGCTGAGTTGCCACAAAAAGGATTAGAAAAAAGATTTTTTTTCCACCAATCGAGTTTTTAAATGGGATATCGGAATTTCAATTCGCAAGTGAGGATCTATGACGTCAAATGCTTTAAGATACATAAAAATTACGCCACAATTTTAACGCATTTATCGCTGCTCTATTTTTTTAACACAAGGAAGCGATATTTTGATTAAAACATACTTTAGAAATAAACTGAGAAATTCATGATTATTATTATTATAAGTGGCATTTTAATCCGTTGCTTATTTATAAATTGAAATATTTTAACGCAGCTGAAAAAATTTTTTCATTTTAAAAGCTACAAAGTTCGTTTTAAAGATGGATATATTAAACATTTTCTATTTACTTTTTTATTTTTCGCATTTAATTATGTCGCAGACATATATGTTTCCTAACATATGCATATGTTGCGAGTATAATTTTATTTTAACGTTGGATTACGTTCCTCCATAGTGTCCTATACCTATACAAAGTAAAAAAAAAAAAAAAAAAAAAAAAGAAATAAAATAAATTCAATGTCGTTATAAATTTTAATATGATACCCCTTGAAAGCTAACGTGCGAAATATTCAAATTAACTCCCTCAACCAACTGCGGTATCTTTTACGGTAGTTAAACATTGACGTCATAAATTTTAAAAAATGCGTGAAATTTGTAAACTCTGCAACTCGTCGTCCTGTCACAGTTATAGCGATTCTAAATAGCTCCTCGAGATTAAAAAGTTTGATGTTTTCAGGAGACAGAACTATGGAGGATTTATAAGATATTGCTATATTGGATACATGGGTATTTAAATTGGCACCCGTTGAACATTTTCCACCACGGTGAGATGAAATGTTTTGCGGTGCTAAATAACCCAATCTTTCAAAACTATGCATAAATTAAATATGTTCGGAGAGCTTCCTTAATAGCAACCATTGTGTGAAATGAATTATGTTTATGGTAATGCGTAAATTGCAAAGAATCGCCATAGAATAAAAAGGTCCCATTTGTGCCCAATAATGTAAGCTGTTTCTTTAAATTGAGCATTAAAGAAGCAGAAGCGAAGATAGATAGTATTAATATGCGTAATAGGTAGTAGATTTGTAAGGATAATATGAATAAATCACGATATACCACGTTAATAAATATTTCATGAAATTAAAAGTGTTCTGTTTATCCTTTTTCAAGGGTTGTTTTACAATCAACTGAACGATAAGTAATTCTAATTTGCGTTGATATATCCCGCAGTACTTTCAACAGAGGAGATAACTTGAACTTTTTTAAAAATTAAATTCTGTTTTGTCACATGCAGACATGATTTTAGTATAATATTTGCTTCCTGTATGAAGAGCGAGTGCGCAGCTATTAAATAAACGGTTGTCCATTTCATGTAGTGGCTGAGGCATTTAATGGTACAACTTGAACCTAAAAAACAGTATGATGTAGAAATAACACACTCCTGACATTTGAAAGTCAGGAATTCTCTGCAAACTTTTCACTTTTCTGATCGCGAATGACACTACCGCTTAGTTTTTTGAGTCATTACATTGAAATGATGCCAGGTTAGTACTCGTGACGCAAACTTTACACCAAGAGTCAAATAATTTTGGTTTTATTTTACATTTCTCATCACTGGAATTAATTGGAATTACACATGTTAGGAAAATTTTCGTTTACTACCGTGCGAAGAACGGGCACGCAGCTAGTATCTATATACAGGAATGTGTATTATAAACACTTTCAATAAAATAAATATAATAAAATAAATCAAAACTTTGTATAAAAACACGCTTTTTATACAAAGTTTTTATTTATTTTATCGTTTAACACCAGTACTTTGAGTTTTTTTCCGTACTTTCTGACACAGTCCTTCAAGCTGTATAACCACTAGTCATGAAATGCCGCAAACATGCATGGATACTATGCCATCAATAAATATGCATGGTATTCATGAAAACTATGCACATCACTGAGATTACCTGAGAAACTTTAATATTTGGAATAGCGTGCCTAGCATAAAAAACAATTTTACAGTGCCGCACAAAATAATTATTGCAGATTATTTTGAAGGGATGATTATTTATGTATTCAATAAAACAAACCTTAAAATCATTAAAAACAACAAGAACATTTACACGGCTTTCCCGGCCATCTTCGTGCTGTTATGATTTTCGTCTCTCACGAAAACGCTCTCACCACCCGTCGTCTAACAGCGCATGCACCTTATCATTAACAGCGCCCTGTGCAAACACAATCTTCAAAATTGTGTTGTCACGATAATAGCCATAATTCCTGTTTTTATGTATATAGTATGGTGATTATTGAACAAAACACTTTAATGCTCTTGCTCTGTTTCCTTTGATTATTCACTAAATAGATTTAGAGGAGAGGAGGATATTATGAAATATTCGGGAAATATGGAATACCGAGTTTTCGGCTGTGTTAGTATCTTTTTTCAAATAGACGTATCCTCAATTACCAGACTAATACAGAAAGATTTCCATGTTACATTGCAGTGAGAGTTGCCCACTTATTGCTGTCGTACCACTGGCTACAGAACAAAGTGTGTTTTGTGATTTTCAAGAGTTTTCAAACATTTTTACCTACCAGTATACCCGTTATTTGAACATTAAGGTTAGGCATAACGTACCCTAAAAGAATTGTAGTTTTTTGTTCTGTGGTTGTTTTTTAGGTGATAGTGTCCATTAGTTCGAAGTTTGATTATCCTAAACGGCGCGTACGGTATAATGGATTACTAGTATTATTGTAATGGATTTCACGCCAACCACTAATGAACTGGAAAGCAGATGCTGATGCTGGATGTATCTTCTAAAACGGAAAATTCTCGGAAAATCAACGAGAAGAATTTTGGATTCAATGCTTCAGCTGTTTTCAGTGGGCTTACCTTGACTGTAGTGGAACAGAGAAAGAATATTATGCCTGCGACTACTGTAAATAGACTCGAAGCAGAAATGGCTTTACCATAATCTCAAGCTCAAGAATATGGTTTTATAGTTTAAAATAGCTGTGTTTTATAACGTATAATTAGTTTTTAAACGGTTTAAACCACCTATTCCATATTATCGGGCTATTTCATATTAACCTCCTTTTGTTACCTTTTTTTAAAACTAATTTTTAATGGGTCGATTCCTACTTTAATCCCCCACCCGCCAATTCTCGCCAAACTAAAAAATCGCCTTTGGTGAGCTTCACAGTTATCGGTCTCCAGCAGTTATGCACAAGTTTCAACGCTTCCAAAAGAACTAGATGTAAGCGAAAGTGGTAAAATTAGCGATAAACTTACAAGTTATGGAATCTGAAGACACTTATTGTTGAAACTTAATTAATTGGCAACCCTGATCCCCCCCCCCCCCACCAAAAAAAAAGTAAAAAAATAAAAAGTAAGGCTGTAGTTAGATGTTGCTCCAAACCGCCATTTTAGTTCTGCGGTTGCCCACATAAATACAAAAAAATCGTCATGGTAACAGCATACGTATAGTTATTGCCACCTTGGCGGGAGTGATGGCGGGGGGGGGGGGTTGTTAAAGTGGGAATCAACCTTAGAAATGTAAATGACATTCCATTATACCCTCTTCTCCTCTATATATTTTAAAATAAACACTCATGTTGTAAAATGTCTTATAATTATACCTTTGTCGTTATTTAAATTTAATTAGTAATCATTTTCTTTTATTTTACATATTTCAGAAGATTGAGGCTTCAAAAAAATATAAAGTGCAGTACAAGGCGTTGTAAATATTGCTACTCTCATAGATATAGCTAAAAAATAATAATTTTTTTTCTCATTCCGCTCAAAGCTGCTGTCATTTTCCAGAATAAATATGTCATTTTCAGCACTTTGAAAGGATTCACGAGAAAGGATTTCGGGTTTGCATATTATGTGATAGCATCAAGTTTGCATTTTTGGGCGTCGAACATATTTCGATTGTGAAAATAAAAGGGCAGGAACTGAATCCATCCCATGCTCATGAAATATTTTCATCGTTTTGAAAAATATTGAATGTTTTGTTGCTAAATTTATATCTTACATGAATCGAGGGAATGTCGAGTAGTGGTTCGAGGAATAAATTTTAACTGTGTATGAAAAATTTGAATTTTCCTATTAAAGCACCGAGAAAACGTTTATTTATTGTGAGTAGGTATTTTACGGATTTAAAAAAATATTACTGTCTGATTGAACTTACTAAAAGTGAGTTATTTTTATTTTAAATTAAAGTATCTAATAGAAAATATAATTTAATTACCGCTTACTTGTGTTTGATACAGAAATTAAACAAATTCTTATTATTTTTAAAATCTAACTTTTATGTAGTTTATTTGTTCGTATACATTTCTTTAAAGTGTATTCTTATAAAAGAAAAATTATCTTTCTGCAACAAAGTTTGCCCGAATTTCACATAAATTTATAAAAAAAAAAGATTTAAAATATTCTGTTAAGGCTAGTAGTTAAGAGCATACATTTTAAATAGATAATAGACAGATTATCATTGCAAAAATAATTCTTTATATTTGCAGTCATATATTAACATTATTTAACAAGAGAATAAATAAATGGTCTTGTTTTCTTTTCTACTGTTTTTCCTTCATTTTCTTAAGTATTTTTAAAATTGGATTGTTACAAATAATTTTTTATGTATTGTTACTCATATAGAATATACGAAAGGAGCTAGCTCTTCAAACGATCCTGAATACCCCAGTGTTTACTATACTGATACTCTAGTATTTTAATTTAAAAGTAGCGAAAAATATACATGAAGTTAACTTTCCTTTTATTCACAATTGATATTTTTTGCACCAAAACTTCAAAGTACAAGTATAACGTAAATAGAATCCTCCTGAAAACAAATAACGCCTTAGTAATTGAATGGTTAAGAATTTCATTAATAATTTTTGGAGACAAGACAAGACAAGATTAACTAGAATACTTTTTGTATTCTAACTCAACAATTATTGAACGAATGTCATCTGAAGAAAGCAACAAATGAATGTTCGCCTGTTTTTATAGTTGCAAAAGTGCATAAAATAATACTTATTACCTTACTTGTCTCTGTGAATTAACTAACTGAGAAAAATGGCAAATGCAGGTTTAAGAAATTTAAATGCATATGCATAATTACGTGAAAAATATTAAAATTTGAAGTATACCATTTCGTTACTTATTTATCATTTTATAAAGCCTTATAAATGTCTGTTCGAGTTACAACTAATACTTTCATGAGCTTGTAACGATTTTTCAGTTGCTCATTTTAATAAGATAAAATTAATTTTCTTTGTCAAAATGTTCGAAACAGACACTTGTCATACATCTGTTTAATATGCTTCGTAAGTGAAATTTCCAAAAATACTCATCATATTCGTTTTACCAAGCTATTTATGTCAATTTAATATCTTGAAATGCATCTCATAATGTCTAATTGGTGTGACAGCGCAGAATTTTGTGTAAGCATTTATATTCAAAGAATTAATTGTACCTTTTCTAAAGTAACTAGTTATTGTAATATGTATCAAAGTAATAATATTTTAATGGCCTTGATGCAAATGTGGTTAACTATTCTCAGGAAAGAAAGATGTTTAACTCAATTGCAAAATTACTTGTCATTGTCAAATTTCTTTTCGTTAGAAATATTTTTCTGTCCGCCATCCGTATTTATTTTCTGCGGGATATAGCAAATTTTGTAAAGCTGTAGCATTCAAATTTTGCTATGAATTATAAATTAGATTTTTAAGTTATGCTATTTTTAAATGTAGTTTATTTTAATATAGTACAAAGGTAAGGTTGTTTGATAGATTTTCCACGTACAGTTGTTGTTATTGTTATTGTGAACACGTATATCGGATTTGTGTGCTTGGCTCGAAGGCTGCTTATAAATCCTCGTCACTAGGACAACACAAGGGGGGATGCCCTCCGTGGGGATCTTTTTGAGGAGTCCTAACTCGTATTTACGCTAAGTTTTGGAGCAAACGACGGAAAACTCCGAACTGTTAAGTCCACGGACGCGCGATGGGACCCCGAAGAACACTTCGCCCGTCTGCCATTTCCCGTGACAACCACGTTCAGTTAATTTTGTTGCTTAAAATATCACTGGCATTTGTTAGAACATCCAACTTGTGCAAATTAAAGAAAAGCGTAAGATGTTTTATGATAGTTACAGGATGCTTACAACCTTTCTCGAATTATCCATTTTTGTCTTTAAGAACAATTTTTATATTAAATTATCACTTCAAGGAATTCTTATATCTTCAGCTGTTAAACCTTCAACATATATAATTCACTTTGGAGTATTCGATACCCATTCAAAAAATTAGGTATCTAGTTATATTAACTATAAGTATTTTAAAAAAATATAGAGCTTCCAAATTTCCTTATCTTGATTAGTATAACGAGTCTTTGATATAGGACGTCACTAAATATCGTTTTTAAACATTTTTAATAAAAGTGTAAGGGTATTTGTGACTAGTTAGAGAAATGCTTATTCAAAAAGGGTCCACTTCTAATTTTTTTTTTCTTGAAATCAAAATATAACTTTCTTGATTTCTTTCTTGAATGTACCTCACTAGAATAGATGATCATTGAAGTATTGAAGCGTGCAACTGATGACTGAATTTTGAAATTAGGTAATTTTTCAAGTTTCGAAAAGTCTCTTCACATTAAGCAGGACGTTCTCATTGTGATACAGGTGGAAATTTGAAAAACTTATTTAGATCTTCAAAACATTCTAAGAATGTAAATTTCGATCCTGGTTTTTATATTTACAGATAATCGATATTGATCATTCATTGTCTGACCAGACCATTGGAATCAGAGGGTTTATTATTCGAAATTGAGACTTCCTTGCAAGAAAAAGCCTATTGTGTTTTTGAATATGCAAAACTTTCATCGGTTATCTTAATTTTCAGTTCTACACTGTCACAGCAGGTGTAGTTTTCTTTGTAGTTTATTCTTATTTTTCTTTAATCTTTTTCACATTTTCATGCTTGAGCGATCTTCGTTCTGAGCTTTTGCATAAATTTTTGCATATTGAAATTCATAATAATTTTTCTTTTGGAAGAAACTCGCTTTTTTAAATGAAAGCGGCTTTCGTGGCGATTTCGTACCTAGGAGAATTTTCGTTATTGCCAGACAAAACTTCTATACTTGTACTTTTACGGGATATTTGTATAAATATACGGTATATTTGTAAAAAAAAATCATTATAAAAATTGAAGACCTCAGAACTTTCGTACAATTTATTTTGAACCACTCTGTATGTATTTAGCAATCGCAGGAAAGAAATATCATAAATGTCTTGGAACTCTATGAAAACGCTCGTAAATATAATATTTCAAATTGTTAGATAATGGATATATTTTCACTGTGTAACTTTATTTCATCTCGAACAGCAAATTTTGCCAGGATGAAAGAAAAGAGGGATTATCTTGGATGAAAGAAAAAAATGTGCTCTTTATTATTAGTTTTCGTCAATGCATGTCAGTGTTGATTAATGCAACAATAAAAAATGTACTGTGATTAAGCCATGCGCATTAATGCATTTCTTTTATCCTCAAATGTTCAAATGCAATCTTATGTATTGCAGCAAACAGAAACTTATTACTGAAAAAGAAATATGAGGTTAACTAAGGAGAACAATACTTTACTCATGTTACTCCTAACTGTTTTACTTGTCTGACATAACAATATATAAATTTGTATTTTGCCTTGGACGTCCGTTTTATGGCATGGAAAGAAAATGGAATTCCGTTGCTTTGGTGTAATTTCTTGTTGCAGATTTCTATTTGTCATGCGCTTTGACATTATTTCATCCAAGTTTATGTCGAAGAAAATTAGATTAGATTCATTTTGGTGTTTGAGATCTTCCCTTCAATTAGGAAAAATACATTTATTGGTTGCTTAAAATAGCCCGTGAATAGTTTAAATGTTATGAAATGTTTGTCTTAAAAGCCACTTTCCCCGGGAAAAAAAATTACTTCAGTTACTTTAATAAATATGTTATTTTGATAGCATGTACGCTTTTTTTAATATTGCAGAAAACTATCATGTAAAATCCATCATTCGTCCAGTACTTATTTGTAAAGGAAATATTTACTGTCAAAGTGTTTTTACATATATAGTGTGTATTACAATTCCCTCCCGGGTTTGGAAGAGTTGTAAAAAAAAATATATTACAAATACAGCAACAAAGTTGAATTTATTGGAGAAAGAAATGTTACACGTTTGATTTCACAAAAGTCCAATATGTGAACCTTTCGTGACATCGACGGATTAATGCAATTCTGTCGAGGGTGGGGGAGGCAGTTAGTTTCGCGAATCATCAGCATCACGAAACTAGGACAGATTATGAGGGGAGCGTCCCAATTGAGAAAAAAGAAATTAATGTAAAAAATCCTATTTTATTTTCATAAAATGGATGTATTTGTCAATCTTCTAATTAAACACCCCCACCCTAAAAACTAACGGCCCCACGCTCACCTCTGACAAAATTGCATTATTCTGCCGCTGTCACGTAAGGTTTACATACTGGACTTTTGTGAAATAAAACTTGTAACATTTCTTTCTCCAATAAACTCAACTTTGTTGCTGTATTGGTAAAGCATATTTTTTATAAGCCTTCCAAACCCGTGAGGTAATTGTGAAAAACCCTGTATATTAACATTACTAATTAATAGATATTAATATATCATAAAGAATATTTTCAATTCCATTTCTTTTAACACGAAATTTCATAAAAAAAAGTTTATTATCTTTTGATGTAATACGCCATTCATTGTTATTTTTGGATCCAGAAGTGTGGCACATGCTGAAAATTGTACTAATTACTCATCTATCTTTGTACGTTCTACTTACGCACATAACTTTGATATCGGATAGTTGATTAAGAGAACAAAAATTACACCCACCCCAAAAAATATTCGAATAACTGCTATACTTCCTATTTAGTTTTGTGGAAATATAAGTAGTTTTCGAAAAAACACGAAATAAATATCAGAAGTTATTATAATATATGACAAGATTCACTTTTACTGAGAACAATATTTTAAGTAAGAAACTCACATAGGAAATTTGAATTACGCTTATACTTTTTTGAGAGGGTGTACCTAGTGAGTTGATTCTTCTTACATTAAGTATGGATTCAGTTAAAAGCTACGAGCTCTTTTCTACAATGAAATATAATAAGATGACTTCATTTGCGGTTCACAGAATGTTATAAATGTCAGTACTGAATACAACATTTTTGACCACCAGAGGACTAAAAATTCATTGGAAAAGATCATTATGTTATTATTATTTTAGATGCGATGTCTATATGCCTTGAGATCTCGAGTTTCTGTTCCTAAGATTTAAGCAGGATGCGGAATTCAATTTATTTAAAACTCAGCGTATAAAGTGCTGAATTCCAGTTTGCGTTGAATGCGTTTGTGCTTCGCTGAGTATTGAGACTGATAAGAATATTGAGACTTCCAGAATTTTGCATTATTTCTTGTCCACACACTCCGTGTAGTTCGTACGAAAGTTTTACGTAAGTCACTGTGATTAAATCCTACTATTATTTTAAATGTCAATGCTTCTATGCATGTTTATTACTCTTTCACGCTGAAACGGTTTGACTGATTTGGATGAAATTTCGAATAAAGGCAGTTAAAGTCCTGGATTAACATATAGGCAACTTTTTATCGCCAGGAAAAAAACCCCACTGTTCTTATACAAAAAACTATCTTTTGTAAAAAAATGAATGCCATTGAGTTTTTATTTTACATAGCAGTCGAAAGATGGCGCAAACTTATAGAATACGCAGTTTTTAATAAATAAAATCATTTTATCGTCTGCTGCGCCTGGATAAAGAATACACCTAAATAAGTTTTTCCTTCTGGCCTGGATTTATGAGCCCGTTTCCGGCCAAGCACACAAATCCGAAATACATGTTACATAAACAACAAACAAAAAATAAGTTTTTGAAACTTTCATTCAATTCGAATTGTGCATTTTTCTGCATTTCTTTTCCCCTATTTTATTTCTATTGTATTACACCCAGAAAAGGAATGTTAGATCAATTTTGTTAATATCAATTTTGTTTAATCACACCCATGAATAATGATACACTTTCTAACTGAATGGAATAAGGAAAGAAAATAGGGAAGACGCATGGGTTATGATACTCTTTTAATATATAGCACTTTAGTACGTATTTAAAATCTGAAAGTGTTTCAGATTTTGTTATGTTCTTTTTCCTTTGCGTTTTTTAATAACGGACAATATATCTAGAAGCTCTTCAGAATTAATATAGGACGAAAATGATTTGTACCTTTTTGAAGGTTTTTATCATTAAATCATCTTATTTTTGTAACCAGGGGCCGCCTGACACGGTTAGCAAGGTAAGCATCCCATTAGGGCGCCGGCTTCGAAGGGGCGTCATTTTGAACCCAAAAACTAAGTAGAGCATAAAAGGCGGCGTCTTTTTTTACGTTAGCAGGGGGCGCCACTTACCCTAGGGCCGCCCCTATTTGTAACCATCTTAGTTTTAAATTCCATTCAGAATCTGAGAGATTTCAGTACCATGGAAGCCGGTGAGAAACAGGATTCTCTCCGAACAAGATTTATTAAGATGGCGAACCACTGGTATCGATATAGCTTACCAATTTTCCCCCCCCTACCGTCCCCCTAACCCTAAATAGTGATTTTGCGTTCTAAAATGCACTCTAAATCCTTTAACTTTAATTTCTGATTTAAAAGACTGTTTATGGTATAGTTTGATAATCTATCTATCTATCTATCTATCTATCTATCTATCTATATATATATATATATATATATATATATATATATATATATAAGAGTTTTGTCTGTACATTACCCGGAATTTAAAAATTTTGCTATTCCTAACCGTTTCAAGCACCTGGAATTCCAGTACGATCCTCAGAATAAGTTGTTTATCTGTCGTTTTGTCATTCTGTCCGTGGTGCTTTTTTTTGTTCGCGCATCACGTAAAAACAACTGGAGCGAATAAAATGAAATTTGGTGACATGATAGGTGGTCACTCAACTTAAAATATAGGCTTGGAATTTTATAAAAAAATTTATTAGATTTTTGAGATTTTGCGAAAATCGTTTCAAACTACGTAAAATTTTTGTTCGCGCATCACATAAAACGACTGAAGCGAATACAATGATATTTAGTGGCATGATAGTTGGTTACTCACCTTAAATTATAGGCGTCGAATTTTTTAAAATATTTGATTAGATTTTGAAATTCCGAAAACCGCTTCAAGCAGAGTACATTTGTGTACGCACATCAAGTAATAACTGCAAATGTGAGTGAAATGAAATTTCGTGAAATAATAGATGGTCACTCAACTTAAACTATAAGCATCTAATTTAAAAGAAATGAATAAAACAATTTTAACTTCTAAAAGGCAACTCTTTAAACTGGAAAGGTAAAATTTGAATTTATCGAGATAAATGCATGGGTTTTTAACTCCGCTTCAGAATTGTAATAGTCGCAGTCTTAGAATTTGTACATAAAAATACGTTTCTACAAAGCATTTTTCTTTTCCATTATTAATGCAACTGCATCTGAAGTGTGACATCTCACAGAAGGAGATCTAATGTTCTGATAGCTTGCAAAAAACCAATATTCCTTGTATAACAGAGCTTCTCTCATCTCAAGTTTATTTGAGCTCTTCCTGAAAACTCTTAGAAACAGCTACAAATGGTGACTACCGTAAAGTAATCTTTAATAAAAACAGCTGAATTATACTAATGGAGTTTCATAAAGACACATGCTTCAAAGCACTTCAAAGCATTTCAGAATTAAAATTTTACTAATAGTTGTAAGGATAAATGTGGACCTCCCTTGTGTATTTATAATGCTCCTAGAAAGCATCTTTTTAATCGTCCATTACATATATTCATTTTTTAACAGTTTTTTAGTAAACACAGCATAGTTCTTTCTTTATATAACGTTGTTTATTCAGACAACAGCTATTATCTACATAATATAGCTTCCTTCAAAAGTAGAAAAAGAATATCAATTACAGTATTTGAAATCCCATTTCTGGAAATCAAAATCATTTAAAGAAGTACTCCTGTCTCTAAAGGAAATTTTAAGTTTGCTCAGCCAGGCAAAGTTTAATATTCGGAAATATTTTGATGTTAAGTTTTTCCCCCCTTTTTAAAAGAGAATGAATGAACTTTTAAAATTTCTTTTAAAGTGAATAGAAATGTGTTTACGACAAGATAATAATTTCAGTTGAAGTAGTTCCTGATATATAACGATAAAATTTTATAATTTGCCGTCTTTCATCGAAATTGCTGTTTCTTTTACTTGTTTCAAGTGTCAAAGATTATTTTTCTTTCTTCAGTTATTCGACAGTACTCTTTTGACACACAAACGATTAGATTTTTTAAAAAAGTGCCATAATAATATTACCACTAAAAAAATCCCTTTTCACGTATTAATTCACCTAGAAATTTTCACCTTTTTAATTTTCCTCACTATTTGTTTCCAGCATGGGCAAAAAGAATCTATGGTTATGAAGTTGAAATTCAAAAGACTTAATAATTTAAATTTCTATTATCACTGCCAAAACATCTTTTAATTTGTGCGAAATTTATCTATACTTTAGGTTATTTTTAAACATCAGTGGGATCAATAGATATTTGCATCATCAAAATTTCAGGTCTTTTTTTATCAATAGATCATTTATTTTAATGATTGTCTAAATTTATTTTAATTTAGAATTCTATTAGGCTATGCTAGGTAATTAAAATAAATTTTACGTATGGCTGATCACTGGGTATCTGTTATTGACGTATTGAACAAAACATATTGACGTATAAGTTCTACACAAAATGAAATTGTGTCTTGAGACACAATTTCATTAAGACACATGTTTTCCCCCGAGATTTTATTTTTTGGCAATCTTTCTGTCTGATTTTTCTTTCCATATGGCACTTATGTTCCAGGAAATCTGAGAATGCTTCCTCTTGGGTAAAAATGCGTGGACTTAAAAAGTGTATCGTTTATAGTCGTCTAATAAAGACCGACTGAAGTTGCATTATAAAATAATTAATGTTAAAACGATAGCATAGTGATACGATGTGACGATTTTGTTAAACACGTCATACAACTGTATTGGTATGGTAACGCTTTTGCTACAGAAACAGTCCAAATGAACTTGGAAATTGAAAGAAAAAAAGAATATGTCGTTTAAATCAAGCATTTCATTTAAAAAATTAAATATTTAAACTTTTTATTTGCAATTGTATGATTGCAACAGCAGTAAAGAATTAATAACTTTTTTAAATGAAAGACTATTTATTTAATGACTGTTGATTAAATTTAAACTATTTATTAATTTAACTATCAATATAGAAGAGAAAAATAAGCCTAAAACAATACAAAATTGCCAGTGAAACAGAAAGATGCAAGATGTAAAATAAAACTGAAGATTTTCTTAAAATCGTACTTTCTCTTGCCTATAGTAAGTCAATATTTCCCATAGTGACACACGATGGTCTATATAGTAGAACTTAAAAACATCTTGAAGTTCACTTTTAAATGATAAAAAAGTATCTTAAGGTCTTTGTAAATTCAATCAGAAATCGTACAATGACAATCAGGGTTTTTAATATAAAAATTATCATTCAAAATATAAGAAAACTGAAGTGACAAGTATTCCTTCATTTAATAATTATTATGATTGTATCTATTACTATTTAATTGAATAAACAACAACAAAAAAAATTCTCAGCTAAGACATATTTTTCGCATTTCTGAGAAAAGTTAGTTATTTAGATGTAAATGTCATGTAAGTGTGTGGTATGAAAACTTTGCAAATAAAATTCTCAAACAGTAAATGGAACATTATTTATTTCTGTAACCAAAATTTAAAACTAGCTTCTGAACCACCAATTTTACAGCAAAATTGTGTAATTTCTTATTAAACATTCAGTTATTTTATGCAGAATAAATGATTTTTTCAATAAGTTAAGATAAAACCCTGTGTTTTAAGTTATATAATATTTTTAACTACCTTAATGAAAGAGAAACGATTAAATGTACAAAATTTTGAGCTCGATTGATTAATTTTTAACACTGAACCCCCATATGTTTGTTCATGTCTTCATAAAACGCTCCCAAAGCCCTTTTTCTATTTTTAATACTTTACGAAATGGCTAAACTATAGAGAAATTGAGTGCTATCGTCCTTAATTTAAAAAATAAAAAATGGTACAACAAGAAGTAAAAATATAGTTGAAGCAATAAATTTTTATTTCACAGGCTATCTCTGTGTGGAAATGAAAAACACTTGTGTAATTTCAAAATCTTTTATCTACAGAAAAAAAATCATTAAACAGGTGATTATTTAAAAAGAAAAGAACTTTAGAGACTATTTATTAGTTGTCGAGATAGGAATTTACAGATCGCAAAATTTATAATTCTTTTCTAAATTGCGACTGAAAAATATTTTTTCTCTTTAACTTATTCCGTTCTCAGAATAAACTTGTGATTCACGCACTCTTTTCACGTAAGTACTCGAAACCTGTTTCCGTTACAGCAATTTGAAAAAGAAAAAAAAATGTCTTTTAAATATATGACAGGTAATTTTGAACTTTTTTTAAAATTTGTGTTTCGGTGTTAAAATGTTTAAAGAATTCAAACTACGTTTCTTAACTAAGAATGTCGAAAATAATTTGAAGGTCTTTAATTTATTTATTTTTTTAATAATCTCGGATATTTAGAATGTTAGGACTTTATTCTATATCGTTTCTCCACTATCACAACGAATACATTTGTCTTGTTTTACGCCGGACAAAATGTTTTGTACTTTTGAGTACAAAACATTTCGCAAAAAATTTAATCATCGCAAAAAATTTAATGTACTTTTCTTTTCATTTGCATTTCAGCTAGTTTTTTCATAAAGAAACATTTAAGGGAAAAAATCCTTAATGATTGAAACGACAGAACTACCGTATTTACCCGCGTATAAGTCGAGAAATTTTGGACAAGAAAGAGGCTTTAAAGTTGGGGGGTTGACTTATACGAGGGTCCTAAATTTTTAATTATTTTTTTTAATCAGAAGTCAAAAATGCCCTTTTATAAAACAAATGTTTTCTTCCTGCATTCCATAGCACGATGGCGTCTTTTCAGGTTGATTTTCAAACCAGGAAGAATGTAACGATACAAAGATTGAAAACGTGTATCGTGTGGTTGTTGTTGTTGGATTACGGCCAATTAGCTACTCGTGGATTCTAGGCCGAAGGGTAGGGTTCCCCCCGCCCTTAACCCAATACGTGTACATGATGAGCCGATGACGACGAAGGAATTTTTAAAAATGTTTGATGAGTCCGATATTGAATCGGATCTTGAATCAGTTTAACTTTGTATATTAGTCTTTGCCATATCATACTATCAGTAGTGTCATAGTATTATTCATTATTATCGGTTTAATTTTGTATACTACTTTTGTATTGTTATTATCTTTATTATTGTATATTTAGTACTTTCTTTTTTTACAGATAATTTTGAAAAAAATGTATTTAAAAAAATTAAAGTTTCTTGATCGGGAAAGTGGTGGATCGACTTATACGCGGGAATTAAAAAAATTCAAATTTTTGTATGAAGAAAATGGGGGGGGGGGTCGACTTATACGCGGGATCGACGTATACGTGGGTAAATACGCTATTTACGTGTAGAATAGCATACTGTAATAAGTTAAAACTCACGATTTAAAATTACTTGAAGATTACTGTATTGCCTTTTGTGATGTGCACTTCATTATTTTACTCCATCGTTCTTATTCCTCTTCTTGCAAAAGAAATAAAGCAGCTATATACAACTCAAACTGTCGGTTTCACAGAACTTTTTTATGTTCATCGGGCGGAATAAGACCACTGAGTTAAGATTGTAGGAGATAACACTCTCCGCAGCTGCTGACTGGGATTTCTGTTCTCCGAACTAAATTTCATATAATAAACATTAGAAATCGAGTGATCTGCAGCAGTCCTGGCAGTTAAAGAGCAAAACATATCCCGTGCTGACTGCTAGCCAGTTTTGTAGGTTTTAGAAGTTGTCAGAAACTGCATCTTTACTTTCCCCACATAATACGTTTGCGAGGTTATGAAAGCAAGCGCGAATTTTATTTTTATTTAGGTATTTATTTATTTTCGAGGTTGCCTTAGCAGCAAATGTGTAAAAAAGGAAAAATAAATTCTAATACGAGATAAATAAAAAATAGTTGTTTATATTTGTTACAAGCGTGTGTATTTAAGCCAGAGAATGTATTAAGAGTTTTTGTCTAGAGTCAAAAAGTTTAGAGTTAAGAGTTTTTATTAATGCCAGAGAATGTCTAGTTACTGAGTTTTTTATGCAACACGACTTTAATATTTTAATATGAGTTTTGAGATTTCACTAAGAGTTTGAGTTTAGCATGAATTTGAACTCTATTAAAATTTATCACTACATAAAATAAACGTAAATAACGTTTGTTTGTGCGTCATCGTCAATGTAAATAAACACTTTATGAATGTTGTTTTCTATTCGATGGCAACACCGTGACTGGACAATTGTTATCGAGTAATGTGTTGCGCCATCTGTATGCACGACTGGCCTTATCCAATTTTGTAAGGGAATTGTAACCTCTTAAAGGTGTAAAGACTAATGGTCTTATCACACTAAAGGGAAAATCCGAGAAACTTCGCGCTGGACCAACTTTTCCGACGGACTTGAAGGCGTGGTTATCTTTAAGGGTTGCAAAAGTAAACAAACTCTCTCCGACGCCAAATAGTCATCGCATTGCTGATTTGGCGTGCAGGTTCTTATTTTACTTATCGTGCGTTGGTATATTTACATCGGATCGGCAGCAATCTCTAATTCCAAAGTCCACTTGAACGCGGCCATAATTTTATTTACACGTGATTCTGACATCGAGCCAAGCTTCGAACATAGTAGTAGTCGCCATTGCTCGAAATTGCTTATGACGTAGCAGGAAGAAGTACTCTGATTGGCCGAAATTTCGTCCGACTCGGATTTTTTCCTTCGGAAAGGAAAAAGTTGGAGTTCGCGGTCGTCAAGGTAATGGCGGAAAAAATCGGCCGGAAACTTGATTTGCAAGGAAAGTTGGTCGGATTTTTCTCAGTGTGATAGCCCTATAAGATTCTCCGGAAAGTCGATCTGTTGCACCACGTTTACTGGCTCATTCTGTCAATAAGTATGTATGTATTACAATATTTAGCATTTTTTATAATCAGCTCTAATTTTTAACGTTGGATCCTGACATTTCTTTCAAGTTAAATTTAACAACTGTGGTTTTCGTACTTTATATGTATGTACAGTCAATAAAATAGCACAGAATAAATAAGTCAACTATTCCGTTTCAATGTTACTAAATCATCAAACTTATTAAAAGAAGACAGAGTGAAAAAAAATGGAACTAATAAAATGTAATTTACTTTGTGTATAAATAAAAATAATTACTTACTCTTATGATCAAGAAACTTAAAAAAATGCATTTTCTAAAAAAGATTGAAGCAGACAATAATAAAAAAGAAACGGATTTAACACACTTGATACTTTTTTTTCTTTCATCAAATTTAATTATTTGATGGTAATTTTAATTGGCAATTTAAGATAAAAAAAATTGCCTGACGCGAACTTTGTAGGATGATTATGTATTGTTACTTTAATAAATTCATTACTTAAGTACTAAGAAAGTACTTCTTCTTATAAGCTCGTCTAATTTAATTAGGATCTACCCAATTTAATGAACAATTATGATAAATAACTATTGTTTTTGTAAAACTATAAATTCTGATTTGATGATTGAATTTGAACCTCTTATGTTGTTACGAGACGTGACTAAATTATTTAGATTAAGAGTTATTCAAAAATGCTAATTATATAAATCAATTCGGGTGATCACTTATGGAAACTGTGATTTTCAGATGAAATACTATTTAATAAAATTATGCGTGTAGTGCATGCAGTAAAAGTTATTATGCAAGCACAAAGAAGTAACTGTTATTTTCACATAGTGTCAACTCCGGGGGATATTTATATTGAATTTATGTATAAAATTTCATGGGGCACAAAAGATAAAATTAATCATGTTGTTCTATTTAATACTTATACAACTTGCGTACTGCAATAAAAAATGTGAAAAAAATAGTTAATTTTTTAAATTTTTTTCTAAGCCGTTACATTGCGGTGCGACACCCGTACATATAAGGTGAGACGCCGCATTTTTTTGGAAGTTCTGCCGCAGCTATCAAAAAGACAAAATTAAGGAACAGAGAGAAATATATTTAAACAAATATTCATATCTGGACTAAAATTACCTACGTAATAATCAAAAGAAACTAAACTGTTAACATGAAATGTATCATTAGGGTTTTCTTAACATTTTCTTAACGTTCTCACAGAGCATTTTAAGGGCATTTGTATCGTCACTGAGGGTTAGCATTGCTGTTGTTTTCTTAATTCTGTGGTTTGCTATCACCTGGATAAGTCTGAGAATCAGGTATTTTATGTAGGTGTTTAGTAATTGTTGGTTTTTCTACTGTGCTTGTGTTACGGTTTCAACAGTATGTAAATTGTTGTTAATTAGTCTTTACTTAATGGATTTACTCCCCTTGTATCGCGTTTTCTGGTGCAGGCATTTCAGTATCCTCTAATGCAGGGATTCTCAACCTTTTAACGTCGCCCCCCCTCAAAAGAGGCTAACTTACGGAGGCGCCCCCCCACCCACCCACACACACATTTTTCAGCATACATTCAGATTTTTAATCTTTAATAATGAACATTTAGTCGAATTTTCTACAAAATAATGTTATCAGTAAAGTTTGAATGAACATTTTAAGCGAAATTGGATATATTGTTGAGTAAAAATGAGAATAAATAAGATGATTTTTTTTAAATCATGCATCACTGTTTGCTCTTTGGTTTTTCTTGCGCTTCCCTGCAAACGCTCTGCGCCCCCCTTGGGAGGCCCGCAACACAGTTTGAGAAAAGCTGCCCTAATATAGAAAACAAATTATCCCGCAAAATCCCTATATTGTAATGATAAAAACGTTTGTCTTGTCTGCTGGTGTGGTTTCATATTAGGGGGAAATGATTCTGTTGGTTCTATGCCTTCTCATTAAAAAATTTAAAATTGCCTAAAATGAAATGTTTTATTTTTTACCATTCTTCTTTTAATCGATTACAGAAAGAACATTCCATGTGAATTTTTGAATAAGTAGAATGTACAGTTTTTAGATTTCGAGTTGTAAAGAAATTGATGGCAATAAAAGCGCAAAAGTGATCATTTTTTGAAAAATATCTAAAAATTTTAAATTTAAACTAGAGAATTGAAACTGATTTAATCTTTGTCGCACCCGAAACAACTATCTAATGATGCCAAGATTAAAAAAAAATGTCCTAACGGCCTTTTAGTAATCAGGTGGTTACAAGCTCATATCTGGGGGGGAGGCTATTTTTTGAAAAAACTATTAAACATTTTTAGATATATAGTATTAAAAAATTAAAAGCAGTAGTATTCAGCGTCATCGGAGTGGAACACGCATGCAAAGTTTCAATCCGATCAGACGATAGGAAGTGGGTTAAAATTCACATATAAATTTTAAACTGGAACGACATACACTGGCCAAACTAGTAAAAAGCTTGAAATAAACTGCAAGAATATGAACATTTTAATCAACGATAGCATCAATACCACCATACACAGGGTAAAATTTCGCTACTTTAGCCTCAATTTGTGCTGTATTTACTTGTAACTGAAGCACCATAACAGTAACTGTAGCATGTTGTAATTAATTAATACATGATAATAAAAATAACAAGAATATTTTATAAAAATATTATTGACAAGTTAAACAAACTATGTAAATTATTCATTGTCCTTATGAAATTAGGTAAATTAATCCTAAAAAGCGTAATTGAACTAAAATTACTAATTGAGCTATCATAAATTTATTCTATTAAATATATTGAAGAAGAGTCCTATGCACTTAATTAAATTCATTTAAGTTTAATGGATGCCTGAAATAAAACTAATTACTAACCAGATCAATGAATTAAAAGATAATTTCTGATTTAAAATTTTCTAAAGAACATCCAATTAAAATCAGCAATCTATTTCATTTGAATAAACTTCTATCAGCAATCTAAATTATTCTAATACATATGTATATAATTAATTAGATTTGTTTGGATATAAACATTTCAATGGCTTACTTCCAAACATGCATGTACCAAAGATTCAATTTTTCACCGTAATGATCCTTCACTAAATAAGCACCTGTTTCCGAATATCTTTCAAACTGAAACAGAAACACGGTTTCAAATGAACAATTTTTCATTAATTAAAAGCTTATAAGGGTGATAAGATTGAAAAGGTTTCCAGAGATTCGATGCTTCAGTTTCTCTTATGTTTTTTTTTCTTAATTCCACGAAACTTTCCCCTCTGGTAATTAAACATTCTTTAATAAGGTAAATGGATTGTTATCCGAGTGTGATACATTTCAGCTATAATTTAACTTTAAATTCAAATTCTTTCAGCATTATTTTTCATTGAATGGAGGATCGAATTAAACTTCTGTTAATTCAATAAAATAATAAAATTATTAATATCTTTTAGGTTATAATTAAATGTTTAATGCAAATTCATAAAAACAAATTATATTTTTTATTTCATAATATTTTTAACTTAGAAGATTTTACGCATTGTAAAGTTATTTTCTAACGCTATATATTTTCTGCTCTGTAACAGATTGTTCGAAACTTCCAAACAGTTTATTTTATGAAAACATTTGAATTAATTTCTTTTACGGATATTTTGGCAAATAATACCTACCGTTTCTTTAGAACTTGCTAGTAAAACATGTGAAGAGGTGTATAGCATGCACCATGAAAATTATGCGCAAGAGCCACCAACAAGAACAAATACAGTGGAGTCTTGACTTAACGCTTGGAATGCGTTCCAGAACACCTCGCGTAAACGAAAATTTCGCGTTGTGGGATAGGATATATATACAATTTTTTTAGACACACATATAGTTACTACGCTTATAAACACACTTCAAACCATTTTAAACTATTTCCTAACTATTTATGACCATTTCCTACGTAAGGTAATAAATAAAGCCACTCTGAAAAAAAAAAAGATTACAGCACAATGTGTGTGTAAATGTAACGCCAACACGTTGTGGTGTTGGCGTTACGTTTATCCACACGTTGTGCTGTAGACTGTGACAATTTGCTATACAATGTTCTTCGTGATTGGCTTATCAAAGTCATTACGTCATTTTGTGAGTGGATTTACAACACAGTACTATGTGGGTAACCGTAACGCCAACACGTTGTGATGTAGGCTTTGCAAGTTGCCATACAATCATTGCCATAGGTACTTCGAGTTTGGCTTATCAATGCCATTACGTCATTTTGTGAGTGGATTTACAACACACAGAGCTGTATTATTTTACAGCAATATGTATGGTAAAATTACAGGTCTTTCTTACAGTGCAGGTTTGGACTGTTTGGGTTTTGTGTTTCCTCCATCAGTGATGCTACGACGGATAAAATACCCTTTGCTGATTGGCTCTTACAAAGGAGATAGTTACCCTTCCCATCCCACACTTCTGTTTGCGATTCTTACTATTGGCGAAAACTCTCGTGTTGGGGCGAGGAGAACGGGTACTATACTCGTGAAAAACTCACGCAATATCTCATTCCCTAAGATAGATCGTGCTGTATCTATCTCTTTGTTAGTCCACGGTATTTAGGCTTCCGTTGTTCTCGACGAAGTTATTAGACCTGATAGGACGTTTATCATTCAACATGCTACCGCTTCGTCTAAATTTGTTCGAAAAAAATCCTGGTACTTGCTCTTGATGGTGGCTCTTGTCTATACCTTTGATGGTACACCTCGAACCTTTTCATATGTTTTAGCACCAAGTTTTTAATTTTTTTCCCTAATGACGTGGCACGTTTGTTAGTTGCCGAACGGGATGGCCATTTGTGAAGGGACACCTAATAAACGTCCATCGTTACCCTTAGCCCTTTAACGCGCAGTGTTCCCGCTCTGGGAACACCAAACTCTGACGTTTTGGCTGTTGCCAGTCACGAAGAATAGATTTGATTGCTATAAAAATAGTTGCGGGGGACATAGCTCCACGAGAATCCTTTACTTTTTAGCACGTCATTTCCCGTAAAAAATTGTCACGTTTATTTTTAACAGCACTGACATCTGCTGAAAAACGGAAGAATGCGAGAACAGCTGGATAGATTGTCCAATGCTGAAAAAAGGGCAGCCGATGCCATTGCCGGGAACAGACAGCCCGGCACAGCCAGCTGTCGTCAAAAAAGTGTCTCTAGATCTGTGGCATGCGATGAACGTTTCGATCGTCCACTGGTAGTTAAGTCGAGTGATGGCAACGGCTGCCCTTTTTTCAGTATTGGGACAGGGTTTCGCCTCAAAGGGTTAACAAGGACATCACAATCGACCAAGCCCATGCAGGGATTTAAACCTGGACCCGGACTAAGGTAGAATCAGAGGTTGTGTTTTGTGTTATTCAAGCCTGCACGAGGGCATCTGCCTACGAGGTAGAATGCTTTAGTCGAGGGACTTTTTAAGGTATATTTACGTTACATCTGGAGAAAACAGACCCAAACTCCAGACCGTTAGATCTGCTAGCAGCCGCAGGACCTTCACACTTCAGCTGTTTAGTGTCTTATCCACTCAACCATGGTGGGGACAAAGTGTGGTAGAATGATGCGTGAGGCATAACACCAACAAGGAAGCAGTTTGTAATCAACAATGATTATTTCTCTTCTTAGAGAGATTATCTATTCATATACCTGTAAAAATAATTAATGCGTTAATGCTTTCATGAAAATGAATTGATAGTTCTGAAACATCTCTACTCACTCAATTCCAGTATTTAATCTGTTTCAGATTTCTCTTCATTGGTTCCTTTTGGTTTTGCTGTGTTTGATGTTTAACACTTTGATTGTAATACCCTGTGATGCTCAGTCTTAGGTGAAATTTGGAAACATAAGAATGCAATATGTAATATGTAATATTGCGTAAAATATGCAATATGTAAAATCGCGTAAAAAAACCTGGGGTTTTATTTGTATTTTAAACGCACATATTAAAACATTGCAAAAAGTAAATATACAGGATGTAATACCAAAATTCAAAAAAACTAAGCCGTGAGAAGCAAGTAAATTAATTCATAGTAAGCACGATAAGTGTGCAGGCCTTTTATTTTTTATTTATTTATTATATATATATATATAATAAATAAAAAATAAAAGGCCTGCACACTTATATATATATATATATATATATATATATATATATATATATATATTAGTTTTTTTTTAATACTGAACGATTTTTCAAGGCATTCTTTTTTTTTACCGATTTCATTGGCGAAACTACTTGCACCCAGGTGAAATAAAATTCTTAGCTACGAGAATGAGCAGTGATGGCAAATATTTTACTAGAAAAGCAAGATTTCTTTTCTTGTTAAATAAAAATTCAGTTTGCATTTATTTATTTATTTCTATCATAGTATACGATAAATGACACTTTTTCCGACTGTCATATTGTTACTGGAAAAAAATTTAAATTTCTTTATTTAATTATACTTGTCAAGCATGTTTTTCTTTATGCTAAACAAAAATTCTGAAATATAATAAGTATGGTGCACAGTGTTCAACGAAGTGAATTTTGACTGATCATATGCTTTTCTACTAATGCTACTGATTGAATTTCTGACATCTAACGGGATATAATGTCCTCTAAATATAAGCGACTGAGTTTAAATGAGAGATGAGTTTAGCAAAAATATGCTTCTTGTAATTAGTAACTCAAGTTTAACATAAACTTGCAGTCTCCTTCTTCAATATATATATCATATTATTCTTCAGAACGTAACCTTAAAATAATGTTAAGAATACATTTCGCTTTTATTGCTGATGTAAAGTAGTATGGCAGAAAAGTGCTGTTCAGTTTTAAAAAGTTAGTTTAAATTTTGTGTAAAATATTGATTAAATACTTCTATATTACAGTTTGAAGAATCAACTTTAGAAGAAGCACTCAGAACTATACCAGAAAATGAACAGTTGGAAGTAGACGAAACAGGACGTAAGTACGGCATAAAATTTCTTTCAGATCTTCATGCTATTTAGTGAAATTCTGAAACCGATATCTACAATTTGTGGAGTTTTAGCTTGCTAAATTAATTAATATTAATTGATTGAAAATTTATCTGACAGTGTGCATAGAACATAGGTGATCTATATCGCTGGATACCAAACAGACAGAAATGCAAATCAAAAATATTTTTCGGAATTTAAAAACGCACTAAAAGAAAATTGAAAAAAATCTTGATGAGGAAAAAAAAAATCTTAATTTTTTTTTTCATGAAATTTAAGAATATGGAAACTTGTATATCTTACATGTTCTATTCGGAAATCGGTGGAGTTAAGTATTTCCTTAGAAAATCATTTTCTTTTTTCAGTGTGATAAAAGATTTTTATAAACGATTGAAGCATGAATGCCGACTTAAATGTCATCTTTGCTTCAATACAGAAAAGAAAAATCTCCTTTAGTAGTTGTCGCTTTACAAAATAAGTGTTCAGGGAAGAAGTAATCATATAAAAAATAATCTTCGTGTAGGTGATTGTAAATGTATTTGAATAAAAAGTGTTAGATTTCTTACATATAAGTCTAGTTTTACAATTTCGTGAAATTCCCTTCTTGATAGCTTACATTCCATGCTCGATAATACTCACATTGAAATCCTTATTTACGCATTTCAAATATATTTTTAGGCAGGTGTACATTTTCAATCATCTTTAGTTAGAGCACATATGTAACGGTGAAAGTGGATTTTCGTTCAATATTTTGTTTTGGGAAAAAAATATTTCATTTGGTTTTATTTAAAGGTATTCAAAAATGAAAGTAAAAAGAACTTTTAAGATACTATTAATGTACAGCACTCTTTTTTCAATTTTCAAACTAAGTAATAATGTTTTTATGAGTTTGGCTTGCTTGTCCATGTGTGCGTTCACGTTGATTATTCTAATTACGATTTATTTATTCTTAATGTACCACGAAACTTTAGATTAACACGAAGCTAAAATTAAGGTTTGCCCTGGGTGACGTAAACTTTAGCTGTGGCAGTGTTTACTTAGATTGAAATATTAGAAATATATTATCTATTATTATATATTATTATATCTATTATTATATATTATTATATCTATTATTATATCTATTATTATATTATCTATTATATATTATATATACTAAGGGAAAAGAGATCGAGATTCTTCGTTAAAATCAGTTTTAATTCTATATAATTATTAAATTATTGGTCAAAATTAAATTTGTCCTGTATGTAAAAGGATACTTTTAAGCTATCAGAGGTCTCAAGTGTAATTGCATTCAGTGCATCAAATTAAAGAAATGGTTACACGGAGATTGCAATGGTGATCATTTGCACTGAATGAAATGTTGTGCACGTTAACATTCAAACCTGTACCATTATTAATTTTAGCAAAGTAAGTTTTTAAAAATCCAGCTTACAGATTTGTTTTTTTTTACAGCTATTGTTAATGCACAGATAATGTTCCAAAGTTTGCCTTATTTTTCTTATTTACTATGATATTCTATATATCATAGTAAATATTTTCTATTATTTTTCTATATTTTTCTTATTTACTATGATATTCATCATAACTCGTGTCATCTTCCCGTACATTTGGAGGAGCATGCCACAATTGAGTTTATTTAGCATTTCTCAATTATGTACATATAATTGGAGAGGAATCAATAATTAGACTTTAATTAAAAATTAAAGAGCATGACGTACTTTTTTTATTACCTTATCATTTCAAATTTTGGGCTCTACGAAGCAATACATCCTTAAATATGGAGACTCTCCCCAAATCACATTATATTTATGATTTATCTATCTTTTTGTCTCTACATCATATTGAACGGCTGTACCACTAGCGCTCTGGAAAATAAGATTTTTAATGAAATTCAAGCATGATAACGAAATTTAAGGCATAAAATTATTAATTTAGAATGATGGTAACTTTCATTTATTTTACTTTTACAGCACTAGATACAGCAATGAATTCTCAGAAATTGCACTTAATGGGCAGTAATTGGATGACTTTATCTTGTTTGCTTAAAGGACTTCGTCTAGGTTTTAATTATTTATATATTTTTTTTCAACTATTCACTATGCAGTATTAAACATCGAAATACAAATAAGGATTTCATGTGCGGAAGTATTTTATTATACGCGCTTTATCTCTCTTACTAGTAAAATTATAAATATTGTGGGAAAATAAGTATATTTGTTAAAAGTTAGAGTATAAATACATGTTCAGATAATCAGAAAAAATATCCAAGCAAAATCATAAGCAATTTAAAATTCAATGTGGGTAAACAATTTTAACTTGGGTAAACAATTTTAATTTGGGTAAAATGAGGTTAAAAACAAAATGGAAATTAACATAATCATTTTTGTTTTACTGTTTAGAATGCATATATGTGAAGACACAAGGAGGAATATATTCTTTCTCCTCACCGGGAACTACTGGTGACCAAGTCTGCGGTCTGTATATAGTGGCTGAGCCAGACAAATATGTAGAATTTGAATTCCAGTCATTTGACATTTCTTGTAGCAAAGGTGGGCTTCTAAGTGTGAGTATAGTTCAATATATGCATTACTTTCCTTTCATCTTTTATAGGTAAAACAATTTATTAAGTAATATACTTGTTATTGTAAAAATGAATACATATTTTAACATATGTTAATTATATAAGGTAATTTTGATCGTATAGAAATTTTACTAATATACTATGAATTCCTACCAAGTGCATTTATATTACTTCAAGCTATGCACACGAGATATAAAGAACGATAGTAATTATGTGAAGCAATTTCAAAGCATAATATTACATCTGTTGTTACAGGGCTACAATCCGCAGCTGTGGATAATTCGTAGGTGCAGATATTCTTAAATAATATATGCTGTAATTTTAAATTTATAACTGTGTGAATTTTTGTTTTAGAAATGCTTTTAAAATTTTTATTTAATTTTATTTACAGTGTTTTTTTACTGCTTATTTTAGGCTATTGATGGCTGGGAGCTCAATGGCCAGTTTTTTCCCAGCCCAGAAGATCATCCTCTGCCTGCAGAAAATAGATTTGCAGAATTTTGTGGCAAAAACAAGCCTAGGAAAGTTTTTAGGACATCGCAAAATGTTGGACTACTAGAATTTAGAATTCCAGCGAAGGGACAAGGATTCACCGTATCTGTAAAGTTTCATCACAATCCGAAACGTAAAAATCGTTATCTTATAGTTTTTCAAGCATTTAGAGTTAAAAGTAGTTTTGTTTGCATGATTATTTATTCTATTTTTTGTTAGTTTATTTTTTCTTGTGATACTATTATGCATATAACTTATTTTTCATGTGTCGTAAATGATTTATTGTTGTATAATTTTATAGTTCCATTCACTAGAGAGTAGCAAAAGTTTTCGTAATCTAGATCAGTAACCTGTGTGATGGACTTAAGTATATCATAATCATATATAGCACTACAAAAGTTGCGTGAATATCGGTATTTCGGTAATTTGAATTTAATGCTACACGTCTTAATATTGATCACGAAAGCTGTTTTATTTTATTATTACTTTTTCTTCAGTCTGGAGAACAGAACAGTTAAACAGTTTCTCCATTGTCAGACAGATAAAATGAAATACTTCAGTCAAAAATTTGAGTTTAAAAAAATAACAAATAATCCAGTATAACAGTGGAACATATGTGTCAGGAAGGTGAACGGTATAACGATTAAAAATGTTTAATTAGCATTTTACCAGCATAAATATTTTAAAAATTGCCAGCAGTGACATTCTTTCCAACATAAAGTATTTATTTATGCCAGATGCTGATTTTATTACCAAACGTAAATTTTGATATCGATGAAAAAAATTATATTAATGAAAACAGAATGACTTTAATTTAAATTGTGATACCTTTACGTGCACGAGTAAAAAATTTAAGAAAACAATTTTATTAATTGATCTTATTTTTATTACTTTAAAAAATTACATTTATTTCACAGCTTGCAATGCAGTATTACAGTATCCTGAAGGTACTTACACATTAAGAAATTACAACCGGAGGCTAAATTGCAGTATCTCAGTCATATTTCCACTCAGCGTTAAAATTTTAGCTACCTCAATCGGAGTGCAGAATGGATGGCCGCAACAGACGTTAGATTATGAGACAGGTCTCCTTTCAAAAGTAAGCAAGTTCAATTTATAATTTGAGCATATTTTTCTGACTTTTAAGTAATATGCGCCTAAAAGTATTTTTTATATTGATGGCTGTTGTCGATTCTCACAGACTAAGATGCTCTGAGTTATCGGGGCGATTACTTCTTGAATACATAGTGCTGTTTGTAAAAATGCGGTTCTGTAACTTAGCTTAATACTTCAATGTTAAAAAGTAACTTAACCCTTTAACGCGCAGTGTTCCCGCTCTGGGAACACCAAACTCTGACATTTTGACTGTTGCCAGTCACGAAGAATAGATTTGATTTCTATAAAAATAGTTGCGGGTGACATAGCTCCACGAGAATCCTTTACTTTTTAGCACGTCATTTCCCGTAAAAAAATGGTCACGATTCTTTTTAACAGCACTGACATCTGCTGAAAAATGGAAGAATGCGAGAACAGCTAGATAGATTGCCCAATGCTGAAAAAAGGGCAGCCGTTGCCATCGTTCGACTTAACTACCAGCAAGATGGCGGACAATCGAAACGTTCATCGCGTGCCATAGATCTAGAGACTCTTTTTTGACGCATCTGGCTGTGCGGCACAGCCAGCTGAGTCAAAAAAGGGTCTCTAGATCTATGGCACGCGATGAACGTTTCGATTGTCCGCCATCTTGCTGGTAGTTAAGTCGAACGATGGCAACGGCTGCCCTTTTTTCAGCATTGAGAAAGGGTTGCGCCTCAAAGGAGCTGGCTGGTCGAAAAATTTGACAACGCAAAAAATGTAATGATGTTACTAAAGTAAGAGCAATAAAATAAAGTATGGTGTGTTAAGTGATGTGAAGTTTGTTTTATCATTCACAAATTAATCGTTTATACCGTAAATGAAGGGTAGCCAACCTTTTGCAGCCAACCGCTGCGCCAACTCAAACACATCAGGTCTGCTTTGGATTTAACAAATAAGAGTGAGAGAAGGTTCAGATACGCTCTTGTTTTGCGAAAGAATATTAAAATTGGAAATAGACATTCAGAAATGCAATAAGGCTGTGAAGTCGTGGTCCGCTAGGAAAAGGAAATATTTCTGACGTTCCTTCCAAAACTGCTCAGGACAGTATTAATAGCAAGGAACGGAAAAAAGAACGTGCAATGTTCAGTCAAGAACGTCTCCAAGTCAACTCGTCTGAAGATTTTGTAGATTTCACAGGCTTTTTTCCTTCAATGTCCTTGATAATGTCAGCGCAGTTTTGGACGAAACTTTGGCACTGTCATTTTTTTTCTTAATAATGTGGACCACTAACTCATAGACTAGAAAACTGATGTTTCTGAATGTACTGACACATTAACACGAAAGCCTTTGTAGTTACATGGAAATAGACAACTTCACAAAAGACATAGCGGATAAAATAGGGCTTCATCAAGTATTCATCTCATTGTATCAGAATAAACTGGTCTTGTATATGATAATTCTCGGTCTTTGGGAAACAGACATTGCCAGCAAATAAACAAGATTGCAGTTCTTCGGTTCTACAAATAATGCATCAATATCGTATATATTATATTTTTATCGCTGATTTGGAAAACAGAGGACTTCTGCTTGCCAAATAACTTAGAAGGTTCTTAACATGTCTCTTATCGTAAGTCCAGTTATTAAAAAATGACAATACCCATTAAATTTTCGATGAAAAAGAGAGTAAAAAGTTTGCTGATTTGCTAAAGAAAAATGTGTAAGCTGAAAATCTGATCTAAAAGATTAACGCAAAATGATCCTATTTCACACTTTGTCATAATAAAATTATTCATTTAGAATCACAAATTAGAAAAATAGTATTATGTTGATGATACCGATTACAAATTTGAAAAATTCAGTCTCAAAATACCATTTAAAAGTACCGGAATAAAAAGGGGCTAAAATATCTCTGACGGATGGATTTTGTTGTGTAACAATCGGGATAAGAATGATCATAAGTTTGTCGGAGTTAATTTAGCTTCATCTTTTTAAACATGCATGTCGCGTATTCTTTGCATCACGATTGGTTTATTCCTATTAAAATCATGTTTTGGTACGAGTTGTAATTTTCCAAACAATTCGTTTTTTAACACCATATTAAAGAAATATTTGATAAAATAATTAGATGTATATTGAAGTTATTTATTTTTGACATAATTTCAAAAACACCATTTCGTAAGAGGATGATTAGCTTAAAATTAGATATTCTTTACCGACACATTACGATGCTTTATTCTTGCAATATTTATGTATATGGTCATATTTTCCCATCTTTATGTCCTTGCGTTTACAAGGGAAAATTATATAGAAATATCTGGAATTTAAATTATTTACTAAACCTAACCAAGTGCTTAATAGCGGCTATAGTATTATGATCTCACTGAGTAAATTGTTTAAGAAGCATTTGCTGCTTAAAGTTGAAAGTGTTATCTGCTCATAAGCACAATGTATGTTTATGTTTTATTTCTAGTGTAGAAAACGAGGAATCCACGATTTTGTCGAAATCAGAGGTGGAGATGGTTTAGATCCTAACCTCATGAAAGTTGCTGTAGATTATTGCGGTCTTAAATCTTTACCAAGTAAGTACGATTCAACTATTGATATGTTTGTCAATTAAACAGTTGGAATAATATATTCCAACTGTCTGCATCTATAAATTTTAAAATAATATTTTTCTGTGAAATAACAAACCAAATTATTGCATTAAAATATAAAGAAAACTCCATCTTATGAAACTTGCAGAACTTAATTTTTGAAATTTTTATTAGCTGTATTATTAAATAAAGACAAATTTTGTAAGGTATTAAAATACATTTTAATTAATTTTAAATTATGTATTTATGTAATTGTATGGAACATATGTAACAAATAAATTTGCTAAAACCGTACCGAATGCCGTTAGCTAAATATCTTAATATTTTATTGATCTGCAGGTTCAACTCTAAGAAAACTGAGGTGGTAATCAGTTTCGATATCTTTTAACTAAGTAGTAAATAACCATTTAAACAGTTACTTTCCCCTCTAAATTAAAAATAAATCCATTTATCTTTGATCAACGTACTTTTAGGGATATTTTGACAGTTCAAATAAGTGAATATTACAAAAACTACTTGAGTTATACCTATTAGATGAAAGTATCTGGTAGCGATTTTCTTCGGAAGTCAATTCGCTTAAGAAACATAACTATAAAAACGTTAACGGATTCACTCATCGCACAAATTAACTTCTTAGAATAAAGCATTACTTACTAAACTAACAAAACATAAGTATGTGAAAACGCAACTCAAACTGAATAAACGTTTTCGTAAAACTATAAACTGATATTTGGATATTGTTTCTGTTTTTGTTTTACCTATCTGTAGAAAAGCAGCCTATCACGATTGCTTGCGGCAACACTGCAGTACGACTCGTATCAAGCGGCCACTTTGAAAACTCAATCACCTTCAGTTTCGATGTTCCATCTGATTTTTCATCTTTGGATATGGTCTGCCCATCATTTCTTGCAGGCTTAGGCCTCTAAAACTGCAGGTAATGAAGCCGATCTTTTTAATTTAACGATCTCATTTCATTACTTCTTCCCTTTTTCAGATGCTTTGCAAGCTAAAGAAAAATTTCGATCTAGAAACAACAGTTGCTAATATTTCCCTTAGTGGAAAAACAAAAAAATAAATATTTTATTCAAAAGTAGAAAACGATCTCAGATTAGTACGTAACCTTCTTTGAAACTTAAAAAATCACTATCTAGTTGCGTCATTGAATTTCTGATCTTGTACTTGTAATGAATTATTCAATTTATGTGAAAGGAAATATTAAAAAAATTTCGAAGATAGCATTTCATATTGATTGATGTCTTTTCAGACAAATGTTAAGGGTATTGAAAAAAGGGACGGTTTAAAGCGTATACCTGCTTGTATTTTTAACAAATTGCCAATAAACAAAATTTAATTGACAGCACTTTCATTAAATTAAACTTAAAACGCGAGAAAACATTTTAATTGGACCGTGTTTCAAACAAAAAATTTACTCTAAATGATACTTTAATGATGATGCCCTTGAAACAAAATAAATCACCTGAAAATTGTTATTTTAGCTATTGGACAGCGTTTAGTACATTTACTGACTTTTATTTTATTTTATTTATTTATTTATTTTTTACGGAATAACCATTTGTAAGAATTTCATTCTTGAGGAACTTCAGCGAAAGATTTTTGACCGTCTTCTAGTTGTTGTGGGATTACAGCCAAATTAGCTACACGTACGCTCTTGGCCTACGAGTGGAGTGCTCTCCGTGGCGGTCTTTCTGAGGGGTCCTAACCCGTATTTAGGCTGTTTTGTTGGAAACTACTGGAAAACTCCAAACGGTTCCACATAATAAGGTGGTCGGCGGACGCGACCTGGTGACTGTCTTCTAAATTTTACTCGCACTTGTAGCTAAAAGTTTTAGAAGTCTTCTTGTTGTTGTTGTATTTTGAACACTTATTTTTGCACTTGATTGATTGGCTTCAAGAAACCGCTTATAAACCCTCGTCAATTAAAGTTCACAGCACAATGGAAGTTTTTGTTAGCACAGAGAAAGGAAATTTGCAGCTTATTAGGCAAACACAAACAACCAATGAATGAGTGGAAATCGAGCCCACACGCTTAAGTGATTAACGGAGAGGAGGACATGCTTGTGAAAGTCTTCTACGTTAAGCATTGCGTAAAAAACACTAACGGTCAGTTTTAAAAAGAAATTATTGAATTTTTTTCAGTAATGTAAATCAGCCAATGGTTTACCGCTATATTGTGATTAAAAATAACATTATGAAATTTAATCAACGAATGTTTGAAATACAGTGTGTCCCATGACTATTGGTACAGACTTTAAGGGGAGGAAGAGCACATAATAAGGAATAAGAATCACATAGCAAAGTGGAGTCGGAAACGCCGTCTTCATGTAGCTGCTAATAATCACTTTGGAACAAGTGATGAAATAATAGTGAACTTTCAGACCACTGTTCTTCGAAAACTAATGTAACTTTCACAGGAAACACAATACTACACGTGACTCAAACTGTCAATTTAAAAATTCTATTTCGTTTCAAGGATGAAAATTTTAGAGACAAAATTTGGTTAGGAAATTTGAAGAACTCGTCAACACTTTTCCTAAAGGGATTGATTATTCACAAATAAGTGAGAACGGCGTTTTTGTCCCCACATTGCTATGTGATTCTGATTCCTTATTATGTGCTCTATCTCCCCTTAAATTTTGCACTAGCATTTATGGTAAACCCTGTATATTTTAAATTAGTTTCATAATAAATACTTTTGTCAACAATTATCGCATTCATTTGTATGTTTTTTCAGGTGTCAAATGTTCTTATGTTTGTCCTCCAGAATGATCAGTCATCCTTTATTCCTACAACTAAAAGCAAAAGAGAAAATATGAGTTGTTTACAGGTCGAAGGAAATCAAATTTACATTACAATGCCAAGTATCCGTTGTATAAAGAGCGCAATGGAAGTCAATCGAAATCATTTCTGATTCTGGCATTCCAATGTACAATGGCAATAGGAATTTGTTTTCACGTTTTTATGAATGTTGTTGGATGACATGACGTTAAATTCCATTGAATATCAGTGTCAATCTATGTTAACCATTCTAGTCATAATAAATTATATTTATCTTTGTACATTATGCACATCTCTTCAATATTTTGAGATTTATTGACATGTGTAAAGTTTCATGTTCAGCGAATATTTTATTTATTGTTTTTTGCGTGTTTGTGATCAGTATTATTGCTCGGTATGTTTTTGTTTCTTGAATAAACAGTAATAAAAGCAGTTTGCACAATAATTGTACTGTTTCATTTCTTCATTTACTGCAGTCAAATAGTTTATTGTTGAAAAAGGCAAGCGAGTGACCAGCAAAATTGATGTTTTTATTTGTAAATAAACAATGGTACAGAAAGAAAGCAAACGTTATACGTAAATTAATTATAGAATAGCATGTAAATTGTACTAATTATATTTAACTATTATCTGAAGCTTTAGGGAAAAACATATACTGGGAAGAAGGAGGAAGCGAAAAAAAAAGAGTTAACTTGTGCCTTCTTGTCTCTGTATTTAGTGGCATTTGACAGATAGATAATAGTCTTCAAGTTTTATACACCCAATTTTATGTTATTAAATAAGCAAAATTCAACTAAAATAAAACAAGGGGCGAAATATGTCAGTTCTTCAAGTATTGTCGAGACAAAAGTCTAAGCCTAAGGGTGGGGGGGGGGGGTGTCTAATTTAGTATGAGGGTTTACTAAAGCAAGCTCTGATAACATCCAGACGCGATGTTCCAACATTTGGCAAGAAGTTGCCAACACTGATATTATACAATGGAAAATTTTAAAGATTTATCACTCGTGCTCTAATTAATAGAGTTACGCATAACAAAATGCAAACTTTTGTTATTTAAAGCGCAGAATATCAATTTTAGACTTAGTTAAAGTTTGGAAACCCAAACATGAACCTAAAGAACATCACTATGTTTCAGGTATTGAGTGATTTACGACTTTGTTTACCAAACACTTAATATGCGGATTAATCCAAACACACACGTTAAAAGTCGTCGGTATATCTTATCCATGACTTTGACACACGTGTTTAGATTAATTCGCGTGTTAAGTGTTTGGTGAGAAAATTCCTAAGTCCTTTAAAGTTGTTCCGGCGACAGTCGTGGGTTAAATCGTGACAAATTTCACCAGGCTAGGAAGTGCGAGAAATTATACGAAAGTCTCTGTTTAGAGGTATGTTATGTTTAACGTGACTATTTATTTTTTCCTTCAAAACGGGACATCTACTACTTTTTTGGCAATAGTGTGTTTATTTTCTTCCTCAAAACGGGACATCTACTGTTTTTAAGTTAATAGTGTAGGGAGACTGAATTTCAGATTTGGGTATCTTTTAGTTGTTAAGAAAACGCGCAAAAAAGCTTGTGTGTTTTTTGTTTTGTTTTTTCGAAATGGAAAAAAAAACTTTGCTAAAACACACGCATATACTATAAAAGTGCAAGACGTACGTTTCGGGTGGTACAAGGGGTAGGCCCTTCTTCGACTTCAAAAACACCATCCGAAAGAAGGCAGGAAGGTAGGAAAGTGAGAAATGTAAACGAAAGGACGCACAGAAAAAAAAGAAATTGTTATTCGGAAGGAAAAAAATTCTTAGAAAACCAGGGTGAAAAGGGAATATAAAGTGGAGATCGGGGGGGGGGATAAGCGAAAGAGGAACACGACTTTAAAAAAAGAAATAAAAATTAAATAAATTGAAATAGTTGACTAAAAAAAGAACATTAAACGAACAAACACAAAAACAATACATCCCCTATCATTTTCTTTGCGTCTCGAGAAGGGGAGGGAGGGAGGGAGGTTAGGTTTTTTTTTTTTTTAGAGACACTGCTGTTGGATGATTCTAGATTTTTAGTTGCCTTTATTGGAATCGTTAACTTTGGTTGCTCTCTTTCTGAAAACGGGACATCGCAGTTGACATTTTCTAAAAACGGGACATTACGGTGTCCCAAAGTTGACAAGCCACGTAAAAACGGGACTGTCCCGTCCAAAACGGGACAAATGGACACCTTAGTTATGTTACAAATGTCACTCTTTTCTGTGCTGAGACTGCTAAAAAAGACAGTTAACAGGAATTTTTGCTCTTTAATATCATTTTATGTCATTTCTGCTGGTGTGAGTGGTGGAAAAGAAGAAGGGTGGATCATTCCTACCACCAGTAATGGTAATGTTGTGGCTAAGTACTTTTCATGTATGTTATTTTACAAGGTTTTTCATTATTTTTAAGTTTAAACACCAGCCTTGAGAGTTCTGGTTATAGTATTAGGTTGTAACGAAAGTTTCCCGCCACTGCAAATATGATCTGCGCAAACAGTTCGCGTTGGGGTGTTTGCTCATATTTTTCCACACTTTTTGGGATTGGGAAAAAAAGAGATTTACTTTAGAACATTGTGCAGTGAAATCTGTAAAAAATATATCGTTATCATTAAGTGCAGGGTGTCTCAAATGAAACTAACCGGGTTAAAAACATTATTTACATCCAATTCAAATGCAAAAGTCAGCTACAGAACGTCAGCGAATTATGTCTACAGCTTTAGGTACTACTGTTGCATCATATGACACTGTAAAGGTTTGGTACCTAAAGTTCAAAAACAAGGACTATTATGTACAAGTTCAATCGTTGGGTGCCGCATGAGCTGCGGCAAGCAGATTTGGCGGAAAACTTTCGTTACAACCTGATATGTGTTATTTAATAGGAAATAATGAAGACGTTTTACAACAAACAGGCTTTATTGAGCACTTAGATACAAAAACGATAGAGAAATGTTAGAAACTATACAAAAGTCTTTGTTTAGAAGGATGTTATGTTACAAATGTCACTCTCGTCTGTTCTTGGAGAGATACAAAGATACAAAATAACATTCACTCTTGAACATCATTTTATAACTTAAAACAGGGCAACAAACTCATAGAACTTGTTGAACCATAAATATATATTTAACAAATAATTTACTTTTTTATATTATTTTAGTTTGAAACAATTTATCGAGATGGATCAATTTATTAAATAGGTACTAAATTTACTCGTTTGAAAGTTTTCATGCCTCATTTCCAGAAATATTCATTTATTTTCTTATTTTCCATGCTTGAGAATGATAAATTGAAAATTAATTAGAAGAAAAAAGGTCAATGTATTATTATGGCAAGGATTTATTTTTATCGATGAAGGTTAGTGGAATGCCTTAATCCACGCCGTAAATACCTTTTAAATGAATATATTCTGTGGTCCTCTGTCAAAGTTCATGTAAATGCACCTTTCATATTGCATAAATGTATAAATATAGGCACCTTTTAAACCACATTTTTAGCATCAAAAGATACCGAAAGGCACATTTTATAAATAATTCGAGCCATTTCAAATATCCCGAAAAAAGTTCGTTAAATAATCATACTTGAAGTCTGAAAACGTACTTGGAAATTTTTAGATTCTTAATCTAGTTTCAATTTGAACTGGTTTCTTAGCTGTTCTTCACACGCCCACATTAAAAAAAAAAAAGTTTATTTAGTCTTTCTTGCACAAATAGTTTTGGCAACTGTACTGAACGAGACCATTGCATCAGTAAAATGTTCCAGTATGCACAGAATGCCGTGATCTCTTCAGGAATGTCTTACGTATGACTTCAGACATTATTTTTTGCTAGAAAAAGTTAATGATAGCGTAGTTACAAGGATCTTGTGTTGTTTTTTCATTTCTTGTGTTAGAGTAAACGCTGCAACCCTTGTAAGACCGTACTGACCATCAGAGTTTCTGACCCTGAAAATTTTCCAGGGGTTTTTGAAGCTCATTGCATATAATTCCTTTCACATTCTTTTTATTTTTAATTTTTCAAACACGTACGACGTCCAGCGTCCTTCTATTTCATTTTCACCAGACGTACACCTGTCCATCGTACACGGTGTAGTTCATTGGCTTGTTCGGGATAGGCAGCTGTTTGGCTCTGGGAATCATGACTGGGGGCGACGTGTAGCCCGTAGACAGGCTACGGTTGAGACTAAGATCACTGCGCTTGCTGCTTTTGTGGGGAGTGACGTCACCACTTTCCTGAAATGAAATCAGAATAAAATCACTCACGATACTTGATGCAAAGTTTAGCGTGATTTTAAATGTATTAGTTTGCTGAAAAGTGAGGATGCAATTAAAAACCCATTACAAGACACAAAAAAAAAGATTCATCCCCTGAGAGGCAGAGGTTCATATTCCGTTTAATAAATTACAAATTTCACTGCAATAATCTACATTTTTCGTTAAATAAAATACTTACATAATTTATTTTTAAACGTTAAAGATTGGAGATAAAAAAGCTGGTTTTCTCGAATTGAGTTGTTTTTACGAAGACTAATTTTTTATTGTTAAAATTGCCTGTGCATTCAGAATTATTTTCGAGTTGGTATATCTTCGTTTTTTTCCCATTTCGAATTTTGGAATCAAAAGTTGAGCTTGTTCGCTCCCACCATTGTAAAACACTATAAAATTTCTACTTGTGGGTCAATGCACAAGTTGCTTTCGTGCCTTAAGACTATTCGAGAGAATCAACCCTAAACATATTGGGGGAATTTAGGCGGTTAGGATTTTGCAATGAAGGAACAAGTTTATATGGGTTCAGACGACGGTTCTGGAGGTTTGAACCTCATAACCATCTTGCTTGATTTCGCTGCTGTGATAATTCATTTTGAACTACAAACAGCTTTAAGGTGAGTTCACGTTGTACTCACCGTCAGTATTACGTATGCTAAGCGTGGTTTTAGGGCAACACGAATATCTTCTTTGTTCACCACCTTGAATGATAAGCACTCAGCAATTATCTTTTGCGAAAAAAATAGTCCTCACAAAAACGTGTTGATCTCTGTGGAAGTGATTTCCGCTTGTACCGTGAGCCAAATTTTTGCCTTTTTCTATTAAACATCCATTATACGACCATGAATGACCATCCGAAGAAACTGTCATGTATAAGAAAGCATCGTAAGCTTTTCCAAAATTTCGTGCGTTTATAGTATCGGTGAATGGAAAGTTTTACGGGATGTTCACTCGAAATTATTTTTTGATACTTATTTTCACTTGGTTGGTATTAGTTAAAATTTCCTGGGAGTTATAACTTCCAATTTCAAAGAGGTTTTTGCCCCCTGTTAAAAAACAAGTCTTCTTACGAATCTCGTATTATGAATCTCCGGGGGAAGAGGATAACAGGCTAGTCAACAACTCGCACAATACATAGTTTATTGAATGCTTTGTATGAAAATTTTTGGACTTTTCTTTTCCATCATCTACACGAAAATTTTCATCACTAACAAATCGAAATTTTTTAAGCCTCACTTTGATGACGAGACTAAGCTAAACTGAGAGAATTTAACACTGTATGAACTAATTAAAGATATAAATCTAACAGATCGGTTTCGACATAACACCACATATCATTTTCAGTTCTAAAGTACTGCATCGTAGCACTATTTTAAAACAGATGATGACATGGGAAAATCAGTTACATAGTATTTTATATAGTGTATTTGTGTATTCTAAATTACCTTCTGTCATTTTAATAATGTTGACAAGCTTCATTCATTTAGTTGTCATTCAAATAGACGTGACTATTTAGAATGAAATGCTGGAAACGACCTCCAACAATTCGTGATTCTGTTAAACAAAAATATTTTAAATAATAAAAGAATAATTATTTTTTATAAATACCCTCTTATTTACTAGTTGCAATAAAATTAAATAATTATCCCAATAATACAAAGATCAAATATGGCTATATTTTTATAATTTTCATGCAGCTTATTGTTTTTGTAAAATGGCGTTGTGTAATCTGTAACGTTTTGACTATGGTACTTGAAAAATAAAAAAGTTTTTGGGTGATTTCTTTTTAAGTTTGATCCTAGGTTTGTATGAAAAATGAAATTTTAGTTTATTACCCCCAATATAACTTCTAAAAAATAAATCCAAAACTAAACTGATTGTCTAAAACGGTATTGCATGATAACATCGATTGACAATCAGCTATTAGTTTAATTTTTGTCCAGTAATACAGAATATGTTTTTCAAAGTATATTTCTAACCATTACCTGGTAACCTTCAAAAGACATGGGTCCTTTTCTACCATGTTCTCCGCTACTTTCACTTGAGGTATCAATCATAGCTTTTCTGTCGAGTGTTCCAGCAATTGGACCTTTCAGAGCAATGCCTCTGAATACACTCCCAGAATCGCCTGCATTGGGAGTTGGAGATTTGCGTTTGCACTTGGGACAGCAACACAGAACGGCGCTTAACAATAAAGCTACGACAGCAACTGCAACCGGAAGAGCTACAGCAAGAACTGCAAAAAGAATGAAAATTGTATAGTTAAAAAAAAATATTAGCAATGAGAGTAGGAATGAGCTACTGTAAAATAATTTAATCCATATAAAAAAGAAAGAAATCTTAGCTATTTCGCTCGTTTTTATTCTTTTGAAAAATTTAAAATTATTGACTAACACATTGAATTTAGCTGTTGATGTGTGCGATTTCCTTTTGCCATTCCCACCTGTTGCACGGCTTGAACATTTTTCTGTGAATTACGTACAATAGTATAAATTAAAAATAACTCATGCACCCAGAAAAGATTAAATCAATTTCTTTATCATTCTAAGAGTACTTGATATACTGCTGAAAATAATTATTTTTCGTACTTTTTCATTCACTTAAACGCTTTGGTAATACTGGTTATTAACTTTAAAAAGGCTTCGGTGCAATTTACCTACGATTAGGGTTGGGTTGATCAGTGTTCCTTTTAAAACGCTTCATCCTACGCAACTATCTGTTTATCTTCTAGTTGTTTTAAAAACATGTTATTGACTAAGGCAACGTCTCATCCAAAAAGTCCAGTAAGAAAAAAATATTTCTTTTATCGTAATTATTGTTCATTATTTTTCAGTAAAACGTGGTTCAGATAAAATGGATATTTAAAAGGTTTTAATTTTCATACAGTAACTTTTCATAAAGAGTTATTCAAATTTAAATGATAAAATACTTTGTGACACGAAAAAGATAATAAAATAAGTGTGACTACAAGGGATAAAATATAAACCATTTTAAAAAATTCCTTAAAATTCATACAAATGTGAGAATAAATTAAAGCTTACCTAAGCCATTTATTTCACAACGGTGGCCTACAAACATAGGCTGGCATCTAAAAAAATCAAATACAAAATATTTTACAAAAAATATAAACATTAATGCAAATTTTATGTAACCTTCCCATACAATAAGGATAAAGCATTTCTTTGTGAAATTCAAGTAGGGTGTACATCAGTTATGTACGTATGTAACACTCACCTTCTGTAATGGTAGCAATAGTTAGAGTGATTTTAACTGAATATATTTATTTAAAAATTAACTGCGATTACAAATTTATCAATATGCGATAACGTAATAACTCAAAATTAATTAAATTTGTTTGTGAATGTTTATTTACGAAGATGAAGGCACATGTGATGGGTGAGAAATATCATTTTTAACATTTCACAGAAACTGCTTGTTCTAAATATGTTAAACTTTAGAAAAAACGAATGTTTAATCTTTTTATAAATTAATGTAAAATTGTTGTTACTGTTAATTAAGTAGATAAAATATAATGATTTTTTTTAAAAGAAGTGTTGAGACCTAGGACCGATTCTGACAGAGTGAAATATGCTAATTACATGTAGATAAATATTACCTATAGCTCCTAAAACAAGAACGTTTATGGCAAGAGGAGGAAGATTCGGGGAATCCCCCCCCCCTCCAATAAATTGAAAAATATCAAGAAAAATTCTCTCCTTTTCTGGATAATTTTTTTTCTCCATACATTTCAGCTTCCAACCTCACCCCCTGTTTCTCACCTCAAATAATAAGAATATATAGCTACAATTTTTCTTAATAGAGGTTGAAGCCCAAGTCTCAAATCCTTTGCAAGAAAGCTTGGACGATCACTGTACAAAGTAGCTGCTTTGAATAACACCCACGAACCGTGTTTTACACAATAAATATATTATATTGGCACAATTTAAATTTCATTTTTCCGAAAGGATCATTTTAACAGTTTAATTTAAAAATAAAACTATAATATATAGTTTGAAGATAAAATCAAGGAATTTTCGAGGAACCTTATATCAGACAACTTTTTAACAATAAAACATTGATGGAACAATTGAATCGTATTTTTAAATTTAAGTTTAAAAATAGTCTTGTCTTGCAAACAAACTCTAAAATGTGGCGAAACAGGGAGATTTAATGTGTAAAACTCCTAGCGGGAGAGATGCATTTAGCAACCGTAAACAGTGAATCTTCCAAACTTTCTTACAAAGGATTCGGGATCTGGTCCCCCTCAACCAATTTTAGGCAAAATTATAGCTGTATATTTTTGATATTTGAAATGTTTATGTGAGAAAAGGGATTTTAGACTGGAAGCTTGAATATGTAGAAAATAAATAAAGAAAAATCAATCATTTCTGTTGATTTATTTTACCTAGAGCGGCAAATTCCCAAATCTCTCTACGAATGGTTTGTAGGTAAACGTGCTTGTTTTGGCGATTTTCACCTCAGAAAACATTTAATGATTAAAATAATCCTTTCGACGACCCTTCAAGTAATTTATGGGTAAAAAATTTTCGAAAGAAGGAGGAAGGGGTGCGTGTCTAGAAAATGGTGGGCGATGGAGCAAAATGGGAGCGATATTCGGATTCAAGAGCACATTTTACATAAGAGCGGTAATGTTCGTTATAGAAAAAAAAGTTAGAGAAATATAAAATGTATTAGTCATAGAAAAAAAAAATTGCAGAGTGGTGCTATTTGAGACAGCCAATCAAAAATACGAAAGCACTGAGGCTGACAAAACAGCGAAGATTAATATAAGAAAGATTATATTAAAATAGTTGAAGCAATTTGACGTATAAAAATAGAACACAGAACTATGATTTTTTTTCACCTTTTACACTGAAATGAGGGATTATTCATTAACAATCCAATAGTAATTACCTGCAAAATATTTTTTCGTCGTCACCACGTAAGCAGTCTCCTCTTCCATGGCAGTAATTGCAGTTTTCTGTTCTTGCTGCAAAATATTCACAATTAATAAATGTAGAATTTATAAAAATCTATATAGTGATAACCAGATGCTGCAATAATATATTTTGAATAATATTTTGAATAATTGAATAATATATGTATATATGTGAATACATAACTTAAATGAAAAACTAAAATATATATATTATAAATACATAGAATCGCAAGCGCTATTGAACAGCAGCTAAATAATTAAATATAGTAATAAAAGTTCAAGTGTTTAATACACATGAAAAAGCCTTAAAACTCTTTGTCGAGATTTGCCACGATTAGTTTAAATTTGCAATGAGAAGGTGAAGTATGCAAAGTGAGAGGAATTGCCTAAAATAATGGAACAAAATATAAATTTAACTTATACCTTAAAGTAAGTTTTAACAATCAATGTGAAAACATTCAAAAACTTCCTACTTTATTAATATTAAGGCAAGAACCTGGTTGATATGCGAATGTTTTATGTATTTGGATATAAAGTATCCAGAAAAAAAACCTTTTCTGTAACGTTGCTTTTAAATTTGAATTTAAAAAATTATTACTGTAAAAATTGGCTCTAATATTCCATGAACTTCTCACATTTTTCTGTTCATATTCACATTTTTCTGTTTATACCATCGTAGCATTCATTTTAATGACTTTCCAAGTAATAAAATTGCTATAAAAGTTTTGCATGATTAGGGCGCACTATGGCCGTGTTGATAAATATACTGAACATAATAGATGGCTGAAGTGTGACGGTCTCGGGTGCGCGGCCATCGACCTAAAAGTCTGAAGTTTCGGGCGTTTTTCTCCAGATGTAACGTGAAAACGCGTTAGAACCCCTTAAAAAGTCAACGTCGAAGGCAACCTTCCTTCGGCAGATAGCCCTCGAGTAGCTTTGCCTTAATACACAATACAATACTACACATTTGCATGATCAAATAAGACTCAAAGCTGAAAAATATTACTATACTATTTTTTAAACATTTTATTATATTTTCTAAGTAGGGCTAAATTAGACTACAATAACGTCTATTGTAAGTCAATGCACAAACTGAAACTTTTGCCTTGGATTAAAACTTTTCAATTCAAAAGAAACAAAATTTTTATTTAAAATAATGTGAGTTTATATATATTTTATTATTCCTCAATATCCCATTGAAGCTTTAACAAGGGAGCAACATTAGGAAACATGCCATAATTCTTCGGTCAATCCAAAATAAAACGTTTAATTTTTACTGGATTGACCCAAATAAAAAGTAAACGTCTCGGAAATCACTCTCTTCGAGAAGTACATTCACATTTACCAAATATTAGTAAAATATTTATAAGCTTTTCTTACCTAGACAAATCCTTCCCGGCAAGTTTGCATCCATATCTTCAAATCCTTCATGACATTTGCAAGTGAAGGTACCAGGCAAATTGACACAATCTGCGCGAAGGGCACAGTCATTTTGCTGGACATCCAAGCACTCATCATAATCTAAAATTAGAAAAAGATTATATTTTTTAATAATCAAAAATAATCGATAATGGGCTGTTTGAAGATAATCTACAAGAAAACATACGTAAGAGTATAATGTTTTTTAAGTGGATTTTAGTAACTGCCTCTAAAATCTTCAGAACAAACTTATATCGGAGTTTTTGATGATGTACAATAGACCTCCTATAACACGGGTCCATATAACACGGATCCCTAGAACACGGCGAAAAAATTCCGACCGGGTTCCCTATAAAACGTTAAAAGAGATTTGTATATCGTCTGCTTTTTCTAATTGTGGTGCAACTAAAACGTATCTGAAAGAACTTATGCATGATTTATTTTATTCTATTTCAACTTGAGAAATAAAACATTTTTATTAAAATCTGCTAATTTAAACTCGATTTAATTTAGAGGAAGTGCATATCAGTTATCTCTTGGTGCATACGTAGTATCAAGCAAGTAGTATTTAAGTGAAATGTGAAATAAATTGCTCAAATAAGGTGTGAAGCGGTTGAACAGTCTGGTTTACACTCCAGGTGGAGCAAAGCTCAGGACTCAGGACCCAGGACCCGTAAAACACGAAAAGTATCTATCGTGTTTTAGGGGGATATACTGTTTTTATTGTGATCCGGAAAATTACTCATTTTACGTCTAATGAATATAAAGAACATTACATAAATCAGGTAACCGAAGTTTCTTCAGCTTAGTTTAAGTTGGACTTGCACACTTATTTACAGAATGTACTAAAATGCTCACGATGTAGTTAGCTATGGATACTTTATGTACTAAGGCTACATTATTGAATAAATTACCCATTCACTACTTTGGAATAAGCTACTTCAAGTGACACATCATAGTTATATAAATACATCAGCAGAGCAGTATTGGCTTGTTAGACAGAGATACCTTATAAATACATCTCACATCACTTTAGTGATTTATTACTTAAATTATAGCTTCATTAGTAACGGATAACTATTCATATTTCGATTATTATTTACATTTATTCACTTAATACATGTTAATTTAAAAACTTGGTACTACTGAAATGATATAATTAAATTGATTCCTTGATGAAACGCAAATTTAGATTTTGTATCTTTACAGAGATATTGGAATGGGTTTTTTATTATAAATAGGAAAATAATGCACGATTCTAACAAGATTTGTTTTAATAGACATAAAAACAACCGTGATTGGAAATTCATATTGGATTAAAAAATCATCACTAAATGTTATATCATACCTAAAACATTTTGGGATAAAGGAGCAGCCAATAACGATGAATCCCCAATCCTCATGTGTGTCAGTTGCAACGCTCTTGTTAGCTCTTGTTCCAGTAAGTTACTGCTGACACTTTTACCAACTTGCATGGTGAAGTTCACGATCACTCCCGACTCTGGCCTGACAGTTGTCACCTCGTTGGAGTCGTCTTTGCCCTTTATTCCAGCAGCTGGCATAATCTCGTTCACTTCTGCATCCCAGATGTGTTCTCTGACGGTGGTGATGCTGTAAGCATCAGCAATCTATAAAGTATAAAATGTTAAATATATGTATATATATATATCAGTATGGAAATAAATTAATATTTATTAAAAAACAGCTAACTATTTATGGGTTTCAAAGAAAGCTTTGAGAAATACTATAAATTATTTTAACCACCTTGAGTTTAAACTACGTGAAGATGAAAACTTAATTCATAGTAGATTTGCATGCTGGAAATTGCCACTTGCTTCAGAAAAGAAGATTTATTAGTTTGAGGATGTTGAATTTCATTCGTTGCCAAAAGGTAAACAACTAATATACTAATATACTAACTTTCAACACTAAATAATTTTCTGTATTTTTTTTAACATTTCAATGAAAACAAATAAACTTTATAACAGCCAGGAAAATTAATTAGTGTTGAAAAATTCAAAGCATTCAAAGAGGGTGAAATTTAATTATCATAAAATTCGTTATTGAACCGGACCGGCAGAATAACTTTTGGTATTGACTAAATTTTCAAAATGCAACCCCAAATATCAATTTATAATACAAAAGGGATCAGTACTTATTCCAGGGACATATAACTAATATATTATACAGGGCGTTCCAAAAAGATGGTAACGAGCTTTAATTCGTTATCCATTAGAGATAAGTGGGCATTGTAAATTGAAAAAAAATGTTCAAAATAAGGTCGGAAATAAGACTCTATAAAGAAAAAAGTCATCTCCTTAATTTTCAAAAGTTACACTTTCTAAATTTTTATACGACCCCACGTAAGAAAAACAATTCCCTATTAGTAAAATGTGCTCCATGCACTACTGAGGTGATGTGCCAAATTTGAACCTTTATTCATAGGAAGTCGCAGATATATCTTTAAAGAAAAATTATCGGGGACTATGCATGATTTTGTATGCAAACGTTTATTGCTAGAGAGAGAAAAAAAGATTTTCTTTCGCAATTTCTGTACGACCTCTAAAATGCGATCATTCCAAGGGATTTTTTTCCCTTCGAGAGCCATTGAAAAGGGGTTTAAGTCAGCGTTATATTTATCTTCATATCTTCGACACTTTTTAAGGTATATTTCTCAAATGTTATAGTATATGGGGCACATTTAGGGGCAGTATAACTTTTTGAAAATTAATGAGAGTATTTTTTTCTTAATGAAGTCTAACTTCCGACCTTATTTTGAACATTTTTTCAATTTCCATCGTCCACTTATCTCTAATAGATAAAGAATTAAAACTGTTATCACCTTTTTGGGACAACCTATTTATTACATAGCTGCCAACTTTTCCGTTTTTATCGGAACATTTTCCACCACTATTTTTGAACAGTTTTATTTTATATTAAAAATATGGACTTATTTTAACCTTAAATTGCCAAGGAAAAATTAGTGGTGGGAAATTTTCCGATAAAAACGGAACAGTTGGCAGCTATGTTATTAGTATGAAGAAATACTAATGTTAAGTTTTGGCATAGAAAATTTCGGGTTTTGAGACTACTTCACTCACAAATATTTTCTTCTGGGTAAAAATTTTTCCATATCATGATGTAATATAAATTTTTATTTATATCATGATATAATATAAATTTTTAAGTAACACTTAATCCCATATGCAAGTTCTTTTTAGCTTATTGCATGAAAATGTATATGTTATGAACAAAGGCTTACTCCTTCTTTAGCTGTTTTCACGAACTCTTTAAACTCTTTGGAATTGTCATCCGCCAGTCCATTGTTGAATTCAACACTTTGGTTGCCATTTTTTACCACTCTGAGAAGGACCACAAATGTTTGAATCTCTGAAATATAAAGCACCAGGTTGTCAATTATTTAAATAACAGTACTAATCAGAATAAATGATAAGATACTTTTTAGCATTTGAATTGTAAATTAATTATAAAAACTGATGCTGGGTGAAAAATACACAGGGGAAAAAAACGAAGTGATAAAGTACTAATAGGGAATCATGCAAGCATAGAACGGTTCTTTTATGTTACTTAACTGTCTTCAGTGCAATAATTCATTTAGTTTCCACAAGTATGCTAAACAGTTTTGTAATAACGCTACAAAATATTTACGATTTTTTCAATTGTTAAAGCTCCATCTGGGTTCCCAGATGCAAGTCTAAAAGGGTGTTAAGATGTTTGTTAGCTTGCAGCCTCTCATCTAACTTTTTTCTGATAAAAGATATTGAGAGGAAATTATATCTGGGTTTCAGTCTTTTCTTGTGCTTGAAAAGATTAACTACACTTACGTAAACACTAAGCTTTCAGAAAAGTGCATGACATTTTAAAACTAGAGTTTAGAAGTTTTTAGTATTTTGATAACGTTATCATAATCAAGTCTCAGTAAGGAAAATATTGAATGAAGTGTGTTCAATAATTTTCTGTCTTCTTTTTAACATTTCATTGAAAACAAATAAACTTTATAACAGCCTTGCTTAAAAGTTTTTACAAAGATTTAAAAATAAATATTTTAAATTACCTTTGCAAATTTCATGATCATCTCTTCTAGCATGGCCTGGTCTACATTGACATGTCCAGAAACCATCTTTTTCTTTGCATATTTCTTTTTTGTGTGGCTGACATTTTGGATCGCAAATTCCATTTCTTCCATTTAAGAATGGATCGTCTTCTGGCCGTATTGCTTCAGTTACAACAATTGGAGGTCTGTGAAGATCGCCTTGTAACTGGATGTCAGGATGGTTTTCGTGAACTCTAGGATTAGCTGCTCTTAAATAAGTCTCGTTTCTGGCTTTCTGTACTGGTTTTACTGACAATGCATTTTCTTGAGTCGGTTCTTCGTTTGCAATAGCTGTACTATCACCAACCTCTGGCGGCTTGGCAGGCTTTTCCGTTCCAGCATTGAAAACATTTGTATCCGATATTGAATAAGAAGAGGTTGTTTCAGATCCAAAGGATTTAGTGGGAAATCCGGTTGGAAGAACCAGCGTTCTTATAACTGTAGATGGTATTGAATTAAAAATAAGTGTCGTAGTTGTAACAGTTGTTGTTCTTTCTGATGGCTCTAATGTTTTGTGAATTTGAGTCGTTTCGCTAGGTTCTGGAAGTATACCAAGAATTGTTCTTGAGCCAATGATTGTGGATACAAATGTTCTTGGAGGTATAGTTGTCGTATAAACTGATGGTACTGTTAAAGTAGAATCTCTGGTATAATAAGTTCTTGTTGTAGTTAGAGCTAAAGTTCTAGTTATACTTTCTACGCTAGTTATATATCGTGTTGAAATGACTGGTCTGGTGTATTTTGGAGCTTGCCCAGGGAAAAATATAGTAGTAGCTCCTGAAGTGCTTCTACTTACCACAGTTTGCCCATCCTTAGTTACCGTTGTAAAATTATTAGCTTTGCTGACTGCGGCATTCGCTCGACCTAATATTTCTTCCTTTACTGATGATAATATGCTATTCTGTTGGGAGCTAGATGTCTTATGTAAGAGAGGATCGAAAAACACAGTTCTTATTCCAGTAACAACGCTAGTGCCTATACTCGGTTTCAATTGTGGAGTAGTTACCGTTGTTGATGTATCTTTGGCAGTTGAGCTCATCGAAGAAACGATTGTTGTCTCCAGCTTCATGCTTGGTTGTGTCACAGTAGATATTTTATTCATTTCAGATGTAGTAGATGTATCTTTTGAAATTTGATAAGAAGGTATAACTTCTTCTGTTGTAGCTGCGGTAGAAGGTGAAGATGATTTTGAGATAGCAAAGGAAATGTCAGAGGTTTCCTTAGCATTTTGCAGGGAAATAAGTAATTTTTCGTCTGCCTTGTCGACTTTTGGCTGGCGAGTCTCAATAGTATACTTATCTTTACTATCTAAAGTAGTAGATGCTTTTGTTGGCACAATAAATACTGTTCTTGCTCCTGTAATAACACTTGTTGAAACTGATTTAGATACCTTTGAACTAGTTTTTTCTGCACTAGTAGTAATTCGAGATTCAGTAGATTTTGAAGATTCAGGCTTTATGGTTCTGACAGTTTCTGTAGGTACGTAAACTGGTGCTAAAGCATCATATGGCGATTTAGAATCTAAATCTTTACTTGGCAAGACGAATACAGGATAATCCAAATCTTTTGGAGCTGCAGCAATGTTTTCAGTGAGACTCTTTTCAGTGGTTGGCGCAGCAGGCTCATCTATTGTTTCACTCTCTGTTGAACTCTGCGTAGTGGATTGTGTTTTTTCCGATACTGTTTCAGTTGTAGAACTTTCATCAGTTCCATCTGTCACTTTCTCTGTTGTTGTTTGATCTGTTACTTTTTCACCTTCTTCTGTCTTGTTCTTCTTTCCAGTAATCAAACTTACAATATCTTTAATAGCTAAACCAATGTCTCCTCCTAAAGCTGTGTTTCCTCCAAGTAAGTCTGATAATTCGATTACTGTCGCTGGCTTGATTTCTGACGTACTCATTGAGGATATTTGCTCACTTGGTGGCACATAAACAGGAGATAATACTGGCGTATCGAGTTCTGCTAGTTTTGTTACAAATCCATCAGTGCCGGTAACCATCACCAGTGTGTCAAGAGGCGTTAATGAAGTTACTACTCCATCTAGTCCAACGATTTCTGTCTTTTCTGTGAGAATACTTGATGTTGTCGCAGGCAAAATGTTACTATCTGAAGTGCTTGATGCGGTAGTGGACTCAATTTCCTTTGATATTTTTAGAATAGGTGTCTCTTGCTCGGAAGACACTTCAATCAAACTCGGACTTACTTTAGAGGAACTCAATTCATCAGATAATGTAAAAGAAGATTCTTCTACACTTTCCGATGGTGATACAAATGTTGATAATACTGGACTGAAATCAAATTCAGTGTGTACTTTACTTTCAATATCAACCTTTGTTTCAATTTTTGCAATATCTGGTTCAAAAGTCGATGCAATTTCCGAGCCTGTTGCAACAGCACTAGAAACTCCAATTATCTGGACATCACTATGAAGTTCGTTGAAACTGCTTACGACATCGGCGATAGATGCAGTAGATACACCAATTATTGTCTCCATCGCTGGCGTTGCTTCAATAGATGTTTCCAAAGAAGGTGAAACGGTCGGTGGTGCTTCGATTGTCACAAACTGAGTCACGACACTTTCACTAGACGCAATAACTGGATCTGTTCCACTGAAATATGTAGTATAATATGTGAATGTAGTTAAGAATGTCAATACTGATTCATCCTTAGTTGATGTTTCGGTTGGTGCTATTGACGATGGGGTAATGGTAGCAGTTATGACTTCTGGTACTACATGTTCACTTGAAATTACAACAATTTCATCACCGCTGAATAACGTTGTGTACAATGTTAGAGTGGAATAGTCAGTAGTTGTAAATACAAACACTGAAGGATCAGTAGTGGAAGTTGATGTTATCTCCTCAGTTTTAGCTTCGGTTGTTGCTGTCATTAAAGAAGGTGGAACAAACAATGTTACATAGCTTGTTAAAACTTCTTCTTGACTTGCGATAATAGAACTAGTATCACTATAATATGTTGTGTAGAACGTTAATGTTGAATAAATTGTCCTAATTGAAGGAACTAATTCTGGATGATAAGTAGATATTTCAGTTGTTGTTTCTTCGTCTAATTCAGAAGTTGTAAATGGACTGACTGTATCTGAAGAAGGTGATAATAATGATGGCGATAGCAAAGAAATGTCGGATGGTGAAGTAATTCCATAATTTGTTGTATAAGGTGTATATGAAGTATACAGTGGATAAGAAGGTGTATGAGGAGTTACTAATTCTGTCACATAATTGGTTACAACTTCTTCTATCGATGATAATATGCTTTCATCATTATTAAATAGCGTTAGGTAGTGGGTTTGAGTACTTAGGACTTCTCGCGTAGTATAAACTGGTGTTGCTTCGGTTGTCATGGTTTTGAACGTTTCTACTGTAGATGTAGGTGTAGGTGTTGCAGTTGTAAATGAACTGGCTGCATGTGCTGGTACGGTCATGGTTACAACATTAGACACGATTTCTTCTAAATTAGTAACGACAGTGTCAGTTCCTTGGAATAATGTTACGAAGTTAGTGAAAGTTGTGTATAATGTTTGTGTGACAACTACTGAAGGTTCTGGCTCAGGTACAGTTGTAATTGTTTCCGCTAATAGCGTTTCTTCTGTCACTAGAGGAGAAAGTGTAGCTGATGGAGTAGGCAAAATAGTTCTTGTTATTGTAAATGTTTCAGTTATTGTAGAAACTTCAGTTTGAACTTCCTCTATCGGTGTAACGAAAGAACTAGTGTCAGAAAACAATGTTGCGTAGAACGTAACAGTGTTGTATTTAGTTTTATGAATTACAGTTTCACTGGTATCAAAGACAGTCACTGGTCCGAGGGCCTCGGGAAGAACTGATGACGCTTCTGGAGTTTCAGTTGTAACTGGAACAGCAATGACATTAGTTACAACTTGTTCTGAGCTAGAAACTACCGGTTCTGTACCAGCAAACAATGTTGTAAAGAATGTGTACGTAGTAAAGAAGGTTTTGTTTTCGTACAAAGTTGGCGTTGCAACTTCATAAAACGTTGTAACAGGAGAGGAAGTAACTTCTTCGTAAGCAGTAGCTAAAGGATCTGTAATTTAAAAAAAAAACTCTTGTTAATTGCAAATAATTGTCAGATAAACTTTTATTAATGTATTTAAGAGCGTAATAATACATATAAACATTTGGCAGAAAGCAGTTATTAAGTAAATTCAAACTCTCTTGTAGTGGGATATTTTTAACTGAAAAACTATTTAATAGAGCTCAAAAGCCATATAAGAATGGATGTCACACCAAAAAAGCATTTAAAAGGAACAAAATAAGTTTGAAAGAACAAAAGAATGTAAATACCAGGCATTTATCTAATACTACATAAAATTAATTATCAATATCAGGTATGTGATAATTACTTTAAGCAGTTGGAATACCATTTATAAAAATATTCATTAAACCAGTGTACGCAAAATTTCTACAATATCTAACATATTTTTAAATACAGGGCGTCCCAAAAACATTGAACCAAGCTTTTATCCCTTAAACATTCATTATAGAAATAGATAATAAATTACAAAGTTGCGTAAAATAAAGCTGAAGAATTACATGTAATTTATTAAAATTTTCAGGGGATTAAATTTGAGTAAATACAAAATTAAAATTTTTATAGGACCCTCGTACAAAAAATTTCCAATTACTAGAATGTGCCCCCATACACTAATGAGGTGCACAAAATTTGATCATTTTATCCTAAAAAGTGTCAGATATATCATGGTAAATGTATGCCGAGTGAAATTACTTTTCAATGACTCTCGAGGGGAAAATATCACGTCCGATAATCTCGTTTCATGGGTCGTATACAAATTACGAAAGGAATCAATGATTGCATAAATACATATTTTTCTATATAATTTATAATGTGTAACCTTTCACTAGCTTTACTTAAACATACCTCTGACCCTTTTTATGTTGAAATGCTGGAATTTTATTCCTCATCTAAATAATAACTGAGGCATATTTTACAAACTGCGAAATTTTTTGAACTTGGGCTGCATAAAAATTTCAATTTTTCATTGATACAAATTTAATTGTCTGAAACTTTTATAGAGTTTTGCACCTATTTTACGCAACTTTGCAATTTTTTATACATGTCTATGATCAATTCTTAAGGAACAAAAGCCCAGATCAGTGTTTTGGGGACACACTGTATACAAAAGAATAAAGACGTTATAAATTACAAAGAAACATTTATATTTAGATAGATTAGCTCATTGTTTAAATGTATTTATTCTAAATTGACGATGGGTACAAATACGCATAATTTAAAAAACGTTTTTCATATCTGCCAGCACACACACAAAAAAAAAGGTTTTTTTATGTATTAAAAAAAATCTACTAAATCAAATACAATCATGTATCTACAGGTAGTTAAATATAGCCTCTTAAGTACACAAGAAAAATAAAATGTTGAAGTCTGAAGCGAATTTATTGATTATCTATATAAATAAAATTAGACTTTTGTCTGTACATTTCTTGGAATTCAAAAATTTTGCGATTTCTATCCGTTTCAAGCACCCGGGAAGCCGATGCGACCCTCAAAAAAAAGTTTGTCTGTCTGTCATTCTGTCATTCTGTCCGTGACGCTTTTTTTGTTTAAGCATCACGTACAAACGACTGAAGCGAATGATATGAAATTTGGTGTCATGATAGGTGGTCACTCAACTTAAAACATAGGCGTCCAATTTTTAAAAAATCCTGATTGGATTTTGAGATTTTGCGAAAATCCTTTCAAACTGCGTAAATTTGTGTTGAAGCATCACGTAAAAACGACTGAAGCGAATGATTTGATATTTGGTGTCATGATAGATGGTCACTCAACTTAAAACATAGGCGTAGAATTTTTAAAAAATCTTGATTAGATTTTCAGATTTTGCGAAAATCGTTTCAAACTGTGAAAATTTGTGTTCAAGCATCACGCAAAAACGACTGAAGCGAATGATATGAAATTGGGTGTCATGATAGGTGGTCACTCAACTTAAAACATAGGCGTCCAATTTTTAAAAAATCCTGATTGGATTTTGAGATTTTGCGAAAATCCTTTCAAACTGCGTATTGTGTTCGCACATCACGTAATAACTGCAAAGGTGAAAAAATGGTATTTGGTGAAATGATAGGTGGTCACCTTAAACTATAAGCATCTAAAAAAACCCGATCAGATTTTGGGATTTTGCAAAAATCGTTTGAAACTGAGTGAATTTTTGTTCACGCATTACGTAATAACGACTAAAGCGAATGATATGAAATTTGGTCACATGATAGGTTGTTGCTCAACATAAAGTATAGGTGTCCAATTTTTAAAAAAATTTTATTAGATTTTGAGATTTTGTGAAAATTCTCCCAAAATGCGGTTATATTTTTTCAAGCATCGCGTAATAACGACTAATACGAAATTTGGTGATATGATAGGTAGTTGCTAATCTTAATTTATAGTTGTTGAATTTTTAAAATATTTTGATTACATTTTGAGATTTTGTGAAAATCGTTTAAAAATGCTAAAATGTTTGTTCCAGCATCACGAAATAAAGACAGCAGGGAATTAAACGAAATTGGGTGACATGATAGGTTGTCACTCAACTTAAATTCTAGGCTTCCAATTTTTCAAAAATGTTGATTAGATTTTGAGATTTTGCGAAAATTATTTGAATATGTGTAAATATTCGTTCGCGCATCCCATAATTACGACTAAAGCGAATGAAATGATATTACTTAGTTACTCTCTAACCTGTAATATTTTAACAATACATAAAAATTATAATTGCGCTTTCTTTACTTTGGCAACATACTACATCCATTCTGTGTACTCCTCCATTGCTGACGAAAGTTCTTGCTGTTAGAAATGTGCATTCAGTACTAACCCGTCAACGACGGGTACTTCAGCTAGTAGGCTTATAAAATTAGAATGGTGTTTTTATGATCAGATTTGTATTTTTTTCTATGCAACCTTAAACACAATTTAGGAAAGTAATACTATTCTCGATAATTGTATAAATATTTCAAGGAATGTAAATATTATTTTTTGTACTTTTTTTGTTACAATGGCCTCGTCAACTGTCGAGTATAGGCTTAACGGCTATAATGGCCGGATAAGTTAGTCATTTTATTCTAGAGGCTCTTAGTAGGTAGACGAACGTGCCCTCTATGAGTGGTTTCCTAATTTTGAACCAATTCCAAATGAAAGACCTAGCACCCGGATTGACACTCACAGAAGTATCGTTTGAATATGTAGCCATACGAGCAAAGCAGATTTTAAATGCATCAGTTCCTTTCAGCGTAGAAGCCTCAGTCAAGAGAGGTAACGCCTATATATGCTGCTTTTTTTTTTCTTTCTTTTTTTTTTTGAGATCCGAGTTTAACTGTCTGAACCGTTGCGGGACAATTCTTTTTTTCATAAAAAAGAGAGAAAAAAGAATTTAGTGAAGACGTAAATCTTGGACGAATTGTCTCGAGGTTTACATCGATATTTGTATTATGATCTACCGTAAAATCTTATTTGTAAATATTCCCAATAAATAAATACAAGAAAGTTTTTAATTTTACTTACATGATGATAATGTATGAGTAATTGGTCCGTCAAATCCGAATTGAATACTTGTAAACAAGCTGAGTGATGGAACAACTTCGGACGGGAACAGCGAAGATGTTGCAAAATCGGAAGAATCAGGTGAATCTGATAATTTGAAAATACAACAATTACTAATTTAAAATTTAAAATTTTATAAATTTAAATTAAAAAATTTGATGAATGTATAATAGCGCTGTATATAAAATCCATGCTTCTCAACGATAATAGCGCATTACACAATTTTTAATGCAATAGAGTCTCGATAATTCGAGGTGGACGGGACCGGACTTGCCTCGAAAACTCGAATTATCAAAATCGTAAAATCAATGTCAATAAAAAGAAATAAAAAGAAATAAAAGGAAATAACGCAATTTTCCTAATTTGAGCGCATATTTAAATGAAAAATGTACTTTCATATTATTACACTACAGATTACTTGAACAGGTTAATTATAATAATCAAATATTGACCCGTTTCTGTGAAACAATATTGCGCCATCGCCAAAGCATCATGCCAACACTCCACACAAATGTATGTGAGGCCATCTATAGGAAAAATGCATCCATTTTCTTTGGGAGGGGAATTTCTGATTTGGCTTTCGGGTGCGGCAAGTATTCAAATTTAGTAGTGCGAAAAAATTCTTTCATGTGTTTTGTATGTATTGGTCATTATTTGAGAGCTAAACTGATTTTTTTCACTAATTCGGATGTATGAGAAACTTAAACATTCCAGATGCGAAATACCCAGACTCTACTGTAATTGTAAATGCAATAAAAAACTACCTAGAAGTAATATCTAGAATAAACCACTGTATTGCTATCCACAGAAGTAACTATTTCATTTCTTGAAAGAAAAAGAGGTCCAGCTGTAAGTGGCAAAACTTATTTTCTGTATAACATTTTCATTGAGTTGAAAGTCAAAGTAAAATTTTAAATGAAAAACTTAACTTAAGCTGGAAATATTCATTATGAAACAATTTGCCGATTTTCGGTAGTTGATTCATGCTCAAAGTTTACAGTTTGCACTAATGAGTCGAATGAAACTGATATTGCTTGCTTAATTGTGTAATTAAAAGCATAAGCATCACCCTTACATTCCATCAGCAGTTCAATTATAAATGAACTGAAATAGTAAAAGTGAATGTCATAGAAAAAGATTTTGAAAAGACTTAAAAAGAAGACACTTTATTCAACATGCTGGAATTCTTAAAACTATCGAAGTTTATTTATTCTAATCATATTTGCAACAGTGAGAGAAAGAATTCCTTTATAACTTACCCAAAGTAGAGGTGACTACTCGTGAATTAGTTTCTTCTAGTGTAGTAAATAGCGTCTGATCATCAACAAGGTATGGAATCGTGAAAGTGGTTGTGGTGAAGTATGTCAGTATCACAGTAGATGGCATTATTGCCGGAGATTCAGTTTCATAGGTTGGTGAAGGGACGAAACTGACAGTTATTGGTGAAGAAGTAGTCAGCAGAACATTTCTGTAGCTTGTCTCAAGACCAAATATAACTGGAACTGACGTGAGAGTAGTATATGTGTCGTAAATGACTGTTGTAGATTGTGGAGGCTGTTCCGTGGCAGTTGGTTTCAGTTTTCTGCTAATTTTTACGGTAAATGGCCGTTGTGAGTTGGAAACTACCCCCAGAGCCCCTAGAAATAAAATTGTCATGTTTTTATTTTAATGCAAAAATGAAAATACACAATACAAATATAGCAGTAAAAAAATTTCTATCATTTATTGTTAACAAAACTCTGTTTAATATTAATTCTCTTAATTAAAAGTAGAAATTTTTGACGTTATTTAACGCATTAACTTATTAAAATTAATTACTCCTTCGATTTTTCTTTACAAATTTAAAGTTACAAATTACAGCTATTTTAAGAATTCAATAATGCATGCAAGTTATATGAATTACTCAGAAGAAAGAATCCTGAATGCACTTAACAAATTACTAAATAAATTCACTTTAAAAATACATAATTAATTTTGTAGTTAATGAAATAGATTAGGGATAAAAGTAACTTAAACTATACAGAAACTCATCTGGTCTAGTGTCAAATTTTGCTTACCTGTTCTAGTAACTACATAGAATCTTGGACGGCTTGTAATTTCAAATCTTGATGGCAGCACAAACCGAGTGTGGGTTCTGCTTACGCTTTCACTTTGGGGCCTTCTAACTGTAACTTTCAATTTCTTCCTGGATGGAACTACACCTCCTTCGGTCATTCCAACGTCTTCTTCAAAATCTTCAGACACCACTTCATTATCGCTTCCAGTTACATTAGGCACTATTTGAGTGAGGTAGGGTTCTTCGAATGCAGGCGTTGGAACAGCACTAGACGGTATATACTGAGAAGATATTACTGGTACACCAGGAAAGTCTGAAGCAATTTCGTTTACATCAAATGATATATCGAAAGATGACATCAGTTCACTCGGTACAAGACGTCTTGAAACTACTGGTTTTACACGAACTCTTACACCTGGTCTGGGATTAAACACACCACTTCTAAGTGGTCCCGATGGCTTATGTATAACAGATGTTACTTTGACAACAGGCCTCTTTTCTTCTGAGTGAGCAGTTACTGGTAATTCACTTGATACCAATGGTGTTGTTTCTGAGGATGAATCTTGTTGATTATTTATTCCATATAGGTCATTTGCTGATGAATAAGAAGATTCGAGTGATACTGCTGGCCTTAAATCAGGCGTTAATGAATGTAGTGACTGCACTGAAGATGTTGCGGTATTTGGTGAATATGTTCTTGTTGGTGTAACATACTCGAATGGCTGCGTAGTTTGTATTGCAACATTATTTATGTTTTCAAATTTAATGAGAGTTTTTAAACCCAGATTTACTTCTGTTGTTGTTCCTTCAACTTCACGTGATCCCAAATGCAATGTCCTTGTGGTTGGCAAAATATTTAGTAAACCATTTCTATCTATGTGCGAACCAATAGTTTGTGTCAAAAATTGGCTTGGATCATTGTTCGCACTAGTGAGAGTTTCTGCTCTTGTTGATTCTCTTCTGTTAGTACCATCGAAGAATGTATATGAATATGTAAATAATGTAACATAGGTTTTAGGAAGCGATGCAATTACATTAATATTTAATGTATCAGACATCCTAACACTTGTTGCTTCTGGAACTGGAACTGTTGAAGTAATTTTGTTAGCGAGAGTTTCTTCTTTTAAAAGATTATCTAGTTCGCTGTTATAAACATTTTGTCGCGAGGCTAAGTTCACTATTGTGGTTGTATCTCCAAGAATTCTTGAAGCTAAATGTACTGTACTTATATCAGATATTTGCTGATTATTGTCTCTGATTGCATTAATTAAACTTGGATTCAGTGTATGGTCAATGATATTGGAAAATACAGCTACACGACTACCATAATTTACATCAGGTCCATGAAGAAACGTGGTGAAATAAGTCAACGTAGTGTAATATGTTATAGGGTAAACTTTCGTAGAATACACTTGTACGTTACGACTTGGAACAGACATAATTCTGTTAAAGTCATCAATATCATGATCTGTATCGGGTATAAGGTGATTTTTATCAGCAATTATATTATTTCTTTGTCTTTCTTCAGTAGCCACAACTGAATTAATTGGGCCGCGACCTTGGATTGTATTTGAAATATAGATGTCTTGAGGTCTTCTGCTAACTACGATTCTTCTTCTTGAACCTGGTGCATTATGTTCTCCATTTTCTGGTCTTCGCAACCGAATAATTTTCTTTACTGGAGGTTTTGAAACACCACCCAGTTCGCCTTCATTTTCGTTAAAATTTAGGTCTACATTCAGGGCCTCGTCATCTGACGCTTCTGTTGTTGTGGCAAAATCGGTTTCTAAGACACTCACAAGTGAATTTACTTCAGAGACTGATGGCTGAGGTGCTTGTGTAGATTTTTCATTAATTCTTGTTCTTCTAACAACCACGGGTCTACGCCCTCCACTTCCATCTCCTGGAATAAATGACGGTCTCAGCCTTCGAATGACTGTTCGTCGACTTGACAGATGATCTCCATTAGTATTTTCATCTTCATTTTCAGTTATTTCTTCTTCATCTGTTACGTCATTTTCTTTATTGCTAGGCTCGGACGATAGGTTTATTTCATATGTTGATGTCAGTGAAGGAGAAATAAGTTCAAACGAAGATGAGATTTCATTTTCTGCAACAACAGGAGACGATGTAATTGGAATAGAAGATCTTACTCTGGTTATTCTTCTAACTAATCCATTGGTTGAATCTCCATTTGTAGGTCTTGTTATTCTTAGTCTTCTTGGTCGAGGACTTCCGTCAGATAGTTCATTCAAAGCCGATCCTGGACCTCTCCTGAATTCTCTAATGTTTGTAACAGGCAAAAAGCCATCCTCATTTTCATCCAAATTTAATGATCCAACAAATCCGTTGCTGGAACTTTGCAACCGCACTGGATTAAATTCATTCTCAGGAGTTAATCCTCGGCTAGGCTGAACTGGAATGCCAGAGTTTATAGAAAAATTGGTTTCATCATCTTCTGGTGGTAATATTTGTGGTGGACGCTCTATAAACGGTCGAAAATTAGCTTCTGGTCGTCTTAAAGGTCTTCTCACAATTGAAGGCTCTCGGAAATTATTTCTTGAATCTTCTTCATCAGATGGTGCTTCGTTGAACACTTCAGTTGGCGGTCTTCTTGCAGGGGGGAATTGTCGAGGTCTTACTCTTACTGGTACACTTCGAGTATTTGCTTGGAATGCACCATTAGGATTAGGAACAGTAGCTAATATTATGCCAGCGGGTGGTCTTCGTAGTCTTGTAAAGTCTCGTTGAGGTCTGAATAGAGGTTCATCTTCAATAAACTGCTGTAGTTTACGAAAGCTATATCTAGATTCAAGACCATAAATATCTTTGCTTTTTTCTATTTCGTTTTGCTTTATATTGTCCTCATCTGAATTTTTTATATTAACTGTAACCTTTTGCTCGTATATTTCTGTAAGAGGACCTTTAGAGATCGTTGTGACGTCGTAAGTAGTGTCACCAAATATGTTATTCGAAATGCGTGTGCTGTCTAAAGGTTCCGTTCTTGTTTGGGAATTAATTCTTTCTGATAAATCATTAATTTCTTCTAATCCTGAACTTAATAATTTATCATAATGCGTATCAATGTCCATATCTCTTAAATAATCGTGAGCTATTGAAGAACTTAGTGGTAAGTCCATGAAATCAGCCGTTTTCAAAGTATGTTCAGAAATTACATTTTGTTGAAGACTTCTGGCTACTTTCGTATGAAATACTGGTTGCTGATACAGAGGAACAGTCACAGTAGTGACAACAGGTTTTAATTCACCATGTTCCCCAGTCACGTACAATGTTAACAATGTTGTCAGGGGTTGGAAAGCAAAATATGGCTGAGGAATAAAAGGTGCAGGGGAGGGAACTTGAGGCAATCGAACTGTTTGTACTACTGTAGTCTCAGATGTAGAAGTTGTTGTCAACGTGCTTAAAATAGTTCTGCCTCTTAAAATGATTGGAACAACAGTTGTTGAAGTTACAATTTGGGTTGTGACAAATGAATTAGCTGAGGCAGCCAGTAAACCGAAATCAGGATTTTGAGGGCCTAGTTGTGGATAAAAATTAGGTTGAAATTGTTGAGGAAATGCTGTAGGTTGAGGTGTATCTGGAGTTATAGTACTATATACCGTTGATAACGTCGTGAGAACTTGAATATCTGTTATGGTGTCAGTTCTAGTACTAAAACCAATTTTTATTGGAACAAGTTTTACTGAAGCTAATGAAGTCGTGGTGACTACAACTTCCGTTATAGTAGTATGCAAATTTTCTATACCATCTGGATAACCGGTTTTAGAGTAAAATAATGTCTTTGTAACTCCGTCACTGATTACTTCAGAGTACTGCGTAGGATTTATAATACTTGTATCCAAAGCAGTAGTGGTAAGAGTGGCATAAGAAGTTCTAAATCCATGATAAATAGGTAGAGTCTTTACGGTAGTTACAACAGATGTCACTGTCAAGTATGGTTTCTTTATGGTGGGAGTTTCAGTGACAGTTTTGGAAGGTCGACGTGTCCTTGGATTATAAGATGGTCTTCCCCTCCTATTGTTGTTGTTCCTTATGCGATTTATTGGTTGGAGAGACTGAGAATCTTCGTCTTCATCGCGACTGACAGAATTGAAAGATGATTTTAACAATGGAGAATTGTTCCTGTTGTTCCTACCTCTAGAAGGTTTTCTTTGATTTATTCTGTTTCTAGAATTTCGGTAATTTGGAGTCGTGGCGTCAAAATCGTCATTTTCTGTTTCTTCATCTTCTCTGTGGCGAAATGATCCTCTTTTATTTGATGCACTTCGTCTTTCACCAAACCGAGTAACTCTAGAAGGAGGCCTTCTAGTAGATCTAAAATTTCTTGATCCCTTATTAATGTCTTTTTTATCGGCAAAATCATCATAGTCGTCAAATTCATCATCCTCAGTTGTATTTTCATCATAATCAGGGATTGTGTCTTTGATGGAAGGTGTCGGTGAAGGACTTACAGCAGTGGATCTTCCAAAAGGCTTACGATTTCTCCCTACAGTAACTGGTCTATTTGTAGATGTAGTAACGGAATTTCTACCTGCAGGTTGATATCTACTACTTCCAAACTGTTTTCTTCTGCTGAATGACAATACTTGGGGTGTAGCAGTTGTAACTACAGCTTCACTTGCTTCAATATCACCTTCATCTTCGTCTTCATGTAAGTCATCGTCAAAATCGTTTTCACTGTCAGAACGATGACCAAACGCTCGAGAATTTCTAGTTCTACTTGGTCTTCTAAATTGTATAGTAAATGATGCTTTTGTTGATGATCGAGACGGTGTAGTGTATGAAATGCGTCCTCTGCCCGTAAATGGTCGGATTCTTATTGATGAAGATGCTGTTTCTTTTGTTGTGGAAGTCTCACTCGTTTTCAAAGGCTGATCTGTTTTTTCAGATTCATGATAATCATAATCATCATAATCATCATAATCTCCATTACCAAGCGTTGCAGATTTTCTTTTAGATTGTCTAGTGTCTTTGAATCTTGAGGAAACTAAACTAGGAGTAGGTTTTCGGTTATACTTTCTATTGTCAAAATTCTCATAGTCATCCTCAAACGGATAGTCTTCGTAATCATCTTCAGGTTCTACTCTTCTTGAAGATGCTATTGAAGGGGCTTTATTTTTTCTTGGATTTTGATCTGCTATATTAGGTTTTAATGTAATGGATTCTTTATCTTTGAAAGTTTTGTTATCAACAAAATCATTATAGTCATTATAATCATCAGGAGGCTGTTTCGAGGCTTTTTCTTCTTTTTTGAGAGTTTTAGTTGGTTCTTCAGAAACTAAAGTCTCATCCGGCTGTTTTGTTGACTCAGTTGCAGTTTTAGAACTTACATCACTGATGGTGTAGAGATTCTTTAGATCCATTGTACTTATGGATGATATATGGGCAGTTGTAATCTCTTCGGAGGACTTTGTGGTTGATTTGGAGAGCGAATTTTCTAATACTATTGAAGAACTGAGCAATTCTAACTCAGTTGGAAATGTTAAAGTTGTCTTTATTCCCAAATCACTGTCTTCTGTTAGAGAAATATACTGATTTCCATTATCTAATTCATTCACTCTTGCTGTGTTTAAATCATCTTTTGCAACACCAATCTGGGAAGCCTTAGATTCCTGAGTAAATGCAGATGCAGTTAAAATTTCAGGAATACTAGACGTAGCATATATCACTGATGAGGTTACTTTTACTGACTGCAAGTATGTGCCATCAACCTCCAATCCGATGACACTAGTCCTGTGCAATGTTGTATCACCATTGTTTATTTCAGTTGATGTTATTGCAGAAATAATACCCGTAGGTCTTTGTGTTTGTGTTGGAGTGATTACATTTGATGTACTTCGGGCAATATGAGCATAGAAACCATTAATACTAGTTCCATATATTTCGGTTGTATGTAAAGTAGTTACATCATTATTTATTTCCGTACTGGTTATTGCAGAGACTAATCCAGACTTTGAGGATGAAGATGTAAATGTTGGAGTTATCACGTTAGAAGAACTGCGAGCTACATGAGCATAAAATCCATTGATATAAGTCCCATGAATTTCGCGCGTGTGTAATGTCGTAATACCTTGATTAATTTCTGTCCTAATTTCTGAAGAAATAAGACCTTCTGACTTTAATTGTGTTGTAGACGTTTCTTCAGCTGTCATAGTTGGTGTTGGAGTAAAAGGAAGAACTGTAGACGTGCGACGTGCTACATGTGCATAATAATTACCAACATAAGTACCATGAACCTCTGCAATGTGGAGTGTTGTTGTCCCATCATTCACTTCTGTCTTAACGCTAGAAGATATTAATCCCGTTTTTTGAACATTGTCGGCTGTTAATGTTTTACTATCAGAAAGAGTTGGTTTTATAACTTTAGAAGTAGATTTAGCTATATGAGCGTAAGCATTTCCTATATATGTTCCATAAATTTCATTAATATGCATAGTTGTTGTTCCAGCATTAATCTCGCTACGGACTACACTGGTAGATAATAATCCAGTTCTATGGACTACTTGTGGCACTGTTTCCGAAGAAGTAGATTTATGAATATAGGAATATTCAGTGGATGTTCTAGCTAGCTGTGCATACAATTGCCCTATATAAGTTCCAAAGATTTCCGTTTTATAAATTGTAGCAGTATTACCATTGATTACACTATTCGCAAATGTTGATAATAACCCAACAGACCGTGTTGGAGTACTTTCAGCCGGTTTTGTAGGTAAAATGATTTTAGATGTAGTTTGTGCGTGTTTAGCATACTGTGATCCTATATATGTACCATATATATTTGTAATATATTGAGTTGTTGTACCATCTTTCTCATCTTCTGATACAATTGAAGATAACAAGCCTGTTTTGTATTCTTTTGGACCGTCTATTGATCTGGCAGTCGGTGTTGGAGCTTTAAAATCGGATGTTGCTTGAGCATATTGTTGATTTATACCATGAGTTAAGAATGGCGTATTTTTATCCTGTCCGACAAACACATTTGAAAATGTTGATGCAATGTGAGCATAGTAATTATTTATAAAAGTACCGTAAATTTGAGTTGTCCAAAGAGTTGTTGTGCCATAATTTTCTTCTGATCGTACTGATGATGATATTAATCCTGTGGGATATGGATTTTGTGTAGTTGGTGTGGGAGTTATAATATTAGAAGTTGTCTGAGCCAAGTGTGCATATACATCACCGATATAAGTGCCATAAATATTCGTTGTATAAATAGTTGTTTTTTGATCTTTAACAAGAGTGCTTAATTTTGATGAAACTAGTCCTACTTTGTTAGTTTCGGTTTCTGATTGCCTCACAGATGGAGATGAAGGAACTGATTCATGAAAATGAGGAGTTTTTTCTATTTCGTTAGAAGTGTCAGAATGGATTCTCACTTTGCTTTGAACTACTTGAGCGTAAACACCGTCTATAAAAGTTCCATGAATTTCTGTAGCATAAATTGTTGTAACTCCATTATTTATTGCTTTTGATTCGTGAGACCTCAATAACCCTAAAGGATAATTTTCTTTTTTGTTATTGCCTCTGTCTATATTGCTATTTTCAGAAATTAAATCATTGTTTTTAATTATACTTTCATTACTTTCTTCTGGTGTAGAAAGTATTTTTCTAACTTTAGGCACGATTTCATAATCAGATTGAACATTAAAAAATGATCTTCTCTTTCTTGTATTTTCTGTTTCTGCAGGACTAGGCGTTGTTCTTGGTCTAAATCTCTGCAATGGGTTTACTCGAGGAGCTAAACTGGGTCTACGATATATAAGGCGAGTGGAATTACGACGACCTATGATTGGCGCTTTAGAAGTTGTAGTTATCCTATTTCTGTTTGTTGGTCTCGGAGCAGAAGTTGTAGTTGTTGAAGATGAAGAACGGAAAGATGGACGTGGTTTATACTGAGGCCTGTTCCTACGTCTAGAAAATATGCTTCGGATTGTTGGGGCCACTGTGGTAGTTGTAGTAGAGGTTGTTGTTTCAACTGTAGTCGTTTCAGCTGTAGTTTCTGACGGAGAGGTTATTTCTGTTGTCTCCTCAGTAGTGATGGATTTTACGGTAGTTTTTTCTGTTTCTCTGTTTAAACTCTCTGCTGTGGATTCAGAGGGATTCTCAGTACCTGAAGTTTCAGAATCAGTGACGGAATTTTCAGTTATGTTTTCAGTCACGTATGAAAGTTTATTTTCTGTTGTTGCAGATTCTGTTTTAGGTGCTATCGTTGATACTGCCTCGGATACATTATAAACTGCATCTGAAATTTCAGTTGTTGTAGAAATGTTTCCCATAGAATTCGTAGACTTTGCATCCTCTAAATCAATTGTGTTTTCTGTATTATCGATCCTTCTCAGCATGTTTTCTTCCGTTTCTTCCTTCATTGTCGCATTATCGATATCATCTTTTCGTGATTTATTTTCTGACCATGGTTCATGGCCTGGAATACTAACAAATACGGCAGAAAATTCAGATGCTGGTGTAGAAGATGGTGTTGTAGATACAGATGTAGAAAACAGTGATGTAGGTAGAGCTGTAGATAATGGCGATGTAAGTAGATATGTAGAAGATGATAATTTAGATTCAGCTTCCGATGCTGGTGATGTAAATAGATATGCAGAAGATGACGATTTAGATGGTAAAATGTTTAAATCGTTAAAAGTGTTTGTATAGTATGTTGCTAAATCAAAGGTAGATGTGATTTTATTTTCATTTACGATGGGAGCAGTTATGGGAGCTTTTATTACGTTAGTAATTGTTTCATATCTTGTATTAATTACAGGATTATTTCCGTGAAATCTTGTAGTATAATAAGTATATGTCGTGTAGAAAGTGTATGGATAAACCGTTGTCTGTAGTGTAGACGGTTGTAAAGAAATTATTTTATTGTTGTCTTCATGAACTGTTGCTGTTGCTACTACGTGACTTGTTATAAAGCTAGTATCTCCATCAGGCTTAATAGATGTAGTGACATATGTATGAGTAGTGTAATAAGTGATGACTGGTGTCGGTTGAACTCTTTTTTCATAGAGACCATCCTCCGCAGCGTCCAAATCTGATGTTACTCCACTGATTTTGTTACTTACTGTTGGAGTTATAGTGAGTGTAATCATATTTGATCTTGTTTCATATCGTGTTTGAATCAGAGGAGTTCCATTTGGAAAAAGAGTTGTGAAATATGTAAATGTTGTGTACACTGTATTTACAACAGTAGATGGTTTAATTACTATTTTTTCACTCAAAGGGTCATTTGTTATTCTTTCTTCATTAATAACTGTTGACAGCAAGTGGGTATTTGTTTTCACAGTTGAAGAATCTCCATTCAAAAGTGTTGTGTAATATGTCAGAGTTGTATAAACTGTCGTCGGATTAATTCGAAAGGGTTTAGTAGAGGTTTCTCTGGGAAAATCGTTGATTACAGCTGATAAACCATTTGTTTTCGATGTAGCTATAATATTGTCACTTTTAGATGTTTGAACCTGCTTCCTTGACAGCGTTTCAGTTATGTAATTAGTCACTGTCTCAAGTCTTGTTGATACTGATGGAGTTCCTTTCGACAAGTATGTTGTAAAATACGTATAAGTTGTGTAAAATGTCTTTGTTACAACTGCAGTAGGTTGAATTTTTTCAGAATCCAACACTGAAAAAGGATTAATGGAAGAATGAGCAGTATTTGTAGGTTGTTCTTTTAACAAAGTGACAATGTTACTTGTGATAGCCTCTCTTGTCGAAACTATTGGTTTTCCTGAACTTAGAAGAGTTGTGAAGTAAGTATATGTAGTAAAGTATGTCGTAACTGAAGGACTAGGATTCACGATTTCACTGAAAGTTTCAGTTTTACTATCTTGAATCTTTTGAACTGGTGTTTCTAATGCTACGATGTCAGTTAAAGTGCTGTATACTGTGCTTACAGATGGTATTCCCCCATTGAACAGCGTGTAATACGAAGATAATGTTGTATAATACGTTGCAAAACTTCTTGTAGGAAAGATAGTTGATGTTGGAAAGTTCAGTACATTGCCAGTTATGACGTTAGTAACAGTACTTTCTCTCGCAGAAACAACAGAAGATCCATCGCGGAGAAATGTTGTGTAGTATGTATAAGTTGTGAAATACGTTTTTATTTGAGGTGTAGGTTTTATGTTATTCGAAGGCGTTTCTGTTTTACTTATAGAAGGTCCAAGTGATATTGATGTTGTACCTGATAAAACATTTGAAGCGGTTTCTTTCCTTGTACTAACAGCCGTCGTACCGTCCTTTAACAGAGTAGTATAGTAAGTATAAGTGGTGTAGTAAGTGGTTTCTTTTGGAACAGCTATTGATGGAGGACTTTCTTGGAGCGATACTGGTTCTGTAACTTTAGTACTTCCAACATTAGATACAGTTTCTTCTCTACTGGAAACCACTGGAGTTCCTCCTCTCAAGTACGTCGTATAGTATGTGTAAGTTGTGTAATATGTGGTAGGTATATAATTTTCATTTAATACAGGAGCTTCTGTTTTATATATATTTGATGTTACTGGGGTACTTACAACAATGTTTTCTTTACCGTATATTACATTAGAAACCGTTTGATAGTTAGTACTAACAGACGTAGTTCCATCTTTGTGAAATGTTGTGTAATATGTGTAAGTAGTGAAATAAGTTGTAGGTGTCTGAAGGGATTTTGTTGTAGATTTTACTAACAAACTTGGATTAATATTTGAGTTTGATCCTCCTAATGGTGTTACAACATTAGATACAACTGTTTCACTTGAAATAACTTCAGAAGTGCTGCCTTTAAGTAGAGTTGTGAAATAAGTCAAAGTTGTGTAATATGTTGTTGGGTAAGTTAATACTGAGTAAGGTGGTTGGGATTCAACAACTGGAGTAGGAGTGTCTTTTACATCACCTCCTTCAGTTTCAACTCTAGAAGTAACAATCTTGGTACCATCTTTGTAAAATGTTGTAAAATATGTAAAGGTAGTCAAATAGTCTTTTGGATCTTCTGTTTTTGTTGGCTTAATGTTATCTGGCATAATCATTGTTTCAGTTGGATTTATTTTTGCAAGTTTTAACTGTTCACTATCAGTATAAACATGGGAAACTGTTTCTTTTCTGCTCGACACAATTGTGCTGCTACCCAATAAAAATGTTGTAAAGTAAGTTGATGTGGTAAAGTATGTTATAGGAAATGATATAGAAGGAAGTATTTGTTCAGCTTTCGGTTTGTTTGCAGATTCCTTTACAGAAAATAAAGCTTTTCCTTCTCTAAGTGTTTTGTCGTTAATATTTATTGCAGAGTCATGCTCAGAAAGGCTTTTGGAAGAAGAATCTGTATGTGCGGTTGTAGTCGTATCGAATACCAATGTTTTCTCTTCATCGCCAGCAACACGACCTCCAATTTCATTGAAATAATCATCGTCATTATCATCTGACGGATATTCTGCCCTTAGTAGAGCAGAAGATGGTAAAGCATTAATGACTGAAGTTTCAGAAACCATCGCTTCCTTGCTTAAACCAGGTAAAATGAAACCGTCAGTGAGAATGCTGAGAGAGCTTGGTGTAGAAGTTACATCTGTAGATGATCTAGAATCTGTAAGTTCTGGTGAATGCATTGATGGCAAGATAAACCCATCGGTTAATATACTAGATGACTTTTCTGGTGACATAGCTGTACTCTCTGTAGAGGAAAATTCCGTATTCATAGGTGGTTCTTGCGAAGAATCAGCAGTTACCTTACTATTTGGCAAAATAAAGCCTCCTGTCAGTAAAACAATGTCAGGTGATGCTTTATTCTCACCAGTCGGTTTATTTTCCGGCATATTTAAATCATCATTTGTTTTTTCTGAATCGTTATTTTCACTTTTTACAGATGATAAACTGTTTATCAAGCGATCTAAATCATGCAAGTATGAACTGCTGATTTTTGGCTCTAATGACGCATTTTCAATATCAGCATTTTCATCTTTATCATTTGAAGAATTAGGCATATTAATAGCACCTGGTAATATAAAACTATCAGTTATAATATGAACAGTATCTTCCTCAGAAGCATTTTCTTCAGAGATGGATTCAAAATCATCATCATCTACGTACATTACTCCTGGAGAAGGATCCACATGTATTTCTGATGATTCTAGAGAAATTGGAACTTTTGATGGTTCTGATGTGTAGCCTGTTGACATAGTTTCTAAGTCCTCCATGCGAGCATTCCTTGGAAGAATAAATCCGGAAGTCAGTATCTCTAATGTTGGAGTAGCTAGAACATTGTCCTCCCTACTATTTGTAGTTAGCATTGTGGATGATGACAAATCATTCAGAGATGAAAAAAGTTTTACATTGCTTTCAAAAGAGCTTGACTCTTCTTCATTCAAGTTATTGGAGGAAACACTAGGATAAGTATCTTCTTCGCTGGTATTATCTAGTGAAAAAGTTTCCTCTGGACTCAATGTTTTGGAGACAGTAAAGAAAATACTTGACGTGCTTTCGATTACATGCGCGTAAGTATTATCAATGTAAGTTCCAAATATCATAGTTGTCCAGTGTGTTGTTGTGCCATCTGCCACTTCAGTGCCAGTTATTGAACTCACTAGTCCAGTTGGATAATCAGGTTCTATATTAGTAGGGATTTCTTGAATATCTACTATCTCACTTATATCTAATTCGACAGGATTTGAAGTCATATGGTTGTAAGTTTTGAATGATTTAAAATTTAGAAATAAATCCTTGTCATCTGGACTTTTACTCATGCTTTCTTTTTCATAAACAGTTGCTAAATTTAAAGGCAATGTTTCAGCAACAACGGTGTTTGTCATACTGTCATCAATTTTACGTAATTTTGACTTATCTTCTGAAAATTGTTTCGTCATCACAGTAGATGTAAACATAGTGTTTTGAATCTCAACAGGCTCATTTATTGTAGAAGTAAACATAGAATTTTGCGAGATGAATTCTCTTGTTTCAGTACCAAATAGTGGTTTTCGGAAGAAGTCCGCTGTGATTGTATGTGCTTGGTTGCTAACACTTCTGCTTTTCGGTACTATCGGAATTCCATTTGTAAAGCTAGTCCTTTCTACCCTTGGAGTAAATGTTCTCGGGCGTGTTGAGGCGGGTAGAAATATATATTGTGTTCCTGATATTCTTGTACTAAATTCAGCAAATCCGAATAATGTTGTAGTAAAGTCACTAGATGATTCATCTTCTGAATTATCTAAATTTGTGTTTGATTCCAATGAATCTAAGGATTTAGAAGCACTAGTATCTGTTTTTAGATCGTCCAGTTCATATATTGGCCCGTAGAGACCAACAGTTCTTGTCAGTCTGAAGTCCTTCATAGAGTTTTTTCCAAATGATATTGTTGGTCTGACAATTTTTCTTAACTCATCTTGTAACTTACCCTCATTTACATCATAATAAGCATTGGTAATATCTTTGTCATCGGAATACTCAGCTGCTTGAAACTTATCTGTTCTGTGGCCAGGAAAAAAATACTGGTCAGCAATTACTGCAGTGCCATGTTGACCCACTCTTCTTCCAGACGGCGAAGGATTATACATTCTACCTTGTCTATAATAACCTTCATGACCTCGTAAAGTTGAAGACTGTTGAAGGGGTTTTCGGATATTTCCCACTATTCCAATGGTGTTCCTTCCAGCTACTGCTAACACAGGCTCATCTGTTTCTGGATAGGCAGTTGGCTGAATGAACCTTGTCATTACAACAGGATTTACCTCTGACCTTGATGTTGATATTGCCTCATGATATAAACTATTTTTCTCTTCTGATATGTAAAAAGGTTCAGGAATCTCTTCTTCTAGCCTGGAATCTGACAGTAAATTAGAATTTTTATCTCTTTTTGTGACCGAAGCTTGATTTTCACTTTCTTCTGCGTCAATCCTCTCAGTGAATTCGCTCTTTTCTATTGTAGTAGTTGGGAGAATTACTTGCACATCAGATGTTAAAGGATGATTCCCGAAAAAAAATTTGTACGTAGTCGGGTTTTCTTGGCCACTTATGTATGATCCTGTGTACACTGGATAGCTTCTATCACTAGTAGAATCTGGGCTTATAAATGTGCCTTTCGTACCCGTGACTGTTATGATAGAAGCACCAGATTTCTCTGGAAACAGGGCGCCAACGGTTTGTGCTTCTAGATCCAATCCGAAATGCTTAGTCATTACTTGTCCTTCTGGAGGTATGAATGTCCCACTGACTTTGATTGGACCTTCAGTTCTGGAACTCATAGAAGACACAGGTTCGTTGACAGCAGTTAAGTATACCTAAAAAACAAAAGGAACAGTGCAGGACACGAATTTTTGCATTTAGTTACATAACTGTATTAATTCAGTAATAAATAAGAAAATGATACATGCAGTTTTCATTGTTAGTATTCGTTGTAATCTGTATAAAAATGTTTAAAAATTCATTTTGCGTGCTTACTTAACGTTTCATTTGACAAGATTGACAGAAACTACTTTCTGCTTATAAATAAGTATACATTTGCATATAGCGTTACGACTACTTGATTTTAATTGTTAATATTCGTTATGATCCGTAAAAAGTTGTTTAAAATCATTTTGTGCACGTGTAACTTAAATTTTAGATTGCAGAAACGACACTTAGAAACAAATATATATTGACATATAGCAAACCGCAGCTGTTTGTATACCTCCGACTACTTAATGTCTCTGATGCACTCCTCTAATGATTTTGCATACTAAGAGTTTGTCTGTCCAGGGAATATTACTTGTACAAATGTCCGAAAACATAAATATTTTTATACTTACATAGATTTGAATGCTAGCACAAAATTTTAAACGAAGCTTTTAACTAAATTCATAAGTACTTCATAGCACTTTAAATTAGCTAATGAATAAAGGTTTGGTATTTACACCTCAAGATAGTAAAAACAGAAAAATTGATAAAAATAAATCCCGATCATTTTAAGAGTTAAAATTTTCCAGGGAGACGTGGAGTTTGTTCAGTCCCATTGACTCCCACGTTAAAATCTGTTTTACATAACTTTTTCTTACTTATAACTCAATTTTGATTCTGTTTTCGTGTATACGCAGAAAAAGTATTAAAGATTCAAATTCTTAAATGTATTTCATTCTTAAATGCATTAAAAATTGATAACATTTTCTATAAAATGCGAAATTCGTCCACTAGATGTCAGCTCTTTGCCAAATGTATTTAATCAAAATATTAAATATTATATATGGTTGACACATTTGAGAATGTGTCATCCGAATTTTTTATACTTTTTCTATGTATACGCAAAAACAGAATCAAAATTGGAATTATAAGTAAGAAAATTGCGTAAAACTCATTTGAACATGGAAATCAATGGGATTTTCCAAAGTTCTTCGTTTTCTTTAAGGGATTTATATAAATGGCTCTATATCAGAAACTATTTACTTAAAGATCTAAATGTTATCAGATTCAAACAACTCTTAACAGCTTTTACTCAGTTCCTTTTTTCCGTCTGTTTACGCCGAACATTTAAAGTTGATTTCAAGCTTACGTTCAGACTACAACCATGGAATTTAAGATTGGGTTCTACATTTTTTATACACTGATGTTTTCATTCGAAGATATTTCTGCTGGCTTATGTCACGCTTTTTTAAAAAGCCATGTAATCAAATTTTTACCTATTTCTATCGAGCTTGAAAATTTAGCATGCTTTTTGGTTTCCAGTGACAGTAGAACATTATAAAAAATTGTATTCTATACCTATTTATAACATAATAAAATTTATATTAAAACTTTATTTCTACATAATGCATACATTATCAATAGTTAAGTTCGTTTCGGGGACTTGTCAAGGTGCTCGATTGTGTTCTAACCTTTTATAAGACCTGAACTATTTTCGCTGCATTCACACGAAAATGTATTTGAGGGCAAAATAAATTTCTTATTTTAGTTTTGTGAATAACTCATTAAGTTTTACAAATAACATACAACTCAAAAGAAATATGAGAAATTATTACTTTATATCGGATTCAGTTCTTATAAAGCACAAGATTTTATTTTTGAAATCGATTTACGAAAAATGACTTACACTGGAGTACTTTTTGAGAGAATGTAGATCACTTACATAATTGTGTAGGTCAGAGATTAACCCTTTGAGGCGCAACCCTTTGCCAATGCTGAAAAGAGGGCAGCCGTTGCCATCGCTCGACTTAACTACCAGCAAGATGGCGGACGATCGAAACGTGCCACAGATCTAGAGACCCTCTTTTTGACGCAGCTGGCTGTGCCGCATAGCCAGCTGCGTCAAAAAGAGGGTCTCTAGATCTGTGGCACGTTTCGATCGTCCGCCATCTTGCTGGTAGTTAAGTCGAGCGATGGCAACGGCTGCCCTTTTTTCAGCATTGGGCAATCGATCCAGCTGTTCTCGCATTCTTCCATTTTTCAGCAGATGTCAGTGCTGTTAAAAATAATCGTGACAATTTTTTGACAGGAAATGACGTGCAAAAAGTAAAGGATTCTCGTGGAGCTATGTCACCCGCAACTATTTTTATAGAAAGCAAATCTATTCTTCGTGACTGGCAACAGTCAAAACGTCAGAGTTTGCTGTTCCCAAAGCGGGAACACTGCGCGTTAAAGGGTTAAACGACTAAAGATATTGATCATTTGTCCTCATTGTGTTAGAACCTATCTTTCGACAATGCCATGTTTTACTCTTGCATTCACTTTTTCCATTAAATTTTAAGTGAAAGCTTTAATCTTAAAATTTCTTCATGCATAACTCATTACGCATCATTTCCAATCCGAAAGTCTAAAGAGTTAGTTAATAATATTTACCTTTCCAGAGTTGAGAGACCCGAATTTTTGTACGTTCGCAGTAGCCTCCATCTTCGTTGAGGTGTCCAGGGTAGGCGTTGGCACTACGACAGAAGTTGACTGCAGCAACTCCGTGTATGATCCGTCCACGTACGTTCTATAACGCTGCGTCGTGTGCAGCGTCGTCTGGTCTCCGTTCACCTCAGTACCGACGAACGTAGAAATGAGACCCGTAGGATAGACGACAGGATCGTTACGATTTCCTAAAAGAAGAAAGGAAATTGGCGTTTTATTTGGGTGTGTAAATATAAGTTTAATATAAGTGCACTGGTTTAAGACTAGTACATTTTATCACCTATGTGTTGAACACGAATGACACCGTTTCTCTTTCTAATTGACTTTTACCTACTCATGGTCTCCTACATTTTGCTCAGTACTGTCAAAGTAGTAGTGTATGTAAAATGTAGAGTCAAAATGTAGGAGTCAAAGAGTAAGTGCTGAGCAAAGAGTAAGTACTGAGCTAAGTAAGAGTAGGAGTACTGAGAAAAATGTAGGAGTCAAAGAGTATTTCCTTCCTTTTAAAGTGGAATATTTACTACCAGTTGGGCAAAAGAAATGAAGTATTAGTAGTACTGATGGCTACACGTACTTTTCATTTTCTTAAAATAAAATCGGGGAACTTATCCGGCTAGCTTACTTTTGGGGATTTGAGTTACACTATCAATAATGCGGTTTCTTTGTTCCTGTAAGAAGTTGTTTTTAGAGGGATAAAAGTATGTTTACTGAGTGCATTCCTTCTGGAGATAGTCTTTATTGAAAATGGATTATCAATGAGAAATTTTTATATTAAATTGAATTATTCCTATCTGTATAACTCCAACACAAAAAGATGCTGAAAATATAAATCAGTACTTTTAAGAACTTCCGATTTTGAGAAACCTCTATACTTTTTGTTTTGTAATAGAAATATTTTATAGCTGTACGACAGCGGCAAACTCATACTCAAGACTAGTTTTCATAGCCTTAAAAAAATCTTATTTTAATATATATATATATACATATACATATGTGTATACACCCATATTCATTATAATCCAGTTAAAAAAATTTCCCACGCCGCAGGGTTTCTGAGGTCGTTATGCCGCCGCCGCGAATTTCTGCGCTGCGCAGACCTCTAATAAAAAGTCATTTTTCACCAGTTAAACAGGTACATTTCTGCCATCTTTTCCTTCAAATAACACTTCCCTCTGTCAAAAAATTAAGGATTTCAATAGTTTTCGCCATTTTGAATGGAATACCCGATAAGCATTAAAGGTGTCAAGGGGCTAAAATTTGTTGCAAATTTAATTATGTTTTGAAAATTAATATTCCTTTATCACAAACAGCTAGATAAAAATTTTCAGTTGGGGGAAGTTAAATCCTTCCAAAGAGTCTTTAATATCATATATTCAATATCAAAAATCCTAATTTTGACAAAGGGCTAAGGCTCTTTCGTAGGTTACGCCCGAGAATTAATAAAATTGTGTGTGTGTGGGGGGGGGGGGGGATTTCTGTTAATATATAAAGCAGTTCGACTCATTCCCATCGGGCTCTTATACAAAATAGAAAAAGCGAAAAACTCAAGTATCAAACAATACGCATCCACGAGAGAAAGAGCTGAAAAGTACTGCATTAAACAATTAAAGAAAATTAAATTTTCATTAATGTCTAATTAGATAACATTTGCCCCGGAGGCAATGGCTTTAAGAAGAGTCGTGTTTGCATAATGCCTTACGCACCTGTGGCTCGCCTTCTCCTTTTCTTCATTTCTACTGCGAATAGATTTTCTTCGCTCGAGGATTCGGGACAAAGGTAATTGCTGCCATCTTCTCCTGTTCAAACGGAAAAAAGAAGCACTTAATTAGGAAAAAGAATGAAAAAAGTGCTCAAACAAGCATAGTTTGAATGATAAAGAAGGAAATGATATTTTTCTTTGCATATGTTAATAATTTAAGGATCCTGAAAAAGGTGAAAAGATGTAAAATACTTTTAACTGCAGAATTAGTACAGGAATTAGCATAAGCAAGAGTGGTGGATAGGATTCCTATTCAGGCAAAGAATCGATGGTTGAGATTATGTTTCTCTTTCCAGTATCATTTTCCATCACTGAAACTGCACATGTTAATCCTTTGACGCGCAACCCTTTCCCAATGCTGAAAAAAGGGCAGCCGTTGCCATCACTCGACTTAACTACCAGCAAGATGGCGGACGATCAAAACGTTCATCGCGTGCCACAGATCTAGAGACCCTTTTTTGACGACAGCTGGCTGTGCCGGCACAGCCAGCTGTCGTTCCTGCCTTTGCTTTCGTTCCAGCCAGCTGTCTTTCCTGCCTAAACCGTTCCTGCCTTTGTAGAACTACGATTTTTTTGCAACTGAAAAAGAGTGGACATTTTGTACTGCCTGAAACGTTTGTAATATACTATTTTTTATTTATGTGAGTTATTTAAGTCTTTTAATTGATTTTAACTTTTAAACACTAGATCTGTTGAGCATTTTTACTATGACTTTACATATTTACAGTGTTTTTTATGTTCAAATCAAATATTTTATTCATTCAAAATTTTCTAATGTCTTGTTCATAAGATTATTTTTCGACATTTAGTTTAAAATTAATTAATACGTATGTAAAGAGTTGCCAATATTTTAAGATAATATTCTAAAAATAGCTTCAAATTAAACATGGAGGTTATTTAACGCATAAAACGAAAAACGAAATGCATATTTCCTTAACATCAAAAGTATTGCAGCAAAACCTGAACTAGAATCATGCGTAATGCTCTTATTTGTTGCAAGTAATTGGTTTTTCTCGCAAATTATTAGACGCAAATTACACATCTCTCCACTTTTACTTTACTGCAGATTTCAACTTTAGACCTCTAATATATTTATTTACAAAATCATATATTTATTTCTAACATCACCCATTAAAGTTTCTGAGACACCATTTAAATAAATGCAATTTTTGTTTGTTATATTACAATTTCAAGTAACATTCATTAATAATGCATTTTACAAATCTCTTAAACATGAGAACTCCTTCAGACCAGAAAAGTCAGTCGTTATCAACATCTATTACAATTTGACAATCGCATTTCTTAAAAGTCATGAATCATAATCAAGATTTACAGGTGAAATTATTAACTGTTTTGATTTCAAAATAAAATTTTATGTCGCTGGGCATAAAATGGATACGGAATGAAACAAAAATTAAGTAGAGAGAAACAAATTACCCCAGGAAATTTGTTTCTCTCTACTTAATTTCCGATGGGATTTTCATCTGTTAAATACACGTTCCTTAAACAAAGTAAAAGTAATCGTAAGTTAACGACTACTACAGGCAACATCAGCTTTTAAAAGGCGACAATGTTAATTTATAAAGACACTAAGATTTCGATACATTGTTGAAATGTCTGAGATGTTTACTAATTTGAAATGAACAACTGAAAGTGGTGATTTTATAAATGAGTGCTGAAAGTTCTTACATGTTTTAACAAGATTTATCAAAATTTTTGCCGAGTACATTTGTATTCATCCCGTTGTGTAATTGCACTGAGGTAATTTTGAATGATTTAGAGTTTACACTGATAGAAAATCCAAAGAATTTGAATTTTAGATTGTTTTTAAAATAAAATTACAATATGCTGCAGACATTTTTATTTATTAGTAGTACTAGCTGATGTAGCAATTTGCTTGTTGTTTCCAGCAGTAAGTTTTATATTGCCAAATGGTATGAGTGCTAACTGCATTCTGCCGAAGTTTAAAGTAGTTAATTACCTTTTTTCAGTTATAGAATATTTTGTAGTTAAACTTTGTCTTATGTCAATCTCTTAATTTTCATTATAAATGTATGAAATTTTAATGCAAGCAAGCTTGCATTTACTTTTCATAATTTAAAATGTGTCCTTCCTTCGATTTTGTTTGTGTGTGCTGAAAACTTAAAATAGAGTTCTCTAATTTACAAAAAATGTGCATTTTACTGATTTAATAAAAAGAACTAACCAAAAAAAAAAGACTTTTATTTATTTATTTTTTTTAAGCATGAACTGAGTATTTAAGTACAAACGAAAATTTATTTTGGTGAAGCTCAAATAATGTTAAATGTTTGAGATAACGAAATGTCTCATTTTTTACATTAAACTCAAAATAAAATTTTAACCTTTTTTAAATTACGAACAAGTTGTCACTACTTTCATGCGAGACGTTTCATGTATGTATATGAAGGAAACGGGATAGTAACTTCCCACAAACCTTAGAGGGTGAATTTAAAATATCCTGATATTGATTGTTAGGTGTTCCTGTATTTTGTGTCTTAGAACAAGAAATTCTTCTCTTTTAGGTAAGAAGATTTCTGTGAAAAGAACGTTTTGTTCGCCAACCTCCTATGCTTCACGAGTGTGTTACAAAACTTACGTGCATGCTAAATTTTGTATTGTTAGCTTCAGTAGTTGCGACTAGCCAAACTATTGACCTACGCAAAAATGAAAATGTTTGCTTCCTCTAATAATACTGGGATATATGAAAAATATAAAAACATTTTTTGGCTTATTTATATCACATATTACAAGAACCCAAATTTTTAAACTGAAAAACGGTATTTTATGAAAGAAACCCTAAAATATTTGAAATTTATAAACTTTTTAAAAAGACACTTACTTGTCTTTACATCTCTCATCGAAAAGGGAGAGGAACAGCTCTTGTCCATTTTTGAGAAGTCACTTTACATTTTTTAGCCTTCTTCTGAATTTAGTTTTTTTTAAATGCAGAAACATATAAAATAAACTGTTTAAATTGTTGTTCTTGAATTACTACTAGTTCATTCTTTAATAATAAAAATTAACACATGTTTCGAGTGAAATTTTAAGTTATTTCTAATATATTAAACTGTCATCAAAATATAAATTCGACAGAAATATTTTGCTTGCACGAAACATATATTTATTTTAAGAGCTAGTTTAATTTCGAAATTTTATTTGTTTAAATTAAAAAAAATTAAGATTTATTGTTAGATAGACTACGCTTTAAAAAAAAGGAGCTAAATTTTACTCCTGAGCGAAGGTAACTCCAGAAGATTGGGAACAAGGACAAGTTTGTTTCGATTTCCAGTCCTTACGAGTGCTTTTTTTAAGCGTGTAACTTTTTTAATTTTCTTTACTTATGGCTTAATTAATTAAAAAAATCACACTATTATATGCTCTATTTATTTCTTTAAGGATATTTTTTACTGTACAAGTACTAATAATTTTTATTTAAGTTTAAAAATACGGTAGAAGATTGTTGATCAGTTGATGCTTTGCTAAAAATATTGAATTTCAACACTTTTTAAAATAGTTTGATAAATTATTGAACGTAAACTTCCAATTCAATTTTTATGCTTATTTAAAAAGTATGTCTTTAAAAAAAATTATTTGATTTTCAAACCTAAAAGATAGCGAACGTTCGGTTAATACCTAATGTAAAATAAAGCAACTATTACTCGAAATAGTATATGTATGTTTTCATATTGTGTAGAAATTCATTTTTAATACGACGCCTCACACACGCTGATATGTCAAACCACTTAGGACTTAACTAAAATTAACGTTCACTTTTAATAAAAATGTATAGATGATAAGAGCAGTACGGTTCGTATTCATTTAATTATTTTCATTAAATGTGACACAAAATGGTGTTAAAACTGCCTGAGATATGCTTCTGGGAACCATCAGACTTCGTTTGGGAATAATGCTTTTTGATGCTTTGATAATGGTTTGTATCTTTTCAAGCATTTTTATTTCCTTTTGAGCAAAACGATTGGTGATTTATAATATAATGAAAGCAAATAATGATGACTGACCTTTATGGAAAGCTACATGACACTTATTTATGTCCCACACTTTAGATTCCAGAGTGTTTTTTATCATCTATATAGAAATAATCTTCCAACAGTATAAGGTTGTTTAAAGTTTTCTCTTCACAATTAGTTTTATTTTTTTAACCTTTTTACTACACTGCTTTGTTATTATATCATTGTAGTTCAAAATATGCTTCCAAATTTTAACCCACATTCTACCGCCCAATTGAGCTGAAACTTTGTATAACTCCAATGATTCTTAATACTAATGTTCTTCATTTTTATTGATAATCTTATTAGTTATTTATTTAATTCTTTGCTCTAAAAATCGTGTTTTCTCGCACTGCAAGAAAATTACGCAGCAAAATAGTGATGGACTTTGTTTAAAGACAGGCACAAACTGACTTTTATATTGCTTGTTGAGAAATTGGATGGCAACAAGGATAAATATGTGCTTCAATAACATTCTTCAACAATAATTCGTTGGAATACTGAGGCTATCAAATTTGTGCAGTTTTATTTGTGTGCAGAAATTCTAATAAACATTCTATTTTTTGCTTATTAATTGAAAATATTAAAGGAATAATTTTTTTATCAATATGTTATCTTAAATTATAGTGATTGATGTCTCGACATTTTTTAAACGAATATTGTGACGAAATAAATACTTAATAAAGAAACAAAAGATTCTTTAATTCTGCCCGCATGAGTCCTGTGAGGAGTAATTTTGTCTTTAATTCAAAGTTTTTCTTCACCGGTTAACCATCAAAGTAGAGTATTTTTTTCATGTTATCTGCAAGAGGCCGATAGTCATATAGCATCGGTAGATTTTTTTTTTATTATAAGGCTACAATTTTAATTTTTTTACAAAGGTGCGATCATACAAACCTTTCGGTTGTCCAACGTGATATCACGATAGTATATTTTCGCAACTGTCACCGCCGTCGGTATTCACATACAATTGTTCTTGCGATTAATATGTAATAATACCTTGAGATCTAATTTTTCCTGAATTCCTGCAAACTAACACTATAAAGTCCATCTTAACCTACCAATAAGTGGTGCATGTACTTAGAAAATTCATTAAACATTACTTTTTTATGTAAAACAATATGTATTTTACAGAATCCTTAAATATTACCTTTTTATGTAAAGTAATATTTAGTTTACATAAAAAAGTAATATTTAAGAATTGCTCCAGTTACAATATGTATTTTATAGAAACCTAAAACGTTAGCCTTTTTTCTTTTAGCCTCAAATACCTTGAGTAATTAATCATCTCAAGCTTTGATAAATTATTTTTTGATAAAAGAAGTAATATTTTATGAATTTTATATGCATTTTCACAGCTGATCAGTGAGTTAGGGTGGTTATTATCTTGCAATGTGCACAAATTATTTTGTAATGTTTAGTCTACGTTTAAATGAAAAGCAGAACCTCTTTAAGAAGTGAACTTCTTTATGGGAATTCATGTCTTATATTCTTTACATAGTTTTCCTTTTATAAAAGAATAATGTTCATGTATAGTTTCTAAAGCACGCGCAAACTTAGTTCTTTAAATTAAAGATAAAATATAACTTTAAGCAGAGTTAGAATGACTGCGAATTTCTTTAGAATAACATAAATTTAAACCTGTTACATCTATGAGACAAACAGGTGTACTTTTTCCTGACTGGATAAAATGATCAAGACATTTTGACAGTAATAATAACCATCTCTCTAAAATCAGCGACCACAATTAGGTGTAATATAAAGATATACCCTATACGTTTTCTAGATAATTTAGAGCATAATAAATAATTCGAAGCGCTATATATTTCCTTATTTGCTTGATAACAAAAGTTGTTAATGGAATTTTGTTTTTGACATACCTTCATCGGAGCCATCCTGGCAGTGCTTTATCCCGTCCCCTACTTTATTTCGTTCGATACACCTGGGACGGCCACACACGCAACGATGCATGCCCTCTGGACATTCTGTGAAATAGAAACCTAAATTAGTTCTATGAAGAATTTGTCTGATAAATAATTGGATTAAGTGATACAATAGACAAAATATACAGCACCTGGCCAAATTATTAGACGCACTTTAGTTTTTACGCAAAATCTATAATAATAGCAATTAAAATTTCGTTGTCGAATATTTACTTTTAATGAATTTAATCTGCGAGTACAGTTTGTTTCATTATGAGATATATGTCGGATGTAATGCATTTTAGTAGTACTTACTTTTTATATCAGCTTCTTTACAAGGTTAGATATTCCCCTAAATTATGTATAATTTAAATGGTGGAATAATTATTCCTGATAGTCTGCTGTTATGAAACGAGTGAAGTAACAATTCTAGTGAAAACTACTGAAATAATATTCCAGAACGCGCGAGAGTTAAGTATCTAATTATTTTTTTAAAAATCCATAGTGCGTCTATCAATTGGAACAGGTACTGTAAGTATTGCAGAGTAACAAGTATACTAGTAAACAAGGAAGTGATGAATCTTCTTTTTAGTGTTAAGATTTGTTCAATAGATATTCTTTTGCGCTATCTTAAATTTATCTCAATAGCTTTCTAAAAGTTAGCTCGAAGTTTAAGAAAACTGCCTTACTTTTTAAAATAAAAAATATTTTCCTTGGTTAAAACTTATGAAAACTTTTTCTTCGCATAATAAGTGCATTTTTTAATCTAAGCCGTTTGAAGTCAATTAAAAGCTGTAGGTGGGGTCTTATTACTCTCCGTGAGTACATGATAATTGTGCTGTAATACATACCATATCTTATCATAAAATGCAATCAGTTGAATTTTCTACTTTTAATTGATATAGTTGATGATTGAGTTTGCTTAAATTCCACAGGAATTATTTTACAGATAAAATCTAAGAAATTCATAGCAATAAACGTTCATAAAAAATATATGAAAAAATACATAAAAAATTAGAAATAATAATAATGCAGTTAACCACTGTAGATGAAATAATTATAATGATCTCTTCCAGTTATCATTTTGATGAAAGAAATAAAAATATTAGTAAAACAGTCCTGAAGAAATTTTTGAAAAAGGAGAAAGAAGCTAATTAGCACATGTCAACTCACATTTTATTGAGTGTTGATCTCTTTAATTACTTTTTCATTAACATAATTTTTGGGTCATGTGATATCTGATAGGGTTGCGATATTTAGAAAGTGGGATTCAAATAAAGGGCACGTGGAAGATGTTTTTCTTTTTTCTTTTTTTTTTTTTCATATGCGGTGTTTTCGCAGAAGTTTTTAAAGATCTAAGGTTGTTTCGCAGTTCAATTAAAGTGAAACACACATTTATAGCTCCTCACTTCAGTTCTCGATTTTATAGTTACACATAATATTATTATTTATAAGAAATTGCTATTTTCACTACAGTAAATCTTCTACTAATTGTCACCTTCTAAGGTCAGTCATATTGCGATATACAGGGTGAATCTAAACTCTTGGGCAAAACTTTAAGGGGTGATAGGGCACACAATGAGGAATCGTAATCACATAGCAATCTGGGATGAAAAACGCAGTTTTAACTTACCCGGTAACAATCACTTTTGGAAAAGCATTGAAGTGTCCGTCTAATTTCTTAACCAAGTTTCATAAACAATAGGCTCGTCTCCGAAAATTTCATCCATGAAATAAAATAGAATTTTTAAACTGATTTTAGTCTTCTGTTTTCGGGGGAAAATACATTAGTTTCTGACGAACAATGGTCGGTAAGTGCACTGTTGTTTCGGCGCTTTTATCCAAAGTGATTATTAACAGCTACACGAAGACGACGTTGCCGACCCCACATCGCTATGTGATTCTCATTCCTTATTATGTGCCCTATCACCCCTTAAAGTTTTGAACAAGAGTTTAGATTCACCCTGTATATTTGTGAGTTATGTTTTGGATTAACATGTCTGAAAACCTCCTATCAGCCGCCACTTCCTCTAACAGACATTTTTATAAGTGCCAGTGGTGACTGTCTTTGGAGGTTCCATTCCATGTACACTCAATCTAAGGACAGACAATTTCTCATTTTAGCCATTATCCGTACAACTAGTGAAATAAATAAAACATTAAAAGACTAATTAAGTCTAAATAGCTAGTCAGTCATATTTTTACTAATAACTACTTAAGTACCCTAATATTTATATCTAGATCCATCTTTAAGTTAAATTTCAATATATGTTAGAAGGTATTAAGACATTGTCTTAAAGAGATCAAACTGTTCAAATCATAGCAGCTATGAAATGGTTAGGCTGCTCAGGCTCAAAGATTTTATGTTTACAAATTATATTTAAAAATTTTATTCGCATTAAAATGTCATCTACATTCCTATATTTGATATTTCTATTCCAGCAGTGTAGATTGATCATTTTAACAATATTTTGGGTTCAGTAAGATCAGTTGTATTTTATCTTGATTTAAAACAGCATATATACCTAATTTTTTTTCACAATCTTCTTGAAACTTCCTAAAAATAACATATATTTGTTTCAAAATAAAAGACGCAGTTTTCAAATATTTGTAATAATTTACAAAGTGGAAGTATGATCTCCATAGTTGCACTTTGTAAATACGTAGGAAAGCGACTATGACGATATGATCTAACTAAATATGTTCGTAAGTTTGTACAACTCGTTGCATTATACCTCTAATTTTACACTATACTACTAAATAACTTTACATTCTACTATCTGTCAGTTTTTCTCATCAAAACCTACTTAGCAGACTTGATAAATAATCTGTTGTTAATCGCATGAATTTTCATTATTTTAAAACACAAATTAATTATTTCAGTTTATTTAGCTATATATTTTATAGTCGATATTTTGAAATTACGTTCTCCCTATAGACAGCATCCTTATTCGCCTTTACTCAATTCACTTTCTCACAAAAAAATTACACAAAAGAATAAAAGAGGGCAACATTTTCTACTTTGGAATGAAAAGAATTGCATTCTATTGCAAGTGTTGCAGTGTAATAAATTCTGTTGTAACTGTCAGTGCAATATGAAAAGGCATTTTAAGAGGCTTGAGATGCACAAAAAGTACAACATGTGATACAGCTGTTTCAATTTTGTCTTTTTCAGCAAATGCATGTTTGCGTGTGCGTGCTTTTTCCTTTTCAAATACCAATGAATTATTTACAATTTTATTAATAAATCTATTGCAGTATGGTGCCATCTATTTACCGCTCCCCGGAAGTTATCAATGTAATCCACTGTCACTATTATTCCAACAAATAGATTCATAAAAATATGTATATAATAACATGCTTGACACCCCTTTCAATCTATTCAGTTCTTATCCACCAATCAAAACCATCAATCTGCGATCACCATAACAAATTGCCAAAAAAAAAAAATTTAAAGCAAATCAATCAAATGCAATTAAAAAAAGAAATCTACTCTTCGTCCCACCACGTTGTCCCAATTACCGATTTCACTGGCGGTGTTTACACCGGACGGTATTTCGACCGGCAGAAATCAGCTTCCTGACTGGCTTTGGAGTTTAGTTGGCAGTGTGGCCTTCGGCGGCCGACCTTTTTCTTAAAAGGAAGCAGGAATTGACTGTGTGCATAGGTAAGATGTGGGTTAACGAATTTGTCATTAGAGGAGGGAGGTGGATATTTTGGTTGCAACGCAGTCGTAAAAATACGGGGGACGCGATATTGATACCTGCTTGGAATATCAATTGGATCATACGTTACTTTCTCTGAATGATTGAGCATTTCCAGGCCACTCACATTTGATACACGTTTCCGTCAAGACATGAAGCAAAATTCGCACATAATTTTAACTGTCAATAACATGGGCACCCATACCTATTGGCAGGCTGGGACCCACTGCTTCCGTTAGCTCTCAGGAAAAATATATATTACAGTTCTGACTTCGTGCTGGCATAACATAGAAGTGGTTCAACATAAGCAAATAATTTTAACTGTCAATAACATGGGCACCCATACCTATTGGCAGGCTGGGACCCGCTGCTTCAATTAGCTCTCAGGAAAAATATATATTACAGTACTGACTTCGTGCTGGTATAACATAGAAGTGGTTCAACATAAGCAAATAATTTTAATTGTCAATAACATGAGTGCCAATACCTATTGGCAGGGTGCCCTCCTCTAGCTCCAAGGAATAATATGTATTACTGTAATGATTTACGTATTGGTATAACATAGAAGATGGTTGAACATTAAAATGCAGTGTTTCGACATTAATCTTTCCAGGACAGGACCCTTGGCTTGTCCCACCCCAACAAACAATCATGCGGGCGCCTATGGTCAATAACATCTGTAAACATAAACAACCTTATCTATCGTAAATTCTCAGTTACTTATGTCTGAAACAATTTAAATATATATAGAAATTTGTTTAGTTTTCTCGAAAAAAAATTTTTTTTTGATCTTTTTATTGATTTACTAAAATTTCTGAGATATTTTTTTTTTCTTTTTCAGAAGGAAAAAAATAGTCTAATTCCGGGAGAGCTTCTGCATCCGGGACAGATACCGCAACCCTTGTATTTCTGTAATTGTGGATAGATACGAGTCACACGCGCAATACAGGTGTGCAGTGAGATTTCTTTAACTGGTATATAGTAGGAATCCCGTTCAATGTTATAGCTCTAACTATACAGTCCTTATTTTGAGATAAGCGCATGATTTCACTATCCGAACTTTTATACATACTGAGCTTAAGTGATTTTTTTACGCTAATTACTGAAAAATATAGGGTAATATCGGGATCCGTCCATGATTTCGAAGTCAAAACTAAGTTGGCTGTGTGTATGGTTACGCCATTTTCCGTCGCAAAGACAGGCAAAACCCAGGCAGCAAAAAAGTTCGGTAAAAAGTTGGCCGACTGTCTATTTCATCGGCTCGTACTCGGGAATTTTTGTTCGACGCCCATTTAACGTCCGCTGAAGCTATACCGCCGACGTTTAATTCATTTCGCAGCTCCCTGACCTCGGGAGAAAACTCAACCAACTTCCTCCATATACTCCTCGGTCTCAGGTATTTTTGATCCGTTGAACCGATGTCGGGATCGAAATTCGAAAGGACTATTCAGAGATGGCGCTGTCTGTGGGAAGAGGGGTGAATGGAGATGCTGCTTTCTAGTACAACATCGCTACCCCTCCCTCCCCTCTCACGTGGATTTGAAGAATTTCGCCCGCTCCTATCTCTTTTATCTTCTATCCAATAAGAAGCCCCCTTTTCATTCTGTCTGGCAGTATTTTTTTCGGGAGCGTTTAGTTAGCTTCGTTTGACACATTGCAGTGTTGCGATGCAAAATGTTGTGTGGCATATTCAAAAGTTTAACGGCTTACACAAGATAACATACCAACAAGAAACACAATTTAAAAAGGTTAGTAAATTATTTCTGTGTTTGTTCACTTAAAACAAATGCACTTTTGTTACTTGTTGAAATCGCTGCTGAACAGAAAATCAAATTGCATGCATAATATAATTGAATCTGAAGTCCAAGTAAGCAATTTATGATTTACAACGACTTTGCAGCCTTTTTTAAAAGAATAAAACATCGAATATTTTAAAAAATTAATATTTCACAAACCTTTTCTTTGTTATAACATTGAAATTAAACGTGAGCATTGCAAATGAACTAGTTTCATTTCTTCATTCTTTAACTAGCATTTTGAACACTTTAAAAGTCCTTATATAACTATGTATGGTTACCACAAATACTTCCCATGTGCTTTTATGTATTGCATTTAATATAAGTCTCATTATAAATTTAATTATGTAATCGCTGAATTTCCTTGAAATAAACTGGGACATTTTGAATTTATTCAAGAAGAATATTCTCTTGTAAATACTCAAATTATCACAATATATATTTTAATTTATGTGTCACTATAATTATGGAATTAAATAAATGCATAACGATTTACTTATGTTCAGCACAAATTTCAACGTTTTAACACAGAAATAATTTACTCATCTGATTTCTAAAATATTATTAGACTAGATTCATGACTAAATAGTAGATATTTATTTCTTATTTAATAGGAAAATATTTTCAGAGAGTTAGATATGGCTTAAATTCTATAAAAATTAAAGGGCGAATAAAAATTATATTAGTTAAATTGTGAAATTTAGCATACTACATTAGGTGTTGATGAGTGTTCAAAGTTACTGTGTATTTTGGAATATAACTATTAATTAACATCTTTATTTGCAGTTTTAGATATTAATTATCCGAATTAAGAACCACTTTCTTCATCAATTTGAAATGGAGAACTTGTATGGTATAGCTCATTAAAAACATCCCTAAAGCAATAGATATAATCTCGACTGAATCAGGATAAGAGAGCAAATTGTCCGGGAATCCTCGGGAAATCGCCCGGAGACGCACAGAATCCCTCCGGAGTAGACAGTCCAGGGACCGTCACCCGACCTGACATCCCCAACCTTCAACGGAAGTCCTGCGCCGAAGTCGAACGGGTGAAATTGGGGTCCTGTGAAGACAGTTGGCCGAGATTAGGCAGGGGATTTCTTGCTGCTTGGGAAGTGATGTGTTATGTCTGTACCGTACAAAACGGGATACATTCTGCACTGCCATTCCAGTATACATGCCGCAGTTTCTTTTGGACGGGATGTCGCTTTCATTAAAATTTTAATTTATCTCTCCGTCTGTTCCTTTTAAAATTACTGAATTATGTGAACGCAGTGTACCTGCTGGATTTAAGTAAGTATTTTGAACTTTTTTCCCTTTCATTTTTCAAAGACTCACCAAGTTGGCGTGATATTAGTTGTTAATTGTAATTGTAATAGTTTTGCATTTTAACGTTCCGACTTGATTGAAATATTGATCTTAAAAAGCGGATTAATTTTAAATTTGTTTACAGATTTTATAAGAAACGCCCTCATTTATAAAAGAATAATAAAATGTGAAAACAAAAGAACAAAGCAATGTTAAAACAAATAAAACAAAATAAACACTAATTTAGCCTTCCTTCTAGTCTCATATACACTGATGTTACGTTGTTAATGAAGTAACAATTAAAATTCAATTAAAAAAATCTGGAGAGACTCCATTCGACTTTCAGAACACTTACGATTAACCCTTTGCGGACGACCGCCGAGTTTCGCGGAAGTTACACTGGGGACGAAAAGCACCGCTGCGCGAATGACCCTGGAGGACGGGAGATTTTTGACGCTAAGCCTAATCTACATGAAAGACTTAGAATCGCATTGCGCTCCACACTAATTTTACTTCTGCATGATCAGGAACTTTCAAAAGCATTGCATATATATTTTGCTGATAACTATAGGTAATTTTAACATTAGAATTGAAAGATAATGAATAAAAATTAGCACTTACCTTGAAAAAAAAATTATACCTTTCGACAATTACTTTAGAAATTTAATTGAACTTTTATTTTTAAAACGTAATAAAAACTAATAATTTCAAAATAAGATTCAGAAAGACATATATATACAATTAAAAAATGGGATATTTACATATTATTTTAAAAGCATTTTTGTGTGTGATATACTTCAAAGCAAGGATCAATGCATAATCCAACATCGCATTCTCTACATTCATAATAACTCTCCACACGTTTCCTTTTCTCTTTCGTTGTTTGAGAACAAACAACGCACCTCCTTCGTTTGTCTTTTTTCCCAGTTTTAGAACATAATTTAGGAAAATGCCTCCCAGATAAGCGGAATGCAGATAATCCTTTCACCTCGCTTAACTCTAACTTTTTAACACCAAACCCATGAAAATACTATTATAGAACAAATATTCCCCCATCCCTCTGAAAAATAAATAAAAAGTAAAAACACAAGCCGCCGATTACAAAAGAGAGTGGGAGTCTAACGCGACAGCAATCCACTGCACGTGCATTTGTTTACATTACCGAAAAACACTTGTTCACCCTTCTCCCCAAACCAAAACAAAAAAAAAAAGAAGTATTTCTGAAGGTCAGTGCTTGGAAAAACCGTTAAAGACCGTTATTGGAAAGTAGCGCCATCTTTTATTCAAAATACAAAACGTTCCATTTAAAAACACGGATACGTGGCAGCCGTCTTCTGCAGAAAATTGACTATCGCCACGTACACGCGTTCGCCGTCCTTTGCGGTAAATTTCAGCTGAACACGCGTACGTGGCGCTCGTCCGGAAAGGGTTAATATCATTACCAAGCATTTAAATAAATTTCAATCGATGAATAATTCAAACATATATACCAAATGGAAGTTCAATTGAATGTACCGTTTAAACGCTAGCGCACTTTCAAGAAATTCCTCCCATAGGCCATAATATAATAGAAATCTTTGTCGTAGCCCTGTAGAAAACCTATAAGTCCTATACACACCAAAATCCGGTCTTGCGACGGTGGTTTATAACATGTATACCCAATTTGAGCTCAATCGAATGTACCGTTTAAACGCTAGCGCACTTTCAAGAATTTCCTCCCATAGGCCATAATGTAAAAGAAATCTTTGTCGTAACCCTGTAGAAAAGCTATAATTTCTATACACATCAAAATCAATACCGGTCTTGCGACGGTAGTTTATCATATATATACCCAATTTGAGCTCAATCGAATGCCACGTTCAGGAGCTATCGTGTTCACTCACATACACACACACACACACACACACACACACACACACACACACACACAGAGAGAGAGAGAGAGAGAGATACATACATCTCGTAAAAATAGCATAAATGAATTAAGAAGACCTCAAAACGTGGAAATACACCAAAATCTCGAATTCGAATTTTTTCATGATTACAATACTTTCTTTACATGGTACATGTTCGGAAAGTAAAAATAAGTTTTGGTGTATTAATTTGGTGTATTTATTTGGTGAACTAAGTTGGCAGAATCATAAACTAAGCATGAACTAATCATGAACTAAGTTGGCAGAATTATTTAGTTTCTATTTGTTATTACATAGGTAATTGTAGTCCAGATATGAATATTCATTTTAATATTTTTTATTTATTACTTCATTAAGTTCTTAGGCGCAGCATAACTTCCGCACAAGAGCGGCGTGTCATCCGAAATTCAGAGTTTTAGAAAAACATTATTAAAAAAATTAATTATTTTTTTATTATTTCTTGAAGCAGTATACATGTTCTATATTCTGCATTGAATAGCACAGCATGATTTATTTTACTGTATGTGCAGCCTGGGATTTTTTACACAAACTAGGGGCCAAGGCCTCCAGACTCGCTACGCTCGCTTTTCGTATGAGGCATTCGGCCCCTAATCAGGCTTATTCCTAAAAAAGACATAATTTCAACAGACAAAACCCGAAGATTGGATCAGATAAAATGTTACTGAGCTACGCATTGCTTGGTTCTTGCATGTTCATTGGTACATAAAAATTTAAACTTCACACTACAGTAGACCCCCTCCCCCTCATAACACGGAAGATATTTTGTTATGGGAATCCGTGTTGTACGGGTCCTGAGCTATACTACACCTGGAGTGCGGACTCCGCTTATAATCGCTGGAAAAATTATTTGCACTCTTCAGAAACACAATGATTTTCAATGTTGCCATTCAAAAGTTATATTAATTAGGAGCTAAAGCATAATAAAATCAGAACATCTGTTTCAGCTGTATTTTTAATAATGTAAAACCTATTGGACACCCTTCGAATTTGCCACCCATTGAGATTTTTCATTATTTGGCGACTTGCGTACATGTAAAGTTAATAAAAGCTACGGAACAGATAGGATAGCTTGCCACCAATGGCGACTTTTCATTATTTGGCGATTTACACATGCTCACAACCTATAATTACTGTTCATGTAAGGTTACCGGAAAACCGTTATCCATATTTTCATTTATATAATCGTTTGCAGATTGGCGTACTTAGCACCACGAATTATACCATCTTGTCGCGATAACAAATATCCAAAGTGTACTGTAACTGCTATAATGGCATAGTTAACGCCGCCAAATATTTCTACTGGTAGCAAATAATCCAGCTGGACGAGAACCGGCTTTAAAATAATCTGCATTTTAATTATTTTTCATTTTCAAGATATTAGTTATTCTGTTTTGGAAAAACGAATAATCGCTAATTCTAAACTCTTTTTTGTCTAAGCGAACTTACTATTTGAAAATTGTCAACTTTATGTAACACATTTTGAGTTACTTATTTCATATAGTTTTTATTTTGGCGTAAAATGGGAGTAATTCTAACTCATGTTTGTAAATTTCACGCGATTCTAGATACTTGGAAATGCTTTGTTGCAAAGGAATGAATGATTTTATGCCAAATCTGGCAACCATTTGGTTTATTGTTTCAGTTTTTTATTAATATCTTCTAAAATAATTCGATTTTCGAAATTTAAATCAGTTTAGCAGGCTCCTCGGAATTTTTCGAATCTGTGGGCACCTTAGTCGAAACTCAAATCCCCACGGTTTAGGAGGAGATACGCTGACAAGCTTTTGACAGCGGCGGCGACAGCGGACTTTACTTTTTTTTAGAATAGAGAGATTCAAACAAATGTTCGGCATAACTCCCTGAATTACCCTATCCCTTGATAAACTTTTCCTGCATTTGAAACGGGAACAGCTCTACTCGAGCCGGAAAATCTCAATGTATCTCCAGAAACCTGCATTATTTTAGATATTTCAGAGACGTATTTAAATATCGATTGAGAGATACTTAATGTGATTTAATTCACATCAGCGCTAAGCATATTATTTTGATCATCCAATGTCTAGTAATTTGCTGTTAATCGCCTAATTCTATATCTGTCTAATTCATATAATACTCATATATAATATTGCGTAATAGAACTGTTTTCACTGTATTTATCTAGAATGCCTCCGCCCGTGGCATCCCTCAATTTGTCTCCTCCTCCCTTCCCCCTCCGATCGAGCTAGGATTACTAGTCTTAGAGTGAGTCTTTTTTTCTTCTTTTGATCTTTAAGAGCATACCTAGTCCGTGAGATGGTATAACAAGTAGGGAAAAAAAATCTAGGAAGCCTCCAAAATGCGTTGTTACTTTTGCGAAATTTTCCATTTTCGAAACTTTGATCTATTCCATCAAAAGAGCACGAAAAAACCGAGTAAAGTAGTCCCTCTTTTTCTCTCCATATATTTATATACAGGGTGTCTCAGAAATACTGACTTGGAGATTTATTTCTGAAATATTGGCAAAAGACTTATACAATAAATTACAAAGTTGCATAAATAAAGGTACAGGATTTTCTGGTATCGATTAAAATTTTCAGGAGATTAAATTTAAAGAATTACAAAATTAAAATTTTATACGGCCTCCATACATAGGTGATTCACAAACATTGAGCATTTTATCCTAAAAAGCGTAGGAGATATGAAAATAAGTACATGCTGACTTAAGCCCTTTTTTAATGACTCTCATTACGGTAGTAAAACTGACTTTAAAATTAGGCTACTTTCTACTGCTTTCACTATTAGAGGTAGTCAACTAAAGTTCCAAGCACTAAAAGAGTAGGCAAGGACAAAAAACAAGACAGGTACATACGACCATTATCACTGCATCCGATTATCAAAAATTAAAAAGAATTTAAAAAAGAATCATTATAAAAATGAGCTTATAAAAATTTACAAAATGAGAAAAACCTAAATCTGAAATATCGTTTACCTTGTTAAAAACATGATACATATATATGTGAGTAGTAGTCAATCATGTTTATCCTTGTCCCGAAACAAAATATATGTATTATCATAAACTATTAAGTATATTAAGTATTTAAAATTAAATAGAAAAATCATTACTTTACCAATGTTGCAAGATTAACATCAATAAAAGTTAATCACCATATTAATAATAAAAAATAAAACATACCCAGTTATTTTCAAAAAGCACATAAGTATTAAAAAAACAAATTCAGTCCAAAAAATTGATTAATTATGCATTTAGTTTTAATGTAATGATATAAAATGCTTCCTGAAACTCTAATTCAGAAATGAATATAACTGTACAGCTATTATGAAAAGGGGTTAGTATTTGAAAATGAAAAATTAATGGTACAAAAGGAAATTATCAATCAATACGATTACTGTAATTAACTTCATAATGATGATGAATTTTGTGCTGTATTAGATGATGCAATAACCAAAAGTATATCCGCGGGTAGCTTTAAGTAATTATTTTGGGGGTGAAGCTTAAAATATTGTGTTTATCGATTAGTTATGATTTTACTTTACAAATATGTACGAGTAAAAAATTTTGTGGCATTTAAATTTTCGAATCGAAGTCGTTTTTAAGTTTTAGCTAGGCAACTTAAGATGCTCCTTTCTAATACTATAAGAATTTGCAGTATGAAAATTGCGATAGTATTTTAGAGTAATTCAGTGGAGTCTTAGAGCCGTAGCAGAGTAATTACTTTACATACCGTTTGAAATTTTAGCAATATTAATATTAATAATAATAATAATAATATATGCATGCATAAATACAACATAAGCATACAGCAGCGAAAAAAATAATTATAGTTGAAATTAAAATTATTTTTTCCGGTTTTTTTTTTTAATCTAATTATTTGAAAATTGCTTTAATATTTTTTTAATCCCACACATTATAGCCTCAGTGATTCATTCACTAAATTTATCTATTTAATAATTTACTATATTACTACTAATTGAGAATCTCAGATAATTAAATTTCATATTAGTGTGCAACGAGACATTTATTGTATATTACGTAATAAGAAAAATATGCTGAATTAACTGCTATGAGACCAAATTGCAGATTTATTCGATAAGAAAAATTAAATCCTGCTCTTAAATGCGACGTAGAAAAATATGTTATTCAATTCATAGATGAATTACAAGGCATAAAATATGTTTAATTAATTTAACATCCTTTCACTCTCTATAAAAATTTTAAAAGAAATCTTGTTAAAAATTAAATAGTACAAGACCGGGAAAAAACCCTTTAAAAGATAAAATAAAATAACACCATAGACAGTACAAACACGCGGATCTTAATTGTTTTTATGATTTAATTTAATATAATTAGACGATTATTATCCTCATGTGATGTGGTAGAATAATCTATGCATCATTGAAATATGTTTAAAAAATGAAGTGAAGTTTAAATGAAAATATGAGTTCGGCTCTTGATGCCATGAGTGGCCTTCTAAAGAATATACAGGAGTAGATTCCAGTTCTTCCGGTCGGGGGTCCAGACCTCTACTACACTGACTTTTTTTTTTTTTTTTTTTTTTTTTTTTTCAATAATCCCCATTCATTTCTACTGTGGTATTCGTCGTTCCATTTTTTTAATTTACAGTTTGCGTTGTCCGTCAATCATTCATACTTTTAACATGGACGTACCAGATTAGTTGTTATTCTTACAGAATATCTAACATCTAATATGATTACTATTACTGTCATTCACATTCTATCTATTTAATATACCCTGTGTGAGGAAGATCACGCATCCAATTTAATTGGCCTTTAGTTTGTGTTTCTTTAATGTAATCTATACAAAATCATGTGTTCTAAATCATTTCTGTTCTCATTTTTCTGTCACTTCGGCTTTTAATCTGTATATTCGCTTTTCCCATATTCATTATTCTTAATTGTTTTATCGCATCAGACCTGTGGAGCCTTTGTGATAAAAATAGATTACATTACGTCCGTTTGCATGGCAACAGCTTTTTGCTAACCCCTCTCTTTGGCATAGTGTAGGCGTTTGTTATTTTTTGTTGCCCTGCCTCTTCTTTAAAATTATTTGCTCGCGATTCCTGTATTTTAATTTTATTGGATTAAGTTTTAAGGTTGCTCTGGGATTGTCATTATATTTCTTAGCCAAGTTGTTGTTCTCGCCAAAGTGTAATTCTCTGCTGGCGTAATTTTCAAACCATTCCATCTTTTTTATCACAGTCCTTGTAGGACGTAATTTGTTTTCGCTGAGCCACTACTAGCCGTTGTAATAGCTTCTTGTATTTGAAACTAAGTGTATAGAACCTGGATTAATCTGTCACAACGCAATTTAATAATTAGTAAATAGCCTACCAAAATATCTTCGTTACAGCATGAATACATTCAAATAAAAATAAATACATTTAGATCTTTCCAGTACCACATGCATTAATATTTTTTAAAGTTAGAAAAAGCCTTAACTGCGCATAATTTCTTCAGAACGAATCTCGCATATTTAATCTTAAATTTTTTAGTTGAAAGTCGTCATCGAGGAGAAATTGCACATTCTCACATTGTGTAAATAGTTTGCACGTATAAATTAAGGTTAAAATATTGTAATTGTCGAATATATATCCACGTGTTCGGCTTAAAAATTTGCACTGATGTGTTAAAATGGATAGAAAAAAAATTCTACTAATCTAAAAATACGTACGTGCTGCGATTTTTAAAGATATGTATTTTTTTAATTCCAAATCTATATTTTAGTTTATTATACTTCCAGAAAATATTTTCCATGCCTTCGAAAAATACCATCGTTTTACGATAAAATGTAAAAATTGTTCAATTTTCATTTCCCTTCTTTTTTTTATTTAATTTGTTTACGCTAGTAGGGTTTTTTTGCGATATTAGCGCTTGAAAGTTCACACTTCAAACATTTAGGAACAAAAATTTCCAAACAGAAAATGCTTTTATATCTTTATATACTTTTTTAAAGTAAATACTAAGAAATAAGCGCAAAAAAATCCGTTTCCTGTGCATATAATTTTTATGCTTTTTTCTTTTTTTTTTAAATAAAAAAAATCTAAAAATAGCTCCAGATGTAAATGTATAAAACATACTTTTTTTTATAGAAAATAAAATATTTAAAAGTAAAAATGTGTCACGAAAATGGAGAAAGGTACTAAAGTAATTGAGATATTTGTGTTCTAGAGAAAATCAGCGAAGCATGACGATAGGAAGATGGAGTATAGCGAATTCAAGTTTACAAGATCCTACGGAGAAAAAAATTTCTATCTAACCGTCAGCTACATTATAAATGTAAACTAACTTCGTGTGGATATACTATGCTAGTAAAGGAGCAGTGCTAAATTCAAAGAATAATCTTTATTGCTTTTCGGATGAAAGCTAAGAGGAAGATAATTGGGATGATAACTCGGAGCTGCGAGCGATTTTTACTTAACTTAAAGGGACGTCACTATAAAATTTGAATAAGAAAAAGATATATATTAATCAGGGGCGTAGCCAGGGGGGGATAAGGGTGTCACTCCCCCATGAGGAAATTTTTGCCGTATAAAATGTATATTCTTCACTCCCTTATCACACACACACACACATGTATACATATATGTGAGTTACAGTAGTCGTAACCCCCTCCGCATGAAAAATTTCTGGCTATGTCCCCAGACAGCACAGCAAACTTGCATCAAACTTGCAGCAAGCTTGATTTATCAAGTCAATATACTTGAATTAAGCTTGCAAATTTCAAGCGTGTAAGCTTAATGCAAGCTTGAATCAAGTGTTCTAGTATTCACACTTGCCCAGCTTGCATTAAGCTTCACATAGCAAGCTTGAATCAAGCTTGACATAGCAAGCTTAATTTCAAGCTGAAAAAATTTTCCTAAAAATTTTTTTTCTAAATTTACGGGGCGCCTGTCGGCGAACTCACCCCACATACTTTATTTTTCCACGCATTTCCCCCTCTATTCTGAAATTTTAAGCTTTTTCCATCAAACGTCCACAGCTGGGTTCGATCTCGGGAACTGTGGGCTGGGAGGGCGGCGTGCTAACTGTTCCGCCAATAAACCTCGGGCAGCAATGACTAAAGTTTGAAGTGACTGTTGTCACGCCGTTTTCTGGCCAGATCATCAGTCTGGGCGATGCTGATAAGTTTCTTTTATTTTTCCATGGGATGAATCAAAATTTAAATAATGTTATGTGTGATTTATAGACTCTACTAATAGGGAAATAAGCATAATATAAACTTAAATGCAGGACACGTTTCAAAACTTTCAATATCGCAACACTCATGTTGAGCAATACTGCTGGCCAAAATCGAGACAAACGACTGATTTTGAAATCAATTTCGTTGTATAATTGTATTTTATTTTGAAGAATTTCCATATTTGGAAATATAGAATCTTTCTTTTTTGTAATTCTATGGTCAAGTACATTTATGTCTGATTAATTATTTTATGGAAGCCGGATTGCACCTCATTCTACCACCCATAAAGTGAAGTATATTAACTAACTAAATTGTGCTAATTATATTTAAATTTATTTTTAGGGCTAATTAATTAATTAATGGAATTACTAATGTTAATTAGATGTAAATAAAACTAAAACTTCCCTCGTGTTACACTTCAGAGGGGCTTATCCCATTCATTCCTTCCCCTTGCGTGTTCTAATGTCCAGGTTTTGTGCGATAATAAATAAAACACAACTTTTCTTTATTGAGCAAATTTGAGAAACGCTAGACAATTAATGTCCATTCTCTTTCACAGATGGCGCCATCAACGCACGCTTTCGAAAGGGAAAATCAAGCTGTAATCCAGCTTGACAATTCAACTCCTGCAAGCTTAAATTGTATTGAACTATTAAGCTTGTATTAATACGTCAAATTCAAAGAAATGTCAAGCTTGATTTAAGCTTATGTGCTGTCTGGGTCACTGATATTAATGCATATATCTTTTGCTTTTACTATGTTTTTATAAATTTGGCGAGAGAGTGGAAAAGAAAAGGTTATAAACTAATAAATATCCAATTATATAAAAGTTAAATGTCTAGCACACAAAAGGATATTAAGTATTGTTACTGTTCTTATTTCTATAAAATATTTTTTGGCGTTAGCGAACTAACTGATTACATAAAAAAATACATTTAAATCAGATAAACCCTTGCGGTTTACATTTTTTAATTGAATTAAATGTAATTTTATTATTTTTTGTATAATATGAAAAGAAAAAAATTAAAGATTTTTTTCGATAAAATATTAAATTTACAACACTTTCAGAGATTATAACATTCAAAAATAAATCCAAACTAAACATTTTAAGAGTGAGGTAAAGAAATTTCCAAACCATCTTCCCTAATGCGTTCTTCTGACGGTTTTATGGTCAACTGCCTCTCGGAATAAAACACTTAAAACATTGCAATGGATTAGGGAAAGTAAACTTTTAAAGGATTCTCCCTGCATGATTCTTCCTAAAAATACATCCGTCAATGTCACTGCTAATCCCCTTATCCAAAACTGAAGTACAAAACAAATAGTTGTATGAATTATACCAGACATTTTAGAGGTAATAATACAGTATTTTATAGCCGAATAAAAACAACTTTGGTTAAGTAAATGATTCTTGCATGCAGTTCATGAATCTCCATTTAGTGTAGCATCGGTGTTGCTTTTATGGAATATGCCGTATGTATGTGCAATTTATTTAGTAATTTGATAGTTTCTTATTGTTTTTATTTATTACAACTTATAAAATCACCGTTCCAAAACTGATAACCTATCTTAAAATATCTAAAAAGAAAGGAATAGCTTATCAATTTACCTTTTCTATTTGCTTGTGCGTATTGAAAAAAATATATTCTAAATTTAAAGAAAAATTGAACGTTAGTCTTATTTTTTACATTATCCGTACCAGAAAATCAACTTATATACTAAAATTGACATAAACATTTCATTTTTTTTATTAATGTCTGCATTTCTTCATTTTCTTTTTACTTCTTAATAGCTCTCTATCTTATTAACGTAATCAGGGAAACCTGTAAATGGTACACGGAAATGGAAAGTTGTTGCGTTTAGAAAAACATGCCGGATACAAAGAAACGAAGCTGAATTTATAGATGTGGAAGAATCTCTTATCTCTATTTGAATACGTTTTCTCCCTGGGCATTTCCCATCACTGTCAATCGCTATTAAGGAGAAGAAAAAAAAAAGGTACTTTTTCTATCGTTAAAAGGTTCCCTTCCACCTCCGGAGCAAGTTCAACGACTTAGCAATCAGAATTTAGGGCACTGGGCTTAATGAAAGCCTCGAGGCTATGGAGCCTCCGTTATGAGGTTCCACTTGTAAGCCATTAACAAATACTGTATGAGAAAGTAAGCGAAAGGCGTTAAAGCTTATCTGATTAACATGGGGAAAAAAAAGTATGATTGTTTAAATGAATAGATGATGTAAGTAGGAACAGTAATACCAATCAGTAGCGTAATAAAGGTAAGTAACTAGAAGTGCACTTTCTTTTTCAATAAGTGATTGGAAATAGGTTCGAGTGAAAAGATACGCTAAGTTTATGTGTCATTATCTCATTTCAGTGTACTTTAGGAGAAAAAAAGGCCAATATCAAGAGCTTTTTTTCTTTTATTCTCGAAAGAACATTGTTTATACGAGGGTTTGTAGTTCAATAGTAGCAACTTTTGTAAACAAAACACAATGCAGAACGCCGCCCAGGTGATTTAGTGTCCGACAAACCATTCTACCATGTCTTGTGTCCGGTTTCGACACTCGGCTTGCTCTTGGGTGCCTGTGATGTCCTTGCTAGGGGCAATGATGACCGCGCATTGGGCGCCCCTTTTGCAAATGTCGTTCGTTTTCGGCGATCCCCCAGCCAAATGCTTGATGTGCCTATGCCGCGTTTTTGGCAAAGAAAAAAAAATTTGCAGAATCGACACTCACAATAACTTGTTTCGCTGAATTTTATCTTTTTATAAGTGTACTCATCCACTTGATACAAAGCACATTTTATATAACGCACTGATAGAGGTGTGTGTCAATGGGTGTATTTAAATTCTTGAGAATATCATTTAAATGTAATTCTGCGATTTACTTGTTTACCAATGTTCCTTTAAAAGGTGCTTGTTCCCTTCACGAAAATCCTGACCAAAATTTAGATCAACATCTGAAGAGAAACAAAATTCAAAATATTAACATCCTTCAGAAACTACTAAAGAGTGCATTTTTTGGTCCGGTAAATTTAGCGTCTTGGGTACGTGTAGCATTATCAGTTGTAGGTGTAGAACCAACTTTGAAACCCTTCGGCTTTTAATCTAAAACTCTGACCCATAGCCTTTTTTATGAGGAGGGACAGGTATTCACCTCTTAATTATAAGAATATTAAGTCTTGCTGTGATTTATATTAATGCAAATTTAATATATAAAAAACTGAATTTATTGTTGGGCATTTTCTAAAATAACTCTACTAAACTGATGATTTAACACCCATTATCAACATTTAAATTGCAATTATAGGCGAGTTATAGAGGTTTTGCATAATTTATATGTTCTAAATTTCCGTACCCCTTCAGGAATTCATAAGACATATAATGTAAAAATATGCATACAGCAAGTATAAAAAAAACCACACATTAATAAGATATGAATGTTTCACTAACAATATTTTCAACTGTCAATTAATTCAAAATATTAAACATTTAAGCAAGTAAATATTGAAAAAAAAGCAAATAAACCGAAGTACATAATATATGGAAAGCTATAAAGTTTTATACTAAAGAAAAAGAAATTTATAAAGCAGTTTTTAATTTTCGTACGTACAGGCTTGAACAAAAGAAAACTTTTCTCCATTTGGCATGCTCTAATGTTTTTAAATTTTCAAAATATTCTTTACATTTCAAGTTAAAATTATTTTCATTTACGAACGACGTCTTACCGAACGAATCACTATCAACTTTACAAAGGTTTGTGTATACTCTTTATTTACATTCCAGTTTTTTAATTAAAAAAACTGAGTTTTTAAATTAAGCTATGCAAACAACTTTCACATGTTCAAGTAAAAAACATTGATAATTTTCCATTAATGAAGTTAATATTTGTGTTGGATTGTACTTACGTTAGTTTTATTTCGAAATCAAGTTTTTATTTGTTCCTTTTGTATGTAAGCTACCATAATATTTGTTTTGTAGCATATGTACGCCAATAGAAATAACGCTGCTTGAATTTAACATGTACAATAAAAGGTATTCATTTTAATTCATTTCAATAAGGACCTTGTGCTCTAAATTTGTGCAGTCAAAAAAGAATAGGATAAACACTGATTTAAAATAAATGATTTTGTATGAAGTGCACATAAGGGTGACAAAAACTGTATTTTACTAATTTTAAGCGTGTTTTATTCAAAAATATTTATTTTTTTGCAGCATCAGCGTTCCGAGTTCTTTAATTCAATTATCCATCTTACTTTTTTCACAAACTTGATAAGATATTGATTCTAGCAATGTCAAATATTGGGGAGAAACAATTCCTACAGCTTTAGTTTTCATTACATTTTGGTTTTCCATTGTTTAATAGTTGAAACAAAGTTGAAATCGTAGTTAAATTTTAATTTCATATTTTTCTCTAATTGATAGAAAGAATAAAAAAAGAAGTGCATTCAAAGAATTGTATATTGATATTTCAACCAATCAATATTACTACATGTCATGCATATTACTATTCTATACTACGGAATTATAAATAATAGCTAAATAGATATAAACCCGTGTCAGATATTTCGTTTTGAAGACTTCAGAAATTGCTCGTATCCATTTTATATTTAAAAAAATAACGTTAAAACGCGTTAAAATAAATAATAACACATTTTGAAAAAAATATTCCATTAAAGTATTAAATTTCATTAAAAAATTAGGGCCTTATATATATTTCTCATATACATCTGATGCTCTCATAATTTTTAAAAATTCTTTTAAAAGTTTTACTTGTTTGCTGACTATTGAAAAGGGTCGTTATCAGCAAACTATGCAATTAAATAAATTAGGCTTTCCTCGTGTACATGTCATCTCTAAAAATTTTCTCGTTACAACTCACAATTAATTGCTTTAAATTTATCGTGAGAGGGACAAATAACAAGTAAATTCTATAGTATAAGTACGAGTACGTATTATAATGTCTTATATATTATTCATTTTAACTCTACTACTTTCATGGTATAGCAACTAAATCATTAAAATGAAGACAATTAGAAATATTTCACGTTTAAACCCAAGTCAATCGAAACTTCATAGAAAACTGATGTCTACGTTCTGCATAATTTTTTAAAAGGTTTATAAGAGCTTAAAAACTCTTACAAGAAAATAATGCTTCCATGTTTAGAGAATAAATAAGTATATTATTTTTTTCCTTTCTTTGATTTTATTCTTTCCCTGATCAATCTGAATACAGTACATACATTTAGATTTTCTTTTCTGTGGTTATAAAGTTAGATTAAAAATTAATAAATTTTAAACTAAAGAAAATTGTACAAAAATTCTTTTGCGTTAAGGGGAATTATTTTAAATAGAAAAGTATTCTTTGTGTATTCTTTCCTTTTTTTCTTGAAATATAACAAAAGACGGCGATATATGGAGTCTCTGAAGTCAGCCAACTTATTTGACTGAGTTGCAGGTATCTAAAATATAGTTATGCACAAAGAAAATGACTAAAAATATTAATGTCGAACAAATAAAGCGTTATTTGTTAAATTGAACACATGCTTGTAGAATTGTTGTTTTCAAATAAATATTTTAGGCAGTTTGATTTTCTCAGCTCGATAAAAAAAAGGAATCGACTTTTAATTGGTTATTTATAAGAGATATTTTAAATACGTAATTATATCTCTGAAACTGAATTAAACGCCAAGCATGAAATACAAATCTTATATATTTAAATACAAAGAATAATGAAATATGATCAATTAAAAAGAATATATTTAAATCGTAAAATTAATATTTACCAATCAGTTAGACGACTAGTATTTCCTTTCTTGTTGTGATGTAAACAATTTCATTCTTCAGATTTTAAATGCAGAATTTGAGTAGCTCGGCAATGTATTTCTATGAATTTTTAATTTATAGAATTTAATGCGTTCAAAGAAGATTAAATCTCTTATTACCGTAGAAAATATTACACAGGAAGCTTTAAAGATTTAGGCATGGTTTTAGCTATCCCCTTTAAATATAAATAAATACTAAAAAATATTCAACATCTTATTTGAGTTTTCCTGACCATTAAAGATATAATGAAGGGAACCATATTGTATGTTAAGTCCAATACGTATTTTTTTTTTAAGTATACACTAAACGAATATTTTTTAATAGATAAAATACATGAATAAATAGCTTTTAAAATGAAAAAAAAATACATATCTTGTTTTTTACTAATTGAATTACGTCTATGTATACATATATTTATAAGTTGTATTTATTTAATATTTTGTGAGTATCTCATAGAATGAATGAAGGGTGCAGTGAGTGTAAAAAATTTCTTAATGATGTTATAAAATTGAATACCCAAACATTCAAGTTCACAAATATTATCTGAAAAAAATAGTCAAATAGTAATTTGTCTTTTAAATAATAAAAAGGAGAAAGAGAGAAAAGGGAAAAAAAATTCTCTTGTGCTTTCAAAACTAGAAATTCTTTCTGTCCCATATAAATCTGTGTAGTATAAAAGAGAATTTTAGCTTGATTTTATTTCTAACCCATTGAATTAATATAGTTTAATGAGGTGCGCATTCATCTTCCCAAGATTAATATGTAGCTTCAGACTGTACGTAGGCATTGTTTATATTAGATTTTAAAAAATGAGCGATCTTTCACTGAATATATTTTTCCATCACAGAATTAGGTTTCACACATTTATGATTTTGAATTTATTTATATTTATGCAAGTGTATTACATGAGTAAATTTTTAAATAAAACTTAATTATGATTCCACATACGAAAGAGCAAAATTCTAAAGTTCCACAGAGTGATTCAGTTTAAAAACTATTCTATGAGTTCACAATGCTATGACTTATTCTGCTATATTTTATTTCGTACACTCTACCTTTGAATTTAGAAACTAAACGTGGAACTGGGGTTGTTCTTGTATCTTTTACCTCCACATCTGCTGACAGTTTACACTCTGCGTTGATTGTCTGGACTCTATAATTAAGACTGTAGTAAAAAAAAAAAAATACCTGTGATTGAGAACAAGCTAAAACTAATGATCTACGCTAGGAAAACGGAAAAAATCAGGCTATTTCTACACAAGATGCTCTACATAGAGCAATAAACGAAAATCTATGTCATTTATGAAGCTTTCAGAATTTCAGGGTGGGATTCATAAATATGAAAATGCAACTGCAAATTTTTCGAGAAGTGTCACATTTTCGAAACATTAATTTTAAAGAATTTTTTTTTCGAAAATGTCAGAACTTATCATAGGCGCACCCACGGAGGGATCTATGGGGCCTAAAGCCCCCCCCCCCAAACCCGGAAAGTTAGATGCGAACAGCTTCAAGAATTGAAAATTGTTACTAATGAATTAAAATATTTTATTTTAAAAATTGTTTTCAAATTATTTCGAATAATTTTTTCGGGGGTGGGGGATTAATTAAAAATGGAGGATGATGTTTTTTAAATAAACAGTTAATGTATGAATAAAGTTAATTTTGGGCACAAAATCACTGAAAAGTTAAATAATTATTTATGAACGGGTTATGTTGATAGTGGACTTGTGTTGTACGGTCAAGTTCTAATGTTTCAACGTTATAAAAGAGTTATAACTATAATCTAGGCCACTATAACAGAGTTCAGCAGTATTTGTAACCCCAGCCGCCCTAAACCAAAATCCTTTGTGCGCCACTGTAACTGATACAAGTTCATCGTTTATTAGAGCACATTAAAGCATGTGAAATCCATCCTAAATCTTTTCTAGACGCTGATATAATTACTTTGTTTGTATTCATGTTCGAAACCATATGATATTTTTCCGAATTACAATCGTAATAATGACTGCCCTCTAGTCAGCTACAAAAAGATTTATTCAACTTTTTTTTCTCCGCACTTAATTTTATGCTCAATAGATGGCAGCAGTACGATTTCTACGGAAAACGGTAGCGCTGTCTTTTCCACAGAGGAAAATCTTAGTATCAGTGATTATCGTATTTATAATAATATGCATGGTAAGTCAGTAATCTTTACAGGTGCATATGACATAAAATGTGTTTACTAAGATATTAACTAAGCGGATATGAAAAAAAATTTCATATTAAAATAAGAAATACGTGCAATAAAGTTATGTAATTCCAACTACAACCAAGAATTTGTCTTTATAAATGCAGCGTATTATTAAAATATGCATTCCACATTTTATTATTAGTATAATGAAAAAAAAATTGTTAACTATTGAAAAAATAATAAAATCAGTATTTTAATAACATCGGATGTGGATAAATAACCGAAATATAATATCAGTATTTAAATTACATCGGAAGTGGATAAATAACCGAACTATAATATCAGTATTTAAATTACATCGGAAGTTTATAAATAACTGAAAATTTTAAAGCTTAGGCTAATTAACATTTTGATTATTTAAATTATTTTATTAACTATACATAATTAACTTTTACCAATTTTATGTGTATTTTCTCATTGATTAATAAAATAATTTTTGTACGTTGAAATAGATTTTAAATAATACATTTCAAAACTCTACACGAAAAATTTTATACCAACAATCATTTTTACATTAATATAAATTGGAAAATACTCTTAAAAACCTGCCTATTCTTCCATTTAGTCTCTTCTTGAAATTTAAAAAAAGATGAAAAATTATATTACTGAAAAAAGCATTAATAAGGGAAAACTGAAAGAAATTTCTAACTTTAAAGTGGTTGCAATGTAGCAGAAATAATTTCAACGAAGTTTCGTTGGAATGAAAGAAATAAAAAGCTTTTACTTTAAAGAAAGCAAATGAAAATATAAAATAAAGTTTACAAACTATTTTTAGATTATCTCAAAGCAGCAAAGACTATATTTATAAGAAAATGTTGCAGATTATTATTATTTATTTTTATTGATTCAGAAAGAAAGGAGGTGAAGAGATCCATTATTCATTGTTAAAAATTTAAATAAAGTTTACAAATATATTTTAAAAGTTGTTTTTAAAAATATACCAAATGAAGACATATAATGCACAAAGTTTCTTTCAGGATTTCCAATGGATTTAGACATTTATTTTCTCTTCCTGCGATTTCGGAAATACAGTTGTTTTTATGTAGCATATTTATCGACTAAACATTAAACTATGCAATTTAGGAGAAAAAACTTGAATATCTTAAATACCTGAACCCTTTGTCTCAAGTTTCTATACAGACCACATTTACATAGTCATATAAATGATATTTATCGTCATTATGAATAATAGTTATAAGCTGTGAGGTTTCGCGTGGTTTAATTCCTCCTCATCTTAATTTTTTTAATAATCTTTAAACGAATTACTTCCTCTCATCCATTTACATACATTTAGTGCATATTTGTTAGAGTGTTTAGTACATACAGATTTACTTTAGTAATTCATTCACTACAAAACGTTACACGCGTATAATGCAGCTTGTCCAATTTCACCCTATGTATGAATAATTTTGAAAACTTTACATGTATGACCATGATATTACTTGATTATACTTTCACTGATGTATATGGATAACTAGTCAGAGATATTTTAGCCGATGTTTTGAAAGTCAAAACATATAGTGTTATTTAATCTGAATGGATTTTAAAATTTTAAGATGCGAGTAGCAAACTATGGGAATACTGTATAAGCATAATCATAAGGAATTTTACATACACGCATACACACACACACAAAGGGGAAAAAAAAACCTTGTGACATCCCTACACCATTAGTATTCTAGGTGAATCGCAATAGCCAGACCATGGCCGAGTGGATAAAAAAAACACTTAAAATGGTAGACGGCTGAAATGTGAAGGTTTCGCTTTAGGCTTTCTGTGCGCTGTCGATCTAACAGTCTGGGTGTGGGTCGGTTTTCTCCAGATGTAATATGAGTACGTGTTATAACTCCTTGAAAAGTCCTCTGGCAAAGGCTGCTCCCCCTCGTAAGTAGATGTTCCTCATTTAGGCTTGCCACAACATAAAACACACGCTGAATCACAAAACGTGCATATACAGTAATCCTGCATAGTTATTGTCCCCCAGAAATCCAGAATCCCTTGACCTATCCAGGCCCGGACAAGCCAGATTGGATGATCGGTGATTTCCCTGGGCCACCGGAGAGCCCCCTCCCCCCAAAAAAAAAATGATATACTACTTTATAATTAGAGTAATTTGATATGCATATATATATATATATATATATTAGAGTAATTTGATTATTTATTTCACAGTAATCTAACGTCTTTACGCAGTGGCGCAGCGAAGGACCCCAGAAATCCCGCGACTCTAGGGGTCCCAGAAGAGTTAGGGGCCCCAAAAGCTCTAAAATTGTTAAATGTGGTTTTTAGGCACGTAAGCCTAATTTTCAAGTATTACATATTCTTATATTCTATTCCCTCTAAATTCCTCAGTAAGGGGCCCCTTTACTATCTCTAGACGCGGGCCGCCCTCACAGGAACCAGTCCGGGCCTGAATCTAATTCATAGCCCATCTGAACCATACACAATAAACCCCTGTTATAATAACTTTGTATACTAAAATTCCTATGCCATGAAAATCTTTGAAACATAAATATTCGCGCACAAAAATCTTAAATCTCGATATTTATATTTTCTTATACTAAAATCTATACCATTAATATTTCTGAATCATGGATATGCACATACAAAAACCCTACATATATTTTATTTTTCCTGTCATACTATACCTACTAAAAATTACCTTCGCTCACAGAAATGTAACAGTTAACACGTAACGCAAACCGCACAAGTGCTAGTATACCGGCTTGATTGCACCTTCTGTTTTTGGACAACGGTGCGGTCGTGCGTTTCCCCAAGCCACGTGACTATCTACACGGTGGGAGGAACACTGCTCGGAAAGAAGATGCTTTCACAGAGAATCCGGCTAAAATTCGATTTTCCCGTAATGACTCGGTTCTATTCGGAGGCGTCAAACCTGAAATGCGATCGAATGTGGGCCAAGGAGATCTGGAGAAGGATGACGTTGGAGTTAGCTCGCCTAAGACACATAAAAAGTAGCAATAAGGAATGAGAGAAAGTTTTTTAAAAAAGTTCTCTCTCTTTCTCGGTTTCGGATCTAATGGAGTTGAAACGAAACTCATATTCGGATCCATTTTTTGTTGCTGTCGGTATGTATCGATCGGAGGTTCGAGGCTATTAAGGTTATATCCGTGGAATTTGGAGAAAGTGACAAAACAGCTTTATCACAGAACGCTGCTTGGTGAATTACGTACACTACATTAAACATGCGATGCGGAGGTGTGCGTGAGGTATTGGAAATTAAACGAGCAGAATGAATTTCGTGACTTTGAACGCAGTTTTTATTATCAAGCAAGTCTTTGCTTTTTATATCATTTTATTTTTTTTCATTGAGGAGTACGAAACTCTTGTTGTTTATTTGTATTGGGTTTAGACTTGCGGGATAAATTTTTATTCAACACGTGAATATTTTTATAACGTTCTGCAATTAAAAAATTAAAGAGTAATTGCACATTCGTATTAGCTGACATATTTTTATGCCAACCGAAAAAGAAAAAGAACTGCTAATAAATATTTAAAAACCGTAGAAGATTGTAATAATCGCTATGAGTCAATCAAAATTACATATAAGACATATTAGTATCTAAACACATAAGCTGTTTCCGGATACTAACTCAGTATTCTAACAGATTGTTTCACCGCACATTCTCAAATGTACAGGATGGCCATAATTAAACTGCAAGTGTTCAAGGGGTGCTGGAGAGAAAACTACCAGGAATATTCCAGTGAAACTTGGTATCTACACGTTTCAGAACATGCGCAAGTCAAATATGCAATTAAAAAAATCGCCATTTTCACCCGATAGAGGGCGCTATATCGTGTTTCAATGCTTATGGAAGTCATATATGCAAATTTTAAGTGTAAAACGAACAGTGTAAAACAAGACCACATTGAGTAATGGTCAATCATGACTCTGAATAAGAAGGAACGCGCATTGTTAGTGAAGCTATTCTATCAGAATGGTAGCAATTATTCGGCTACTCTGAAAGAATACCGGCGTATGAAACGATTAAGAAGAGGTCCAATGAGTGTCAATCAGAATAAATAATGGTTTAATTGTTTTCCATAGCATCTTTATGAATTGTTTAATCTGTGATCTTAATTTACGTTAATTTTTGATTGCATGTTACTGTAAAAATTTAATTACTGAAGCGAATTGTATGGAGTTTTGATAAACTCTAAATGATGTTTTATATTGTTTATATGCCTCTTAGAATGCCACTATGCTCTGTCTATCGGTTTTGGAAGTTGTATATGCCACCGGTGACCTTTGAAATACGTTACAGCGCCATCTATCGGGTGAAAATGACGATTTTTTTATTTTTGTATATTTGACTTGCGCATGTTCTGAAACGTGTAGATACCAAATTTCACTGGAATATTCTCGGTAGTTTTCTCTCCAGCACCCCTTGAACACTTGCAGTTTAATTATGGCCACCCTGTACTTAGAAAAAGCATTTCAAATTGGCATAAAACGTGCTCTTGTCTTATAGTTTGTAGTGTTTCTGTGCTCTGATATTATATTACATCTATAACGGTATTATTAATAGAAATAAACTTAAAAAAGTATGAATCATTTATTTAGAGGTTTACAGTAATTCTAATATTACATTAATGGCTATCGAAAGATTGCAAATCCAACTGACAGCTTTGCTTTCACAAATAATTCAACAAATCCCTTAAAAGTATGGAACGAAATTAAGCCAATACACATAATTTGATATGTTTAATATTTATTAATTTTGAACATAATTGATAGATCCTGAATAAACAATTTATTCTATCGGTTGCTCAGGAATATGCCTGAATAAACTGATATGTTAAGTTTTTAGTCCTCTCCACAAAATTATTATACTGCATAGAATAGTGTTTGCTTTCGTATAACTCTTTCCTACATTCATCACCATACGCACTTCAAACGCGCAATATTTATTTTACTGGTGACATCTGAATTATCCAGCAATAGGCTCACAAAGCATTTCTTCTTTAGGCACAGAGCACATATTTGCATCATTAAGGCATTGTGGGTATTCCGAATTCGAAACGAACGCAATGCAAACATCGAATTCGAAAGGTGTCGCAATTACGATGCGTGCTCTTATACAGCGCAAGCTCGCATATTTTTCGGTGACAATCATTTCGTTACTTTTCTTTTTTCGCTTTTCAAGAGCTGCATCTCCTCATAAATGAGAACAATGGGCATAATAGGAAACGTACATTTAAAATAAACAGCCGGCTCTGCCGAAACCCGATCACGTTTGTAAAAACTGATAAGAGAGCTGTCACCTACCTCCGGGTGAAAATGGGTCAGAAAAGTCGAATTTCGAAACGGGATGGCAATTCACTGTAAAATATTCCAAAAATGTCGCCACCTATTTTCGCGGTTTCAATTTATAGATCATGAATAAGATAGCGATCGTTTTATGGAGCTCGGCGCGGAGACGTTTTTGATCGCACGACCTTGTAGCACGAGCTATTGTGAATAAACAGACGTGAACAAAGGCAGACTAATTTAAATGGAAGCGTAAAAGCGTTTAATTAAACATTCTTAATGAGAACTTTTGAAGCCAAAAAATAACGCTGGCCTTCTTTTAGTCTCTCAGTGTCCGTGTTTTATTTTTTATGATCGTTTTTGTATTATCTTGTCACACTAATCAAATCACAAATAGATTTTTAGAGCAAACTAATTTAGTAAAACTTGTGCATGAACGGGAATTGTTATTTTTAAAGCCATTTGAAATACATTTGTAATTCAAAGTTTAAGAGCAATATAAAAACATTCTACATTCTCGTGTGTTGTTGGAGAGCATTCTATGAAAAATCTGTGTTTTCCATTAGTCAACTTTTGTAAAAAAAAGACCTTCTTTTACTGATTTGATACGATTTCCGGAAATTTGTGTGACTACAATATTAAAATCCTATCTATGGTACAGTAAAACCTCACTATAACGATAAATCCCTCTATAACGGTAATTTTATTTGGTCCCTTTAGTGTCGTTATATCCAGGTATAAAATCATAGTTTAATTTATTTACAATTTAGTTGGAAAAAAAGTATTGTTTAAATATTGTAAAATCACTTTACAATATTTCGCGAGTCTTTAATTTTCGCAATTTTCGAGTGCCCGTCGTAATCGCGAAAATTAAAGCTTTACGAAATACTTTTTTTTCGACTTCAAACGATAACAAAAAATCAGAAATTTTTCACTTATTAAAATTTTTAATTTACTCCACAGTTACAAACTCTTCCGTGACAACTTTCTTTCTAACAGCTATTTCTAGAATACTATACAATTATTACTAGAATATAAAGCAATACTGCAACTAATAGAATGTCGCTCTTTCACTTACAATGTTTATACCAGCTTCTTTGAAGCCATCCAAAATGGGGAAGTGGAGGGGACGAACTTTCCGGACAAAAGGAAGTTTCTTAAAATGCCTTATGAAAAGGGGTACGGGATTTTTCATTAGTTAGGGATTTTTCATCTTTCGGTTCTATTCATATATAGGCGTAACTGATAAAGTATTTTTTGGATGTATAATATATAAAGTAAATCATATAGTTTGAGGTTTTGATATATTTTCTTTTATTTCGCTATTTATTGTAACTGGTGCAGCACTTTTTAATGGTAAAGTGTGCGGCTATGTTTATATTTTTATTTCAAATACTAAAATAATTACATCCGTATCTTAAAATTTGAAAAAAATGCTTCTTTCAGAATCAGCTCATATTTGAGAACAAAATTATGATGAAATAAATTAAAATATAAATAAAATAAGTTAAACATTGGCGCAACAGCCCACTTGCGGGCCAAGGCCTACGCTGCCAAACCGCGCCTTATCGACCATGGGATCTGGGGTGCTAAAACATATGCCTCGGTCAGCCTGACCCGAAGCCCCCAGTGTTTAACACTCCCAAGCAAGCTTGGACCTTATTTCATAGACCCACTCAAAGTATGAAAGGCCGAGTGAACCTTGCCTACCCCGGGAATCGAACCCCAGACCTGGGGCACGGCAGCGCCATTCCCTAACCGGTGCACCACTAGGCTTCAAACAAAATATAAACAAGTTTATATTAACAACACTAAAGAATAAAATACCCCTGACGTAGGCTTCTGGAGAGACAAAGGTTTTCTCGTCTTTGAAAACAGAATGGGTGCGTTCAGACTGCCACTTTCCAATAAATCTCCAGTAAAACACGATCTATTCGTTTTTTACTCGAGGCGATTCACATCTTGGACAGTATTGGGTAGTTTATAGGGGATAAAACATGGCAACACCTATTTATTATCCAGCGGAGCCAATGGGAACAAATGAAAACGACGCGCAAAGGTGATGTGATCTATCCCAAGGAAAATCTTTGGGGAGCCGAAAAAAACTCGAGCGACTCAGCTTAGAAGCGTGGACACCTTGTTTATCTCCTCGAGTAGCTCAAGCCGGGCATCGTGAACGGCTTGAGAGTTTTCCCCGAGTAACTCGAGGCATTCAAAAGTGGTAGTCTGAACGCACTCACTATATCCACCCATTCACTCGTTGGAAAACCGGACAATTCTGGTTGTTCAACTAAACTTCCGTTGGTATTCAGCATAGAAAAAAAGTTTTCTTTCCACTTTCAATGTTCGATCTCAACACAGTTCTTTTTAAAAACTGTACAAGTCGCAGGATTTTTTAACAGTTCTAAAATTACACCAGTGATGTTAGACACATCCCTACTAGCAATTTTGCTCGGGCTACTACTGGCCACGCAGCCAGCCGATGACGGCCCGAGCAAAATTGCGAGTAGGGATACACACATTAATACTGATATTTCATATGCTATACCAGCGGTTTCAGACTTTTAACATCGCGAACCCCCAAACAAAAGATAACTTCAATGGCGTCCCCGCCCTCCCATCACATTACAAAGCATACATGCAATTTTTTATTCTTCAACAATGAACATTTAGTCGCCTTTTCTACAAAATAATGTAATCGTTGACGTTTGAAGAAACTTTAAGTGAAAATAGGTATGTTTTGAAGTAAAAATTAGAATAAATAAGGCGATTTTTGGAAACAAGTATTATCAAAAGCTCGTTGCCTGTTTTTCTCGAGTCCCTCCTGCAAGCGCGCTGCGACCGGCTTGCAATCGCTGTGCTATTCTGTGCCATTTTATTAACAGTAAACTGATATTTTATGCAACATTCAGGAAAAAAAACCACGCATAAAAATTTTCTCGTAGAATTAGTCCATATATAAAAAAGTATTGCGCATTTAATCTTTTTTCTTGAAATGTGTCATAACTTTCATAGAATGGCCATTTGTATAAGTAAATAATACATCTTGTGAAAAGGCGTAATGAATTTCTAGGTTCTCTATCGCATACGGAGCTATAAAAAGTTGTTCAAAAGTTACATTGTTTCTTAAAATAACTACCCTAACACATATACTCATAGCACAAATCGTTCTACATAACAAAATAGTATCAATCACATGTCACTGTATTCGTATCCAGTGATAAAATCACCGCTAAAGTTACCAATACATGATTCTTTGAACTATTATCACACTTATCAATTAGAAATTCCTCAAAATGGAAGGACAATTAGCCTGGAAAAAAGCTGGCGTCTTTTCATCTATCTCTTATCATAGTACTTTTTTCTTTTAAAAAACCTGATACATATCTCTGACATTTAATGCGTATTCATTACTTGTATGCATCGATGGACATAAATGTTCCTAAGAGTATAGCAGATGTCGTTTATCTAATTATAAATGACCTCGTTCTTTGTTTTATATTAAAACACGAAAGCATGAAAGGAAAGATAAATGCAGTTAATGGACTAGTATAAATTATAATGAAAAATTCAAAATCATTAGAAAATAAAGAAATGGATTGTTAGCGTAAAAGTATATACATAAAATGTTCTCTGGGAATTTTGCTGGCATAAAATATGTATAATTAGTGAAGTGTAGTATGCTTTAACCTTGTTGAAAAATCTCATTTATTCATGTATTTAATTAATCATATCAGTAAATTAACGAACAATTATAAAATGTTAACTATTGGGAGAGAAATAAAATTAAATGCTTAAATGCGCAACTCTCTCATTATTGTGAACGCAAAGTTGTTTTAAATAAATTATTTTGCTATTAAAATTAATTTAATATAAAGGTTTTCGTGTCACTCAATTTTACAAATCTGTATGAAATATTGAACATCACGGAAAGTTAGATAAGAACACCGAATCAATTACTTTGAAGTTAAAATCCAAATTTATCCATTTTAATGAAGTAAAATAATTAAGTTTGCAATTGTTGATTATTCATTATATACTAAGCAGTGCAAATAAATGTTCATGGACCTCAATCTTAAAAAATAATTATAAAATGGAGAAATGCTCTGTTGAATATGTAATGATTCTTTTAAAGACAGTAAGTGATTTAGATTATCAGTTCACGAGACGAAGGATTGCTCCCTTATCAGTAGAAAAGGAGTGATTGACCTATGGTAAGGGATGAAGAAATGTGACTTACTAATCCTGCCGCTATCTTAATTTACTAACATATTCAATGGCTCTTTCAGTAAATATTTGTCTTGTTCAATTCCAATTAACAGTTTTTTTTTTTTCAAATCCATTTATTAGTTCATTACCACACACAAAACTGTTTGACAGCGAAATGGCTTTAAAGTCTTCTAGATATTAGAACTTTTCATCATTTTTTAAATCTCCTAAGATCATAAAAACTGAATTGAGAATTTCTCCCGTGTTTCATTTTCAACTCTCCAGGTATGAGACGAAACCGAATCTTGGAATGGGTGCTCAAATTTTAAAGCATATCTACAGCACGAACAGCAATGGTAGAAAATCTTGAAATTGACGCAAAGATCTTAAAGTAGTCTAATAATATAACTATCCAGTTTAATTGAAGCAGTGTGTTTTTCAATTGTTCTGCTTTTAATCTCAGATGTAAAGCGTTTTCCCTGTTAATTGAATAGATCGCCTATTCAACCCTATATACACTGTCTACCAATAAGTATTTGGACACCTGTAATAGAAAACAAAAACTGATTTTATTCAAAATCAATAGTTGGTAGAGCCTCCACGAGAGCAATTACAGCGTGAACCCTCCGGAGCATACTTCCCACAAGTCTTTGTATTACAGCTAGTGGTATGTCTTCCACTCGACTTGGAGTAGACATAGAAGTTCCTTCACCGATTTTGGACGGGTAGTGCACCCCTTAATTCGGCGATCTAACTCGTCCCAGAGGTTCTCGGTAGGGTTCAGTTCTGCGCTCTGGGCAGGCCAGTCCATTCGATGAACTCCATTGGCACCATACCAAGCCTTGGTTAACCTCGAAACATGACAACTGGCATTGTCGTCCTGAAAGTAACAGGGTTCCAACCCGTAAAACTGCCACAACGTAGGAAGCACATTGTCATCCAAAACAGTGCAGTAGTCATCGGCGTTGAGCTTACCATGAATGGGGACCAAGGGTCCCAGTCCATACCAGGAGAAACACCCCCAGACCATAATTCCACCTCCGCCGAACTTGACTGTTGGCACAATGCATTCTGGCAGGAAACGTTCTCCAGGCAGACGCCAGACCCAGACCCTGCCATCCGAACGCTAAAGGGTGAACCCTGATTCGTCGCTCCAAAGAACCCGTTTCCAGTGATCTAAGATCCAATTTCGATGTGCTTTGCACTACATTAACCGAGCAGCGCGGTTGGACTTTGTGATCAAAGGCTTATGGGCAGCAGCACGACCATGAAAACCAAGCAGATGTGCTTCCTTACGGGTGGTATTCATTGAAACAATACTCCCGGATGCCTGTTGAAACTCCTCGCGGATGAGGGCCATCGGTTGGGTGCGGTTCTTCCGAATTTCTCTGGAAATCGCTCGTCGGTCTCTATCTCCCAGTTTCGTTGGTCTGCCCACTCGGGGAGAGTCTCCGACAATCACCGCTCACCTTCCACTTCTTAATCACATAGGCCACTGTCGATTTTGGGTACTTCAGATCGCTAGATATGTCCCTTAAGGATCGGCTACATTTGTGATACCCGATAATTATACCTTTCTCGAAATCAGAGAGCTCCGAACTGCGCGGCATCTTGCATGCGACTCATGCCGATGCTGTTTCCTACACGATATATACCGGCGGAGGCCGTGACGTACCTCAGGACTACAGATATCGTCATTTGCATAGATGTCCAAATACTTATTGGTAGACAGTGTAGTATTGTGATCTGAACGGCCTTTGAGGAAACATGCAAGGTATTGCCGCAATGGTAAGTTTATAGCATCGAAAAAGAAAGTATGTAAATAAGTGCTAGATGAATTCATGCAGTGGTTTTCTGAAGATACACTGTACTTCATACAGAATAGTAAGAAAATATAGTCTTTATGTCATAAACCATATATGAGCAACCCTCGGGCAGCAGGCCGGATGCAGCCAGCCCTGACTTGATCCGGCCGGCGGAACATTTCACATATTAACACAGAAATCACATATAAGCCATTCAAAATCTCTTATAAATCCCATTTATATGGCCAACGATTTCACTACATCCTAAAATTTGGCCTGGCAATTTTCTAAAGGTTGCCCATTCCTTTTTCAAAACCATTCTATGTAAACATTATGAATGAGTAAGAATTATTAGATGTGTGTTTGAAAAATTGCGATAACTGCATATTGGCCCAATATTTCTCCTTATTACTCTTCCAAATATTTATCAAAAATATGAAGATTATCTCGAGCCAGGGGCGTAGCCAAGGCAGGGGGGGTTAGGGGGTCATAACCCCCCCATGAGGAATTTTTTGCCATACAAAATTTACATTCTTCAATTTTTTCTCAAAATTTCCATCCTTTATCACACACATGTATGCATATATGTGAGTTGCAGTACTCGTAACCCCTCCCCATGCAAAATTTCTGGCTACGCCCCTGTCTCGAGCGATAATACGTTTTTTAAAAGATTTGAAAACCGAAATATTTTTAAGATTATCTCGATATTTAATAAATCCTAGCGGCATATAATAAAAAATTCAAAGATTTCCTGTGTTGTGTAAATACTTTCTTATATTAACATACCTACATTGTTGCAATTTTTCTATTTGATGCTTTTACTTAACATTAAAAATCTTCAATACGTATAATGTATATCAGAGCATCGGAATGTAATCTTTAAATTTAATCAGCCTTACTTTTCATCATATGAAATAACTCCTTAAAATATGCTGCCGCAGTCTAGTAGCATCATTGTACGTACACACTCATGTACAAATTTTTAAAATCCAGATGATATTATAAGAAAATAGTTGTACATTCGATTGGTAAGCTACGAAAAGTGCTCTTGGAGCATCTTCGTCGACTTGTCATTGAATATTGTTAGCTTTCTATGTATATATCCAAAACTTGAATTTACAAGTATGAAGTTTCTCAATCCAGATATAAAATATAGTTTCTGCTTTTATACTTGCATCTATAATTTCATTCTTTTGGGAGTGCATAGAAAGATAATTCAATTTTTTTCAAATTATTATGTAATTTAACAATCGCATTCACAGCAGAGTGTTCAAGATAAATCAAAATGTAATTCTGTGAAATCATTTGAGCGCTAAAAGTGGATTAATTTTAAGAATTAAATGGATATCCAAAAACATATTCAAGAGATTTCTATACTTTGCAATCTAATAACTGCACATATATTTCTGCATCTAATAAATTTCTATGTTTTTTTTTTAAATAAAATGTAAACAGCTTTATTTGAATCTATTTTAAACAAAACAATTAGAAAATAAATTTTTGAGATGTTCTAGATATATCCAATGAACTCTTTAATAGAAATATTATGGATTTAGATTTGGATTTTTTAATAAATGCTTTAAGATCTATATTTTCAGTGCAAAAAAAATTCAACTACAGTCAAGCCCGCTTAACGGAATGGGCATTTTGCCATGAAAATTTGTTTTTATAAACGGGATATTCCGTTATCCAGGACCCGATTAACAATTTACTATGCCATAGTACAATGCAAATGTATTACATTAAGCGGGGTATTCATTTAACCGGTATTCCATTAAGCGGTTTGACTGCAATTCGAATATTGCAGCTCCATCTGTATTTGCATTTTTCAATCAAACCATTTTGTATCAATTATTTTACAGATCACTTATTTCTATTACTGGTCATTCATGTTCTTGACCTTCCATGGATTGTAATTCATTCTGGGCAATGCATTTCTTTGAACGAAAATATTTTGGATGTGTATTCCTAACCTTTCTTGTTGTGAATATATGATCCCAAATAGTTCGTGATGTTTTCCCGAGGGCTTGGATGCATGGAATGAAGAATCAAAGGTTATTCAACCTGCCTGAATCTTCGCTGACCTTAATTTAAAGTGGCAAGCTCTCGGGATATTAGTAGGAGGACATCTTCTCAAAAGTACTTGTCCCGTTTTGAAATGGAACCGGATTTCAAATGTACGGGGCTGTTATTTCTGAAGTTATGCAAGGGAATTAAAATGTCTTCATGGGAGTAGTTAACACTGTTTCTTTCTTCCTCCTTTGCAGGTAAAAGTTTTAAATGCACATTTGGATGTGATTATCATTATGCAGTCGTTACAAAGATTTCTGACTGCGTGTCTGTGAATTTTAAATTTGTATTATAATAAGGAAATCATCAGTTGCTTTTTCTGAAACTGTAACCGAATTTCAGATTAATAGCTGTAAAATTATCGTCTTTCGTTATCTTTTTACGGAGCTTTTTTAAAAAGATTGTATCAATATATAGTGTGGTCTTGTCGTTCCATACACTTTAAATCCTTTTTGAATGCCTTAGAAACAGAAAATACTTGCTGTTACACCGATGATTTTATCGTAAATCGCTCCGGTCCCTTAGACTAATAAAAGATTGAATCGCTATTGAACTACAGTGATTAGTTGATTAAATACATCTGAAGAAGACCGGCCCAAACTCCAGACGGTTAGATCTACAGCCGCGCGATAGGCCTGAGCCAGGATCTTTCACACTTGAACCATCTACCATGCACAGTGTTTTATCCACTTAGCCATGGTGGCGCCGTCCCACCTTAAATCCACCTGTATCTACAGGTTATATTATGCCTTTGTTTCTCTGAAGTTAAGGTAATAGTACATATAAATCTAAATGAAAACATTTCAACTGATCTCCAATCAATTTTGCTGATACTGGACTACTTAAAACTATTCCAGTACATTATTCAAATCTTAATATGTTTAATGAATGAGATATGTTTTCAAATACTTAAATAACACATTAAATTTGCCAAACCTATACACAAATTTTACGTTTCTTAAACATTTTCTCAATAAATAAAATGAGTGCTATTTCTATCACTATATCAAAAATTATGTTATGATGAAGGGATCAGCTGCACTGTACATGTGACCACATAAGGTAGGTGTTTTAGTAGTGGGCCATTTGAAATTTTAAGTTGAAAAACAAGAAATTCCAACTATCCGTTGAGATAAAAGATCAACCTGTGATTACCTAGAACCCTTATCAACTAAATACGAAAGTTGCAATCTTCATTCAGCCTCGGAATTTCTTGTTTTTCAACTTCAAATTTCAAATGGCCCAGTACTGGAGCACTTACCTTAAGCACCTGCAACGCAAAAATAGCTTAAAAACACTTTCATCAGTCGTAAACGACCAATTAGATGTATTAAAAACGAAGCACGTTTCATGACACCGATTACATCCATTTTAAATATACTAAATAACAATTTATTTCTTCATATAGTTTGGATGTTTATCTAGAAGAACAAATTATTTTTATTTTTGAAAAAAAATTGATTTAAAAAATGTCGTTAACGTTACGAAATGAAGACCATTTATATTAAATTCCACATACAGATACTTTCTTTCCTTCTTTAGATATCTATGCAAATATACAGAGATGCTGTCTAACTTAGCACTATTAAATCAGACTTTATCTTGACACAGTTAGGTAAAAACCCAACAAATACCTCAGCTATTCACTGGGTTATTTTGAAATAGGTTGAATAACGCCGCGTGATCCGTTTATCTGCAGTTATTTTCAGGCATAACACGTGTTTTGTGAGAGAAGATATCAGATGGCTTGGAGAGTTTCTTTTATTTAATTTGCCATTTTAACTACAGAATGCCCTCGAGCATGGTATTTTATTTCACGCAAAAGAAAAATGTAATTCGTTTGTTTTAAGTTACTCTAAAGAAAAGTGTGTGGAAAAAAAAAAACATTTTCAAAAGTTGTAGTGTATTTAAACGAGTTTTACTTTATAACATCGCTGAAGATCAGGTTGACCTTTTGATAACATAGCATTGTTCTTTTTTGAAAGTCGTTGGAGTTGTTATTTGGAATTTGAAATTTAATTTCATTACACAGACTCGGAGGCTTGGAATATTTTCAAGTTTTCAGCTTCTTTACGTTAAAACAAATCCGTAATTTTTAATTAATAGCATTTAATAACGATATAATGACAACCTGTATTAGTTTCAACGAATTTTTAAATGTGATAAACTTGTGCAATTTTGCGTTAATAATGGAAGACCACTTTTGTACGATTAACGATGATTCACGTGCTCAAGAAGTTTCTGGGTATGCAGTCAATCAATTATTAAATTTTCAGTGGTTTTGTCCCATTTAAAACTATTTGTAAGCTGCAACTAGAAGTCTTCAGTATAAAATTGGCGTTATAGTTTTGTAGAAAAGTATAATATACGTTTACAACAATAAGGATTTCTTTTTCTTCTAGAATGAAAAGTAAAATTTAGATTGTCACAAATTTTAGTAGAGCAATTAATAGTTTATTTCTACAATGTAAATTTCGGTATAAATTAGTTATAGTGCAATGTTTTAGAACTCTCAACAGTAAACGATGTTTTCCACTTGCTTTATTTAACCCTTTAACGCGCAGTGTTCCCGCTCTGGAAACAACAAACTCTGACGTTTTGGCTGTTGCCAGTGACGAAGAATAGATTTGATTTCTATAAAAATAGTTGCGGGTGATATAGCTCCACGGGAATCCTTTACTTTTTAGCACGTCCTTTCCCGTAAAAAATTCTCACGATTATTTTTAACAGAACTGACTTCTGCTGAAAAATGGAAGAATGCGAGAACAGCTGATAGATTGCCCAATGCTGAAAAAAGGGCAGCCGTTGCCATCGCTCGACTAAACTACCAGCAAGATGGCGGACGATCGAAACGTTCATCGGGTACCACAGATCTAGAGACCCTTTTTTGACGACAGCTGGCTGTGAAGGGCACAGCCAGCTGCGTCAAAAAAGGGCCTCTAGATCTGTGGCACGCGATGAACGTTTCGATCGTCTGCCATCTTGCTGGTAGTTTAGTCGAGCAATGGCAACTACTGCCCTTTTTTCAGCATTGGGAAAGGGTTGCGCCTCAAAGGGTTAAGGCAAGAACATTTTATCGCCTACGTGTTGAACTTGACGCTGTTCCATTTCCTTGCTTGACCTTTGCCTTTTCTAATGCTCATAGATTTGGCTCAAGTATTGTCAAAATAAAGTGTATCTTCTCCGTTTAAAGGGACATATTTACGACTGATGGGAAAAAGAAATCAAGTATTGCTACAGCTGAAGGCTGCACATGCTTTTTATTTTGTTAAAAAAAATAGGGAGAATTTTTCGGGCTAGTTAATTTTTAGGATTTGAGTTATGTAATCAGTATTGAGGTCAGTATTTGAGGTTTAGAGTTGACTGTCCAAGGTTTTCAACGAATTACAGCTGATGATTAGGAAATAAATAGGATATACAAATTTAAAAATGAAAATTGCATTATATACAAATAAATATATGTGTAGATTATTTTATAAGCATTTTCATAGTTTTACAACATTAGTTTAACCAAAAACGTTCCATTGTACTTTGAAAGGATATAATAAGTTTCTTACCGGTTTGTAATAGTTCATGCCCATATGGTGGAGGAAAAAAACCGCTTTAAATGCAATCAGTTTATTTGTCGGATACTGACAACTAAACATATCGTGAATGTGCCATATAAACACCGTAAGCCAATCGATTTTGGGAAAAAATCTATTCTTTCTGTTTTGCATTAGAAATGTTTTAAATGTATAACACAACGGCAAGTTCATACTCAAGATGTTTTCACAGTCTTTAAAATCTCATTCTAATTTTAAAGTTTTGACGGTCTGCGCCGCCGACAGGCCGGGGTATAGGCCGGCACGCCGGGGAAGAACGCCGAATGTACACCGCGGCGTATAATTGCCTTCAAAACTTTTTTAAAAAGTTTAACATAAACTTTCAACTGCTTATTTTTCTTCTGGATACTTCTCTGGATACACTAGTAATTTGTAACGACACAATTTAATTTGAGTCAATGCCGTAGTTTGATTTGTTTAAAAACTGTTTAAACATTGCATTATACCTCAAAGGAACATTATAGGTTTGGAATGGTTCATAAGAAGGCTGTGGAGGAAGAAAAAGAGAGGCTTAAAAACAATTAACGTATCAATCGTATACTGATAACTAAATGTAGTATCTTGAATGTGTTACATGAACATAAACCAATAGGATTTTGATAAAATCTGTGCTTTCATTTTTCCAGTAGAAATATTTTTAAAGTGTACCACAACGGCGCATAGTGCTCTGCACGAAGAGACGGAAGGTACCTGGTTCAAAACCAGGTCGCGTCCGCCGACCTAACCGTTCGGAGTTTTGCGTGGTTTCCTCCGAAACTTAGCTTAGACAGGGGTTAGGACTCCTTAATGACCCCGCGAAGGACACCCCACACCTCGGCCTAGAGCCCATGTGTAGCTAATTGGCTGTAATCCCACTACAACACAACGCAACATGCTCAAGTCTAGTTTTCGTAGTCTTAAAAAAAACATCATTTTAAAGTCAGCTTATACATATATGGGAGGGTGGGTACACGCAAACACCCATTTTCATATTGCTGCTTTTCAAAAATTGCCCCATGCCGTGGCGCGCCGCCGCCGCCGCGAATCTCTGTGCGGCGCAGAGCTATGTCATAACCCCTTCGTTGCAAGCGGTTCTGAAAGATATCGTCGGGTTGTGCAGGAGGAGAGGGTGGTGCTCGAGGACTCTAGCTTAGAGCCCCCGGCCGCCTGCTGCTGGAACTTGGTAGCCGGGTCGACGCTAAGGCAGGAAGGTGTATTCGGGCTGAAGCTATAGGCGTGTGGAATGAACCACTTCGGGATTACGAAGACATATTTTTATTTAGTTTTCACACAAACTTACATGGCAACTGAAGTCACGAAAAAGCCCTCCTCCGAACTGCGCTTCAAACTATATAACTGGTATGACATGTTCTATAAAATATCACATGTTCTAAAAGAGGTGCATTTTTGGTTATAAAAATGCCCGTGTTTCCTGGCCTTAGGAAATTCTTGCGAGGTGTGGTGCCAGAAGACCGTGAGAAAGAGGGGAGATATATTGCCTGCGTTTATAAATTAAATTTAATCGATATACAAATCCTTTGTTTAAAACGAAAGTTACTACGCCCTAAAGAATTTTGAAGCAAGCTAATAGAAATTTGAATTTTGAGAGGACGTTTAATTTTATTTGTTATATATATATATGAGCTTTTCGGTGAAGTACTTTCTGTGAAAGATGCATTAGTATTGACATACGATAGTCGTAAAGTCCACTGTTACTTCAAAACTTCTTCCAAGTGATTGTTAACAGGTAAGTGAAGACGACGTTTCCGACCACACATTCCTATGTGATTCTGAACCGTCTTGGTCTCCTTTATCAATTTTTACATTTCAGACATAAAGTTTTGTATCACCCTGTACATACGTATACATACAGCCATTTTCATCATGCTCTTTTTGAAAATTTTTCCCGCGCCGCTGCCGAGTTTCTGCGGTCGCTAACACCAGTGGTTGAAAAAGTATAAATTACTATAAGTAATCTAAAGGTAGTTGATCTGAATAAGCGGCCTAGTGAGACATTAAAAAATTGTCTTTATTGGTGAAATAATATTTAAATAACTTTTTAACCAATCCAGTACTGTGGCTAGTCAGTTTAACAAAAAAAGCAACTTAGATATTACACATTTCTTTATGAAACTGTTTGATTTCAATATAGTACATATGGCATAAACAAACTTAAAGAAATAACCACATTGAAAGATTGTATTCTATTAAACTATCTTTAAAGGCTCTGCTCCCTCTAAGAACGTTGATATTATAACGTAAAACAAACACCAAAACGTTAAACAAGAAAGAAAAAAATAAAACATATTGCAGACAAACTTTTTTTGTGAAAGTCTGCAACGAAACTTTAAACACTTAGTAAAGAAGTTTGAGGATAGTTCGTTAGATAAAAGTTTTCCGGACATCATTAAAAGCATATTTTATCAAAAGTTTTAATCCAAGTAAAGAGTACAGTTACTAAACTTTTACTGATAACATAATTGGAGAATTCATAAATAAATTATTTGTCTTACTGGAGTTTCTATATTCCTAATACTATAGTCAGGCAGATTATGACCAAAAAAGCTATATTATGAAAGCTATATAGCTTTCATAATATAGCACAATCATATATATAGCAATCAAAATATAGATGATATGAATGAACTATATTTTGATTATGAAAGCTATATTTTCACTTTTAAGTGATTTTATCAAGAGTAAATGAGCTTAAAGACATAGAACGATCGATATTAATAAAGTTATTATAAGAATATTTTTATAGAAGCATCCATTAAGAGAAATTATACTTTGTACTGTAATTTATTTTGCATTATATTAAAAAATAAGATTCTTGTGCAGTTTTTGTCTGGCTTACTTTTCACTTTGTCCAACTTCACAGTAAATGGTTTGAATTTTCAGCCCCAGTGTTAACTCCGTTGGCAGATTTTGAACAGATATTTCTTTGATTATGTTTAACGATCAGAAAAAAACTAGTGTGCAGTTGAAAATATCTCTCTATATCTGTTAGAAGGAATATAATTTGGATAAAAGGAATATATCTAATGAGGTTTTACTTTTTGATAAAGAGTGGGAAATTATAGAATGGAAACAATAGTAAACTACAAAATTTAGAATCTAAGTATTCTATTTATTAATATAAAACAAGTCCGAATTATATTTTTGCTATTTCGGAATCATGAGTTTTTAATGAAAAAAACTATTTGATACTGGTTTAGAAATTTTCCTTTATCATATTTTTAAATGAGTAATTGCACCATACGTTCTTACATTAAAAATAAATCCGATACTGGTTTAGAATTTTTTTTATCATATTGTTTTAATTTGCTAGCTGGACCAAATTTAAGAGTCTCTAACAGAGCTGGGTGGAGCACACGTTAAAGGGCGCGGTAGCTCCTACATCGTGTTTGCTTGTTTTTCTCTTCAGCTTTCGGTTTTACCAAAAATATACCGACAAAAGTGAATCAAATACTGCCTAGATCCTACTTTATCTGAGCAGAACAAGGTCAGGATTTTGATTACGAATTCTTTCATTCAATTAGTTGAAATGATGAAACATTCTAATGTATGTAATATAGAGATCCAGCCTCTATGAAAGCATGTTCATGATTTTCCTCCATTTATATCGGAAACTTATAATTGCTTTTCGAGTAACGGTGGCTATTCTTAAGCTTCTTTATCTGGCCTGTAATGCTTTACATTTATGCATATTTCGAATATTGACTATTATCTTTATAATTCATACAACCGGTGGAATATGATGTACTACGGCAAATGTTACTTAAATGTACATTGCATTCAAGAAATCCTCAAATGCAGAAAAAGACAATGCGTATTAGATTCTAATTTTAATTAACAAGTCATGTTATAATATCGGTGTCTGATAAAGTATATGTTTCAGATAATAAAACCGTGTAGCCACCAAGATATTCATTCTACATTTTTGGAAATCGAACATTTCATAACAACCATGAACAAAAACAGACATCCGTTTTTTCTCTTCAAGTTTACTTTACATCTTTGCCGTGTACCCTACTGAAAACCAAGTAACTAAAACTGTATTTAATGTACATATTTTCATTTAGGTATCAATAATACGTTAAATATATAGTGTTTTCTTGATTTCTGAAACTATTAAGTTATAACTAAGAAATTCCAGCATGGAGCCTGCATTATTAGTTTTACAAGTCTGTAAAATTCACAAATTTAAGAAGTCGTTGTTAATCACTAGTGTAACAATAAACTGTTTCGTGTGTTTGAGGACTATATTGATCCATTAATTTATATACTTATACACCCAATCAAAATAGAATTCGAGTAACAGCCAAATTTCCTATTTTTGTTTTGTGAGTAACTAATTAATTTTTGAGAAACAAACAATTTGAAAGAGATAAGAGAATTTATTACTATATAGGACATAATTCACTTTTACGCAGCGCAGTAGTTTGCATAAGAATATGACATCGGAAATTTGACTGACGCTAGAATAGTTTTCTTGAAAGGGTATGCGTAATCCTATAGGATAACGTACAAGTGAATCTTGGAACAGTTCTTTCAATGAAAATACACTACTAAAGTTCTTTCAGCCAATACTGCAAATCTTACTCAAACAAATAAAAAGAGAGTTAAGAGCCATTAATCATTCATTCGTACACATAAAATCAAATGATTTTAAATTCAGATAAAGACCTTTTTCCACTGGAATACAGGATTTTAAAATACTTTAAAATTCACCGAATAGACTATTCAAGATTGGGATTTCAGCAGAACACAAATATTTAAAAAGTTAAGCCATTATATGATTCTATTAAAAGATGATTAATGATTATCTTAACCAGAATGTACAGATTATGCGTCGATTAGGTGATGTTGTAAAAGTTTTCTTAAATATGATTTATGACACTTAAAACTTTGGCGTAAAATGTGACATGTGTATACTTGATAAATGTTTGCTTAACTCTTAACTCAATGATAAAGAGAAAACGGCATAATAGTGAAAATTTTATAAGCTGTATAACTCATCGAATTCAAAATACAAAGAAATAAATTTCCACACACACAATAAAGGTTTTATATATATTCTTCAACTAAAAGTATATTTAATATAATAAATGATTTATTCTAAAAGGGAAATAGAGACATTTTTTAGACTAAAAGTTTCTAAAAACATGTAAAATCTATTTTAAATCAAAAATTCGGCCACTAAATTCTTATTTATCTTACTAATCAATGAATAAAAGCATATTAGCATTTGAAAATAGTGAAATATCAGCACTTTTATACTGTATAAAAATTCTCTGATCTGAAAACAAATTTATTTTTTCCTAAAATAGAAACTAAACAATTGTAAAATATGCTTTTAAAACGGTACTAAAAATTAGAGTGTATGGTATATTATCATCTATTAAACTCCAACTTTCTCAATTTCGAACAAATTTTAATCGCGAAAATAAATCTATGAAGAGTATTTTGCATGTGAAACATTGTGAATATAGCATTAATTTTTTTGACGCTACACATCCAACAAGTGCCGAAATTTAATTCATGTTATGATTGAACGCATGATCAATTATATTCGAGGTGTTACGCAACAGTAAATGAAGGAGTCCTTCAAAATAATCAAAGAATAACTCCGTTGAATCATTCATGCTAACGGTCACCGTTACAATGCAAATAACCTTGATGTCCGTACAGAATAACAATAATAAAAAAGAAATGAAAATGTCAGCCTTTAATTTGGGTGTGTTTAATATTATCAGTCTTCAGCTGTTACAGAACGTGCAAATGTTGCTTTTTGTATTTTTCAAAAGGTGATATAAGACAATTAAAAAAAAAAATTTCATAAAGCATTGTAATATTTCCTACGGACGGTCTTTGTAGCTATTTAAAGAAAAAATCACTCAAAATTCATCAAAGCAATAAAAAACTTCTTTGTGATAATGATCGTTAAAAACTTTGAAAATTTAAATATCAATAATTTTAAATATTAATATGCTAAAAATGTTCCTACAACGCAAATTCAATACTTTCAGTGTTTACACAATCACTATTAGGCAAACACTGATCCGTCAGGACACAGTGCAGCAAAAATATCTGAAATTTAGCAAAGAACCCCAAATCGAAGTACTTTTTTATATTCACAAAATTTCCTAAATGTTACTTTGAATTAAACTGTCTTTGATAAGGCATAATAAGTTTCGCTTAGATAAAATACTTAGAGATAACCAAGTAATACAGGCGAATCTCTCATTTCCTTGTATAATATTTTTAGAAAAATGTATCATGAATTGAAAAAATAATAATATAATTTATTTATTTCTATTCCAGATAATAGAAAATATTAGAATTGAGTGCAATACAATTGAGTGTGACTGGTTTTCAGTCACATTTCAAACACATATCGAAGTCGTGTATCAGTCTATTATAATTTATTATTAAATTAAAGCTTCATATGTATTTCATTCATAACTTTTCAAAAATCATTCGATTGTAAAATAGTTTTCCGACATGGTTTTCAAAAATGAATATTTATTTTAAATCCAACTACAGAGCAAAAACCAGAATTTTTAGATTTTTGAAGTGAACAATTAGTAATTTCGTAGAATAGTGTAAGAAAATTTCGTTCGAAAATGGAATTTAAACTCTAATGTTTGTTAACTATGTCCGCATGATATGAGTATATATATGCTATCTATATTACAAACGTAATGTGATATTTATATTATAAGCGTTAGCATATAATGCTTATATAATATCTAGTGCTATTTATATTACAAGCATTAGACACTAAAAAGGAAACTGCTATCATAATCTTCAGCATGAATTTTCAAAAGCAAATCACTGTTAAAAAATCCGATTTCTGAATGTACAATACCATTAAGTTATATTATTTAAAGCTGTATTATTTTTTAGCTTTCTTATTCAGAATTGAATAAACAGTGTATTATGAAATTGTTAATAATTTTATTACCCCTCATATAAGTAGTTTTTCAAACTTAAATGAAATAATCGAATATTTTTATCTAATGCTAATGCCTTATAATTAGCATTAGATAAAAATAACTGTCAAATAATTATTAAGATGATAAATAATATTTATTCAAAAAATAACTTTAGCATTCTATATTTTGCAATTTAATATCAGAAATTGGAAATAATTTTCATAATACTATTTTGCTAATTCAGCAATTTGTAATCATTTAGTCATGTTGAAAATATTCTCTTTTGAAATTTTGGAAATTCTAATTTTAAATTTATATTTAATAAAAAGGAAAAACATTATATACTTTCACAGATATTTTTTAACTGACACAAAGTTATTAATTTCACAGAAGTTTTCGAAATATGTAGTTCTACATTGCAGTACCAATTTTTCTGCACAAACAATATTAAAAATTTCCCCAAAAAGTTTATTGATATCTCCAACAAAACAGTAAAAGGAAAGTATTAGTTATGCACTAAGTTTATAAGAGTTATGAGTATAATTTTAAATTTATGACAACTTGTAATATCGTAATACTTTGAATACTTCACGACACGTTAAAACTTTTTATTACATTTTTAAGTTTTCTCGCATCATGAGGAATAATTTTATATCTCTTTAATACATTTCTAGTAGATATATACATATACATAATACTACTTCTGACAAGTTATACAGTATAATAAAATTAAATGAACGAAAGAAAATAATGAATTTGTTTTCAGTTAAACGTGTTTTATTGAATTTTATAAATTTTCATTAAATGGACTAAATAAATAATTTATAAGAAATGAAATATTTAAAACTGGGATCATATCATTTAGAAAAAAAAAATATTTTCTTCAATAATTAATAGCGGTTCACGTTAAAACATTTTTTTCTCTTTTCTCTATCAGTATTTAATTGAAAATTAAAATAGTTATGATAATCTGCCAAAGTAATCTGAACTGTTTTCTTATTTTATTTCCTTATAAGTGAATGAAATCTACATTAATACTTAAAAATATTGTTTTTATAGAAAGCTTAGTAATTATGTAAGTGTCCTGACTTTAAAAAATAATAATATCTCAGAAAAAATGAATTTAAAAGTTTGCTTATGCTAAGCAATTTTATATTCTTACAGGTATTTCCAAATATGAAAATTAAACTTTCTTAGCTTTTGATGTTCATAAATTAATCATGTAAGATTATGAAAAGGGAAAAAGATTATAAAAAGCGAGATAAAATCAGCGTCATCTCAAATTTAAAGTAATCCTAGATTATTTTTCAATATTCATAAATATTTTATTACGTTTTCTGCTCCAATAAAGATTATCATTAATACAGTGCTAACAAGGTGTTACCCCGAAAGTTTCAGCTTTCACTTCAAGATCGATAAAAGGGGAAAAAGAGAAAAAACGGGTTTTAAAAAGTAGACCAAATCGATGTTTTTTTAAATCAGCTATTATTTAACATAACTTGCGCTTAAATAAATAGAATGCTTTTGCGCTAATTCGAATGATACTGCCCTGTAATAGGAGATTCCTAAATTGAAACACTATTCATTTGTAATAAGTTTTTAATCTTTTAGTTTAACGGTAATAAAAGATTAATTATCTTTAAGCTTTTGTTATTTGTTCATTTCTCCTTACAATTTGGTTGGTACTATTATTCTTGTTATTATTTTTAACTACGATGGCAATTCTGATTGTAAAGCATTAATTAATTTTGAATCTTTTTGGATTTTACTTTTACTGTCAGAAAAAAAAAATCTTATGCACTTTTTGTAGAATTAACTCGAATTAAGCGTACTTCACGCCAAGCGAACACTAATCTTCGCTATTAAAATATTTGGCACGTTGAAAAAACTGGTTACCGAAGAGAGTTTCCGCTACATCAAATAAACCCTCACACGACATCTGTGGACAAGTTTTAAACTTTATCACCCATCATCAGTAAGGAGAAAACTAGCATATGATTTATAATAAAAGTAGCTTTGTTCCGATTGATGAAAATTTCTCACCTTTGAAAATTTTCCCTAATTTAGTGTTGAATAAGCTTTTAGGCCTTATTACACGAAGGAAATTTCGAGCGATTGGGTTGCTGCAACCAACTGCCGAAACTCTTTCCAGCAAATAGATGGGCAAGCGGGGTTGCCATAATAAACAAACTCAACTGTGCTCACAAACGCCCGACATTCGCCGAATTGGCGATTGCTAGAGCATGTAATTATAGGTAGCCTATCGCCTCAGCCACCTTTTTAAATAATAAAGATCTCGAGGTTTCCATAAATGTGGAATTTTACATTTGCTTTCGATCAGATCTATTTTCCATATCGCTATTCCATTTGAGACATTTTTTAATTCGCTCATCGTTACGATCCTCGTCGCTGAGTCTTCCGCCATCTTTGTGGGGTAGGACTAGGAAGCACTGCGATTGGCTGGCATTCCAGCAACTTGCAATGTTTTCGCGTCTGAGCGAAAAAATGTTGGAGTTGACCGTTCCCAAGGTAACCGAGGGAAGTTTCCAGGCAGGGGGTTTACGCAACTGGTTGCAGCAACCAAATCGCCCCAAATTTTCTATGCATGTATATTTTTCTATACAAAATAAGGCCTTTATGAATTTCTTAGGCTTATCCCTAAATTACTTTTTGCTGATGATGAGGCAAATAGCTTCTAACAGGTCCAGTAATATATCACGGTGGTTCAATTTGGAAGTAAAATGGGTATAGTTCTTTACAGGTGTTGGTTACTTTCCTATAATTCCCTTTTTCTTTCTAAAAAAACTGTCACTGTTTGTTATCAAAACATGGCAACAGCTGTCATCATCAAATTTTCTCAACTTTTAAAGCAAAGCTGAAAGTTTCAATACGACACAGTAGTGGGAAAACACTTTTGCTTTCATACATGCATCGATAATACTATTCAGATCTGTTATCAGATTTTCCCAATATTTCCAAATTCACCCACTTTCCAATATCCAGTCATCCGGTGTACACCCCATAACACCCTCTTCCTATTGAACTGAATACTTGACATTCGCTCGCATAATGTGCTGGATTAAAAGGATGAGTAAATAAAGCGTTTTCCTCCATCTTCCAACAGCATTTGAATAATCTGATCATTCAGGAGTGGTTGGTGATAAAAGACTGGATGCAGATTTGTCAGTGGCGGAAATACCTCAGGGCGTTTTGTCTATGATACAGTTTCGTAACATAACCGGAGCACCAATGTTCATTTGAAATTGTCCCGAGGCACTTGAATTCAGTTTAGCTTTCATATCACGTAAGAATTTTTTTTCACTTAAGTACGGGTAGCATTAGTTCTTTTTTTTTCTCCATAAGGGTATACTATTTTCAGACCTTAACCGGTTGCAGTAATCGAGGCCAAAGATGATGATCTATAGATTGGCATGGAGACTATTTTATATCCGCTTCATAAAACAAATATTGAGATGAGGTAATCCGATAATGTGAAACTAATGTAGGGACTAATGCAATGAAAGTGTCCGAAAACGATAATGAATTGTTCTGTGTAGCTTTCTTTTAAGTGACTGTGAAATTTTGATTATTTGTAATACGGCGGTGGAACTTCCACTGGAACTTTTGTGATAAAATGAAAATAAAATGAAAGCTTTTGCTTCGGTGTTCATTAGAGTGAGTTTATAGTCTGTACATTATAAAGAGACTCACTATATTTTCAGGCAAAAAAAACAAACATTATATTTGTTTGAAGAGACTAAGAGAATTTCTGATAATTAGTTTTACATATGACTTAAAAGATGCAATTTATTTATTTAAAAAGACTAAGGTATTTCTTACACTGTTTTCAATCGTGAAATGGAAAGCTATTTCTTTATGATTTTTTTTTTACCAATGTAAATTTGTTTCTTGTACAATCAGTAATGTGACATAACACGCATACTTCGTTTCTTGAAAACAACTGGTTTGTTTAAAAAAAAAAAAAAAAAAAAAAGTAGAAATTTATATAGCTATCTCATAATAGATATCCGTTCAAAGCCTATCCTTCTTTTAATTTCATATCATGTTTTAATAAGCTAAAAATCTTAACGTTGTTCACAATATATTTTAATCACGGAAGAAGTTAGTATATAAACCGATGGGGGGAAAAAATTATCCAGCTGATTAAGGTTGTTGCGGTGGTTCAGTGACGACAAATACTTAAGTAGTTTTTCTTCATACTTACCAAGAGTCCGTAATGAGCTCTAAATCACATTTTTCAGAGCTTCTTTTGTTTCTAAGAGTTCAAGTTGTTCAAATTGCATGTCACGTTACACAGAATCGATGATTTCGAATTGTTCCCTCGCTGCTTGCATTCTTTTTACTAATTCAGTTACCCTACTGCTAGTAGTGCTTCTTTTCTTTACAGTTTTTGATAAGTTATCCATTACTGACTTAACAAAGTAAAAAAATAACTTTACCTTTTAACTAGAAGATAATTCCATAACTTTAGCTTTCTTCCAAGTATTGACTTTTAGTATTCTACACATGTTAATTCATTTCCTCGTGTCCTACACATGATTATTCTACACATGTTAATTCATTTCTTAATTCGTTTCCTTCTTCCCGAACAGTACGTATCAGTGTTATGATAGCTTATTTAAGAGAGGCAGTAGCTATATAGAACAATACGGATTCATTACTTTTCACTAGTCTGGCAGTGACCCAGTTGCTTAAACACGGTTCCCATAAGAAAAGTGAAGCAGTGCCGACATTGGACAGTGCTTGCGAGGATGAAAACCTCTCCGACCGGACTGCTGTAGGACCCTGTACGATAAAAGTAGCTGGTGCATGTAAAATCTGAGGCGACTTTAATGCACTGCATGTTCAAATGCTGCCAATCCAGGTGTAGAACTCTCATCTGATATTAGTTCAAAAGTAGGAGACAAGAGAGTCTGCTTAAAGTAGGCACTCGATCCGACAATGACAAAATTATTTTTCACTCTTTGTTGCATATAAACAAATTAAAACTTTAAAACTGAGGGTTTAGATTAGTAGACTTCCTCGGTGCTTCCCGTTATCATCCATACAATGCGTGAAACAATTACTTAATATTTTGGTGCTTGGATGGCACCGCGTTACAGGAAGTGGAGAAATGAACGAATGGTTTTGATGGCTTATTTCAAAAGTTATCTCTAGGATGGGGAGGAAGGAAAATTTTGGCAAAATTAAATTTCTAATAAAGTGTGTGTTTGTCAGGCAAACAATATAACATTAAAAAATCTTTATTACTTACTTCTGTTAAATATAAAAATAAGTATATTAAGGTAATAAATATACGTTCACTGTGGTAATAACAAGTCCAATATACAATGGACTCGCACAACAACACGATTTGGCTTGCGCTAATTGGATTTTACGCGTGTTTTTCACTAGTACATATCTTAAGCTAAAACGAGAGTTTTCGCCAAATGAAAGAAGCGCCAAAATTAATTTATTCATTATTTTATGTGGGAAGTGGTTAGCTATGGAATGGTTTAAACTGTTTGAGTGATATTTATAGGTGTCTAAAATAACTGTCTATGTGCTTCAACAAGTCGTATATATACCCATATACCCTTCTCCACAACACGAAATTTTCACTTACACGAAGGTTCTTGGAACACATCTCTCGCGCATGTCAAGAGTTTACGAACCCGCTTAATGAAATATCGGTTAAAGGAATATCCCGCTTTATAGTAATACATTTACATTTTCAAAATCGCAATAATTAGACAATGTGATTCCGGATTAGGGAATATCCTGCTTATTTGAATAAATTTCCCGGGCAAATTGCCTATTCCATTAGTAGGCAGGAGAAACTGTCTACTGATTATTGATTACCCCGGTACCGGTGTAATTCCGCCGGAAGTTTTCTGAAATTTCAAAACTAATATTTTAAAATCAAAAGGTTATTTGGCAAAGTTAGGGACCACTGCACTCCCTGACGCTATGCCTATGCAGTTAAAAAACCATAAGTAGTAGAGGCGACACAAGCAAACTGCTTGCCCAAGTGAAAGGGACCAGGTTTGGCCGGCTGCCAAAAAAAAAGGGAAAAAATTAAAGGGGAGAAAAGAAATTCTGGTAGGGACGGAAAAGTATGTTTGGAATGGACGATACCGATAGGACGTCATTTTTCAACCAACAAGTGACCTTTCGGCTGTATTGATGAGTAGTCCTGTAATCTGATTGGCTGAAGGTGTATATTTTTCATCGACACGTGACTGAATTAGCCTCGGCTCAGTGTATGTTTTAATATGTTAGCATTTTCCAGTGGGAATCTGTGGAAAGATAGCTTTTTGTTGTTATGTACAGGTTCCAGAGAGTTATTGAAACATCCATAGATAGCACAATACAGAGGCATAATTATTATTTTGTTAATTTTGCGCTTATTACCAAGAGCCCAGCACAAAACATATTTTTTTAACATAGAATCGTGGATATGTCCCCGATTTTGAAACAAAACTGGGGACATTTATAATTAATGAAATAATTAACAGTAATTTAATTAAAAAACAATGCAAAAATTAAAAATTGTCCCCAATTCCTGTTTTACATTTTGGGGACAATTTGAAAAACATCCTGAAATTGGGAACTGTCCCCGGAAAATGGGGACGTTTAGTCACCTCTATGGAGAAAATGGTGTCTTTTCCACCGACACGTGACTTTTATAGTCTCGTACCCAAGGAATTGATACCGTCCATTTTCTTCAGCGATTGCAGAGTGTGTTTGCTTCTCCCTACCGAACCCCTTCTCTATTTTCACGCCTTGAAATAAATCGAAGCGACCAGTAAATCACGTGACCCGTCTCTTTCGACTGGCTAAGCAGTAGCCAGCAACGTGATCCAAAATTTCTTATTCCATCTATTTCCTTACTCCCCACTTCACTCATTTATTCCTCATTACGAATTATTTAGATATGATATTCAGGTACTACACTATTATATTTTTCTCACATTCCTTCTTGGCAAATGGTGAGTAAATAAATCATGCATGGTGAGCAGCTGAACGAAAAAGAGTTAAGTGAATCTGGGCGCAGGCTGTGTGGTAATGAATTCAGGGGCCGAAACATAAAAAATAAATAATCAATCATCGGATTAATGTTTAAACATTAATCCAGTGCATTTATTTACACGCCTCAAAGACAAAGAGGAACACGGCGAGGGAATCGTAAATCTTTAACATACGTATAATGTATAACCACATTAGAATAAACCTCTATCAGGATGCTGTCAATACGTTTTGCGTACTTCCTTACCATCTACAGAAATAGTTTGTACAATCGAAAAAGCAAACAAGATTTATGCACATAAAAAGTCTTATGTTTTATTTTAGAGGGATTTCCTCTTTTGGATATACATAAAAGAGTCATATTTTATGCATTAATGGAATATGAATATATTAATGTAGAAGGAAATTGTTGCTAAAATTGGTGTAGAGGGAATGTGAGTAATATGTATGCACGTGTAAGCAAGATTTCGGGGCAACACGATTAAAAGGAACTTTAATGCCCATCAGTGTTAGCACAAAACGTCTCAGATACAATTAAACGTTTCATTGTTCTACATTTGCATTCATAAAAATTAAAGTTTGTCCTTTCATTTCTGAATTAGCAGAAATTTTTCGAGATTTAAATCAAAAATTATGTTCAGTATTTTCTGTAAACCTGATTGAATAACCATTATTATGTAATGTATTGACTTTAATGTATCCCAGGCAATATTTTGTATTCCTGGAAATATAGTTAACTGCATTTAATTATCAATGCCGGAAAAACTTTTCATTAGCATTGTATATCCGTTCAAAAAATCATCCACATTTGAAAAACAAAATTTAAAATTGAGTTACTTTGATTTGTATCATCCACTTACACGCAGGAAAAACAATTTCTTTAATTTAAATTTTTGAACAAAGGTAAAATTAAGTTAAAATTCCAGTTTGAAAATTCACATTTAAGTAAATTGTTAAGCATTAAACAACATCTTTATGGTGTTCACTTTGATTTTGAATATGAAATAACGTATGTCATGGAATAAATTAAACATCACAGTACATCAAATGTATTTCTGGTGAAAACTTTCTAACATTTTCCTGCTTGAATTTCACATGTTGAAGTAACTATCATCGACCATTGTAGTAGGCCCTCATTATATCGCGCTTGTCGACAAACAAGAAAAATATGCGATAGATCCGATGGCACGATATATACAGGTGTGGGAGGATATGGCGAAATGTTTACTTTTGTTAACATTATACACATAAAACAATAAAATTAGCAATGTTAAATACCATAAATTAAAAAAAATAACAAACTATTAAAATCAGCGAAATTTCATCTCTTATTAATTTTATTTACAAATGCACATGTATATTCATATTTTTCGTGTAATTTTCTGCTTAAAAATAATTAGAAACATAGAAATAGCGCGATATATCCAAATGCTCGCTATATCGGGGTGTGATATCGCGAAGGATTACCGTCTAAAATGTTTTGGAAAAGAAATGATTCATTTTACAAACCTAATTACCGATGGAAATGCCAGAAATACTGGTTGAAATTATTTTATAGTAAAACTTAGTTTATAATTATCTTTTATTTTGTTTTGTTTATTTACTGAAAATTATATTAAAAATACTTAGAAATATTAAAACAAAAAATAGTCTTTATTGTTATAAGACATGAAGATAATTCAATGCTTAAAAGTGTAATTAATAATTAACAGTAGAAAATAAGAACAGTCAGTAGATAAGAAAAAAGTTAGTTGTTTTGGAAGTTCGTACACACTTTAAAAACTGCAAATACACGATGTCCGTAACAGCGTCTTTTTTATGTTTCATACAACATTTTTTTTAAACAAATTGAATGCATTCATTGATTAATGGGAACAATTCACAATCGCCACCGCAGAAAATACTTCTAAGAAACACACACAAAAGGGGGCCTTAGAAACTTTTGTATTATTTGTTGCAAAGACAATGTTCCTGAAAATTAGTCTGCCTATGGATTACACCAAAGTAAAACAAATGACCACGGAGGCCGTGAAAACTACTTTCCTGTTTGCAAAAGCAAACGTGCCCTCGATTATTCGATGCGTGCAGCGATAAGATGCATCTCCAGGAAACTGATACAATCTGTAAACAATCGCTAATTGAAAAAAAAAAAATGTTGCAAATTATCTTGTCTGGTGTTTAAAAAGAAAGTTCGGCATCCTCCAATATGTATTTCAGAATGCCGTACTGACATATCCTTGGCTTGCAGGGAATCAATGAAAGGAAACGTTTACGAAATTTTCAAACCCCAAAAACGGCTCTGTCTTTAAAATTAACAAGGATGTTTGTTGACCATTACGAAGGTACAATGGATTTCGAAATTATGTTCAGTTAATAAAACGAAGTATATTATTTTAGGATTAGTAAAAAAGGCATTTATTTGATTTTTAAGGGTATGCAATTTACAAAAAGCTTGCACCTTCAAAAAACGTTTTATCATGTTTCAACTGCAACTGTTGAATTTTACTTTTTTGATTTGAAATATAGGACACAATTTTTGATTATTGTTAATTGATTAAATGAACTCTAAAATATATCAGTGTTAAATATTAAAAAAATGTACTTTAAAGAAACTTCACGAAGTTTCTTGAAAGTACATTTCGAGGCATGATTCCTTTAAAATTTCAGCTTTCCCCTATGCGTTATTGTAAATAATGTTGTAATAACGCAAGACTGCTACACTTCAAAATATTTCTCATCCGGCAAATCTATATGAAATAATTCAATAAAACTTGATTCAGTTAAAAATGGAAATTTCGATGTAATTATTAAAAAGAATAGAAACTGATAACGTTAATAAAATTTATCCTAGAAATAAAAAAAATTATTCTTTTTTGATTCAAAAATGATGATGTGGTGCTCATTCAGAATGTACAATTTCTTACATAAATGAATGAGACAATAATTAAAGATAAAATACTATAGAGGGTTTTGAAAAATACTTTTTCAAGTTTGGTATAATATATCATTTTCAGCATAAATATTCATTGCGTTATTCCTATTTATCTTGAAATCATTAAAGTATAACTAATTAAATTACTACTTGAAGGCATAACACTTGACTGACAGTTTTGCAAAGCTTAGCCAGTTAATTTTGCTTCTTCACAAGATTACTAAATTACCTGATAATCCAATAAATGTTCTATAATTTTAAAATTTTTCGCAAATTTATGACCCACGTTTACATGTTTGTATTACAAATATAACAATTGAGTAGTTTGCTTAATATTTTTATTTCATTTAGTATTCCTCCTCAAATGAGAATTTTTTGAAGGGCTTTGAACGTCTTTCGAACTATAGTTGTGCTACTAGGGAAATAACTAGAAGAAAATATACGGCGCACTAATATGTACAAGTGTAGACAAATGCTTATACGTACGTAATAAAATGTAAGGCTACGCCGACATTGATGAAAATTAACCTATATAAACACCAGTTACAAAAAAGTAGACAACTAGACCAAAGAAAACACACACAAAAAAAGAATGCAGGCATTGAAATGCTTTTTCCTCTGTCAACAGTAATCATCGAAAGATCCATTTATGTCTATTAGCTTCGAGCCGCATCCTTCTGGTATCAAGATCGAAGCTCACAAATTACGCAATGAATGCTCAAGAACAGTTCCTCAAACAGTCCCTCAAAACAAACACCGACTGCATAAAGCCCAATGAAGCGTTCAGTCGTACGCCAACAAATGTTTGAAGTGATACAGAACCCTGTAATTTCACACACCATTTCCCGTTGTTCGATGTCACGTTTGGTGCATTATTTATCTCAGCGCGGCGTTGGCCATGATTTTCAAGAATGCAGCCAAGCCTTGCAAACACTTCCCTTTTCACCTTTGTGGCTCGACAACAAATGCTGCTGCTCTAAGTGGTCCAACGGTGGTTTTTTTGGTTTTTCTTTCAAGAGGTATTTTCTGCTTGAAATCGAGTTTAGCTTCTTTTGTTTTACCTAATGACCTGGTCCTGATTTTTTTGTTAGCTGTCAAGCTCTCAAAAATGCTCTATTTTGCCTTACAGTGACATAAATGGAAAGCACGAACCATGAATTAATCAATAATAAATATTATGAGGTATTAACAGAATATCACGTAATTGCATGTCATTTTATATTCCGCTCATTTGAAGTTATTTTAATTAAATGGATTAATACTTAATTAATTTGAATTTGTTTTAAATTAATTGATTAAAAATTGAAAGAGCGCGTTATACTGATGATATAACAAGTACATGTTTGAAAATACTATGTACAAAAATTAATTCATTTATAAGATAATTTCTGCATTTATGAAAACACCTGGTCTTTAATTAAAAAATTCAAAAGAAAAAGCTGTATAAAGATAAGCTCTTACAATAAATTTTCTATTATAATTATTTTAAAAATACTTATTTCTCTTCCTTTTGTTAAGACAAACAAAACAAATATATATTTTAATAAATGGTCATTAAAAATTAGTTTAAATTTTCTTTTGCCCTGTTATCCTACTTATTTTACAATAACTATATTTTAGTTCCATGAAAATATAAAAGAAGTAGTTGAAGCATTTAAAATTATTAAAAGCATCATACTTTTAAAACTTTAAAAATTTAAGCAATGCTCCACGGATCGTAATGGCATTTTACAAACATTCCTTTAGCAGCCGTCTATTAAAAATAAAATAATGAGCATTCAAACATTTGCGGTAAAACCATATGTCATTATCACTAAACAGCAGTTCTTCATTAATTAATTGCTATTGTATTTTTAACATATTCCAACAATGTTGAAAAGAGTTTAGTCTGTGCGTCCGTGATGCTGTGATGATGTCCGTGCGTCTGTGATTTCGGTTAGTCTGTGCGTCCGTCCGTTCTTGATCTAACTGCCGTAAATATGCATTGATTACTACTAATTATTATATTACTATTAGATTTACAGCTAAATAAGATTTATAACGAAATTTATACATATCATTTCTATGTTCTGTATCATGCAACCCATTGAAAATGGTGCATGTAGCATCTATAGTTCTTTACAGGAACACCCAAAATAGCTCCAATACATTATGCTCTGTGGGCAGTCATTCTTTAAAGCGTATTTTAGAGATATTTGGTTTATTAAAACAAAAGAAAATTAATATATACTATTAAGAATCACAAAATAAAGCTCTCCGAAAATAATATCTGTATCATTTATAGTTCTACTGAAGCATTCAAAAGAATTCCAATAAATTACGGTCCATGGCAGTTTAGCGACATTAATCCATTTCAAGCAAAATTCAGTTTGTACATAAACTATTAAAACTGTTTACTTATCCTTTAAAGAATTTAAGTAACATTTGAAGCTTTTTACAGGGTCTCACGAAATCACGTTATTAGTGATATAGAGTTTTGAGGTCATCCCCAAAACCTCGACAAGTTTGATGACGATATATCGCCAAATTTGAAGCAAGGAAGACTGATGTGTTGGAAAGTGTTTTATAATAGATGCGTTTGGCATGAATTATCTTTCTTTTTCCTTTTTACATACGCTTTTTTATGTCTGTAAGTCCCTAGTTACTCTAAGCCCAAACGCAGATATTGCACATTTATCTTTCTGCACACTAAAATCTTTCAGAAAAAAATACAGCGCACACCTGTGAGGAATGTGGAGCCGGATTTCAGGTATTTAATGAATGTTTTACCAACACATAAGAATTTTACTTATTAATAGTTCTATTTTGCTAATAGTTAATCAGATTGAAACAGAATTATAGTATGTGATATATGCATAGATTGTGTTTTTAATTTTTTAATTATATTGATTATATATTTGACTTTATTCTTGATATAAAATGTACAGCTGCGGAAAAAAGGCCCACTTGTACATTTTTCGGCCGTCGTTCGTCTCACAGCAAAGTTACAGATACCAATCGTTTACGATTGACGCACACTTTAATTTGCTATACATAAAAATTGCATAAGGGGCCATCTACATATTAAAATTCGCACCAACTTTTTTTTTCTCAATAGCTACCCCTAGATTTCACTTCATATTTCAAAAATTTAGCTCATTTTAACCCCGGACACCAATTTTCAATAAATTTGGACAGAAAATGAGTGAGTTATGAGCACCCAAAATCCCCCTCCCCCTATGTTAAAATATTTTTTCATACTTCAATTCATATCTCATATAATATTGGTAGTAAGAAGCTGATTTTTATTCGTACTATTAGAACTAAACGACCCAAACATAATTTAATGTTATTATGATTTTACTAAATGATTTTAATAAATCATTAATATGAATTATGAATTATTAAATTAATATTAAAAAAATATGAATAGCGACCTAGCCAAATTTCGATGGAAATAGATGCAGAAATTAATATTACATGGCTGTGCAAAATTTCAAATTTTTACGTTCAGTAGTTTAATTTATATTAAATAAAATGTGTTATTTTCATGAGTTAAGGGACCGTATATAAATTTATTAAGTGAAAATGTTTTGAAAATTGCATAAAATAAATGTAAATTAGATTTATTTTGTGCAAAAACACAGTAAAAGATACCAGTATTAAAAATATCAAATTTTGAAGCAAATAAATTAGAGGTTTTTACAGTTTGTTGGGGATTCTATAAAGTGTGTATTGTTGCGTCCGCTACCATATTCCCCCAAATAAAATATTTTCCAGCTATAGAATTAGATGCAGTAGATGTATGTCTTCTAATACAACGTCCTATTTCTGAAAAACTAACATCCTCAACTTTTCAGGCATCAATGTGACCTTTTTTAATATCTGAAACATTAGGTCTTTGGAATTCCCCATACTTTATCAAACATTCAAAATCACGTTTTTCTGTAAAAAAAAATTTCATCTAACTATAAATTAAAATACCGCCAAAAGTCTTAAGAATATTGCACATTGCAGGCGATAGTATTAAATGAAGAAAGTGAAAAAACAAACACAGTGATAATATTGGGTCGGCAAAAAAGTAATTGCGTTTTTTACGTGATATTCAAACAAATAAATTTTCAATCATGAAACCATTCTTTAAGTTTGACCATAGCTGAGTCGAGCAATATTCATGCTTGTAGTCAGAAGAGCAGGGAGCAGCCTCTAACTCCTGCCAACATTTCAGCTGTCTAAGAGAAACATCAAGGGAAACACTGAATAACAATTTCAAAATTACAAAGACCTTCAAAATCCTTAGCAGTCATTTTGAATTTTTCCCTTAAATCATGTGTACGAACCAAGGAAGTTATGAACTCACGGGTCATTTGGACCACAGACTAAATATTCTATTCCACCCTTGATATTCTCAGTACAAAAAACTTTAAGAGAGATGGGAACAATATTTTCCTTGAAAATAATATTAATTTCTTTTAATTCTCGCGACCGAAATAAATGAAAGGCGAAAAGTTCGGAACCTACAAATAGCGTTTTTCAATTTGCAGAAAGTCCCTTAAAAACGCGCAAAAATGAATTCGCAATATCTCCGGAAATTATCGTAGAAAATTGGTGAAAATTTATATTTAGGGTAATTTGAGGGTTTTCTTTCGTTTAATAAAGTCAAAATATGGGGTTGCTATTGAGAAAAACGAAGTTGATGCAGAATTAAATATGAAGACGGCCCTTTATGCAAATTAAATTAATAGTAAATTAAAGTACGCGTTATTTGCAAACGAATGGTATATATAACTTTGCTATACGACGAACGATGGCGAAATAAAGAGCAAGTGGGCCTTTTTTTTCCGCAGCTGTACATTACTTGTTTAGATAAAACTAGAAAAATATTTCAACTGGATTAGTTCATTAATTTTATAAATTAAATTCAATTGCGCTTCAAGTTTTAACACATTCGTGTACCTACTTTGAAAATCTACTCTTATACCAATTCCTTTAAAATAAACAAGCCTGTAAGCCTTTAAAAGTATAATATAAATGGTTTCTATTTAAAGAATTTCGCAATAACTATAACAAGCTTAGTGTTTCTATTCAAGTAGTCTACCCCCCCCCCCTTTTTCGATATATTTAATTGTCCATCTGTCAAAATTGATAGATAAGATATTAAATTGGTTGCATATCCAATAGGTATATTACCGGGACTAAAATCCCAAGTCCACTCTGAAATGTTTACAACAATTGCGTACACCTCTTTCGTCATACCTCTTAATTAAGCGATTACATGAATATGTAAATATTTTTCATATTTGTTTGTGTGTGCTGGTGATTATTCAAAACATTTAAATCTGAAGCCAAATGCTTCAATTTTTGAAATTATATTTAAAGCTAAGAGACATGTTTTTTTAAATAGAAATTAATTTGTCGTAAAAATATTTTTTTTAATCAAAAATCTCAAGAATTAACTACTGTTAAAAAAAAAAGTATTCAAACGTCAAATTTTATAACATAGTTATGCTGGCAATTTGAAATCTTAGAGAAATACTTACAATTTTATCTTAATTATCCACATTTATCTAACTTATATCGAAACTTTTTCCTAATGAAACATGAAATACAGAAGCAACAAATATCTATATCATTTATCTTTTACTAGATTAAGAAATGATACAATTACTGAGATTGTTTTTTGTGTACCACGGGTATTATTGACAGCTAAAGTACTTATTTTTTATTTATGACCTAATCCCGTTCGTGCATTTGTCATTTCTGTCAAATCTTTCAATTTTTTTTTCCTTCCTGTTACAAAAGGTTTATATTTCGTGGCTACAATCCTTTACGGGGCGACTTCGAAATGATTTATGCAGCAGAATAATGCACGAAGCGTTTCAGAGATCATTAAAGTGCATAAAATCTTCACTAAGACCGTAACTTGTATTTGTTATCGTATTCCTACTTTGTGTGTTAGATATTACAATACCAAATTGAGATAAATTCTATTTTTGTGTCTTTAATTGGGATAACTTAATTTCCGGACAATGTAAAATCGGAATTAGCTGATGATATGAATACAATATTATGTGAGTAACATAACACGAGTGCAGTTTTTAAAGTTATGGATGGGTTGTCCAATAAAAGGGATTAGGCAATAACTAAATAATTCATTGTCAGACTTTTCTTTTCGAAATGATCATGAAAGAAATGGTGTTTAAATTAAAAATCATATAGCTGTAGAAACTGACCTTAAAATTCTCTGCATGGTTAAATTAGTGCATTAATCATGAGCGTATTTTCAAACATTGCAACGAAAGTTATGCAATAAACAGTCAGACGAGTCCCGGTGTGGGCTAGACGATAAGCTCCATTCCCATAAGAACGAGGAGGTGAAGCAGCACCGGCTTGGCCAGGATTTGGAAGGGGTAACTCCTCTCTCGGCTGTAGGATCGTGTACGCTAATAGGAGCTGGTGCTTGTAAAATCTCTTCTTGGCTCCAGTATCCTCCATGTTTAGACGATACCTCTGGGGGTACAGATTTTAGGTGCTAGGTCTCTAATCTGGAATTGGTTCAAAATTAGGCGACCACTCATAGAAGGTAATGCATTGAGTGCCCCCATAATGAAATGGCCTGTAGTTCGGGGTTTAGTAGTGGTAAAGACTTGTGCAGCAAGTGCCCGCCCATTGAGGGTGTGGGGGGGAAATGAGGGGAATCAGATGATAATCATAGCTTCACGCTTGAAAGTTTCAGAACAACTTATTTTCGTATCTTTCATATGCCTATGGCAGTAACCTGTCTATCAAACAAGGGCACTAAAATACGGATGTAGATTTCCCTCCACAATTTAGAACCTCCTGAGAGAGTGGAGAGTTTATGAATATTGACACTCCTAGGGAATTTCCAGCAACAACCTAGAAAAAATATTAACCACGAATTTAGTCAAAACGTACACTTTGTGTACACGATGGTCTTTCGATGTAGGCTTCATAATAGGATGTAATACTTGATAAATGATGTATATAGTTATAACCCGGCAGGTTACAAAGAACCTGAGTAATTTTTCTGAAAAATCCACAGTCTTTCTTTCACGTCTTTATAAAGATAATACTTTAGTGAAAAGTATTAATTGATTAGTTAAGGCATCCAGAAAAATTGTTTCGAAATTGAAATGAATTCTTAAGATTTCTAGCTAGCTTCACAACACTTAAGCGATAAAAGAAAATGTTAATTAAAGATAGCCAAACAGATGGAATTAATTATATAGGAATTGAATAAAAGTCAGTTGCGATCAAAACTGTTTCCAACCATTTCCAACCATTGTATCCTTGATGATTTTTGGACTAAAATTCTCTTTCTCTTCTCCAATATTTTCTCCATTGTGATCTATCTTTCTGCTTACGAAATTTCATGTGGACCGTTCGTTTAGCAGTTATAAGTAAGTTATACATGATATCAGGGTGCGAATTGACGGGGAGGATGCCGGGGATCGTCCCCGGCTGAAGAATGTAATATCCCTGCCTAGAGAAATATTAATTGATCCCTGCCAGGGATACTATTTATCCCCTGATGAAGAAATGTTAAACTGTTGAAGGAAGGCTTGGGATTGAAGACAAGAAGTCAAAATTGAAGGAGTATTTTATCGTTTGTTACTATACTCTAAGGCGATTGCCTTAAAATTTCGTCTGTTTTCTAAGCTAAAAACCCTCAAAGGTGGCTTCCAATACAGGTAAATAGTATATAGCTTGTGTATCTGTGATTCCATAGAACAATCGAAGAACTTTGTTTGAATAAGTCAGTTCCCACACGTGTCGGCGATCGCATTTGTTATGTAATATCATGTGCGTGATATTACGTAACAAATGCAATCGTATTACACCTACCCTCCTTTTTCTTTTCAAGTGTCCCACCCTAGAGAATGTTTTCTTTCAAATGTCCCCCCCCCCCCTGTAGAAAATGTTCAGTTCGCACCCTGCATCATATTTGAATTTATCTCGTAATAATTATACTGTAATTGTTTCACACATTACAAAAAAAGCTAGAACTAGTATATGATACATAGAATGCATTTTTATGTGAATTCCTTATTTTCGCAATACACTCAGGAATTTTAAGAGCTTTTCTTATTGATATATATCATTTTTATTTTTAAAAAATGTAAAGAAATACACTACGTATGCATGTAATTTTATGGATCTCATTTGAGGTTTGAGGAAATTTTTGCCCTGCATTCTTTGTCAGAGAGATTAACCCTTTGAGGCGCAACCCTTTCCCAATGCTGGAAAAAGGGCAGCCGTTGCCATCGCTGGACTTAACTACCAGCAAGATGGCGGAAGATCGAAACGTTCATCGCGTGCCACAGATCTAGAGACCCTTTTTTGACGACAGCTGGCTGTGCGTGAGCACGGCCGGCTGTCGTCAAAAAAGGGTCTCTAGATCTGTGGCACGCGATGAACGTTTCGATCTTCCGCCATCTTGCTGGTAGTTAAGTCCAGCGATGGCAACGGCTGCCCTTTTTCCAGCATTGGGCAATCTATCCAGCTGTTCTCGCGTTCTTCCATTTTTCAGCAGATGTCAGTGCTGTTAAAAATAATCGTGATCATTCTTTTATGGGAAATGACGTGCTAAAAAAGTAAAGGGTTCTCGTGGAGCTATGTCGCCCGCAACTATTTTTATAGAAATCCAATCTATTCTTCGTGACTGGCAACAGTCAAAATGTTAGAGTTGAGTGTTCCCAGAGCGGGATCACTGCGCCTTAAAGGGTTAACAAAATATACAACAGTGATGGAATTATTGTGATATCTTTGAAGTGTATTTTTTAGGTTATAATTGAATTAAATATAACTAGCGTAAATTTTGACACTCCTTCGAAACAAACTTTTTATGAAGGAACACTAACTTAAAAAAGCTTGACCTATTGGTACATCGTCGTTTTTACTACGCAAGCGAATTCTAAGCTTTACTTCAGTAAAAGGTTTTACTATGATATATGTAATACTATATTTTTATTCTGTGTCGTAGGCTCATTCATGATCAAGAAAAATCAAGTTGGATAAATATATGCAGAAATAGGAGTCATTTTATAGAATAATTCATTATACATTTTTGACTAGTGCCCTCTCTAGCATACATAAAATTAAGAAGATTTTAATGTCTAAATATCCTACCTGGCAAATGTGACAAGAGAAAATTAAGAGACTCGTATGTTAACCCTAAAATATCGTTCGCTTTGAACTAAATAAGGATGTAAATGTATATTCTTAAATCCAATACAGAAAATTTATCTTCATGTATGTATGTATTCCCCTTAACCGGATGAAAACGTTTTCATACCCTAATACAACAGTGACCGACATGTGGCCCAGATGTGCTAGTCACACTTAGGTCCATGGCATTCCTGAGATGTCACATTTGTGTTGCTGCTACGTGGCTATGTCCTTCTGTGATAATAGCTCTTTCTATGGCAACACACTAAAATCTACAAATAAATGACAGTGTCACATTGGAACTTAAGTGTAGACTATATGATAACCTCTGCTAAATTTTTACTTATAATGAGACCTGAATGTGACAAAGAGTTTTTACAGCCCAAGTGATACTGTGTCACCAATTTCACCTTCGTGCTTTTGGAGTAACTGACAGTGGCGGCCCGTGGTCAAAACTGTTAGTGCAGCCGGAAGCATATAAGCTCCCCCCACCTTCCTCCCCACAGGAATGGAAAATCTTTGTTACTGAATTCGAAAACGGATTAAGCCCTCACCGAGGAAAAGAAATTTCATAAAACATGCAAGAGATCCTATTTTACTTCCATGAAATTTACATAAATTTCAATCAGCCGCTCTTATCCTCAAAATTGCATTAATCCGTGTCTGATTCGAAGTTTCCTTAGAATTTTCTTTTGTAACGATAACTTCAGAAGGAAAGAAAAAAAAAAGAAAACTTACTTATTTTTTATAAGTCAAATCAATCCTCCTTTCGTTTAAACTTGCGAATCGGTCAATGATGTCCTCATAAAAAGGCGTTGTTTTAATTCAGATATCAATAATTTTAAAAGCTCTTTAAAATTTCCCATGTTTAAAGAATTTTCTCGCTCGCCATGTCCTCTAAATACCAGTTCTTGCTTACTTAAAAACAATACTGCTTTAATGGGTAATTGTCCATTCATTAGCGTCTATCCAGGCTTACCTTCTTGATAAATTCAGCAATATAAAGTCGAGAGTTTTCCGAACATATATTCTCCGTACCCCTCCCTCACTTCTCGAGCCAATCAGTCAGTCGAATTCACTGCAGCCGTCGTTTGAAAATATTTCATCGGCTGTACTTAGCTACTAACTCCCTATGCCGGAGAGACTGCTTACAAACTCGTTGCCATGGCAACGGTGCTGCCAATTTCTTGATCGACTATGAGGGCTGTACCGGGGCCACGCGAGATCAAGCAAGTTTCCTTTAGAGGTAAGGAAAGGTAGAGGAAACTTGCTATTGTTATCTCGCGTGGCCCCGGCTGTACCAAGACTCACAGTTAAATTGCGAGAAGATTAAAGGGCTTTTTTTCTGAATGAGCGACCCGGCAGTTACTACAACACGTTGTTTTTTGTTTTTGTTTTAGATTTTTTTAAATTTATCATAGAAATTCCATCATTCTAATCTAATTTTAAAAAGTTAGTAGAATAAATTATTTTAAAGTATTTGTTGATAATTTCAAGTGCAGCCGGCTGTACTTGCTGTATCCCACGAGCCGCCACTGGTAACTGTTGAAGAATATTTCATAAATATAAGCCCTTCTTCAACTGTCACTCCAAAACTCTCGAGTTATAACCCAAAAATACACAAAGTTTAATCACTATCAAAATTACTCTTTCACTAGAATTTATTTTTAAAATGTTAATAATTTTAATACATGCAATTTTTAAACCGCCCTCGTAAGTAATATGTAGAAAATTTTCAGCATTTCCCCTACGGTCTCATCAATTAATTGGGTGTTCAGCGCTGAGTTTATTTTCCGCAGCATTTCATCAATTAGTCATTCGGGTTTCCCTGTGTCTGGGGCAGGAGGTAAAAAAACCAGGTCACTAAGATCCAAGACCGGTCCAAGTGAAATGTTAAACCCTCACTTGAAGGAAATCGGAACTTCCCGTAAATTCCTCCGTACTACGAGGATCTATCAACAAACTCACGTTTTCAGAGCTTCTCTTTGACGTAATTTCTTTACTTTAGTCAACTGATATTGATAGGATTCATTTATCTATTTTGGTTAAAATAATGCAACACTTTTCATTACATTTTGCATTTACTTGCTAACATTTTTCATTATATTTATTTTTTGCAAATTAAATTTATCAAATATTAAAGAAATTGAGAGTAAACGTATAAGAATATTTAATTTTTATCACAAGTAGATTTAAAATAAAGCAATGCACTAAAAAAAATAGCTATTAACAACAATAAAAACAACATGCTTCTTGTTTTCTTTTTATAACTACATAAATGCAGTATTAAGACACATTCTAGCTAAATATTTATTTAAAATACTATCACTATGATTTGCATTCAAGTAAATGTAATCTATCTTAATTCTGAAACGGATCTACATTTAAATATAAATATAAGCATGAATGAAAGAACAAACAACTAGTTATTGTTGCTGCTGTTTTTACTTAAAGTAAATCATGATAATGTAAAACAATGGCTGAAATAATCAACTTATTTTCTCTTTATATGAGTTATTTAAGAACCATTCTGAGAAGATTGCTGAAATGCTCATTGAATTTTCTGCATTATTACTAATGCTTATAATTTATGTGTCTTCAATAAGATTGCTATTTCGCAAGAGACTGATACATCTTGCGGCAGCTTCACAGTTTTCTATATTCTAGTAAGTTACAAATCGTAAATTTTTAGTTTTAAATCCACTATTTTTATTAACTTAACAATTTTTGCCCCTGAAAAGGAACTTTTGTGTGCGTGCGTTTTGTATTTATTTATGCATTTTTGTAGTGATCGTAATTACATTGGAGCGTACATTTTTTAAGTTTTTATTAAAGTGTTAATCTAGTATATTTGAAAACATTCTATTTATACATGGTACTTCAACACCCTAAGATCTATGTATTAATTAATCTAACATTATTATACCATTTTATATTCATTTTGAGCTTTCTCTATTCAGATAGTTTACTTCAGATAATTTATATTTTACATATTTTATTCTAATTCAATTGTGTTAATTGCACAATATGGGTAGTTTATAAACTCGCTTATTAAAAATAAGTGCGGGCGCAAATTTCAAATGGAACCAGTTCGTGACTGTCACAAATGTGTCTTTCACGCTGCAAACGGTAATGTTCGTTTGTGATATTCTATCGTTTTCTGTAACTGATAGTACTTGATGATAACCTTAATAACATTTTTCGTGTAAGTCGAGATGTTACCTGTCTAATCATCATCCGGCTACCGGTCCCCCCTTGATGACACCACTTAACTGCTGAAGCCGAAATGTAGGGCAGGATGTAACCAATGTGAATTCTTAGAGGCCTTTGATAGGGGACTGTAATTCAGTAAGTAGAAGTACTACTGTATAATGCCAAGGTAATGCTTTGAAATATGGGCTATATTTCCGATTATTCCTTCTTAAATAACAGAATATGTTATGCTATGTTAATAAAACCGCTTTGAGGGGTGGCAAAATTTTCGATAAATATTGAAGGTGGCTTAGTAATCTTTGGGAATTTCAAGGAAATTTTTGATTTCAGAAACAATGAACCACTGGATAAATATATAATTTTTTTTAATCTTTGTTTATATTTTTTTTAAATTGCATGATGAGAAAAGGTCACTTTACAGGCAAAATATTTTTAATGACGATACGGAAACTTGCGACTTTATTATTATTAAAAAGAAAAAAATGTGATGTTATCCCATTTATACCTATTGTCCCTTTTTTGAGACTGCATTTTTGCAATCAGTCGAAAACGTTATTTATTTTTCTTAACCTTTTTTCTGAAGTATTTAACCTCAACTCCACAAAATATTTTAACATGACCAAGTAGGATGTTGACATTTCAATTTTTATACATAATGATTTTAAAGAAATCACCCCTTGTTCAAGAAGTTGATGTCAAAAATTTATCTATTATTCCTGGTATTAGCAAAAATGGAAAAAGTTGCAAAATTATCTGGGCACAAATGGGTTAAGATTTGTGTGTAACAATTGTATGTTATCCTCATATTAAATTAAATACTGATAGACAAAAATATAATTTTAGCTACAACATTTTAGATTTTCTGTTTTTAAAAACTATTTAATATGACGCTATTTATATTCAATGATATATATATATGGGGGGGGGTTCCTTTTTAAACATTTGGTGGTCGGTTATTTATAATGAAATCCTAAATCAGCTTTTCCAGCATGTTTTTATTTATTTTAAGGTTTCAGTAGTTTACTTTAAGGTTTTCAATCCCTTTTTTTTGGAGCCCCAAAAATGGCTTTATAAATGGAAGACTGGAAAAGATACGCAACGTCAGCCGACCTTTAAACCTGTTCAATTCACCAAGAGCACAAGAGCTTGAAATCTTTGAGAGTAAGTAAGTATTCTTTATTGTTTACACTAGGATCATTAACACTTACAGAAAGAGCAAAAAATAACTCGACATTTTTTATGTCCGTAAGAGTGGAAAGATAAAGAATAAAAAACGTTTGAAATTTGCGCTTTGGTTCAAGTATAAAAGGACTATGCGTAAAACAATTGAGGATGCAAGAGAATCAATAATTGGGCCAATGATATTTCTTTTTATACCATCTAAAATCTGAGTTTTGCTCAAAAGAATAAATAAAACATTTATGTGGGAAATTGAAAACAACTATGTCGTTCACCGTGTGTTTTCAGTTGTAGGTTTCATAATTTCATAAATACTTCATCTATATATTCCACTTTCCCCGTACATTTAATGCAAAATCCTTCAGCTTATGAAACATTTAAGGTGATAACTAGACTTATAGCACGATTACTCCAAGTAATCCTTAAGCAACAATCACAGACCAGTCACGAGTAATAGTTGTGACAGCGATGCTTTATTTAGTTTGATTGTTTTATTCTCGTGACGGTAACCGAGAAAAAAATGTGAGCCGAATAGGGAAAAAATATGAGGTGCTGCCTCCTATCTTGAATATTCAGAATCTCTTCCAGGGATTCCTGCCGAGAGATACGAACCCAGATCAACTGGTTGTTCGTAGACTGCATTTGCGCTACGCCATTCAACCTTGAAAAATATCTTTTAAAAGTTAAAGGAATACAAACAGTAGACTTGAAAACTGAAATTTAAGGACATACTTTAGAGAAAATGTACATTTATTATTAAATTAAGCTATGTAAATAGTTTTTCTTATCAAATATTATTTTCTAGGAGTCTGAGTGTTTTTATTTATCTACTTGTTATATATAAATTTTGGTAATTTTTTCAACCTTTGGTAGGTTTTATACATTATTTAGAAATATATTTTCCAAATCATGAATTTCAGCAACTTTATAAATTATGATGATATAATAATTTTTGGATTAAAATTTTTTTTTTTCATTTTTTCCTCTTGAGTCTCTTTCAAAATTTTTTTTCTAGCAATCAGAGTGTTATTGTTTTTTAAAATTCATTCTTAAAAAAAAGGTTTACAGCGCCTGTTACAAATGCATTTTCAAATTTATAAGAAATCAGTAATTTATATTCTTTCAAATCAATTCAAACAAGTCTCCGATATTTACCCCCAACAAGATGTCATCGTATTTTATCGTTATTATTTCGGAAATTGCAAGTTAAAATGTGTAACAATCGAGTCAGATTTAAAAGTCACATAAACGGTCTCTGTGGTGTCACTTTAGAGTCACAAGAATGAGCGGTCAGATTGCGACGCCACAGTAACGTCACTTAGTGACTTAAAGAAGACTATTCTGTGACACTCGGTGACTGCCGTGACGTCACAGCGGTTTTGTGAGCATCTGTGTTATTTGGGTGTGTATTTTCTGCACATACCTTTATTGTAAATCAAATAACGAATTTATGCATGGTGGATTTAAAATTTTTGACTAAATATTTCTTTTAAGACTGCAGTAACCAATTAAATTGTGATAAAATACATCTGCCTGCTAGGTAAATTAAATGCATTCCAGATACATAAGGAATTATATATTTAATAAGAATTTTAGATTAAAATAACTGTCTCATAACAGTTTTATTTCGAATTATCTGCTCATATATATATATAGTTCGTTTCAAGGACGGTAAGTAGATTTCTGGATTGCTTCAAACAAGTAGTTACTGGCAGCCAAATGACACCCTTTACCAGTAAAGGGAGTCAGGAAACTTTTAGTATCTATGAAACAAAATTATTGTTTTTTATTAACAATATTTCATTTGCATACATTTTAAATAGTAAATAGGGAATTTTTATCTGAAAGATTTATCATAGATTAGGCCATTGTATGAAACTAGTTTGAAAATAAAGATATAAGAATACGATTATTTAGCTGGTAGCAGAACTAACGAAAATCTCTTTTGGATCAAACAAAACGTCACTTATGTACTACCTAATCTTTGTTCTAAATTATTGTATTTCCCTGACAGAAAAAAAATGGCCATAGCGTTGTAGGTTGACAGTAAATTTCTCAGAAGTTTCGTTTGCATGCAAAGAATTGCCTGCGAAAGTTCAAAGAGTAGTGATTTATATGTCATCAAGTACATTCTTCAAGAAATAAATCTATTGAACTCACCTTCATCTGACCCGTCCGGACAATCGGACCTCCCATCCCGTACCTGAGATTTTTCTATACATATGTGTGGTGCCGTCCTGCATGGGAACTGCCGGCTGAGGTCGCAGGACGAATTTTTGGAAGTACCTGCTAGAAATAAAAGATTTTCATTAGATACATGAAGTTGTTTTTTAAATTTTAACAATAAAAACTTATTCTACTTGAAATAGATCTGTAACATCACTACAGCATTTATATTTTAACCTCATCGGCATAAATTTAAAGAACTTTTTTTTTCATTGATAAATCAAACAAGATTCTCGCAACTTAACGTCTCTTGCACATATAGAAAATTATGCTCTTAATTTTAATCAGCAATTTATACTTCATATATTTAAATTCAAATACTTATGAAAAAGTTTGTGAGATAACACACAGATAGAAGGCAAATATCACTAAATGCTATCTAAAAAAACGCATTTGTTCTTCAAATTTAAAGAAAAAATCATGTTCCTCCTGGTAATTCTTTAATTTATTGTGGTTTTAATCATAAATAATTAAAATAGCTACAGATCACATTAAAGTATTGCATTTTATTACAGTATAACATTGCAATCGAATTAAATTCTTAATTTCAGTAACCGGAAACCGATATATTACCACTTTTTACCTCGAAACTTATTACAACCTTTATTTTAGTAGCACTTGAATTTTTTACACTAATGCCTCGAGATCATGTACTTAAATTTAAGAATAGGTATCATCTAAATGGCTATAACTCACAAAACGGTTCCTGTTTTTCCGACAATACAGGTCGCTGCCTATGCAAACGTATATCCGCAGGTGCTTCTTTACTTTGTGTTCTGAACTCATTGGAAAAAAAGCAAAATCTTGCAACACATGGGGGTAAATGCAAAATAACTATATAATAGTATGGAAAATACGAAAGTTTTTAAAGAGCTAGTACGTTAAGGCTGAATTTGTGCGTGTTTCATACTTATAACATTTATTTTTATTTTTATTATTCCGAGTTTAAGAAATTTAGAAATAAAAACTCTCGTTGGATTGTTGAGTTTAACTGATTAAGTATCAATAATGGATTATGCTACTATGGTTACTGTAATGTTAAAAATAGAAAATGAAATGAGTTATTTATTTAAGTGAGATATTATGATATGTGTTGAATGTAGTTTTTTATTAATGGAAATAAATTTCTTTTTACAAGCAAAAATCATAAATGCCCCCTACACCCTCCCCAAAAAAAGCTTTATGTAATAAGAGTACATTTAAGATCATTTTCTTACTATTATGACACATATACTTTTATTTTGATACAGGATCAAGATAAATATTGCTTCGAGGTAATTGCATTGCCAAAAATATTTCAAAAACTTTAGTTTTATGTATGCTATTTCATAAACCAACAGCAATCGCCATCAGGCGGATGTTCGACATGTTTTCCGTTACGTCATGATGCTTCTCTTTGCAAAGAAGTTACCGTAAAAGCATGTCTCTACAACAACGTACTCCCAGAGAACTTTCCCTTTCGGTGTTCATTTTCTTCATCTTCGTGGGACAAGTGTAACAAACAAAAGTAAAACAAGAAAAAATGCAAATAAACAATAGTTTCTCCCTTCCGAAGTACCCTGAGAAAGTGCAAGTTAGTCTTGATCTCTCCTACAATTACTTGTTACCTTTTGTTCAAAGCTGCATTGCGTAGGCTTCAAAAAGAAATAAAAGCTTAAATCTCGAGTTCATACGTAAGTGAACAAGCCTTAATCGGATCTCCCCATGGAAGTTTTCACCCGCAATATTCCTCCTTTCTTTTTACCGAGTTTTCCTTCTGTTTATTTTTTGAATTCTCGGGAAGAAAAAGAGAGTCAAAAAGTTTTAACTGGATTTATTCTCCTTTTTTGTGAGAAAGTGAAAGAAATCGTTTTACACGCGAACTGTGATTTAACAGGGATTTCGTAGACAGCTTGGAACGGTATTTGTACAAGATCAAGTTATTTGGACTGAAGATGTATGCGATTTTATGGGACAGCCGGTTCTTTTCTTTCTTTCTTTTTTTTTTAACGATATTACCCCATGTTGAGTTGAAAATATCACTGAACATTTGCAAATAGTATTAACATCAGTAGAACTAACTGGTTTGAGTGGTTCGCTATGACACATATAAGAATATTTCATGATAGAATGATTTATCTACTAACAGTATAGATTGATTTTACTTTACATTTGATTTATTCTAGCATTGATAAATGACTGCAGACTAAAATATGTGCATAAATATTTCTTATGATTCGTTTTCAAAGCGATTGTTGTTATTATTTAATGCTTAATTTAAATGATTTTCTTAGTGAATGCGTGTTGCTTAATTTGAAGGATATCATGATACGCAATATTTGCATTTTATTTTCTGATCATGAAACTCCAGAGTATATTATATAAGAGATTATTTCACACGTTAATATGTACTATTCTCAAATAAAGTTTGATTACACATTTGCGAAATACGGTATTTTTATCTGATGTTAGTTTTAACAGAAAACAGATCTTTTATTTATAAATTGCAGGTAACTTTCTCGGGAGTGACCAACCTCGGTTCCCTGATAGTCGGTCGTTAAGAGAAGTGGTCGCTCAAAGAAGTATAAACATTTGATAGGCAAGAAAAAAAAAGCTAAAAAATATTGTTTGCTTTGTTATTTATGAACTTACATACTAATACATAAGTAATTATACAAACATATTTTTTATTCCAATTTTAATAAAATATTGAAAATTTTCGGATTATTCCATTCTTTTTTCCTCTTTCCGATAGTACTTCTCATTCAACTTTATTTTTTAAATCGGACAAACGAGCATTTATCATGGTGTTTTTCATGCATTCTAAATTTGCCCTAGTAAAATCTATCCGCTTTAAAATTTGCATTTTGTATTTTTCCACAACCAAAAGTAACCGTCAACTTCCTGTCCGAATTTTTTTTTCGTGTAACTCGATCACATCAATGCGTTGCTCCAACAGTAAAATCACTCGTTTCTTAAACATATCTCTTCTCTAACTTACAAGATGAATTACAAGGAATAATTTTCAACTATGCAAATTATTTAACTCGAAATAGGCGCAAAATTAAAACTTATTTAAGTGGGGGGGGAAATATCAGTAATAGTTAAATAATTTATTTTCTTGTTTAAGTTATTTAATTTAGTAAAATTTCTTTTCATTTAATTACTTTGTTATTTTTTCTCAGCTCATATAAAGCCATTCTCTTTCTTATTTATTGGTCTTTTTTTCTTTCTTTTAACTTGTATTGTGCTGTTGTCTTTTCAATAAAAAAAAACAAGTAATGAACTTGTTACTTTTTTCACACTTACCCACGTTACATACTACCGAGCGAGAATGAAAAGGGGTGAATAGCACATTGAATATATTAAAATTCACTTTATTAAAATTGTTTTCTTAGTCTCAGGCGAAAATGTTGATAATGATATCTGATTTATCAATCAGTGAAATGATTTTTACATCTTAACTTTCGAATTAATCAATTAATTACTCAATTACGTCATTTTAATTAGTTCTTTTGTGTGTGTGTGTGTGTGCATGCAAGTTATAAATAAAATATAAACCTTACATTTCATTTAACCTTATATGAAATAAGACATAAACTAAACAAACATCTATATTTCTCAGAAATTTTTTGAACATTTTATTTGCCTTCTTTGATTATACTTGAGAAGCTAACATTTAGATTATATTTAAAAAATAAAATCCCGCCATATTTTATGATTATAAAGAATTATCACTTACTGTTTGCAACATAATATATTTATTTAAACAACAGTTTTGGTTTCAGAAAATAACATTGAACTATGTATTAAGTTGTACAGAATTTGCAATTTCACTGAGAAACATTATATGCCTTTTTGGAATTTGAAATGAAAATATAAAATATAAAATTAATTATTTTCATTTTTAATTTTCAATGGTAATAAAACTTCTGTACAATACGAAACTTATTCCAATACTTCGTAATAATACCAATACAAGTTAATATTTTATCATGGTTTCTTCTGAAAATTCAAACTTAAACTGAGAATTATTTTCTCTAATTAATAATATAAATTATGCAGAACTTCGAAGTGCGTAAATCGGGGACATGGAAGGAGGAGCTAAGTTCATTCTAGAAAGTTTTAAGCCACTTTATAATGATTATATTTAAAGCACTGTACTACGGTTTTGGGTTCAACACCCGGCGGTCGGGGTTCGATCCCTGACTGGGCGTGGTTGTCATTTGTCCGTCCCTTTATAGGGGGCGACGTTGGTCCACCTACTGTGTGCCCCCATAATAGAGTGGCGAACAATTCCGGCCCGTTGTGGCCAAAGCTTTCCAAGGTAGCTGCCGGCCATTGAAAAAATAATAATAATGATTATATTTTTATTTCAACAGTAGCAGATGCAGACCTCTTATACTTTTATCACCTAGAAACACCCAAAGATCCCTTCCAGTTTCACCAATTAGAGCAATTTCATTGATATAAATGAAATTAGAGCATCTTAAATGATACAAAAAGGAATAGTCCTTTTATTTCAATTAGTAGTCAAATATTGCATAAGTTTTCAAGGTATGTAGCGTATAGTTAAAAAAAAGCAATATAAATAATCTTCGCGTGAAAAAAAATTTAAAAAACAAATCTCAAACTTTTTGAAATTCAGACTATTTACGGAATTAAATAATAATGCTATCATATAACGAACAGCAAACCGCCTTCTACCGAACCGAGTGTTCATTGTGACCTATTTCTGGTCAATGAAGTAATGCAGCTTCCAGTCACATAAATTGTGACCTTGTCTTCAATCGTTTAAATATTTTGTGTTGTTCTGTGCTGCGATATTTTTCTTTCAGATTCCGTTTTCTTTAACTATCCATGTAAACGATTTAAGCAGAATGATACTAGGAGCACAGAAAAGTTGTTTGCATTTATGATGATAATAGTATTAAGCTAAGTCAATGTCAGTCGATCAAGGTTACTGTGAGTTGCCTTTTGAACTAATTTAGCCAATGATAGGGTGAAAGTATATTCTGCTTACATGTGCAATCGTTTTATATAATGAAATATTTCTGTAACCGTATTCAGGGCCAGCGAAGAACGCCACCCAAGTTAGTTACGCCACCCAAGGCGGTGGTGGTGATATGGGGATACCACAGCCTTTTACACCTAGCATATTTTTAATGGAAAGAATTTAAAAATTACAACAAATATTTTCTAAAACTATCAGGAGTAAAGGTTATTTAAAAACAAAAATTTATGAGAGTCAGAACTTTTTGTAAGTTGGAATAAAAGACCGTCGGTTCTATTTCAAAGAAATATTTTGTTGGATCAACTAAAGTTTTGTTAATTCAACTAAATATTTTATTAATGTAACAAACCTTTTGGTTAAAACCAATAAAATTACTCGGTTGAAATACGTTGAACCAAATTTTAGTGAATCAACAAAATTTTGTTCAATTTAACAAAACATTTCTTCCCGTGTGTATGCGTACAATCATTAAACATGACATTTTGGGCAAATCATCACGAATTTATCCAGACTTTAGATGTTATTGAAAATGTTAGAAAGTAGAATTGTGTGCATAATTCTACTTTATGTGGCAATGTGGTCATGCTCAACTTAGCTGGGAGTTGTATTCTCTCAAGATTTCTTGGGTCTCTTCAGCTATGCTTAAAAGAACGGAAGTCAACTGTTGAAATTTTTAGAAGTAAATCTCTATCAATGAACTTTCTGCAGAATTATCATAATAATCTATTACATAAATGTGAAAGTTTGATTGTTTGTGCGGGAGCTCCTATCACATCATTTTACCGATTGGCTTGAAATTTTGCACAGACATGTATAACAGATTTTGTTTTCACACAGGTAGTTACGATTATATTTTAGGGAAATATTCATTCCCTACCGTGCGAAGAACGGGCATGCAGCTAGTAAATTATAAAAAATGTATTTGTGTTATACATAAATTAAAAGTATGAATCATACAGCTAAAATATTTTAAACTATTTTGTCAAATTTATTGGTTTGTTTTTGATATCTAAGTAAGTTAATAGTTTAAAAATATATATTAAGATGACTATTATGAGTTTTAACCTGTTTGCTTTTATGCATGCAAAGAAGAAACAGTTGATATCCGCTTTCTCTACTGATTAATATTCGCTTTATGTCGACCTTTCAGCTTAATTCTATTATTGCACCTTCAATGATAGAAGGGAAAATGTTGAGGGGTTGATTGAAATTTGACAAATTTTCCAGTACCCGCCGCTCTTAGCAAATGTCCAGGTTGTCAACTCAGTTGTGTTCTCCATAATTACATATTATTTATATTTTCTCCAATTGCCTTTCACTTAGCATCCCACACATCCCTATTGCCTTCATTTCAATTTTTAAAAAAATTGTTCATTCAATAGTATTTATAAGTCTTATTTAAAATGTTAAGTTTTCTACTATAAGACACATAAATACTAGTCAACATTTTAAAAGCAAAATACTCAAGAAAAAACTTGTCTTCCAAATCCAAAGTGTTTTCATGAAGTTTCAAAGCTTTTATTGCATGAGCATGCATGAAAATACATAATTATAAAACTTTTAGGAAAAAAACACTGTGTGTGATTCTAACATTTTTTCATGTGCGTTGGTTATTATTTTGGGATTCATCTTGTGATGTGGTTATGTTGGGATTCATGTTGTGATGTTGGTGTAGTTGTGATGTGGTTCAATAGGTTAATAACTAAGGCTATAGTCGGATATTTTCAAGCTTCATATATTATCTACAAATAAGTATGTTTTGCTTCAACTGAATTCATACTCAAAACTTCATAAAAAATACTACTTAACATGCAAAACATCATACTATAGTTATTAATATCATTAAAATTTAACCACAAATAAAAAATAATGATGAAAACATTTAATCTACGATAACTGATAGTTTTTTGGATCCAGTTTTCTTCATATAATTTGTTTAATCATTTTCGTAACAATAAATGTTGTTACGAATAATTGTTGTCCAATTGTTACGAACAATTGGACATAGAAAATTACCCACTACGAAACGTGCTCATTCTTTTGGTGATTTTCAGAATTGATTCACAAGTTTCTGTCATTGAATAATAGGATGGCAAATGATAATATGAATCATCTCTATGATATGAAAACGTACTTTTCTATCTTCGTTACATCAGCTTTATTAATAGTATAGGGGAGGTAGACATAAAATGGGTTAATGGGATCAGTGAAATATAATTTCATGTTAATGTTGGTGTGAATGTCTGATAATGTGTAAATTATCTTCATTTTATTTTGCATTTACTTAAATTTAATGTGCATGATTTCTAGATTTTTAAAAAACATTTCTTTGTCGTTACTAAAATAATTTAGTTAATTTTTACTATAGGCTTTTATTACTTTTATATTTCATAATAATTTAATAAATGTTTTAAACATCTTATAATTAAACTTGGTCATCAAGAATTTAATTGCACTATATTTTATGCTTAGCAATTAAAATATTATCTTTATATCTATAATTTAATAATCAGATACCGTTTGTAAAAATAAATAAATAAATAAAATAATTGATTTTAGAATTTCATATAGGGCTATGAAATGTGATTTGATGCTTTTAAATATTAAAATTTCTATTCTACTGTCTTATGCAATTTTTGCACAGCTTTAAAACAACATATAATTCAAAATACTCTTTCTTAGTCGTAAGTAACTTTATTCGATATCAGTTACAATGCTTTTAAAAATTTCCTACATTTTATACGTAAAATATAATTAGTATAGGCACACCATCAAATTCCCTAGGAATAACAATTTCAGTTTCCTTCCTCCCTGGTAATACTGGCAAGATGTGCATGTCAACAAAAGCAAATAAGAAAAAATCAGACTCAACATTAAAATAAAATTATTTTCATTTATTTAATTTTTTGTTGTCTTTGTCGTTATGTACGGAATATACCATTTCATTAAATCGTTGTTATTTACAATCACCATTATTCGGTGATTATTTTGTTTTGCTTCATGCACAGAACAAAATTTGAATTAGTATGATTCGAAACAAATACCTTTTAAACAGGTTGAAAATTAATATAATAAATGATTACAAATAAGTCAGGCATCAGTCTTTTTTCTGTGATGTGGTATTTAGAAATATCATAAGAAGTTGTAAATTGCATGAAGAAAAACTTTCAAACACCTTTCACTAAAAGAAACTGGTACAAATTTTATTACTATGCAATATTACAAAATGATAAGTTTCTTAATCACTATTTTCAAAACGACAACGAGATAATCACGCCTCATCAGTCTAATGTTTTCACTCAATCACTTGCTTCAGATTCAAAGTCAAAAGGGTAAAGCAATCAGCTAGAATATGCGCAGACAGTTAAAAAATGTTCAGTTTTTCTTCGTGCTAATATTAGCAGAAAAAGCCATTGAACATCCATAGAAATAGGTTTATAATGTCTAATCGGTGATCTTGGTTGCCTGTTTGTAGCCTAATATCATATTAAATGACTATCTACTCTAGTTACTTGTTTAGGAATTTCTACTTTAAAACAATAATTCATGATTGTTCAAAGACAGCAATCTAATAAGTAATCTAACAATTTTCATCAAGTTCAAATAATTTTATTTGAAATTGTAGAAAAATGAAGTTAAATAAATATACATATAAACTTTAAATCATATACAGAATTTAATAAATAATACTGAATTTAATCTTAATATACCCAAAGTTTTATTGCATTAAAAAAGTTGTTGTAAGATAATGCTGACGATACAATATCCATATTTTTATTTATTTATTAATTGGCTCTAGAAAACATTTAACAGAAATTTTTATTCAAATTTTTACCCTTACTCCTTACTTGTATTTGGATAATTGTGATTTCAAGTATTCCAAACTCGTATATTCACTTTAGAAACGCGTTTAAGATATCTAACAAAACTATTTAATTCTCAGCTTTGCGAATAGTTTAAAATGATAAATGTGCATTTTATGATGACTCTGTCCAGTACCAATAACGCTCATATCTCATTTTTTAAAATGTAGGTTCCAATATTTTTACAAGTTTCTAAGATTGCTGTGATCATTCATTTATATTGTTTGTTCCTTTGTCCTTATTTTCTGGAAGATAAATTATGGAAAATTTGAGCTCAATGAATACTTCAATAAATCCTAGCTTGTAATTCTTTTTTTTTTAACTATCTCGTACATTTTTTGGTACATTTTTACAAGGAGATTGTCAAGCTTCTAAGATTGCTGTGATCATTCATTTATATATTTTGTTTCTTTTTCATTATTTTCTGGAAGATAAATTATGAAAAATCAGAGCTCAATGAATATTTCAATAAAGCCTAGCTTGTAACATTTTTTTCTTACTATCTCGTACTATCTCGTACATTTTTACAGGGAGATCAATCTTCTAAGATTGCTGTGTTCATTCATTTATATAGTTTGTTTCTTTTTCGTTATTTTCTGGACGATAAATTATTAAAAATCAGGGCTCAATGAATACTTCATTAAATGCTAGCTTGTAACTCTTTTTTTTTTTTAACTATCTCGTACATTTTTACAAAGAGATTGTCAAGCTTCTAAGATTGCTGTGATCATTCATTTATATCGTTGTTTTTTTTTTCATTATTTTCTGGACGATAAATTATGAAAAATCAGAGCTCAATGAATACTTCAATAAATCCTAGCTTGTAACTCTTTTTTTTTACTATCTCGTACTGCCGGAAATCGTTCAATTATCTACCACAGATCTAAAGCAACACACAAAAAATTGCCCGGCATTCTTTTTGCACAGTTCAATGCGTCCGCCATACAGTATTTTACTATTGAAGAAAGCGAAAGTCGATCTGCTATCAACCCCCGCAAACATTTCCCACGGAAAACAAAACAATAAGAGAGAGAGGTTCATAGTAAATCCTCAATGCCATTACTGGAGGAATGATTGTTGTTCGCTAGAAAAAAAGATTTTTCTTTCTTGCTTCTCCCCCAAATACCGCTTCAGTGTCACAGGGCTCGAGAGAAGAGCTAACCTCAATACGGTAGTTCAAGAGATGAATAGGGAAGAGAAGAGAAAAGCGTTTTGCGCATTTTTGGTATTAACCTCTTTCCACCTTTTCTTGTTCACGTTTTGTCGTGTGTGTCTAGGAAGTCACGGACCTGAAATTCGATGTTGGTGCTTAGCATATAAAGTGATCGAATGGTGATTTTTGTTATGGGTACTTTTCATTTGCATGAACGTGTCCGACTTTGTTTTAGGACTTTGTGTCAGTACACGGAAAATAGATGTTTTGTTGGCTTGGACAAAATTTTTTTTGGTTCAACAAAAAAGCGGTCGGCGCTATTTCAACCGAATATTTTTGTAGGTTTTAACTAAACTTTTGTTAAATTAACAAAAATTTTGTTAATTCAATGAAATTATTCAGTTGAAAAAACGTCAACCAAATCTTCGTTGAATCAGCAAAACATTTTATTCAGTGTAGATGCTGCACTTCTTCTTCTTTATTTATTTATTATTGATACTGTCTGATATATTTTAGTAAAAACCAATGCATAGCTATACCTCATTTTTACCTATCACTTCTATCAAAGTTCTAAAATTGTCTTATTCGGAAATTTTTCACTTTGGAGGGGCTTTCAACTGGGTTTCCCAAGTTTCCTTAACTTTTGATTCTCTAAAGGATTATTTGTTCGATTTGAAGTAAGTTTATTTAAAAGTACTGATTGTTCAACAAATAATGTGAATTTTGTCCCAGTAATATAAAAATTCAAAATATAAATTCCACATATAGTTACAGTGAAGATATTATTTTTCTTTTTGGAATTTATATTCGTTCTTTTATTACGAATATATCATTATATAAAAGACTAAGATATGATACTGCACTACTGCAACTGCTTCAATCTTTGGTGAACTAAACAACCATTTATCAGTATAGAGCATCTAGTGCAACGAATACTTTAAATAAATTATAATAAACACGTAAAATTAATGAATATATCAAACAATTATAGACTATTAAGAAGATTTAAAGTAAAAGAGTAAGCAAGTAAACCGAATTTTAATCTCTTTAGTTTAATTTTAAGTTAATTTAAAACAGATATGTTTTAAACAATAGAATTTTAAATATCGAAGTTTTAAAACTGAAATACTTATTTTGAAATAAAGTTTTTTTAATAATATATTTAGTAACTTTATACTAAAATTATTTTTCTTTCGGAATAAATCGGAGAATTTAAAGTCCTTGTAACACATTCAAATTCAACATTTGCACGTCACATCAGCGTTTTAGTATAACAGGTAGGCGATATATACGTGATTTCAACAAAAGTATGGGATTTCTCCTATTTATATTCAGAAAGCGGAATAAAATAGTTCAAAGTGGGAAGTTACAAAAACCTTCTCTTACTTTCCATTTACTTTTTTCTTCTTCACCTTTCATGCAAAAGATACACGATTTCAATATCAATAGATTTTCAACAAAAATGCAATTTTCCAAAGATATTGAAGAATCAGCAGATACGTATTTTTTGAAATCCTCAATGCATATTCTAAAATGTGCATTTGAAAAATATGAAAAGCATTGACTAAATACATATTTTATATGGTTCATTCTTATCTCATACGGTACGTTACTTTCTTTAGAGATTTTTAAGTTTAGTGCACTGTGGTAAAAATTTTATAAGTAAAATATTAAAATTTAGTTCGCTTATGTCGGTAACAATACAATCTTTTTCTATTTTGCCTCTTTACGTAAGCTTTCAAAACTTTATTCTGTGCAGGTTTATCTGAGTAATTCCTATCCCAACATGCATTACTTAAATATATTTTGGGCGTTTATAGATAAAGGGGACAGAAAAAATATAACTTTAGTAAAAAAATTATATAAACCAAGCATCTTTGTCAGAAGTTTTACATTCTGACTACTGCACACTTTTTGTTTAAATTCATAAAATGCGTTAATTATACGAATTAAATTATTGTAGAAAAGCTTAAACTTACTTTTCCGTACAAAAAGATAATTTTTTATCTCATTGTAGGTTTAAATTATGCTTCAAATATCACTAAGGCTTAAACGGCTGAAGATGTATAAATTTTTGTTTTACTATAAAGCACGCAAAAAAAAGGAGAAAAAAAGAAAGCGCCTCTGAAAGCTCCGCTTAAATGCGTGTAATTAGGAACATGTATTTAACTAAGTCTCTCACTGTGTTCACCAATTCATTTTATTGCTATAAATTTATCAAATAATTAATTTGGTTATCACTGCAATTTATTTGACGACGATGATCGAAAGTTTTGAATGAGGCTGTTACATTAAAAACTGACCTGACAGCAGTCAGAACCATTTACCCATGTTTTCGTGACCAAACCAATTTTCCTTTCTGAAAAATCTTAAATCATCCGTGAAAACGCATTTTATTAATGTGTTTTCCAAGAAAATGAAACACTGTATCATTTGGTGAAGGTTTGCCAATTCTAGTGTGACAACTGATATTTATTTATTGTATTTGAAATACGATTTTGACTTAATCGGCTGTCATTGTTATTTAAAGCATACTTCGCTTATCACCATCTTATCCTTTAAGACCACCGCAGTTAGAAACAAAAAGAAATTGCAAAATAGGTTAAGTTCTAAAGAGCGAACGTTTTGGGAATCCTGTTCAGCCAGTTGTCAAGAAAGCCCGTAAATGGCAGAAGCAATTAAATACATATGACAAATGAAACGCGAAAAACTAGTCACCATTTAAAAAAATTGTTCTTATCCCTTTAGCAGTAGTATTTGAGAATAGAGGAATGAATATCCAAATGTTAACGGCATTTTTGCTAGAGGATTTACTATTCTGTAGGTTTATATCTGATAAAATACAATATACTAACCAAAATGACCTTTCTTTTTTTTCTGACACATTTACGAATTTTGAAATCAATCATAAAGTTAGCGTCAAATAATTATTAAACTCAGATAGCCTATAAAAGAAAAGTAGATTCAAGAAGATAACGTTGTTATCCTATTTTCTGGCACAAAGTTTTAAAATGATACAATGGAAATGCTGTCCCTTGTGCCTTTGTAATGACATAGAGCAGATAGAGCTGATTTTATGATTTTTTTCCAACATTCTGAAGGGTATCCAAGTACTTTATCACTGTGGCACCAAATAAAGTAATGGATGATCCATTGGAAAAATTTTACTAAACATACATTCTCTCAAAAATTATTTGAGCGTAAGTCAAATTTCCTACGTTGCTTTACATATATAATGTGTAATTCTTCATAAAAAGAAGCTCAAGTATTATGTAACAACACCTTCTCACGTTTTTTCAAAATCAAATTATTTATTCAAAATACTAAAATCGGAAACAGCGCTTTCACTCGCATATTTTTTTGAGTGGATTAAATTTCTCAGTCTCTATGGCCGGGATTAAGTACCATGCTTATAGTAACTTTTAATCGGTCATCACCAAATCAGAAAGTGAGGACGTTGTTTCTCTTCATACTCTGGTGTCAACCAACAAATGATTATAAAATAACCCAAAAAAGATCTTAAAGAGCCCAGATTTTAAAAAAACGTATAACTTACAACATTCTTTAAAAATTTTAACATTAATGTATCAAATTTTTTCTCAGTTCTCAAAATAATTATAAAAAAATTGTAGATAATCAGCTCTCTGCTGTTTGGGACAACACGAGGAATGAAAATCTTCGTGCTACACAAATTGCTAAATGCTTTGTCATTGAAAGCAAACTGCTCCGTACTTTGTCATAAGATGCCCTGATTCTGAATCAACCTTCACGCTGCTGAACGAAAAACGCGGGAATGTTCGTAAAATAAAATTTGACTTGGTGGAAAATAAACCTTTTTGAAGAGGTGAAATATATAAATGATGCATTTTCCAAAAAGTTTTGACTGTGTAGAGAAGAAGAAGCGCCTGATTAATCGAATATATCAAAATAAATATTTTTTATTTTAAAGTAATATACAAGCGGTTTAAAATAAGTAAATGAAAAATTCCAGAATATTTAGTAAAACTTCTTAAATGCTTTGTATAAATTTTATTCCATTCATTTTCTTAAAAAGAAATTCCATGTTTTAACACAAATAATATTTTATTCTTATTTATTTAATATAAACAAAACTATCACAAGTCTACACTAACTAGACGTATGTTGTTTAATGAAAAAAAAAATACCACTTAACGTGCAGGAATATTTAAAACAAATAAATATTAGTAATGATCTCTTACTTATTTATTGACTTTTATGAAATTGTGAGTGTTTCAGAAGACTAAATTCATATTTTAAAATATTAATAATGTTAAATATAAAAGGAAGAGTAATATAGGTAAATATAAGTGTTTTTAGTGTAAAATATGGCACTAGACTTTATCTATTGATAAGTTAATTATAAACCATAAGTCCAAGAGCAAAATGAACAGCTCGTTGAACAATATTAAAGTACGTATCTGTATTTAATTTAGAAAACAAAGAAAGAAAAAAGCCTGGTAGCTTTTCAAAATTGCGTAACATTTTATATTTTATTCTTTAGCATCTAATAACAAAATCTATCATCACTGTATATATGTTTCAAACAGTGACATCTTGATTTCATGGAACTATTAAGCATGTCCTATGAGAAAATGGTTCAGTGATGGCTTGTAATGAGAGCTATTGCCACATTCAATGCATGCATTATTCTGCTAATGATCATTATGACTTCACTATACATTCACAAAGATGATGCTACTTATTCAGGGATTATGCAAGAGAAAAAACTATTAATTCTATAGTCGTTATCTTCTAAAACTAGAATGATATCATTAAACAAATCTGTTTCTTTTCTTCAACAAATTTCAATGCAAGGCATTTCTTTTCTTTCGCCTTTATTCTAGTTACAAATATAGTTTTAAAATACCATGAAACTGGAAAAAAAAACTTTCGTAGTGTTTGAAAAGCATATTTTTTTAACAGCTCTAAACTTAAAATGCTGTAGTAAATAGGTATTGAAACGCAAAACTTTAAATCAAGTGATATAGCATGTCCGAAACAAAAATAATCATTTGTCTAATAGCATATAACGGAAATATTTAACACCCACAATGCAATTATTTCATGACAAGAACGTTTTATTTTGGTAAAAAGAGGCAGCAAACCTTGCTCGTATTATGCGTTCAGCTGACAGTTCGCAAATCAAATTCATTTTTGAAAAGCAAAGGCGTATTAATTATGTTTTTGCTCGCTAAAGGTAGGATTTAGATCGTGCTAATTAAAATCAACCTTGGGTGTGTCTTCTATATAAAACCTACGCCTCCAATGTTTCTTGAAGGCAACTGGAACGTAACAGAAATTTTGAACCACTTAGTTACGTCAAGCATTTTAAATGATAGTTAGTTATATTATCTGTGAAGTTAAGCGTAATGTATTGTTTGTTCTGGAGTTCAAGGGTATTTATCTTTGAGTAACATGTATTTTTTTTAATTTAACATGTATAGTTGACACTTAGGGGCTTAGATAGAAAAAGTATATCAGCTTTTGCTTCAAATTCAATGTTTTGTTATAGTTTAATGGAAACAACAAGATGCATCTTTAAATAAAAAAGTTAGTGCTCTCGATTTAGTTAGATATTGTATTTAATCTCAATTTATGTTCAATCTGGTGTTTTTCTGTTGCTAGTGTGCATTATTTGGTGATCTGATTTATAAAATTTATGCCTAATTATGTTCGAGTGGATAAGACACTGAATATGGTATATGGATGAAGTGATAAGGTCCCGGACTCGCGTTCATATAATGGTCTGGAGTTTTTGGCGGTTTTCTCCAGATGTAACGTCAACACGTTTATGAGCCCCTAAAAAATCTCCTTAGGCAGATGTCTCTCTTGTGGGCTTTCTATAGCACAAAATATTAAATTAAGTAGTACAATTTGAATGACACATTTAAGTATAAAATATTTTTAACCGTCTTCTAATTTAAATTAGCAAATTTTAAATAATGTGGTTTAACAAAGGAGCTAATACCTCGACATTGGATCACGATCCTGCTATTATAAAAACGCGGTGAATCAACAGTTGAATTCTGTAAGTGATTCCGACTGAAGATAAATTCAATTGTTGACGAATCCAAAAAAGGTATAAAGAGGAAACAAGTAAGGTGGATAAAATTGAAAAAGTAATAATAATATTAATAATATGAATACGTATCTATAATTTCAGTATCATCTACAAGGTTAATTTGAGAGCAGTTTCGATATTTGCCACCAATGGCAGCTTTCATTCTCTAGTGAATCTTTGGCTATTTGCGCAAGCGAATGAACACTAATCATTCCCCACTATGGTTACGATTAAAACGGTTTTCCTCAATAGTAGACTGGCGTATTTAGAACCGCAAGATATTCCATCGCCACATGGTTTCAGGTATCCAAGTTGTGACTTAATTTGAAATATCAGTAACCTATGCTTCCAGTGACTTGCATTTGAAAAAATTCCAGTATGGACATCACTTTTCTGCTGAAGAAGACTGCAAACAACGGTGACACTCTGGATTCTTTCTCAGGCGGCAGACTTGTATGACACTGAACCACAAAAACTTATCCCAGAGTATGACAAGTGTTACAGTTCAAGTTATTCATATAGTGAGAAGTAGCTCAAATATGGCTGTATCATTTGCAATAAAATTTTCCAGTTGATAATGTTTTGTTCTTTTTTATTGGCTGTGGGAAACACACTTTCCGGACAACTGTCGTATGCAGGGTTTCCCTTAAAGTATACGACAAACTTTTATGGTAGTTAGGGAACATAAAAAGGATTCAGAATCACGTAGCAATGTGGAATCAAAAACATTGCTTTAGAACACAATCATTCCATAAAAGGGGGCAACAGCATTTCTTTGACACCAAACGATGAACGATTCGATCGACCGCCATGTTGTGGTAGTTAAATTGAGCGATGGCAACAGCATTCCTTTTTTTCAGCATTGAGTCTATCCAGTTTTTCTTCTATATCAATGTATTTCCATCGTATTCTCCAGTTCTCAGAAGATGCCAGTGCTGTTAAAAATAATCCTGGTAATTTTACAAATAATCGGCAATTTTTACGGGAAATGATGTGCTAAAGAGTAAAGGATTCTCGTGTAACAACGTCACCTTCAAGTATTTTTACAGAAAACAAATTTATTCATCCTGACTGGCAACAGACAGTCAAACGTCAGAGTTCTTAGTCCTCACGTTGAGGACACCGCGCGTTAAAATGTTAAATAAATAAAAACAGAAAGCATTTATTTGAAATTCATGAGTACGAATAGTATTTCATTTTTAATGCTGTAATTGTTGGAAAATAAACCATTTTTAAAAAAATAAAACTTGGTTAAATAAGTCAACTAACACTTCAACACACTTCGCGATGTTATTATTAACGGACATGAAAACAATATTTTCGATCCCACACTGATATATGATTTGGAATCCTCTCCTGCCTCTCTTAAATTTTGGCACTCATTTTTTTGTGACACCTTTTATTTGCATATACATACATTTATATATTGATATTTATTTCAACAAAATGTATTAATGAAGCGAATAAATTAAGGGAAAATGAAGGTCTGAAAAATAAATTCAAAAATATGATTTCTCTGATATGCAGCCGTCAGCATATTCTTTTACGTAATCTTAAGCTATATTGGTACTAAATGTGATTCATGAAGTATTCATAGGGATGGTGTGTAAGGATTATGCCAAAATTCTGCCAGCCATATGGATGTCTTGTTTAGATGAAATGCTAAATGTTGCTCGCTGAGTGTTTCACTTATCTACGAATATTCATTTTTTTTTTTTACAATTTTGCAATAATTCGTACTATTTCTCGTGTAAATTCTATGTGAAATTTAAATTTATTATTTTAGTCTAACACACACTTTATCTTAACGATAACAGTTTTCTATTCCAGTATTTTAAAAATGAAACACAAATAACTGGATGCACTACATTTCTGTTTCTGAGCGAGAATGCTTTTAAGTTACTATGAATTTTAATAGAACCCAATCTTTGATAGGCATAAAAAATGGAACTAAAGTCAACTTATAGAATTGAGGAGAATATTTTTGTGGCATTGCTTATTACATTAGTTACAAAGTAAGAAAAAATTAAGTTCTAATCCCCATGATCGTGTGAGCTTGAGCTCGTTAGACTAGGCAAAAACAGCAGAGTTGAATAAATTATAAGTGAAAATTAATGTTCTTGCTTCAGTTTTCCTCAACTGCACAAAAATATTTTTTAACGCTACTTAAAATTGATTTTAAATGAGAGCGATTTTTTTAATAATCTGAGATTTAAAATCCCATTGTTATATTTATCATGCTATATTCAGTTTTTATGCCAGTTAAGAAACTATTTTTTAATTAAAAAAATCGTATAAGTATTTTTATTTTTTGCTCAGCTTATGCTTGGTAAAAAGAAATCTATAATTTTGTTATTTTCCAGTCTATTTATTAACTATTAATTATTAAACCAGAGAAAAACTTTAAATTTTCTCTTGTACACGTTTTTCTACGCCTTTTAATCTTATTTAAAGTCACTGAAGTATAATTTTTTGGATAGAGCTCATTAACTGAACTTTAGTTACGTAAATTTATAACTACATTATAAAAAAGTTTTATGCTTTAAAAATTGAGAATGCATAAGCTTTACTTTGATATTTTTTGATTAACATAATTTGAAATTATTTTTGAGAAATCGGTAATATGCTTCTAAATCATTTTTCATTAGTTTAAATATATCTTTTAAGTAAATATTTCAAATTTTATTTTAATAACAAAATTTTTATCATATTTTTAAGATACTTTAAAATACCTTCTTTCACATTGATCTTTGGAAGCTTTGCATATATATACAAAATGCCTGGACGCTACTAAGAATTAATAATACATGTTATTTCTCAAAATATTCAGTACTTTAAAAAATAACAATACTGCAAAATACGCAAGTCAACAGTTAAAAACCTCTTAAATTGAAATTCTCTTAAATGTTTATTATCGATGCGTTTAGTAAGAATTATCTTTCTTGTACATTTGTTATCTTTTCGCCCAGGTTTGAATCTACCTCTTGTCAAACCACTTCAGATAGAAAGAAAGCTTAATCATATAATAATTTCATGCCTTTTAGGAGAAAACCATTCTTTGAAAATTTATTATTTTTGTTTTAAAATTAGCGCAACTGCATATTTATGAGATACGTATAAATGAATATACAGTATAGAACCCCCTGTCGTTCACCCTCGACTAGTCTGTCACTCCGGCTGATTTGACCGCCCTCGAGCCGAAATTTGCCCCGACTCGTCGGTGATTCAACACGCACAATACATATATATGTACAGTAAATTCATACAGTTTTTCACTTTTACAGTAATAATAATAACTTTCGTGAGGTTTATTGTAATGTTTTCATTGTAGAGAACAATGCGTACAGTCTGAGTTCAAAGATTGCTTATTACTTTCCGAACATGTACCACGTAAGGAAAGTATTGTAATCATGAAAAAATTCGTCTTCGATATTTGGTGTATTTACACGTTTTGGGGTCTTCTGAATTCATTTATGCTATTTTTACGAGATGTATGTGTGTGTGTGTGTGTGAACACGATAGCTCCTAAACGCGACATTCGATTGAGCTCAAATTGGGTACATATTTTATAAACCTCCGTCGCAAGACCGGTATTGATTTGGGTGTGTATAGGACTTATAGTTTTTCTACAGGGCTACGACAAAGATTTCTTTTACATTATGGCCTATGGGAGGAAATTCTTGAAAGTGCGCTAGCGTTTAAACGGTACATTCGATTGAGCTTAAATTGGGTATACATCTTATAAACCACCATCGTAAGACCAGTATTGATTTTGATGTGCATAGGACTTATAGTTTTTCTACAGGGCTACGACAAAGATTTCTTTTACATTACGGCATAGGGGGAGAAATTATTGAAAGTGCGCTAGCATTGAAACGACGCATTTGATTGAGCTTCAGTTTGTTACATATGTTTGAATTATTCATCGATTAAAATTTATTTAAATGCTTAGTAATGATCTTAATCGTAAGTGTTCGGAAAGTCGAGTGGAGTCACTCCAGATTTTTTTTACTGTAAAATCTTATTTTTCTTCATTTTCTGATAATCCGAAGTCCCATAGAGGACGGATTAGAGGGAGTACTGCTATATTTATTTTGGAAATATGTTTCAGCTTATGCTACTGTCAATCGATAACTGAATTTTAGAAAACGATATGTTTTATTTTTATGAAATCAGGCGATAGACTACATAAAAAATGTAATAACTAAAACATCGACAGAGAACCTCCAAGAAAACTAATAAGCAGCACTCCCTAAAAGTAAATCTTTCAAATTAAGTCATGCTTTATCGTAACCTGTACTTTATGCCATTCACAATTTCACCCGAATGCATAGTTTAATTGGCTTATTTTAAAATGTTCAATTAATTGTCCTCATGAATATATGTGTCGAAAATACTTGGGGTGATTTCGCTTTTCTTCATATTTATGTAGATTTTTTAGATGAAAACTAACCGACATACATCACATGAACTTAAAAATAAAGAAAACGAAAATCTGATTGAATCTACATTTATGGTAGGTAAAAACTAGTTTTAGTGTCATGCTTGTAAGAAGTTCGCATGTTTTAAAAATCAATGTTCTAAATCAAGGCATAAAAAGACAACTAAATAGTCTAGGTTGTTTCGGAAAATTTCGCTCTTAATATTAATATTTTATGAAATCAAGGAACTACTACTTTCCTCAAGTTTTTATCCTATAATTTATTGCAAAACTAATAAAGTAGTAATTGAATGTAATATTAGTATTACTAGAAAAGAGACTAAAAATCTTAAAGGCTCTATGTATTGAAAATTAGTAAAGTATTTTTATAATCTTTACTAACGCGACAAAAGTAACTAGCTTTCCAGGTGTTATTTTCCTTTATCATGGTTATCTTCTGTAATTTTTTACATATGTATAATCTTTGAGATTTTATAATGATACTATTTATTTCAACTTTTATGCTTTATCAGCTTATTTTATGAATTTAAGATTGAACCTCTGCATGAACTTTGAATTTGAAGTTTTCAGTGGTTTTCATTTAATGCATCGTGAATCTACGTTAGAATTCAAGGTATCTAGTATCTACTAATATTCATATATATTTATTATTCAATAAAATTATACAAAGTAATGTGTGTATAAGCTTAATTTAAACCTAATGTATTCAATTAAATTTAGGTTATGATTAACTTCTAATGCAACCTATTAAACCTGAAATATATTTTAATGCACGAAAAGAGAACTTTTCAATTGAAATAGCAATAAAGCATGTAAATTATATGCTTAAAATTCAAGACATACCTTCATGATGTCCTACACAAAATTTCCTAATTTTCTGAACAATAGTTTGGTCTGTAGACAATTTTAAAATAGGGTCGTTTAATTTCGGACACCCAGTATTTTAATTCACGAAAAGAAAAACTTTTTAATTCAGCCTTGAAAATAAAATTATAACAGATAAAGTTAAGGCACTTAAAATACTAATTATTTTATGGAGACTAACAGTTTAAAATGAAATTACATGACTTATAAAACTAAAAAATTTAGTTCTGAGTTATTTTTAAAAAATATTAAGAAACAGCAGTGAAAATATATATTGCTGAAAATAATTGCCAAAAATATAAAACAAAACTTAAATACATATTTTGAATCATGTATTTACCTTCTTCTTATTGTTATCTACATTTTATTCATTGAAAGATTTAAATTTTATTTGAAGATGAATTTTATGCCTGATACAGTCAACAATTTATATACAAGTAAGGGGGCAAAAAGCTATCAAGTTTTTCATTTCAATTTTTAGTCGAGTGCCATTAAATATTTGAAAATACTTTAAAATATTGCTTTGTTTAAAGTGTAATACTTTTAACATTTTAATGATGCTTTGTCACATTAAAAGGAAATGTAGTGCATTAAAAAGTAATTTACGAAGAACATTTTGTAAAACTGGAAAAAACGACAACTGTTGATAAAATCCCTGAAAAGATACAAATATTTCACATACTTTGCTCCGTCAAAACCTAACAAAAGTAAATACTTCAATTATTTATTGTTGAATAAAAAGTATAAACAAACTATTTTTTTCTCCTTTTTAAAGGATAATGGGTACTTTTACATAAATTTATGATTTTTCTTTCTAACAAAAGATAGCATTATGTCCAAGAGTCATTACCATGTCAAAAATGAAACATACTAAATTATAAAAGTAGGTTAGGGGATTTTTTTAGTCTTTACATGCAATTTTTAAATCTAGTCTGGAAATAACTCTGAAAAATCCCCTTACACGTAAAACACTTAAAACACGTTCTTCAATTACTGTAGACAATTTCCCATCAGATCAATACGCATTACTTAAAACCATTATATTCTTCTTGGCCATAAGAAAAGCTGCTTAAGTCCTCGTCACCGGCATAAATAGCTACTTTTACAACAATGCCATCAAAGGTGTGGAGGAACGAGCCGGACAAAAGAAGAGAAAGTTCTGCCGGTAGAACAAAGCTACTGGACTGAGGAAGTGTGGCTATTAATACACCGGTCCAAGCTTCCACTGGGCATTGTAAATTGCACGGCAATTCTTGTAAGACTAATGGCATTTGTTACAGAGTAAAAGGAAGCAGACATCCTTTCAGTGGCAAATAAGCCTCTGTTTTTTTCACATTAAATTGCTGTTAGGGTAGGATTCAGCGATTCTGATTGCCGGATTAGTTTAGAAGTTGATAGAGACCTTCTTCATCATTGAATGTAAGAGTTGGATTAAGTTAATTTCCTTCTAAACACTTTACTAAAATATAGTCTTAAACATTAACACTTCAACGTTACTCGCTGCTAGTTAGCATTGCAAATAATATAAGCCAGAGTCAGCTAATACTGACAGAATTTTATTTTGTAAAGTTTAATAGCTTGATCGTTGCATATAGTTTAATTAATTTAATTTGCTGTACAGTTGAGCCTGCTTAATGGAATATCAATTAAAAGAATATCCTGCTTAATGTGATAAATTTTCGATGTACAATACTGAATTAAATTGCCAATATATGATTCCAGATAATGGAATATCCCGCTCATTAGAATTTTATTTTTTTTATTTTATTATTTTTTTTCCAAATTGGGATATTCCATTTAGTGGGCTCTCCTTTACTTCACTTTCAACAAGTATTTAAAAAGTACAGTACGTAGAATAAACGTACATACAATAGCTGTAGCTGTAACTTTTCATATTTGTCTTATGTTTAATGAATATTTCGTTAGTGAACTTCGTGTGCTGTAAATTCTATGGCATTCATAGAGAGAAAAATGCAATTATTGAAAATTACTTTTTAAATTATTTTTCATTGATTCTCTTTAAGTAACACGTAAATTATTGGATCCGTAGAAGAAACTAATTTTCAGAACGCTATTGCTTTATATATAAGACTTGATAAAAATTATTACAGAAAGGTAGTACCATCAAAATAGACAATCAACGATTTTTAATTTAATAAAAATATTTTAATACTTCCTGCTTATATTTTTATAATACTTTACAGTCTAATAATCTCACACAAAAATAATTGAATTAATTTTCTAACAAAACTTAATTTTTTCTTCTAGGCTGAAATGCTTCAATTTTTCACAATTCATGTCCTTTACTATTTGTATATTTATTAACCATTACAATTTGCTTTCATTTAAGCAGAAAATTAGTTCCAACATATGCAATTAAAGAACTAAATTTAGCTTCATAGCTGCTTTTCGTAAAGCTGGCGTGAAAATTTCGCAACTGATTTCTATAAATAAATTCAAGTAGGATTCACGTCAAATTGATTGTTATAAACTTTAATCTCTTAAGTTATTTGCTTTCTTTCTTTTTTCTTTTTCTTGTTTGTTGATTTATTATTTTAAAAAACTTAATTTCTTCTAAAGAATTATTTACATGTTATACTATAGTATAATACTCAAGTTTTTAGAACTGGTTGAGCTGCAGGATTTAAACTGCATTATGAATGTTTTCACATTACTACGTTGTTATCTTTTAAAGTTTTATTTTAAAGAATATATTAACAAGATCTGTTTGAAACAACTATCGTGTTAAAGCTTCATATTTATTAGACTCGTATTATTTAACTCCTTTAACATTGAACTTTTCCATGTTTGATGTAGGAAACATATTTTTAAAGTACCTTATACTAAATTTCACAATTTTTAGGAGCATGAATTTACTCAGACTTAACCATGAAAATTTCCACAAGTATTAATTTATTTAGTATAGTATTTGCTAAAAGACAGTTTACATAGCATTTTATAAACAAGTTAAAGTCAAAAGCTATTTGAGTTTCCTTCTTTCCCATGATATAGTTTCGGAGAATAAAATAAATAATTTCTTTTTATCTAATCTTATTCATGCAATCCATCATTCACTGAACCAAATAATAAATAAAGACGACAGTAAGTATTTTCACCCTGATAACTCAACCTATTTGCACATTCAAAATTGAACACCAAAATGTCTTTCTTTGTGGTTATATGCATATCATATGAACTAAAATGCTGTCAAATTATAAATTTATACAGCATTTGTAATTCCATTTCTTCATTAAAAAAAGCATTTAATTGACATCAAGCAGTACTTTCAATTAAAAACTGTTATGTAATGTAATAAACTACCAATAATTTATGCAACATCGTTTTCAAGTTAAGATTAATTATTCTATAAATATTCAAAACTAATTCTAATTAAACAACTTATGACAGACTTCACTTTGTATCACGATATGTAAAATGATTTAATCATATGAGAACTTTCACAATCAGAAAAGTACAAAATACATCTAGTCATTGTATTTATACCCAAGAAATTTTTATATACTGTTTCATACTTACGACTTCTACATATTAAAAGACAGAAATCAAATTTTGGAAATTCAATGGCGATCTTATTTTTTTAATTGATATTTGAAATCAGCGTGTATACAAAAAAGAAATCATAAATAAAACAAAATACAAATTTTTACACATTTTTTCAAATAGTTTATTAGTTACAAACTATTGAAAAAATAACACCTCAAAGAGAAAAATTTTAGTCTTTAAACCATAACTTTAAAATTACTGAAGGCATTTAATTATATTTCAAAATATAATTTATAAAATCCCAAAAAAACGACGACGATTATTTTTTTACTACAGCGGACTCTTGGCTTACTCGAGAGACGCGTTCCAACAATCTTCGCGTAGGTGAAATTTTCTCGTTATAAGGTAGGGTAATGTATATACAGGGTATCCAAAAAGGTGGTAATCGGCTTTAATTCTTTATCTATTAGATATAAGGGGGCAGTGTAAATTTATAAAACGTTCAAAATAGGGTCGGAAATAAGACACTTAAGAAAAAATTCCTCTTTTCGTTTATTTTCAAAAAGTTTCGCTTTTTTAATTTGTATACGACCCCGTACAAAATCATTGCCAGTTAGTAAAATGTGGACCATACACTAATAAGGTGATGTACCAAATTTGATCATTTCATCATACAATGTCTAAGAGATATCTTTAAAGAAAGATGACCGAGGACTACACAGGATTTTGAATATAAATGTTTATTGCTAGAGTGGAAAAAAAGATTTTCTTTCGGAATTTCTGTACGACCCCTGAAATGCAATCATTCGAAGCGATTTTTTTTCCTTCGAGAGCCATTAAAAAGTGGTTTAAGTAGTCTTTATATTTATCTTCATGTCTCTGACACTTTTTAAGTTATAGTTCTCAAATTTTGTTAGTCACCTCATAAGTGTATGGGGCAGATTTTACTGATTGGGAATAGCTTTGTACGGAGGTCGTATAAATCTTTAAAATGTAACTTTTTGAAAGTTAACGAGGGGAATATTTTCTTAATGAAGTCTTATTTACGATGTTATTTTGAACATTTGTTTTCAATTTACACTGCCCAATTATCTCTAACACAGAAAGAATTAGCCCGTTCTCGCCTTTTTGGTACACCCTGTATGTTCGACTTTTTGAAACAATCACATACACAATAATTTTAGACACTTATAAACTCCTCCTCTGACTGTTTTAAACTGTTCCCTAACTATGCATTACCGTTTCTCGCATAAAGCAATGAATAAATGAATGATGGTCTTCTTACTGCTTGCGAAAAATTTCGTGTTTTAGTAGGCGAGGAATAATATCTATTCGTGTAAGATAGATCGCGTAGTAGCGTGAGTCCATTGCATACTTGTTTTTCCTATTAGTTACGAATTATTAAATCATACGAATTATTAAAAATTTCAAAAATAAGGAATAAGAACGCGTACAAATTTTATTTTCACTGAATCAGTGTACTTCAAAATTCCTGAAAATAAATTCTTTATAGTTTTATTTGGCCTTAGCTTTTATTTATATTTTTAGCTTTCAAACTATAAGCTAGCAATACTGAAAGCGAACCTTATGAGACCGTGTATTAGATTCTACCAATACGCGCATTGCCCTGTTCAGTTTTCCAGTAACAGACCTAAACACTGATATTGTGCCCATTCGAAAACTGAAATTTCATATCTGAAGTCATTTAAGGCAAAAAAAGCTGAAGTCATTGCTCAAGAAAACGATTGGGCAAATAAAATGCTATGTAGTGTGCTGGAAGTTTTAAAGTTAAGTAAAATATTGATTAGACGGGATCTAAAACCCCACTCTTTTTCTGCGACAATTGAAACTCAAAACGTACGGACTTTTTTTATTCTTAAAACAGTAGACAAATGAAACTGGGGTATATTTCAATAAGATCTTTTGTAATATCACATCAGAAATTTATATTACATCACGGTCCATGAGTTATAATTGTTTAAAGGGCAAATAAGATACTCTGAAATTAATTGTAAACAACAAAAAAAGGAAAAAATATTACTAAAGTATGTTAAACATACTTTCCATTCAAAAGCGAGATCGTATAAAAGGGTTCGCAAAATAAGCCTCAAAAATTACTCTCTAAAGGTGATGATTAAAAGAAATAATTTGCTGGACTTGTTAATTTGCTTTGACCATTAAGATCTCATCCTTTCATAGAACATGTCCATTCTGAACATAGAATTGCTTTCTCGTATCGGTCCCCTGGTGGATCGGTAGGGGGTAAGGAGCTGAAGTCCTTACTCCAAAGAGTTTGGGTTTGTTGTCTTTAGTTTAAGCCAAATAAACTACAGGGTGAATCTAAACTTTTGGGCAAAACTTTAAGGGGTGATAGGGCACATAATAAGGAATCAGAATCACATAGCAGTGTGGGGTCGGCAACGTCTTCTTCGTGTAGCAGTTAATAACTACTTCGGAAAAAAGTGCCGAAACAACAGTGCGCTTTCCGACCATTGTTGACCGACCCCAAAAACCGAAGACTGAAAATGATAGTTTAAAAATTCTATTTTATTTCATGGATGAAATTTTCGGAGACGAACCTATTGTTTATGAAACTTGGTTTAGAAATGAGACGAACACTTCAATACTTTTTCCAAAGTGATTATTACCGGGTAAGTTAAAACTGCGTTTTTGACCCCAGATTGCTGTGTGATTACGATTCCTTATTGTGAGCCCTATCACCCCTTAAAGTTTTGCCCAAGAGTTTAGATTCACTCTGTATTAATTTAAACTAGTCCTTTCCAAACAAATGCAGCCCTTTTGTAGAACATTTTAGTTTACTGTACATTTTATTTTTATCAAAATAGCCTTTTCTTAAATCAGTCTCTTCAATAAAAATAAATAATAATAATAATAATAATCAGTACTCTCCACTGTTTGAATACACTAGGTCACAATATTATGCAATCGGGAGGGGGGGGGATAATCAAACCTAGAGTTAATTACTTATATTTTTAGAAGTTCATGTCAAAATAGTAACATTTGTTGTAAAGTGTTTCATAATCTATTCGCTTGGCATGATTTATTTTTTATGGTTTCGGATTACAACGACCAACTACACATGCATTTAACGATAATTCATTTTACACCTTTAAAGTACGAGTGGCATAGCCTCTGGTTATGGCTTCTAAATCGTGATGAAACTTGTTATGCAGATTATCCGATGCTATAACATGTTCACCAATCGCGCAAACGCCGATTAAAGCTTACATGATAGGCTGTCTGAGACCAATGATGCGAGCACATCCTATTGTTTCCCATTTATTTCTGTCCGGATGAATGTTTTATCTGTTCTGCCAATCGAAGCAGCCTTTTGAAATCGAAAGAAACCGAATTATATTTTTATCGATACGCTAGTTAACGCCGGGTCATTCGATTCCTTTTAATGCATGAAAGCTCCAAAAAATGCACTTTTTCACATTAACATTTTAACGCGCAGTGTTCCCGCTCTGGGAACACCAAACTCTGACGTTTGGACTGTTGTCAGTCACGAAGAATAGATTTGATTTCTATAAAAATAGTTGCGGGTGACATAGCTCCACGAGAATCCTTTACTTTTTAGCACGTCATTTTCCGTAAAAAAATGGTCACGATTATTTTTAACACCACTGACATCTGCTGAAAAATGGAAGAATGCGAGAACAGCTGGATAGATTGCCCAATGCTGAAAAAAGGGCAGCCGTTGCCATCTCTCGACTTAACTGCCAGCACGATGGTGGACGATCAAAACGTTCATCGCGTGCCACAGATCTAGAGACACTTTTTTTGATGCAGCTGGCTGTGCCCGGCAGATGAGTGTTTCGTGCTTAACCCTTTGAGGCGCAACCCTTTCCCAATGCTGAAAAAAAGGGCAGCCGTTGCCATCGCTCGACTTAACTACCAGCAAGATGGCGGACGATCGAAACAATCATCGCGTCGGCACAGCCAGCTGCGTCAAAAAAAGGGTCTCTAGATCTGTGGAACGTGATGAACGTTTCGATCGTCCGCCATCTTGCTGGTAGTTAAGTCGAGCGATGGCAACGGCTGCTCTTGGGCACAGCCAGCTGCGTCAAAGAAAGGGTCTCTAGATCTGTTGCACGCGATGAACGTTTCGATCGCCCGCCATCTTTCTGGTAGCGATGGAGGTCGAGCGATGGCAACGGCTGCCCTTTTTTCAGCATTGGGAAAGAGTTGCGCCTCAAAGGGTTAAGTCGGGAGCGTTATTATAAAATGATCATTGTGCAAAGGGCGTTAGCTACCCCTGTGCTTTGGCTTCGTGTAATGAACTCTTGGAGGAATCTTCTGTTCAAAGATTTAACAGTCAGATTGGCACGTAAACTACGATTGCAGACCAGGTACAATCATTCAAAAAGTATTAGAGCAATGGCCAAGTTTTGTACTGTATTTTTGTCAATAACTGATTAGTTTTAGGGAAAAAAATTATGAGAAATTTATTATTATATGTGAAATTTTTCACTTTACGGAGAATAATATTTTAAATATGAAATTTACAGAGGAAATTATACATATGCTTGAGAAAGGGTACCTGGTCTACGATCGTAGTCCATGCGCCTAACGAAGGGTTAAGGGTACTCGGCACCTCAAACATTTTTTAAAAATTATTATTAACTTAATATTTGTTGTCAGTATTATTTGAATACAATTAACCTAAAACGTAAAAAAAAGAGAAAATGCTTGAAAAAATTTTTTAGAAATTCACAGTTTTGCCACTAATTTTAAAATGCTACTCCGTATTTATCTCTTATTATTTTTTATTCCGATTCAAATTTTTATGTTGTAAATGGTAATATTTTGATTTAAGCATTGAATTTTGGCAAAGTGCATTAGTGTAAGAGGGGAAAAAATCTTTTCAATTTTTTTTGGAAGTCATTATGAAAATTATGTTATAAATTGGGGGGTTGTTTACTGCATTGCCCGACATAGTTTATCATACTTAATGATAAAATTTATGTTTTATTATACTCTCTTCCTTTACAAAAGAACAGAACTGTACTTTTCGTCCTCGGGGGGATGTAACTAAGAAAATAATGGTGTTTTTACTTTAAAATTCAAAAGAGTAATTATCTTTTCCTATTGTATTAGCATTTAAATTTAAATGAGAGAATTTACGAAAATACAATTTAGTTATCTAACAATTTGCAAATTTTAATTAAACATTCACTTCTTTTTTTAACAATATATTTCGTTTATCTCAAATTAAAACAACTTTACATTTATAAATACACTATAAAAAATTTATAATATAATTAATGTAACCATTAGGGTTGCATTTCTAATGTCCATGCTGTTTTAAAATCTAAAACTCTAAAAATACATTTATGTTATACTGCACTTAAAAAGTCGTCCGTTCAAGGCACATCCCTCCTCCAAGGCAGATAGCCTTTTGCGGCTATGACTTTAACACAGTACACAATTATCTTATTCTGCATGATACAGAAGTTAATTGAAATATTGATGACTAGTGATGTAGATTTAGAGTGCTTACACAATTACGCAATGTAAGTTTTTGCAAATTTGCATAATATTTATTTGCGTTTAATAAAGACACTTCCTTTTACCTATTTCTATGAATGCAATCTTAAATTAAATTAATATGTGTTTAAGTAATATTAAGCTATTAAATTTCAATAATTGACTTGAGTAAAAACGTAAATTAGATTAATTCAAATATATTAATAATTAGAAAATGTAACTGCAACTTATAAACTAAATGTTCTGTGTTTGAGTTTTAATTGGTAAACATAATTCTGACTATAATGGAAGCAAATATATGTACATGTTATTCACGTTTAGAGTATATAATTACATGCCAGCTACAACAAGAAAAATGTATTCTTAACAAAGCAGATTAAAGTGGGTTATTGAATATTATCATATAATTAATTGTCTTACGTGGGAGGAAAACTTGTTATATTTTTCAGAACAAACGAATTTGTTTCTTTCAGTGTGCATACAGTTAGTAGTTTTGTTTAATTTGTATTATAAGTTTTAAACAGTAGTCAGATTTTACGTGAATGATAATTAGGTATGACTTCATACTTTCAGTTGCTTGATATGAGAATAATAAGGGTTCTCACGAAAAATTATTGTAATGCATATGAAACACATTTATGAGAGAGTACAAAATTGGGTAACTAATGATCTAGTCTAAAAATGATAATATTACTGGTAATAGGTAATACATACGGAAATGTTAATATCACTGAGTGTTTTCTCTTCGGGCTGTAAAAAGTGATTGCATATGTTTATAGATATTACTATCAATTACTATACAACTCATCTAACTACTCAAAAATATTACCTCGGCATCAAGTAAAACCTTTTCGCAGGCTAAAAAAAGTAAATAGGAAAATAATATAATTTCTCGAGGTATAAAATGTCGAAAAAATACTTAAATAAATCTCTTAATAGCGGTTTTCGTTAATTTTCTAATATTGTTAAGCAAATTAATATGATAATTACAAAATTGTGTTAGAAAAATAAACTAATTACAAATTTTCATCCAAAATTCATTACAATCATCTACAAAAGATATTTACACAAAGATTTCTACAAAGATTACAAATTTTCAGTATAATACAATAAACGAAAAATGTATTTTTAAAACTAGTTTTGTGTGAACTCCCGAAATTCTGTAAAAACTAAATTTTGAGTTTTTTCCAAAAGCTATTTCTTCTGTTTATCCTATTTATCACTATTTCAGGAAAGATTTAATTTAGAACATTTATTTATTTGTTTATTTATTTATTATCAATATCTTTAGAAACATAGTTTTGAAATTTAAAATATTATTTAGGTTTAAAACTTTATAAAATTACATTTAAAATTTTTCAATGCTTGAATACAGAATGTTTATTCTTTATTGAAATTAAAAATTCTTAAATTTTACATATATCAATGAGAAAGCCTAAATTTTCGCATAATTTAGTTTTACATTATAATTTTGTTTAATTTAATTAATTTTTATTAGTTAAAATGTGAAAAAAATACATTTTGAAGTAGGAATTTTAATTGTAGGCTATTACATTTTAAAAATCCATTTAAGTTTTTGAAACTACTCAACTTTAGCATTAAAAAACTGGGTTAAAGTAGCTGTATTAGTTACACAAATTACGTTCTTTAATTTTTATTCATACATTTGATATAAATGATTAAAAAAAGCTTGTAGTTCTTTTGTTTTCGGGGTAAAAAGATGTCGTCATTTATTTTTCCCGATTCCAAAGACGAATATAGCGAAAAAGTATGTCATAATGGTCTATACTAATACTGAACACCTTTATATATAAATTATTTTCGGCCTCGTTTAAGTGAATGACATCCTTATATGCTCATTTAGATAAAGAAAATCCCTTACATAAACGACATCATTTCTGAAACTTCGAAACATTTCCTATACCGTTTAGTCGAGGTAACGAGCGAGTAAGGACTAACGGGCACTACGATACCAAGTGGATAATTATTGTTCAGTTTGCGTGTTACTATAATATCTGTATTTTGGGTTCTGTTCACACCATTGAATAGGCCGATTCATTGTATGGTGCGGAAGAAATAGCTCCTTATCTCTATTGATGGTGTCACGTAAATCCAATGCAGATCAACATGTGGTGTAGAAATTTTCCCAGAAGGACAGAGCTAATTTGTGTTGCCATTATTTTTATGTACAAAATTTGGACTAATCTGTTTTTCTTTTAAGCACCCGTTTTCACAATTCGAGTACTTGTGAAAGAGGACAGTGCATAAAATTAACGAAATACAGATTATGGCTAATTAAATGGGTGTATCGGTTATAAGTGTTAGTTTGCTATTTTGTTAGCACGTTTTCAGATACACATGCAGAATAGTAAAGAAAAGAATTAATTTTCCAAGGACGAAAATTGTGCTTTTCTCAGGCTAATAAGGCCCTGATTCCGTAATCCGGTTTTCTTTCATCCCCTACCCCCTATAAATTAGAGTATTTTAATGTTCCTTTTCGTGAAATAGTATTTAAAACTTAGTTCCGTTATATGCAACATGAGAGGTGAAAGAAAAAGTGTCGAAATTTCATTTTTTTTATCCAGGCACTTTGTCGGATATAAAAACAAAATGTGACTTTATGATCACATAACAGACCAACAAAAATATATTTTCTATACAAGAATCCCAGATGTTTTCATGTCAAGTCTTCTCGCTCTACTTAAAAACTATTTTTAACAAAAATTCAATAAAAAATCTTAAAAAGAAATTTCCTTAGTTTGCTAATTTTTTTATTTCTAAAATAATTTATCATAACTTGTTCAAATATGCTACAATGAGCCTTAATATGCATTTTCACATATACATTCATCCATCATTTTTTTCAAACTTTTGCATTTATAAATACGCAATACATTCAAATTTTATATTTAATTATTTCCATAATAAGCTAGATTCCGAGAAACATGTTTTAATGAAGGCTGTTCCTAAAAAAGAGTAATACATAAACAATAACATCGGATAATTGCCTAATACTATCGTTATTTCAGGTAAACTTATTACTGTAAAATCAAAACACTATTCCAAATGCAAAACCTCAAATGTTTTAATCATTTATTTCGTTCTTTACTTATTTATAAATACATAAACATACCTTTGCTTATTTACTAAAAACTAACAAAATAAACAATCTATCATCATTGACCTTGATTGGTTTATTTTGAGTAAGAGTATGAAAACACACACAGTGTTTTAGTATCACATAATGTATGAATGTAAATAGAGCAAGTTGCGATCTTTTTTTAAAGCAACGTGCCATGAAATGAAAAAAACTAAAAGTGGAATGGTATAGGAGCTGCTGTTTTCAGTTTGATTTAGGAGAAACATTCGCTTAAAAGCGAAACGTACAAATAATAAAAACTGATCAAGCGTGCTGAAAGTGTGGTGGCACAATACCATTCTGTTTCGGATTTCTTTTAAACTCGTTTTAAGTGAAATTTGTTTTATTTACGTTTTATATGTCTGGTGAATGGAGTGAAAATGATTAAACAGCTATATTTTTTAAAAGTAGTATACAAAAGAATGTGGGGAAAATAAAAAAGGACCTCATGGTTATTTAAATTTAAAAATAAATAACTTTGTTAAAATTCGCATATACAACGGTAAATATTATAAAGATTGTTGTATAGGTGTGCTTTAACATTCTCTTTTCATTTGTTCTTAAAACCAGCTTCATTTTTAATAAAATGGGATTTTTTTATTTTTGATCAAGTATTCAAAATAGGTATTTATATGCACTCATTTTTAATACACGATACTGATGACTTGAATACTCAAGTATTTATGTTCTTACATGTTAGCTTGTCGACTACTTTGCCCCTAAATTGTGGGATGTAGTGGCAATAACAGAAATCTAGTACGCAAGTTCTGGGTTTGCAAACCAGTTTCTTTGTATTAGACACACGTTTACTACACGTTTACGTTACGTTACTTTATTTTATTTCATTTCGTAATTTTTAACCTCATCAGTTGTATAAAAATTTTGGTAGCTAAATGTTCCTTTACACTTTGTCTCAAATTGGCCTAGAAAACTGTTAACTCCTAAGAATAAAAAAATATTTACTAAGTCTCGGAGTCGAAATCATTTCAAGGAAGCTATTTAGATTTGGTTGATCTACTGACTACATGATCCCACACAGCAATTTATCTGTCGAAAATACGGATGGGTTTGAAATTCCTGAATTACCCATGACTGCCTCCTCTTTCTTCTATTAGGAAGTTTTAAAGTGCTGTTTATTTTATTCAACAAATATTTATAACGCGTGATTGTGACACAAATCCAACAATAAATGTACATCCAACAAAGGTACCTCAATCAAATACAATCCTGTTTATAAAGGTGTTTTAAATGACAGATTTAGCACTTAAAAACCTTCACATTTCTATACATTAGTCACTCTATTATAAACATAATCTCAAATACCATCTTCGTATAAAATTCTGAAACTTAAAAGCGTAATATACACAACCAGATAGAAACATGATTTCAGTTTTATTCAGAAACAGTAAAAAACAGTTCTCAATAAACTTTATCAAAGCTTCGTCTCTTTAAAGTACTTTTGAACCACGAAATTATCCAGAGTCTTTGATCTCTACGAGCAAAAATAAGCAGCAATTTTGTTAAGTGAACGTTAAATGCTTAATCGAAGCATTGCTTTCTCGCGTTACGTTTCTATTCATGCTCCACTGAAGTTAGTTTCTGTGTTGGATAATGATTACGAGAAACGAGGAAGTTTTTACAGTTACACAGATAACATTTTGATGTTTGATATAAATCTTTAATGTGTGTTTTTTGCCTAATGCGATTCATCTGTTTTCCAAAACTGACTTGTTACTCGATATAAATTGGGAAAGAGATTGGGATAGATTGGGAAAAAAAATGTACGTATATCTTACATACATTTGCAAATACTTTTAATGTTCTTTATAAAATAAGCATTTAAAGTGAATACTTTTTATGTTGATTGAAATAAATTATTTAGATGATTATTTAGAGAAATTTGAATGCTTAATATGCTTTATAAGGGAAATTTTATATGTTAAAAATGCGCAAAAGATCTTATCACAGTCCCTGTAGTTTAATATTTGAATTAGCAAATTGAAAAAAAAAATTAATAATTTTATAAATCTGATACCAGATGTTTCCTATACATAAAAACATGTAGTAAAATGTTTTCAACTTTTTACAGTTACCCCTAAGTTTGGGACAAATCGGGTTAAGGTATTCTTTTAAATGTTATACTACGATAAATGTGCAGTCCTGTTTAAAGGCTATATTTAAAAATGAAAAAAAAAATGGTTTGTTTATGTAAATGGAACTGAATTTCATTATTTATATTTTTTTAAAGATTTGTTTTACTTAACGCTGAAAATATTAGACAAGGGAAGTAAAATTTTATGTCCCTTCTTCAATATGTTTGTTTGTCCTATAGATTTAAAAGAAAAACCTAACCCTTTCTGTCCCAAAATTATTTAAACCGATACCTCTAGGGATGCCGATTTCACTGGGTTGGTCCCTCCTTTGCAATTGGTTCAAAATTAGGGATCCCCGAGCTGAGTCGGAATTCCTCAAACTGGGGGTCATGGAAGCCGCCCCTTCCGCCCATCGCCTGCCTACATGTGGAACCTGGCACCACCCTGCGGTTGCTAGAGGGCATTAGCAACAACAAAGTTTATGTGTGTGTGCGTGTGCGCGCACGCACGGAGATGTGTATGACGATTATCATAAAACATCACTACATTAACTAATTTTTCATATATTAGGCTGAATAACTTTTCCATCTTAAATATTTTATTATTTATGAAATTATTACAATTTGACTTTTCTAACGCTTTCACAAAGCTCAGCTTCATATTAAAAATCATTTTAAGTATAACATAAATTATTATAATTGTTGAAAAATTATATTAAAAATAAGCTTACAGTAATAAAATAAATGGTTAGGCAGTATTATCATATTTTTAAACATCATAAAATAATTATAACACACAATCCATAGTCTGTACATTGATCTAAATTTTAAAATGTGTTGATTCTTAAATAATTCTTGAATGTTAAAGAAAATGTTGTCCCATAATTCTTGCAGGATTCACGTGAAATTCATCTACCAATTTAATTACCAAATCTATCTACCAATCTATCTATTTCATTACAGTGCATAATTTCTTTTCGGGGTTCAATAAAATATACCATAAGGTGTTTTCTGTGTGAACTCATCATGTTTACTTTGTCTACATGTTTAAATTCTATAAAAGGTAAATTTTCGTGACGCAAATTAGAGCCTTAAAATAAGTTAAAATCAATTAATAGAACATGCCATCTTTGTCATAATTATGCTAGCAGAAACTTAACATTTCTACAAGCTTACCATAATCTTCGAGAAAACTTGTAAATAGTTCGTGTTTTTCGCATTTCTAAATACGTCATATTTCATATTTATTTATCCTAATCACGCGCTAGAGGATTAGGAAGGACAGAAGTTACTCCCTCTTATTTAATAAGATTGCTCTGAATCAAGCTTTTAACTTTTGAACGCGTGTTCTAATGTAAGCACTTTGCAAGTTTCTTTCTTCATGACTGCATGCTAATTGAGTGCAACCTTCAAAAGAATGCCATTGTTTAATGGTTCGAGATAGTGGAATGTTTAACCTGAGGAGGGCAAACTTACAATAATTAAATAGCGTTAATAAAATGCTACTGGTTTAGTTTGCTTACTTTGGATATGAATAGGCACTATTACGTTAATAGAGCAATGTAACTATTAATTCGTTAATCATGCAATGCAGAGAAGAAAAGTTTGGAGAACAAAATACACTCAATGTTCAATCATGAAAGTTTGCACTCATGTTACCTAACCTTTGTTTTTGCTAAAGGTGTTTCAATTAGGATTAAGTAATTGTAGATGTTAGACAATTCAATTAGGAAATTGAATTAGGTTTAAAGAAGCCGTCCAAATTAATTCTGCGTTGTAAATTAGAAGCAAACTTGTTTAAATGTAATATCGTACGAAATTTCGAATTATTGATTTTAAATTGGTTGAAGTAAAAAATTCAAGACTTAAACAGATTTGCTAACATGTTTATTCTCAAATATTTTTCTTAAAATAATGATCTTAAGATGATATACTGTAATAACGGGAAGTCGGACTCCAGATCAGTAGTCTAAATTAGCTGCAAAGATTGCTGTGTAAAGCTGTGAGCATAATAAAGAATGCGTTCTTCATAAATCAAACACTGATCGATAATAATTAGAATTGCAATCTAGGTGTTTTCTGTTCTGCATTTGTACTATTACCATCGCTCACATTTTTAGGACTTGTTAAATGATATTTCCCGACGAGCTGATATTCATATTCTAATAATCTACATGGAGAAATATCAACCATGGAACCCGAGCAGTGACATTAAATTTCAAGAAGCACCTCGAAACGTCGGAAATTCTACTCTCGGGTTTTTTATGACTTAGACCACATCCACGGCTACCTCGTGTGACCCTGTCATTTATACACAAACATAAAAAGAAGAAAAAAAAAGAAATTCCTTATTGCCGGACCCAAAGCCGCGTAGCCTACATCTGCGTAGGCCCCAAAAACTCTGCTTTTAACGTGCCTTTGCGGGATTCTACCCTTAAGGTAGGCATCTGCATGTACTGACCTACATACGGAGGAACAGGTTCCGACGACTGTTCAAAAGCAACCTCAGGTGTTGAATTCTTAAAGTAGAAACTAGGAAAAATAAACGGCTACATTTCACACGAAAACGGGTTGGTTGTTTTCCTGACCATGCGGTAATTGCCTGCGAGTGACGTGATTGAGGAGAGATCAGTGGAGGTGGACAATTGAATCCTCCGCGAGAGAGAAAATATGTTGGCAGTTTGGTTGGTGGTGGTACTCAGAGGGGGATGATGCGAAGACAGATCGCTGCTTTTTATGACACTTGGTGATGGTTTCATTTTGGTGATAAAATCGGATGATAGTTGCATTTCGCAGTTGGACTAGGGTGGTGATTTTTAGTCTATAAACGTTTGAAAAGGAGAAAGGTGTTGAGGAATGAAATTGGTACAAATTTTTGGTTTGAAAAGGATTGATTTTTTTTAAAGAAAGAGCAGTTCTTTTTCACACATACTTAATACAATAATATTTTATCATCTGAGAAATATTTATTCGAGCTTGTACATAAATGAAATATCACCCGCTTAGTATTTCTCATATTATTGTTCGTTTATTTAAACTACTAAAAATAATAAAATATATTTGGTTTTCGAAACGAAAAGGGTATTATTATTATTATTATTATTATTTTGTTTTTAGGTCATTCTAATACAAATAAAATACTACATATGCATACATTTATTTTAGTTTAATGAAACCGTAACTGTTTTAGCGTTTAATAAGTCTGCGTAAAAAGTTGACCGCAAATCAAATAACTTCCACATGCATCTGTATTTATAAAGGAATTTTAAAGTAATGTGTTGAAGAAAATTCTTTTTCATAAAAAAGAGGTGAAGTATTTAAAAGTTATTCAGTGATTTTTAGAATTTTAATAAATTTTTGTTCCTGACATCATGTTAAGATATTGTATCGGTATGGATAAGATGTTAGTATAGAGCCTTTTAATTATTCTAAACTGACATCACATGCTTTGAAAACTCTGCTGTTATCATAATGTCATATCAAATACTATTTTCAGAATTATTTCATTCAATGATTAAGCGAATACATCCCTAAATTTAATTATCTAAGTATAAAAATGCAAGCTGGAAAAATAAATGTCTTCGTTAAGTAGCTTTTTTTTTTCAAAATTTGTAAAATGAGTAATTTTTTCTGAGATAAGAATCAAGACCTTTACTATAAATAATATATAAAGGTTTTATCACAACTGCAGTCATTATCTTTTCCCTCCCATTTCATGAAACACTTGTATTTTCAGTTTATTCCTTCTTTGAGAGTAGACATAAAGCTACATAAAATATTTATAGCAATAATATAGGTAGTGAAAATCTTTTTCAGTTCAACTTATAATTTCTTAACAGTGACATAGCGAAGGAGCGAGAAAAAAGCGTGAATTTTTAGAAGTTTTTCGTCTATATTTATTATCATAAAATATGCTTTGTGTGAAACAGCTTTACTAACTAAAGTATGATGACCGGAGAACTTCTTCTAATGTATTATGATTTCCTGCAAAAAGCTTTCACATTCACTCCAATCTAAAAACTAAAGTAACTGTTTTTCAAAAGAAAGATTTAAGAATGTACTTTTTAGATTTTTACAAATCTATTTGAATCTAAATTCATTTACCGGATATACAGTGCTTCTATGAAATGTCTGATTAATTCGCAAGCAAATGAACAAAACAAAACTTCTGAAACATTTTTTTCTTTTTCTTGCGAAGCACGTGTGTTCATCGATTAAAGCTTTATAACCCTTTCCTATTGTAACAACCGCTAGTATTATCCCCCTAGTGAATAAGATGTACCTTTTTTAATGATTTGCATCGAATAAAACTCTTTTAAGAGAAGCTTAAGCTTCTCTGAATCATTTATACGATTTGAATTGCATTCATTTTAAAAGTTTAGGGTATTTTCTACTGATCGTAACAAAAGACGTAAATCATTTTTATTAAATCTTTTAAAGCTTATCGTGACTTTTTTTATACTTCAGCATCCTCTAAAATGTTTGTTTCAATCATACTACCGTAATAAAATTTTTAAGAATAGGTAGGACTGAATTGTTCAATACTTCATATGTTATCACATAAATATAAATTTTCTGATATGCATCACAGAAGTTATAGAAGTTATAGTTTTTTCCCTTTCGTTATGGCCCATCCATAGCCGAGTGGATAAAGACACTGAATATGATAGATAGAAAAATTGTGAAGGTCCCGGTTTCGGGCCCATCGAGCGGCCACCGATCTAACGGTCTGGAGTTTTGGATTGTTTTTTCCAGATGCAATGTGAATATCCGTTAGCGACCCTTAAAAATTTCTCCTCTGAAGGCACTCTTTCTTAGTTAAATAGCCTTCGAGTAGCTTTGCTGTAAAATGTAATACACAATGCAATGCCGCTTAAGTGGTGTATTGGCTGAAGAACCGTTCTCTCACACCTTGGTCCGAGCGCCCCCTTAGTAAAATGGCCCGTAATTCGAGTCTTAACAGTGGCAAAACTGCTTGATGAATAAGTGCCCGCCTATTGGAGTACAAAAATACACAAATTGCAGTATTAAATTCATTTTTCATGTGAAAAAGAGGCTAAAGTTACTGAGTAAAAACTAGTATTATGTATCATTATATTTCTAGCATTTTGTTGCAATAACATAAACAGATATTGGTACATTAAAAATATTTTCTTTCATTTTGTTTATAGTTCTAAATGATAAATAAATTTAGTAAAGCCTGTTTTAATAATTTTTAATTCATTTTATTTTAAATTCATTTAATTTTTAGACTAAATCTTAAAATCGCTACCTTTTAGACTCCATCTTAAAAACGCTACATTTTAGACTCCATCTTAAAAACGCTAACAATTGTAACCTTTTTCAAAAGAATATTTACTTACTATGTATACCACGGTCGAATTCATTTAAGTGCAAATAAATATGGAATGCAAATAAACATTCCCCGAATGCACTACCAGACAGGAAGCAAACTGACAAAATTTTCTTGTTGACCTTGAAATCAATAATAGCCGCAAAATATAGGTGTATAGGATCCATTTCAGATTACGATCTGGGGGTTATTTAAGATCAAGATATAGTTCGCCAAAAATAAAAACCGACTTTACAATAGAGTGATATATCGGTTCAACCTCCACAAATTTCAGTGATAAACTTTTAACAATGCAGAAGTTACACGTGAGTGAGCTCTTTTGTCACTAAGTGGAGAAATAAGAAAAAAATGCGGAACTTGTATTAGAATGATAAGAGAACATTATTTCAGAAACGGATTGAGACATAGGATCCAGAAACTGCGTTCTCTTAAAGTCCTTTTTTTTTAACTTTTTGATAAATAAGAAAAGTTGTACTGAAAGAATAGTTTGTGAAACACACACAAGTAAAATTGCACAAGAGTAACATCAAGCTCTACACTGCACTTGTTAGTGAAGTACTTCTAAAATGTTCCAGGAAAAAAAGTAATAATCGTTTTTAATTCTATGTTACTAATTTCGGGTATTTTAAAATTTATTATACTGCTCTTTGTTAATAATTAATTTTTAAATAGCTCCAAAGACTATTGGATTATAATAGATTTTTAGTGAAATATATATATTAAGTTGAAATATTTACAAATTTCATTGTATTTACTTAGCATCGAACTTTTTACTATTTGCACTCTCCTGAGCATAATAACTTTCACTTTTTAATGGTTGAAAAAATATATATGATGCACTCTAATGCAAAGTTTAAAAAATATATCGGATTTATTGAACTGTCTCAAAAAGTTTCCTATTTATTATAAGGCAATATATGTTGGTTTATTTTATTTTAAGCTAATTAACCGAAATTTAATACTATGAGTTGAAGATATAACTGAATTAATAATCGAAATCATTTAATGTGGTTGTACGTAAATCACCAAGTAATATTTACCTTTTTATTCTGTTTGTTTCAGCAAATTATCCCATTTAAATTCCTTTATATACGATTGCATTAACAGAAATCGACATATTTACGAAAGTTTATTTTAAATTTAGAATAATACTTGATGAACGGTCTTAATATAATAGTCTTTAAAGTACTGATATACCTAACTTTTCTTAAATATATGTGATCTTTAACTTTTATAAGAAACTTTTAATAAAAAATCTACTTTTTAGTGGCTCTTTAAAAGAAATTAACACCTACACTCTAACCCCTTAGGGATAAACCTTTTTTCAACCATTACAATAATTGAAATGTTGAGTATTACGCTTAGTAGTTTTCTGCACAACTTCCTCTTGGTTTCAAAAACAGAGAGAAATGACGGAGGAATTTAGAAAAGGCAAAAATTCTCATTGTACCTGTTTGGATTTTGGTAATTGACATTGTAAGAGTACCTGACCCTTAAGCACGAAACACTCATCTGCACTTTTATAATGCAAGCCTTTCTGAACCGTTGGTTGTTTATTAATATCTATAAACGGTTGAGCTTGGGTAACTGATTTTGCTAATTAATTCAAACACCTACCTTCGAGTAAACAAACATCTCTAAGTGGCTCTGGCTCCAACTGAGAGAAGCCAAACAATCTTCGCGGACCTTGACATGATCGGTAAATGTGGGTAGGCTCCAAGAAGTGAATTCTGAGTCAGTGAGAGGCTTAACGCGAAACACCCCTTGAAAAGTGGGTGCCGCACTCACGTCACCACTCATTGAATTTTAGAAGTTAATTCACAAAAGTTGGAAAATCTGTTCTTAGCGTTGATCAAAAGTGGAATTTTCAAGTAAATGAAACATTTTTTTAATGGGCACCTAAGGGAACAAAGCTCATTTGTTTATTCTTAGAAAACTACGCAAATATAGAAAAGAATAAAACTAAATATGTGTTAGTATCTTTCTCTTTTTCTATTGAATTTGGAACCATTTTCGCAATGAAATGTTGACAAACATAATAAGTAGGGGGTAGTAAAGTTGACTGCAACCTGAAAGTACGCTGCGCTTACAGATGTGCTGTGCAATGTGAGATCAAGCTACGTTTCTATATATTCTACCTTCCTAGACTAACCAACAGCAATAAAATACCCCCAAAATCACATACTTTTACTTTATTACTAATAATTCATTAGTAATATAGTAAAAATGTGTGCATTGTGCTTACAACTACTTATTTATTGTAAATATTGAAAGTTTAGTTTCTGCAGTTTCAATTGGTAAAAATCCAGCAGAGCTAAATTTTAGTCACTATAAGCTTCACTGAACTGTAGTTTTCACTATAATGCACTTAAAATTTTTGTTAAGCGGCATATCCCGTATAAAAAAACTATTTCTCGACTTTTCATTTAGAAAGTAGTCTTTAGAGTTTGTTTTTTGTAACCAGAGTTGCTTTTATTAAAATCTATATTTTTTTATATTAGTAAAATTGATAAACTAATGTTTAACATTGTATCTCTCATTGTTCTAAGGTGACAGCGGGGAAGATTTCCTTTCTGAATCCACTTCCCCTTTCTCAAAACAATGACGTGAACTGACATGTGTTCAAGGCGAATTTATAATTCCATAGCTTTTCTCCTCTTTATTTAGCCACTATCTGAATTTATAGTAGAGTGAAAACAATATTATATTTTTGCCGCTTCAATAAAGTTTTATGAAATAATATAAAAGCTTTAATTTATATTTTTTATTATCTTACCTGTAGCTTATTCAGTAGTTAATTGGTGAAAGACGTATAATTTTTACAAAGCGTTATAACAGGCGAAGAACATTGTAATAAAAATTGTGACATGATTTATCATGCTTAACAATATATATATTATTTAAGATATATTATATTACACTACCTACAAGATATATATATGATGAAAATAATAATTATTTAAAAATCTATCTAGTTATTAATGACTAATTTTAAAGCATCACTGTGACAGTGAATTGAACGTCTAACCCACCTAAATTTTATTAAAACATTAATGAGCTACGTGCTGAAATTATTTTAGAACCGTATTAAATAACTGTGAGGTTACATGCGCTATCTATAATTTCCATATATTGTCATGATTCACTTGTAGTTATTTATGCTTTAAAAAGCGGAACAATTAAAAACATTCCCTGTGTTAGCTATCCCTTTAATCAAAGAAAATTTATCTTATGCTACGTCAATTAATCAACATAATGAACTTTCATTCATCTAATTTTACAAGCTCCTTCATCTTTTATCCAAACGTAAAGGAAATTTCTCTTCCGTATTTTCAAGCAATATAATTTATAACAGTGTGACACGTATAACTGCTTGTAATTATCTTTGCTTGGCATTTAAACACTGTTGATTTCTTGGATTTTCCATTGTTCAATTGCAAGTCAAAAATAAAATTAACCAGTGGCTCACGAAATACAAAAGCTTCTGCAATAAGCGTGAATGCCTTTTAGAAAATGTCTTCGTTGATTGATTATAAACGGAAACATTACAATCAATTTGAAGTTTTCAAAACATCTTTGAGAACACTGTTCTAATAAATTCTGTGTTTCGTATTCAGTTGTATCATTAACTTGCTTTATGTATTGCGGCAGGTAACAATGATGGGAAAGTTAAGATTCCCCATGTGAAGTGTGTTATTGTGAGCATGTGCAATGCCGCAATTTAATATGCTGTATGAGAAATTTATGAGAGCTCTATTTTGCATATGCTTTCCATATAGGTCAATATACCAGAAAACAATTTGTCGTAATTTTAATTTTTATACAGAAAATTCTGAACTTAAAATAATGATTTTATTTTATTGTAAAATACTTCATTTTAAGTTAAATGTGTAATAATTTAATTTTTAACATTTTTTTAATTTAAATTTCTTTTTTGAGTTATTTAGGTATTGTTTAAGACAATTAAATCTGCTTAAGTATAGCTTTCCCATGAGTATGAGATGTGTATTCACAGTGTGCCTATTAAATAAATATTAAATGCACCCACCAAACAAATATTATTAAAAAAAACTGATTGTATTTTTATCAAGGACATAACAGTATTACATGCTGAAAATTAATTTTTTTGGGGTTTTAGAAATGTAATTGAGTTGATAGTTAGCTGGATTAGATTTTTACTTCTTATCATGTAAATGATAAATTTCACAAAAAATAAAAGCACTTACGTTGGAGATAGTAGAAAGTTACATATTCTGTTCCTTCCCTCTCATTTGTTCTCTAAAAACCAATGGTGTAACCAAACATTTTGAAAGAAAGTTTAAAAATTAAGTATACATAGAATCTTAGAATATACGAAATATTTTTTATCATTTCTACCAACAATTCTGATAGATTCAAAATGAAAAATTTATTTAAAGAAAACAAGTTTATGATTATCAAAACCGCAGAGGTTCCCATCCTCAAATTTAATGAAGCATTGTTTCTTTTAAAGTAATTAAAAAACTTTGTAAAAAACACACATAAGAAGTAAAAGGAAAGAGGATACGCGTTTCGTTCAAAAATCAATCTCGTTCAAAATTTTTGAACGAAACGCGTATCCTCTTTCCTTTTACTTCTTATGTGTGTTTTTTACAAAGTTTTTTAATTACTTTATCGTTTAACACCCGTATTTTGAGTGTTTTTTCCATTGTTTCTTTCATTACCAATAACCACTTCAATTGTTACATACAAAAAATATTGATTTGGCAGTTTTTAAATTATTGACATAAATTTTACTCGTTGATTTTTCTTAATCATTATTTCATTATACACAAGGTTCTAGTGCTTTTGATTTAAGCTCGTAGAAGTGTGTCAAAAATAAACCACGATTGAATAATCATAGTTGTAACAAACGGCCTAATTTTTTATATTAATCACCCCTGGAATTGATTTCAAACTGGGAATATTAACATCCTTACAACAGCCTCACCTGCAATTAAGCGACATTCATCATCCTGTTTGCACTTCTAAATCAACACAGCATCTGAATCCTATTTCAGCTAAAAGGGTATCATTAATTTTCATTACATGTCAATAAGGTTGCAATTTATTTATGACAGCTTCGGTATTTACATGCCGTAGATTGTAAATAAAACTACTAGTCAAATGCATGTACTTATAAGTGATCTCAATGTATTCAATAATTTAGATTTACAGTAACGCCATTAGTTTTAAAAGTGTTCATTTAAATCTTATTTCCTGACTTAGAGACACGTGAGCATTAAAATAGAAAATTAAGTACATGGTCCTTTTGATTCTGTTGAAATAAGATCTCATGTAACATAACTTTCAGATTCTCAAAGTTTTAATCATGTTAACATGCGGTACTAATGAGTAATAGACCTGCTATTGATTTAATTTAAAAAATTTATATATATTTAGAAAAAAATTAAAATAACTTTTAACTTTCATTGTAGAGTTTATTTATAATAATATCATCCTTCTTACATTTTTAAAAAATGTGTTCAACTAAAACTTCCTTTTCTTGTTTATAAATATGTATAATACGGCTGAAACGTTCAAGCATAATTTTTCTGCAAATATTTTCTTTCCTATGACCGCTGTAAACATAATATTCATTATAGAATTAATATTTATACAAAATGTTAGTTAGGGAGAAAAGCCGAAACTCCTCTTATCAAACTAATTTATAAATGGGGTGTGTTTTATTTTAAACATTGATTCTTTTCTTTTACGAATTCATTTTATAATTTGCATCTGTTATTTCAAAGGGCATACAAAGACATAATAAAACGTTAAAAAATCAATTTTTATGCTTCTTTACAAATATGGTTTCTTTGTAAAAATTGTAACTGCATTATAGTTATTTTTATCTATCGAAATTTAAAAACTGCCATAAGGATAGCTTAACATAAATACACCTAACATAGTTTTCTTTAATTTCTACTTCAGTCTTTTAATATCCATCACATGCTTATAATTCTTCCATTTTTCAATCAATGAGTTGTTGAATCAAGCTATTATCATACAAATAAGCTCTTTCATTTCCTCTTCCATTCAGCTCCGTCTTTAATTTGGCTGTATCAGAAAAGGGCCGGGTAAGTATTAGCATCAGAAAAATCGTTTAAATGAATATCAGAAAATCAGAACGATTTGCGTGAATTATGTTGGCAACGAGACGGAAAATTGCTTCTACTTTTCCTTTCCATCAAACGGCATCTCGTTTGAAAACGAACGAATCAAGTAGAACTATCAAGCAAAAGTTGGAGGGAAACAAAACTGATCATCCGTGATTAACTATGTGATCTAAAACTCGATTTTTGCAGTCGGCGAAATTTTCTCGTATTTTCTTTTCTTTTCTTTTTTTTTTCGTTCGTTTTCAGAATCAGCCCGAAAAGTTTTATTGATTTTCTTTATTTTCTAAGAAGCAATAATTTGAATGTGACGTTTATTTTCTTAATGATGTGTTTGTATAATTTATCTTATTTTAAATTTACTATATTATTACAAATAGACTTTTCTTTTTTATTTCTTTTCTGGGGTTTTTTCCATAGTTCCATGCTACAATTTGGTTAATAGAGTTACATATTTCAATATTCAGATATCAGCATCTCACTTCAAAAGAGAATTTTTAAGAAATTTCTCACGTTTCAGCTATACTTTCTCTAGTGTATTGTGTATATAAGTTAGTACTAATACACTTAAAAACTTGAGTATTAGAGGAATACGTTTTCCTATACTTAAAACTGGCCAAATGTTTAAAAACTCAGACAATGCTAGTTTAACGTGTGCGTGTAACATTACTACATCGTAAACCTAGCTTTATTCCTTGTTCTGAAGTTCATTGACTGTGTTACCACGTTTCTTTAAATATGTAAAAAATAATTGATGAGATAAAATTATTTAATGAGAGCTTGATTGATTAGAGAAGTGATTAAAATATTCTCAGAAACAGTACTTTTTAATATTTAAAATATACTATTTACTATGCAAATATGTATGTATGTTAACAAAAAATTGAGCTTTCTCTACTATAGGTAAATAAAACTTTTCGTATTTGTTTAACAAAATTACTATCTATAATACTCTCACTAACGATTTCCTGTGATTTCTTAAACAAACAGAATGTAACAAAAACAGCCAGAGTGCTTTATTCAGCTGCGAACAAAGATAAAATTAACAAATACAGCTACGTGATTATTTTGCGATTAGTCAACATCAAACCCTTCAGATCACTTATGAATTTGATGCTCCAAGCATACAATTAGGCCATAAACTTTCAAGAATAATAATTTTGTTTCTTTAATTATCCCAGTTTAAAAATAACTTTGGATGTATTCAGAATGTCTGGCACTAATTAGCTGTTCGAATGACATGTTGTATTTAAATATGTAAACAGATATCTGAAGCAAAAGCTCACAATTTTGAGTACCTCTTTCATTAAATAACTTAATTTTTCCCAAATTAAAGTTTATTTTGATTCTGACGCCACTATTTTCTAAAATAATGATAATACTGTATTTCAACGCTCATATTAAACAAACATCTGATGTATTGCTTTCTCTTTCTTTGTTAACTACACAGGGGTGAACACTTTGATTAAACAAAACGTCTAGCTAGGGAGTGCCATCAAAAGTTTATTTACCATCTCCAACTGCTCACACTATTAGGTGGTTTTAACGATATTATTTAAGCTAATAATTCAATTATGAATGCGTGGGACATAAAGTTATATTACCTAACATAATGAAATTTGTTTTCCCAATAAAAGCAATTTAAATATTTGTAAAATGGTAGCTAACTATTAAATGCAGTCCTACTATGCAATTATTTCTCCCCTTATTCAACTATTGAAAATGTTCTTAACTGTACAATTGTCTTTAATGAACAATAATTTGCTCTAGGTAAGTTATACTGCATCTAGAGACAAATACTAGTTTTTTCAACCGAATCAGTTGAGCGTAGAAGCTATCAAACTAATCTAATCTCCGATTCAGAAGGGTTAAAATGCTTTTTGAGAGTAACAAGTCCTTTTCAGAAAAAGGAATACGAAAGAAAAATCATATGTCAAAAGTATACATTATAAAACGCGTTCCAGCATGGTCTTGTTTGTGTTTGTACTATCACCTAACACACACAGAATTAATATGCTCTCTTTTATCATTGCAGAGACGCCCAAATCTATCATACTTTTGCTTATTCCTGCAAAAGAGTTATAAATGCTAAGCACACTTTTTTCAAACTCAGATGACCTTTTATAAGCGCAATTAATATATATATTTTTTGTCTGTCTGTTTGTTTGTTTCAAATAGATTAATTTCTCCGAAATGCACATTAAAATATGACTTCCCATAGACTTTAATGTATTAAAATACTTTTGAGTATCCTTATAAGAAAAACTATTCACCGTGTTAACACTTTTTCAATTGGTACATGGCACAGGTTATATCAATTTCATGTATACATTTTGTTACAATAAGTGCACGGATATCATAGAAACTTTCAACTTTGTTGGGAAGTGTTGAATATACTTTTTTTTTACACTGCATGCGTAAATTTCTTCGAGATGAAGAGCAGTCCCTACATACAGGGTGGTTATAAAATAACCAGCGGAAGGCGTTTAGAGCCCTCTGCCAAATGTAATATTGGACGTCACGTAACCAAATTTCATGGGCATACATAATGGACCATGGAGTTTTGATTTATATAGAAAAAAATATTAGCAGCAAAAATCCTTAGAGGTATGAATACCAGGAGGTGGCATTAGCTATCTTCAGCATTGGAGGAAATGCAGTAACTGAGTTGGTCTAAGTATGGCAGAACATTTAGTTTTGATTGAAGCGGATCCAAAAGGAACGGGTCGGAAGGAGTCGATCCTTCAGAGGACCGGATCCTCAAAAGAACCGATTTTACTCACCGCTAGACTACACTTCCATTTACTTGGTACGAGGTAGTGAAAGTTGTTAAAATTGACACAATTTCAAGAAATATTAAAATTGTTGGTACAATTGAAGGGAGAAATTGGAACCAACATCATGGAATAACAATGTTTTGGTCACGGCAATATGGTGGCTCGGTTACAGTTTCGGCTTCACTGTCAGATAAGTAATGCCATCTCCTGGTATTCATATCATTATGCAAAAATCGCCACCAGAGAAAATGATGGAGCTGTTTACCGAATAAAATACATTGATTTGCGTAATCGATTTCCTTGTTGCCGTTATGACTAGAAAAAGAAAATCTGACTAGAAGCAGAAATCTGAAATGTGATGAGAATTCTCATCACATTCTGAGGCCAATTAGCTTACGACAGTTGCAGCGTCTTCAACTTTTTGCAGACTAACTTGCTTTGCGTCCCCGGGGTGGTTTCTGTGCCAGAGTTCCTGTAGTTTCAAAGCGTCGAATGTTTAGTTAGTTTCTTATGCTCATTGGTCCTTTTCAAAATTTCCTTTAAGTGCCGAAATTCACGAAGGGCAGTTAAGGCTTTCTCGTTCTGCTGGTAATAGAAATAGTCTAAAGCAAAACGCAGCCCTGTATGGGAGCCGTCGAAACCCAGTTGACCTCAGAAGGATAAGAATTCTCCGAGTCTTTCCTTTTATACTCATAGTCGCAACAAAAATGTGATTATGAAAATTAATGTACTTCATTTTGTAAACAGCACCAACATTTCCGCTAGCGGCCACTTTTGTGATAATTTGTATCCTTTAAAAATCGAAATCCCGTGGTCCACTGTGTACGCTCATCAAATTTAGTTATTTAATTCAAAATTTTCTCACTAGAAGACTCTGAACATTTCATGCTATTTTATAACGACCTTGTATATCGTAACTAACCACAGTAAATTCATAAATTCAGGTTGCTGCCCATGTGAACCATCGCCTGTATTTATCATGCGCAGGGGCGTAGCCAAGGGGGGGGGGAGTTAGGGGGGTCATAACCCCCCCCCATGAGGAATTTTTTGCCACACAAAATGTATATTCTTCACTCCCTTACCACACACATGTATGCATATATGTGAGTTTCAGAAGTCATAACCCCCCTTGAATAATTTCTGGCTGCGCCCCTGCTCATGCATGTTTAGTTTGTATCATTCTTTGTGTAGAGGAGCAATCCTCGAGGTCATTCCATCCAGTCGCACAAAACCATTAATCAAAATACAAGACAAATTGGCATCACCTAAGGAGGGTAAAGCTCAAAGCTGCAAGGATCTGTCTAATACCAGACATATAGATGCCTCTGGTAGGGATGAAATCTATATGCGTATGCTTGACTCAGTGCGACATGTAAGATGTGTTGCCATGCATGCGAAGGTAAAGTAATAAAAAATAACTACAATAGCAAAAAAAAAATTCTGATTATTTCTAAACCGTCAGTAAGAGAATATGTTCTGTTAGTTCCATAGGAATGTATTTATATTTTTCTTGGTTTAAAAACTTTGGCTCCAGAAAAAAGGGCTCCAGTTTTCGTTCGATTGTTAAATTTGTCAATTTAACCCTTAATTGCATGAATTTTTTTCTCGTTCGCACGATAGCCACGAGTATAAGTTAAATTTCTTATATCAGTTTTATGAATAACTAATTCATTTCTCCAAGGACAAACAGTTTGGAAAAATTATGTGAAACTTTTATTACTCACAATATGAATCATATAAATCATTCCATATGAATGAATCCATATGAATCATTTATTATTAAAAAAAACTATATTTTATATATGAGACTGACATAAGAAATTTGGCTTCTATTCTAATCCGGCACTGAAAAATACGATGCATATATGCATCGCTATGCATTTAAGGGTTAAGTGTCAATAATGGATTCCATTTCTACGGTAATTATTGTTATAAATAGAATATGAAATTGTTAATTAATTTTAAATGAGCAAAGATGGAAAATATTTAGTGTAGTTTTCAGCCGTACAAAAAAGACTTATTTTGTCGCTAGAAGATTGCTTTTTTCTCTGCTAATACTAAACATTGACGCAAAATTAATAAATAGGCTGATTGTATCAAAGAATACCTATACCAGAAAATACGCCCTCCAATGTTGGAGTATACGAGGACAATTTTTTGTTCCTTGCATTTTGATCATGCAGCGCTACATGCACTGCTTTCTTCAAACCCAAAGGCAGCACAAATTTACGGTGGTGATGTTCCACCGGGAAGTCTCACCAGTCATTGATAACGGTCTCCAAATAATCTGAAACTGGTGGTGGTACTCGGAAAACACAATTTCATCTTATCGTGATATCATGCAGAAAATAAGATTTCTTTAATTAGATACCGAATACTGCAAAATAATGAATTAAGTATCAAAATTTGATGACGCCGTATAGCATTAACCCTTTAAGGCGCACCCTTTCCCAATGCTGAAAAAAAGGCAGCCGTTGCCATCGCTTGACTTAACTACCAGCAAGATGGCGGACGATCGAAACGTTCATCGCGAGCCACAGATCTAGAGACCGTTTTTGACGCAGCTAGAGACCCTTTTTTGACTCAGCTGGTTGTGCTGGCTGTGCCGGCACAGCCAGCTGAGTCAAAAAAAGGGTCTCTAGATCTGTGGCACGCGATGAACGTTTCGATCGTCCGCCATCTTGCTGGTAGCTAAGTCGAGCGATGGCAACGGCTGCCCTTTTTTCAGCATTGGGCAATCTATCCATCTGTTCTCGCATTCTTCCATTTTTCAGCAGATGTCAGTGCTGTTAAAAATAATCGTGACCATTTTTTTACGGGAAATGACGTGCTAAAAAGTAAAGGATTCTCGTGGAGCTATGTCACCCGCAACTATTTTTATAGAAATCAAATCTATTCTCCGTGACTGGCAACAGTCAAAACGTCAGAGTTTGGTGTTCCCAGAGCGGGAACTCTGCGCGTTAAAGGGTTAAATCATTCCTACACTGTAATAAACAAAAAAGTAATGAAACAATCATTGTTAATTGAATAATGACGATGCATTGACCATTATTTCACTATTTACGACGTATTGTGCAAACTAAGAAGGCTAAATTTATGTCTGCAATGAATCATTTCAATACGTCATAAACATGCCATCACTTTACCATCGTTCAAGATACAGTTCCATGATTAGAACTGCGGTAAGTTCAATCACTTCCGGAGCATCCGAGCAGAACAGCGGCACCTTGCACAGCACTGTATTTATGTCCTTTGTGAAAATGAGCTGAGTACTTTCGCACGTCTTCCTTTCTATACTTTCAGTTTTAATGGTGATGGAATTTGAATACTATCTACGGTGGGTTTCCAAACTGTTAAGGTCAGTCTGATTTTTTTGCACATTCGAGTGCACATGATTGCAGTTTGAAGCGGTATATTGTTGCAGGTACAGGTATGAATTTATGATTTTACGCAAATGTCTACAGTTAAAATATTGAATGGTCGATAATATTTTAGAGCTGTTTTTATTTTTAAAATATTTTAACTATATCAGATCTGCAATGGTAGAATGACGCAGTGCTATCCTAACCTGCAATACTTGAGAAGAGCTATTTAGTATACTAAAATATTCACTCTTATATTTATTGAAATCTTCTGGGTTTAAACATAATTTCTCTACTTATATAGAACTAAGAAGTATGCTTAGGCGTATAAAAGCCAAGGGAAATGTCACCAAATACTGATTGACACTCTTTTTTATATTATGTACTTTAATTATATATTTTTTAGTTGAAAATAATGAAGGAGTTTACAATAAATAAAAATAAAATCATTTATTCTATTCAACCAGCGTTTTATAATTAATTTTTAGTAAAAAAAATACGGAAATATCATTTTTTGTGATTGTCCCTAGTAATTTGGCAACCAACTGTAGTTTGTCAGGTTTAAATCTGGCACATTGAACTTCGATATGAAAACCTATCAAAAAAGTTTTTCAAAACTAATCCTATTACTTTTACATATTGGAAATATGGTAACATTCTTCGTTTTAAAAAATCAAAACCCTTTACCGTCGTCTTTTTTTTTAATGTAATCATGTGGTTGGTTACGATTTACTTGTCCTCAGAAATAATTAAACATATCATTTGTACTTATATATTATACCTATGAAACGTTAATTGCAGATATAAGATTCCTCTACATAATAACTTCAAAATTTATAGTTACTAGTAATTTACACAATACATTTTAATATAGGGAACATTTACGCGCCTAAATTATATGAAACGGTTTACGTATTATAAACTGTAGTTTGCGAGTATTTTATGAAAATTGGTGGTCTGAAATACTTGTGTTGTATATGAAATGCTGCTCATTCTAATCTTTTTTAAGTGCATAGTTTCAGTGTTATGATATTGAAATTTTATGTGCTTTATGCATAGGTTATACTTCACAGTGTGTATAATTTTACTGAATAATGGAGTCTTCTTAAACAGCCTTTTACAACTTTCCAGCCATAACTAGCTTTTCAATTCGACGGAACAGTTTCTTTAGCGTAGGCATGACGCAAAAATGACGTAATTAATATGATTGCACAAAATAAATTCAATTAATGAATTGTACTTAATTGAAAGAGAGACATATTTAACTAAATTAACAGACGAATGTTATTTAATAGGTATTATTTTAAGAAAGCACATTAATATTACATCGCCAAAGTATACACTCATCCTTCCTCCAAACTTGTTTTATGGTAATGAAAATCTGTTATAAATGTTCACAGGTTAAACGTGGTAATTAAATTGATACATAATAAATATTAAAAATGAATGCTATAGTATTTTAAGATAAAACATCGAGCATTTTAGTTTACCCCATTTGTGCCTGGATATTTTTGCGACTTTCTTCGATTTTTACTGATAACAGAAATAATAGATAAATTTCTGATGTCAACTTCTTGAACAAGGGATGATTTCTTTTAAAATAATTATGCATAAAAATTGAAATATCAACATACTACTTGGTCATGTTAAAATATTTTGTAGAGTTGAGGCTCAATACTCATGAATAAAGAATAGGAAAAATAAATAACGTTTTCGACTAATAGCGAAAATGCCGTCCCAAAAAAGGGACGCTAGGCATAAATGGGTTACAAATAAAATGTTTCAATCAGTTAAGTTCGCTATTGAAAAAATTAAAATTAAAAATTCACAAGTAATTGAATTTATTCAGGAATTACAGAAGTGAATAAAGTAAATATTTTAAACTCAATTTTGCTTGTTTCATAATTTATTAAGAATTTTTTGTAAATTATATTAGCAAATACTTAAAAATTCAATATTCCATTTCAAATCTCATTGGTCATGGTTTTCTAAGCACAGTGATATGAATTTTTAATATTTTTTATATCAGTATTATTTGAAAATTCTCATATTCATGGGTTGTAGAGTTTTTATTTATCCTTTAAATGTTATGAGAAATAATTCTTGAAATGACTGAATCAATAAAATTAGAGCTTAGAAAAAAGTTATGAATTTAAAAACTTGATAACTTTTGTTCAAAATAAAAATAGCAAGATTAGTTACTTTAAATATTCTAAACTTAAAAGTTTGCTAAACAACAGTAGCAATAAATCTTTTAAATTTCGTTCAACATTTGTGCTGTATATGATAGACAAGCCATTTAAAAAAGTGCAACTTTTTGACAGGCTAAAGTAAGGATTTCAAATTGGTTTTGGACGCGAATATCAATGAGATAACATTTGCGAGCAATTTCCGAAATGTCCTCACACGCTGGGCAAAATTCTCTCTCTGTAACGGCAGCAGCATTTGATAACTACCTACATTAGTTTTTCAGCACAAAAACGTTCCGTTAGCAACATTAGTTACTTTAAATATCCTAGCCTTAAAAGTGTGTTAAACAGCAGCAGAAATAAACCTTTTAAGTTAAATTCAGATTCAAAATTTGTCCAGTATAGACAAGCCATTAAAAAATATACAACTTTTAATAGGCTAAAGTAATGATTTTAAATTGTTTTTGCATGCGAGTATCAATACAGTAGCATTGTCAAGCAATTTCCAAACCGTCTTTACACGCTGGGTAAAATTCCTTTACTCAAATGGTAGCAGCGTTCGGTAACCACCTACAAGAGTTATTCAGTACAAAAAGTTCCATTGGCAACATTAGTAATTTTAAATATCCTAAACTTAAAAGTGTGTCAAACAGCAGAAGAAAGAAACATTTTAAGATACATTCATATTCAAAATTTGTCCAGTATATACACGCCATTCAGAAATACACAACTTTTAGTGGGGATAACGATTTCAAATTGGTTTTAAATGCGAGTATCGGTGCAGTAGCATTTTCGAGCAATTTCCAAAACGTCTTCTCACGCTGGATAAAATTCCTTTGCTCTAACGACAGCAGCATTCGGTAACCACCTACATTAGTTATTCAGCAAATTCTTGAAGGAAAATAAAGAAAACCCCGAGAAACTAACAGGTTCTCGAGAGTTAACATCCTTGAATATACGGAAATTAACGGAGCGAAGGACGAGTTCTGTCGACAAAAAAACCGTTACGTGACTTTTAATCTTTCAGTCCGATCCGCTATGTTGGTTCGAATGCGGGATGACCTTTGAGCAATGTGTCCAAGGAAAGGCAATTAAGGCAGCGGATGGCACTAAAGTCGTTGTTCTTGTCCAGTATTTTGGTCAGTCTATTGAAACGTTCACCGTGCCATACGACCTTGGAAAATTAACACGTCAAATGTGAATTTGGGATGTAGTTACATTGTATCCACTAAGGTTTTGCAGCTTTTTGTAATTGGGGACCATATGTTTTGTGGAATGCATTGTCAATTGTAAAATGAATCGGAGATTGAAATGCTAATAAGAAACATCTAAATGTAATCACACAAAAATATATATATTGCTTTTTGATTTTTTTACAGATGTAGATTTCCTAATTATTCTACTAGTATAAAACTCGAACAGCATTTATTCGGTTAAAACCAAAGTAGCATTAGAAATTTATGAAAGTAAATAAACGAAAAAGTTTTTATCTAACACATACTAGTATTTTAATATTGATTATCTCCTTGTCTGTGTGTCAACATGAATTAATTAATAAATTTAAACTATGAATGTCTGGCCTAATTTTTTGTGTTCTTTACTTATTAAATCATTCAACTAAACGAGGTATTGAATTCCTTTATTCACCTTACTTTCATTCATATACTTTCAACAGATATTTATATAGAAAAAGTATGCTTAGCTAATATTATTGGAAAATTATGAATTGCTTTTATCTTTGCAGGTTTTTCTCAAAAGTCTTAGGAGTATTGGGAATTTCGTAGTTCCAAAGATTTATGTTTTACAAACAAAATAAATTCTTGAATATATTCTCTTGCTTCTTGTATTTTATAAAAGTGCTTATGAATTAATTTTTCGATATTTTTACATTTTACAGATTTATATGAGGTTAAAAATGACCGTATAAATAATAGCATCAATAAAGATTTTATAATTATCGTAAATTGTTCTATGTTTTATTGGTGATAAAATTGTTGCAGTTTATTTATTTATTAATTTATTTTTTCATTAATTTTAGGTAAAAATTTACTTTCTTTAGCATAACGGGAATTCAGAGCTTACACCTCAAAAGCAAAATAGGAAGTTCAAACATTCTCTGAGAGAACACAATTAGTAAGTGTTTTAATACCGACGTTCAGCACAACTGATTTTCTGGAGGAAAAAGAGATTAATTGATTACAAAAAATTGTCCAGTTAAGCATGATTAACTGGTGAAAACGGCAAACATGTCATAATTTAAATAACTGCCATTAACTATCGTGCATCTCAAACCACATACCAAAAATTAACAGAACAGCATTTAAAAAACAAATCAATTCATATTCACTTTTTTGTTTTTTGCTTGGTTGTTATTTGGTACGGCACTTATTATTAATGTTAATAACCAATCAATTATTTTAATTATATGGGGAATACAAGGTTTTGTTTTCCTTCTTGATTCTTATTTGTTTTGGTATTTGCAACAGCTAGTAGATCAATAGAACATTGTTGATCTCGGCTAATTCGACCACATATGTCGGTTTTCAAAACCTTCCTCTGAATATCTCATCACTGACGTTTAAATTTGAAGTTAATTATTTTCTTAGCGAAGGAACTCAACCATCGCGTATTTTTTCGTCTTCAAGATCGGAATTTACCAGCAATATACTTAATGTTTTTTCTTACTAGTTAGGGCCAGAAAATTAAGGTCACGGCACGATTTAAGATTTTTTATAGTGAAACCCAATTTTCGTTTCTTAAAAATATCAGCGTCAAATTAAGTATATGTATGTACACGCATCTATTAGAATTTCTATCTACTATATGTATATATACATGTATTTATTCTTACTATGTGCATCTACTATTATATTATACCACTTTGGACACGATGAAGATTAAGAAAATGAGGAATTGATGAAGATTTCGAAAAAGCGTTCACAATGATAAAGAATCATTTTCAGGTTAACATTTATGGTTTAATGTTTCCTACTTCGCTACATATACTTTAAATTTTTGAGGGTGCTATATACATCTTTTTTCTTAAATTTTAACATTCCCATTCAAACCTGTCTTAAATTAAGTGAACCCTTTATTACATGGGAACGACATTAAAATATATATTTTATCGATTCCTGTTCTTACTAAGTGGTTCAAAATTTCATCTTTGTTAAAGTATATACGTTTAGTAAAGTACATTAGTGGTTCAAAATTTCATCTTTGTAAAGTACTAGTCTTAGTGCAAAAAACTTTTGTTTTACTGTGTTAAAGGAGAAAGATTTTGTTCAGAGGAAAGATCTACATTAAGTAACATATTTTTCTTTACATCTTAAGAGATTTTTATCACTTTTCTTCCTTCCTCTTTTTGGGAACAATTTTTGTGTTCGGTGTAATAAAAAAGTACATATGTTAAAAATTTTCTCGACTTTTACTATCATAAAATAATGTTATATTAAATTTATATTTACTATTCATAATTTAGATTCCTGTCTTACTTCATTTCTTGGATTCATATCTTTTCATTAAGTAACAATATCAAAACTTTCCTGAGCTTCTGTCTACTAAGTTTCTGTCTACCGCACATCGTTTTACTCATTATCTCAAAAAGAAGAAAAAGTGCAATAAAATTTTGTGTAATAAAAAGAATGATGGTTCTGTGAAAAGAGTATTTTTTTAGTATAATTATTTCAATTCAATGAATACGTTGTTATTTGGAATATTTGAAAAATAACTTAACTATTTAAAAAATGAAAGAACTCTATATCCAGAAGCATAGTTTAAATAAAAATTTCCTTTGATAACTTTATTTTAATGTTAATCCAGAGAAATCGAGAAGCAGATAAATAATTTATAAATAACTATTTGAAATTAAATGCTTACTAAAATTCCCCAGTTCATTTTGCATCTTTATTATCCATATGTCAAAATATTTCTCTTTTTCCTTGCAGTAATTACGAGAAAGCATGAAATAATAATCAGCAAATTTTTAATAAATTATTTTATACTTCCGTATTCTTTCATCTCATAACTGCATCAGCAATTTATTCATACAAAGATCAAAGAGTTAAATTAATTTTTCCAGGAGTAAAACTCGGAGGTATGCATTAAAGGGATAACATGGTTTATTTTAAAAAATAAACTGAAATATGATAAATTTTGCTTACAAATTAAAAAACAAAGTTTTAAGGTATACATGTTGTTGTTCTTAACTAAAAACTGTCATTTAACAGAACAATATTTTTATACATATTTTTAAACACAAATTTTTAAATAGAAAACGAATCACGCTTATAGAAAGGAAAAATATTTTCATTTTCAAAAACTCGTATTTCATTTAATAGCCTTATCTTACTTCTCTTTCCCACAAGTAATTAGCCACAATTTATTACTCGCCCTTTATATAAATTTATTTTATATGCATTTCTAAATAAAAATATAATCAACTTACAAATAATAATAATTTATGAAGAAGTATAAATCTAGAGCTTATTTTCAATAAGTAAAGAAAAAACTAAAATTAGCAGACATTGTTGCTATGTCTGAATTGCATTACTTGAACTTTAGTTTTACGTAACAAACAATAAAAAAAACATGTAAATGTTCTGTATTTATGCATCTTAAATTATAAATCATAAATTATTCTTCTAGGAATCTTTAGTAATTTTTAATAGATTCTGAAAATAAATATCTGAAATTCAACTAATTCTCAAATTAACTTAAAATTATAGAAATATATTCAATCGTATTTTAATCTTAGCCATTTGGATTTGCGATGGTGGAGATGATTGATTTTTTTATTTTATTTGGCTAAATTTCAATATTATTTTGGAAAAAAAAGCTATATCAAAGGATAACTTTCTAAAAAGTTCTCCAAAGAATATAGGCAAACTGAGAAAGTACATTTTCTTAATCATTCTTCGGAATTCATAAAAATTGCTTTTAATTTAATTATCTTGTATTTATTTTACATGATTGTTAAAAATATAAAATCTCACTGTAATATCTCTCAATCTTTCTGTTTGAATATACCAATACTCTCATTATGTTAATTTTTCTTTTGTTAAGCATGTTAAGTGCATGATATAACATTAATATACGTACAAATATAAGTTCATTTGTACTAGAAACTTCAACCACAACCTATTGGAATAAGAGTGTTAGTTAAAAATATATAATATAATAATATATTTTCTGTCTGTCAATCAGAAATCTCCACGTATTAAGCCAGTTGAAAAGGACTTTATTTTATTGAACGAACAAAAAATTCATTTCCGATTTTTATAAGAACTGTTGGTTTAATGAATTAAAATATTTTTCAATGGAATAAGCGCTATTATGGATTATATTACAGTTTTTGTCCGAAATTTAGATTATCTTGAAAGGCTGTAATTATAAATAATACTCATCACAGCAGCTTTGTGGTTTTTTCATCGCCCTAACTTCGTTATCTTCAAATAAAATATAAATCAATATTTAATGTTTATACATCCGCAAAGAAAACAATATTTTGCATTAGTATATTTTTATTAATCTTTGAAAATGCAAAATTAAATATGCATTATCATTTAACTGTTTATTTCAATTAAGAATCAAAATAACAATGCTCAATTTTACCATTGTGTTTACAGGAAATGTGGATTTTTCAATGGAAAAGTGTAATAAAGCAAGTAAAATTTCTGTTTCATCTATAGAAAATTTGTATTTTATTTTTTAAAAAGCGTATATTCGTAGAAGAACGTTTATTGAATTTAACCAGTACATATTTATATCATTATAACTTTCCTTTCAAAATGCATATTATCATCTTATAAATAAAGTGCTTTTTCTTTTCAAAATATAAAATCTTGAAGATACGGGAAGTAAAATACTTTCCTCAATTTGCTATTAAATTGGGTATTCAATTTACTTATTTATCATTCTTAATGCAAGATTTTAAAAGCCCAGATCGATTTAAACAGTTTTCTTTTTTAAAGTCATAATGGAAGTAACATTTTTGGAATCATAAATGGATCATACTCGACACTCATCACTTTATGAGTTAAATAAACGCAACTAATCAGTGCAAATTGTGAAGCATATAAATGTAGCGTATGGGGATCAGATTATATACCTCTTTCAGAATCATTAGAAGCATAAGAAATTACAAGCAGTCTAGAAGAGGTGGATCGTCTTGGAAAGTATTCTGAGCTCAATAATGAAGATCATGCAAACTGCGAACTCTCACATATTTGGTTGCATGAGAGTATTATAATATGAAAGTGTACTTCTTTTAAATCATTTTTGTATTTGAAGGTAAGAAAACAGTTGCGAGAATAAAAGCTCAGTACGTAAATCCTTCCATTTATGAAATAATCCAATATTTTCATCATTGAATGCAACAATGTTCAACGTATCATATTATTATCAAACTGATTTAATTCACACAAACTTATTAAAAACATTTATCATTCTAAAAATAATATTGTTACATTTCACCTTCATTATTTACTCTCTTTTTAATTCCTGGAATGAAGAAATAAGAAAAAATGCTGTTTTATAGAAAACCGAAGCTAATTTTTTATACAAGGGTAGAAGCTGTACAATAAGTTTTAATAGTAATGATAATAGTTATTATTATTAGTAGTAGCAGTACTATACATGGCTAATGTTTATTAAAAATTAAATTTACTTTTTGTTTATTATTTCAGAAAATGTTTATAAAAGCTTAGTCAAATTATTCATCAATTCTTCTCTGATTTTTTAAACTGAAGTAAAAAACAACCCTTGCAGTAACAGAAACAATGATAATATTTATCCAAAATTAACGTAAGAAATTATCATTAAAATAATTTCTCTATCAATTCGTTAATTTTTTTTATCGTGCGCTTTTGTGCCAATGATGTTGTTTAGAGCTCCAACTATGTAGTCCAAATCCTTGTCCATGTCCAGTGTTCTCATTTAATTGTATCTTATTTCGAGCATCTCTTCAAAAACGATGCAAAAAATACTATTATCATTACACACTTTTTTCAGACAAACGAAGTAAATACACCTTCCACCTCAACTGCTTCTTTTTTTTATGTGTACTAAATGTGACGTTATCAATCAAAAACTTTTGCCCGGTTTCATTCCGATGTGTTTTTCTTCATTCATACTTTTATTTGATCTTACTTCAAACGTTTCGAGAAAGAAAAAGTATCTTGAGTCAGCTGTAATGGCCGAGTTTGGAGCAAAAGTTCTGGTTTTCCAGTTTCAAATAGAACTGCGCCTTGGGCGAGATACTTGAAATGTGGGTAAGTTCAAACGGCATCAAAATATTTATGCATTTTATTCCTTCTATATTTACCTTCTTATTGGATCTGGTGTCAGCTGTGAATTTCATATGGATGTTTAAATTTAATGGCTATCTAAATGCTGCATAGTAAAGATTAGTGTCAGTCTTCAGTCCTTATTGAATATTTTATTTGGAATTCATAAATATATATTACTGTTTTAGTTATGATGTAGGATTTTTGTTGTTGTTGCTATTTTTTAAAAAGAATATTTCTTTTATTGTGCCTATATATTTTTCACTGAAAGGGTACTCCAATACATTTCAATTTATGTTCTGGTATAAAGCCCAAAAGAGGTCATTAATATGAAACATAGCAATTAATTTTAATTTATTTCATTTACTTTTTCACTTTGATTAGTATTTCTATTCACTATGGTTGTCATTTAAACAGCTAGGCTTGAAAATTTATAGTGATTTCACACATTATTCCTGTCGGTATTTTTCTTCCTAAAAACGTTACTATACCGAACCTAATAAATAAATAAATTGTTCTAAAACAATATAGATAGACAGCTATCTAAAGCTAGCTTATTTGTAATTTGACAATCTATGGAATTTAAAGTACATTTGAGCACCCGTCACAATTATTTATTTTAATATAAATTACTACTACCCCTATGCTTTTAATTATATTCCACATAAAATTCAGAAATATTTAAAAATTAAACTCTAGTACGGTATAATGGTCGTTCAATAAATTTATACATTATTTAAATAAACCTGCTGCACTACAATTTTGGTTCAATAAATATATATAAATCGATATGAAAAATTTATAAATTCTTCTCTTATATTCCATCAAACAAACATAATAATATACATCAAACGAAAGTTACCCGCACTCAAGCATATAAACATAAATACTCATAATCAGCTGAATAAGTAGCGTATTTGGGTATTTTACTTTCAATGTTAAATAACTTTAAATATCATAACAGACAAGAGTGTTACCAAATATCCCGATATTACGGGTAATCGCACCTAACGGAGCGCAAACGTTTGTGCTTTGCAAACTTGTAAACAACGATCAAAAGTAATTTCTTACTTCCACGCGTGATTGGGTTATTTAGCTTAGTTAACAACTTTATTAAGCCGGTTGCACATCTCCGGTGTTTAAAAACACTTTCCACCTGAACGAATATATAAAGAGCTTCTTTAAAGATTATCCATCCTATTTAAGTGTAAGGCATAATTAACGATTTTTCAATAATAACTATAATTATTATCTTTATATACTGTAGAAACTGAAAGGAAACTTTTGAAGCTAAGTTCAATGTTACAAGTGTAATCCTTCCGAGAGATTCGGTAATATTAAAACCATGGGGCATAAAAATATACTTACAGGATTGAAAGTTTTTATGGCGTTAATTATTTGTCTTATTATGCTTGTTTTGTTACTAAGATTGTTTAGGTACATGTTTACATGTTTTCCTGCCATAAAATGATTCCACAGACAGTACAATTTTTGCTTTTTTGCATAATCTGGAGTAAGTTTTCGATGAGTAATGATTTGTCGGTCTTTATATATACTGAAAAAAAAAATGTTAGTTGACTATATTTCAAAGAAATAATTTTGCTCTGAATTGACAAAAAAAAAACTTATTCAATTAAATATTTTGTTAATTTAACAAAAATGTTGTTAAAACCAACAAAACTATTCTGTTGAAATAGCGCCAACCAAATTTTTGATGAATTAGCAAATTTTTGTTCTATTCAACAAAACATTTCTCCTCGTGTATATATTATATTTTGTTAATTTAACAAAAATTTTGTTAAAACCAACAAAACTATTCGGTTGAAATAGCGCCAACCACATTTTTGATGAATTAACAAAACTTTGTTCACTTCAGCAAAACTTTTTTCCCCGTGTATATATTATAAGTGAAAAGTTTTTTAAAAAATATTTTTTAAATACTTTTTTATATTTCTTATCATTATCTTCCATTGGAATTCAAATATTTTTGTTAATCACATCTGTTCTTTAAATGTTTCCAAACTTATTCATGAATACTTTCCAAAATTGCTGTGCGCTTTAGGCGCTTAGTGAAAATAACTATAATCTTCGGTTAGTAAATTTTATAAGAAAAACAAGGAAGTCTGAACTGGCATGAAGCCTACTCATTGGAAAACGTTCTTGTTGTATGAATCTACGTCACTTTTGCTCCAGACAGCACGACATTCTTTCTAAATTTCTCCCCAAAGCAGCACACAAAACAAGAAGAAAACGCCTCGTGAACATTCCTGGGAATATATTACGCACGAGAAAATTTGAAATGATTTGATAAACATCAATAACGTTCAGCAGCGTATTACGGAGAATGTTCCCTACCGGAGAAAATATACGTCTTTCTTCAGAACTTTTTCGTATCTTCTGTTGAATATTTCGAAGCGAAATGTCACCATTTCACCCTCTAATGCATTTATGAAAACATATCTCATTTTCTCCGCTTTGCGCTCGACATGCATTCAGGGGATCATTTGAAACCAGACGTGAAGTAATAAAATGTTTCAATAAGATCTTGTAAATGGGAAGAAAAGGGGGCATAAAACGTTTCATATGAAGAAATGCAATTTAAACCGAAAATTCTATGAATTTTGCGGTGCCTGAACTTCAGGCAGTGTAATACTTCATCGAGGATTTAAATAACAGTACACTGTGATCGGCATGATTATTGGCATTATGTCTATCAATATATGCTTCTAAGAAACAAAGACGAAATTTTAAAAGTTCATGATACATAATTTATCTGAAGATGATGCTCTGAAGTTTAACTGCTAACGGGGTTTTATTTATTTACTGAGCAAATCTCTAAGATGATCTTTATAGATAAGTATTTTTTAATAATCGAATATATTTCTTAAATTAAAAATAACTGAATGAAAAAAGAAAAAATTTGAAAACTCTCTGGCAAAATAAGTCAGAGACATTTTTTTAAACTGTAGTTATACTTATCGTTCTATAATTCTCAATTGGTTTAAACAGATCAATGAAGCAATATTTGGCACAGTGTTATCATTTGTCCATGAAAATAATATTTTTATGTAATATATTAAAAAAATTCCTTAAACTCTGGTTTACTAAGTTTTGGAATCAAGCAATATAAAAACCAGAAGTATAGTAAGCAAGTAGCGAGTATCTGGAGGCAATTACTATTTAATGCAAATCAAGCTCAAATAAACAATGAAGCACTTTTGATTTTTACTGATAGATCATATGTACTAAATCTAAAAAATATTCGTTATTTTTTTTTTCTTTCTTTTACAACAGCTTTATACCCTGGATGTATGATATTGAGGCCATTTACCTAAAAATAAATAGAAGAATAGAAGTCTAAATTGTTATTTCAGTGTTAAAACATAAATTTTATTTTGAGATATTTATGCTTAAAATGAACAATTAATTGATAAATCATGTTTAATTTCGTGTTATTTTTTTAATTTACCAAGCTTTACATTTATGTAATTATGTTTCATAAAAATACTTTTTTTAATAAGTATTATCCACATTTTAAGTATTTTCAGCTTTAAAGACAGGTGCAAAAGAGTATGCAAAGTAAAAACTGTCATCAAAGAAACCCTAATTGGACATTAATGATTCGTCAAGAGGAAATACTTTTTAATTTTAAGCATAAATGTTTGAATACTCAGAAACTTGGATAATAATGTATCCCTTTAATAATGTATCGTCGTTGATGTATATAAGTTCCTGCCTAGTTCTAACAAGTCCACAGCAGAGATACTGGCACGTATCTTAATCATTCATTTTAGCATATTTAGTCATGTAAATGTACACATTTCAGTTCTAAGAGTAAACTTTCTATTGTTATCCAAGTTTCAAACTACAATATTTTCAAGTGTAAAGGCATAATTATATACGCAATTTTATAAGGCGTTACTTCTAGAGGTGTCTAACAAGATGAAACTAATTAAACACCGCATCTATGTACTTTAACATTTCAAAGTGATCTCAACAAGTTCATTTTGAATTGTTAAAATATACTACTCATAGCATTGACTTTATTACAATTCCATTTTTGAAACTTCATTAATATTAAAAGTCTACGCACTTAACATATTGAATATAGCTAATTTCTACTTTTTTTATGGAGGAAGTAACATCAAATCTGTCTGCATGCATTTCTGAAAGTTATCATTTAAATTTATTGAAACGAATCATAATTCCGTGAACGTTGCGTTTAATAAACAATTTCCTGTAAAACAACAAATAACGTGAGAATGTTTTCGGTGAAAGTTTAATAGCTGCATGCTAAACGTTTTACAGTTTGGTGATACATGGACTGTGTAACTTAGAAATGAGTTCCAAGTCACTGACTTTAAACTTTTAATGTATTGCTTTACGAAAGACCGAGTGAACATGTTTTTTTTCCCTCAGATAATAAAATTCCTTATGAATTAAGTTAACAAACATTATATGATGTATATACGTACAATACTTTGTTCTTAAGGACTATAAATACTTCTTAGCTGCTTTTTATTTAGATACAAACTCTGCCTTTGAAGTATTGAAGCATTATAATTGTTATTAAAGTGTTTACAGCTAGGTTCGGAATTTTGTTATTATTCACTCCTTTTTACAAAAAAAGGAGTGTATAATACTAAGTATTTCACTTTGAGAAAAAATATTCAAAAAAATACTGGGTTTTAACAATGAAATGATATTTCGATAAAAATAACTCTGCACGGAATAAAAAGAATTCTTGAAAATGTGTGATGATCAATGATCAGTTTGTAAATTATGATAAGTAATCAGAGAAATCTAGTATTCTCCTATAAAACGATTATTTATTATTCGATAAAAGATTTTTTTTACAAACTCAGGTCTCAATAATGTCTGTATATTTATGTAAATATAACTGAAATTGGAAAAGCAATATAGTAGATAAATTTGATTAAAATATTCAATGTACATCCTCTTAAAAAAATTAAAACGATTCACCTGTATCAGTTTTATTATAAAGTGTTGTTCTTTCTAAAAAATAGATGATATAGAATATAATAACTGCCTTTAATATTTATTTTAAGCTGTACGATTTTTGAGAAACTAATCAGTTATTCACAAAATTGATGTAGGAAATTTCTCTGTTATGCGAATACTTTTTTGAGCGGGTGTACACCATGTATTGCAATGAAATTTCAAATATCCGATAAATGAATTAGATATTTAGACATTACTTAAAATTATGAGTTCTTAAGTTAGTTCGTGTATTTATAAAAGAAACAAATTTAGTACGCCAACTCTCAAAAAAACAAAAAACTGATTTCTACAAACAATCCAAAATTAATGATAAATCTTGTTGTACATTCATTCATTCGTTGTATAAGTTATTTAATAAAACCAAAATTAAAATGTAAAATAGAAATACTACAGTTTTACGCTTTTAATATTAATTTTTTCCTTCAAAATTCTTTAATAATAATCTCGTAACATCTCCTGGAAGACATACAAAATAGAAGTAAGGTGTTGTATGCGATATCGTTTGAATAGATTGTTTCAGTTTATCTTGCTATTTTAACTTTTATATGTTTTTGATCTCACGACGAGAATAAATAAGCAAATTTATGTACGATTGTTTTGATATAAAAAATGTATTTTTTCGTGCGTTCAATCTTGTTTTACAAATATATCATCGGTAAAATTGAAATTCTCAATTTCCCTGGAGAAATATATTTCTTTAAATCTTAAAGTACTAAAAATAAAAATCTTGCAATTTAATTATATATTAAGGGTAAAAAATATCGATTTGTCCAAAAGATGGCATTTTTATTATGAAATAGAAACTACATTGAAATAAATTATTTTCATTTTTTGAAATTTATTACAGAATTAAACAGTTTGTTTGTTTGATTCAGGCGAAGCTATACACAGGGATTATCTGCGTGGAAGAAGGGGAGTGAATTAATCGGAGGACTTTTTAAGGGGTTCTAACGTATATTCACGTTGTGAATGGAGAAAACTGACCAAAACTCTACACACCGGTGGATCAACCGTCACGCGGTAGGCCAGAACTCTGGACCTTCACACTTCAGCCGCCTACCATGTATAAAATTTTCAGTTTTTTATTTATTTTTTTCTGTGGGATAATTCAATTCTTACTTACAGAAATTTCGCTGTTAAAGGTTTTTAAAATAGTATTTATAACACTTAAACGACGAATCTAAATAAAAAGTAATGTTTTTAGTATTTAATAAACTATTATATTCCTCTATGAAAAATTGTAATTAAAATTCCTCAGACAATCTGAACATTTTTAAGAGTTAAAATGAGATGATTTAACTTATTCTTCACATAATCAACTCTGAGATATATTGACTTAAGAACCTTTAAAGAGGGGAAACTTTAAAATGATAATAAAATTATAATTTATAATCGCTAATTTGTGGGTCTTATGTTTAACAAATTAGGTGCTATAGAATGTCTGTTAAATTAAAGTTAATAGCAGTTTTATTAGTTAAAACTGGTAAAAGTTGTTAATTATTATATGTTTTACAGAAATTTAAACAATTTTATAGAAGGATTAAAAGAAAAAGCACATGACTGCATATTTTATCCCTTTCAGACCTGATTAAATTAATTATCCCTAATATATATAAATGTGAATATTTTCATAACAATAGGATTAAATTCGTAACAAAATAAATAAAATAAAATAATTTTGATTGCTAAATCCCGTAAAATACATATAATCCTTTACAACTTAACAATTTTAGTATTTACTTTTTAATATTCTTTTAAATTCTGTGATTTTGTAAATCCCTATTATAATAAAAATATTCACTGTATGTGAATCTTTATATTATAATAGGGGTAAATTTGTGATAAAATAAAAAAGACTGATTACTAAATCCCGTAAAATATTCAAGAACCGTTTTAACATAAAATTGCTAATATTTAAAGTGTAATATTCCTTTAAAATTTATACCTCAAATGTGGACACCTATTCTGAAAAGGTTAAATATTTTTATTTTCTTTCAATTCATATTTTTGCCTAAAAAACAACCTCAACGTTAATGCTTGTCCTGACAGTAAAATACTACAGTTAAAATTATATGACATAACATTTATTGTTAATAACGACAGGAATTCTAGAACTAAATAACCAGTGGGTGGAATGGGCTGTTATTGTCCTTTAAATTAATAAAACAGCGATTAAACAATCTTGATAAATTTATGATTTGTTTTCCTAGACATGGTCATGATTTTAAACATTCCTCTTATGTCTCCAAAAACTTAGGATAAACAGTTAGTTTATCACATTTTCTGAAATGTCTTTTTGTACTTTATGTAGCGCAGTCTGTCATTTAGATGCAATTAGAGCGTCTAGATAAGAGTAAAAAGGTTCACCTTCTAGTTTGTTTTTATGTCACCACTTGATTTTAATGTTTTCGTCGTTTATTTATTTATCTTTTTTTCATTTCTCGTTAAACAGATTTGTTTTTAAAAAATGTAAGTCAACTAGTATGTATTCAAGCTATCTGCGGCAGATATCTTTGTAGATGCATGAGTATACGAAAACTGCGATGCAAAAAGTTGGATCACAGGCATCATTTAAAAAATATATGTAAACTAATAATCATGTTTTGCGTGATTTGGTTATTCAGAGCTATGTACACTTACTATCGACGCATGAATATTTCTGGATTGATCGGCATGGAATAACCTATATGAAGCATATAGGTTATTCCACAATCAAGGCCGTTCCAGTTTGATTGCTTTTGGCATTTTAAATGTAAATACATTTTATATTTTAGCAGGTTTTTTTTAATTTTGTACATAGTTGGGATCTCGTTAACACTATTTTCGGTCTAGGGATGTTTTTTTTAAAGGTATGCTTTTTTTTCATTACAAATTACTGCACACATCTTTGGTTGGTAACATGGCTTTCTATAACTGCTCACTCTATTATGCTCCTTTAATAATAGCCAACTTTAGTACATCTAAAGAATTAAATCCAATTCTTAGGCCGGTTGAGCAATTTAAAATTTAATTTTCTGCAAAATAATTTATATCTGTTACAGACATGAATAAAAAGTTTGCGCTAAACAGGTACCGTTTAAATAAAGTTTTCTTGGTTTGCAATAAAAATTTGAAATTTTTTCTACTGAACTCATATTTAAAGAAACATTATAATTCAAAATTCATTATGTGAATGCTGTCAATGATTAACTAGAGAGTAAAATTATAACTATAGTTTTTCTATGTTGTTTCTAAAGCTACCAAACACATGGAAATCAATAAAAGTTTCAAAAAATAATTTTTTATAGAAATACTATCGATGGTATTCAAAACATATTTTTAAAAATGGTATTATTTTCTGCTCTAATTGTATTTGGTTGTGTTGAAGTTTAAGATTAACAGGTAATAAAATAAGTACAAGGTTTTGTCAATCAGGAACTTAAAAATATAAATGTTGGGAATTAACTATTCAAAGCTTTACTGCTCATAGACTACAAAAAACATTATTTGTGTGTACAAAGGTATTCTAAATAATTGCTTACAATATTAATAAACCCCTTTTCTGTACATATTCTGCAAGCGAAATCTTATATGTTTGTACTTTTTAGCACGGAAAGTACAATTTCTATAAATTATGGCTTACTTTTGACTCAATAAAATGGGTTTATGATTTTAATAAGTAGGGGAAGGAGGTTGGACCAACATGATCCATCCTAGAGGGCAAAACGATCCACATATGTTTACTTAGATACAGGTAGCGCTTTAAACTGGGTAACACATAAACTAGTTTTGCCAAGTCAAGAAAAAGCAATCTCGATACTTAAGCGATCGGTGTAGTAGAGTTCTTCAAAGAAACTGGGTTTTAGCATATCTTTTATAACGTAAGCACTTTCCTATTTATTTAGAAATGCAGTCTTTAATGTAAGAAACATGACTTAGTTTAATGAATAGAGTATGTTTTAAGATGTCAATTACACTTATTTAATTTTTTATGCTCCTCTGCATATTTCAGTAGTATGACCTAAAGTCGACAGCCATACTGCCGGGTAAAATGATCCATCGACTGAAGAAACTCCAGTACGTCCGTGTCCTAGTCATCATGGCAGCTCTTCAGATATTCTCAAAATGCGTGACTCACCATTACATTATTTAATAAGTAGGCGTATTTCTGCGTTTATTGTAGGTCATAACTTTTTAATTATAATTTAGAAATATTCCTTTTTATTGTTTGTAAAACTGTTTTATTTTAAAATGTTCATAAAATAAATTATGCATTTTATAGGATTGTAAATTTATCTTATTTTATTATGTATAGTCTTAATTATTTTTATAGCTTTTCTTTTGCCGATAAAAAACAATTTACAATTATTTACAAATGTAGGATCATTTTCCCTTGAGTGAGGGTAAAATGATCCTTTGGACTCTTTTTCAAAATTCTATTTTTTTTCGTTACTCAGTTTGGGTTTAAAATGTTAGTAAAATATGTTTATGATTCAAAATATAGTGTAAAATATTGTGGGAAAGAGCTAACGTTTTATTTAACATTTATGTTATTTTATGCAAAATTTCCCCTTAGGGAGATCATTTTGGGCCACCTTCCTCTGAATTTTACATTTCATTTAAGACAAACATCGAAATTTATTATTACACTATTAGTCGACTATTTGATTAAAAGGTGTATTTATTCTATGATTAATAAAAGCAAATTAACATAAAGTGAGTTTCAAATTGAATAGTTTAAGAAATTGAGGCTAAACAGTTGAAATATTTTGCAACAGCAGGTTTCTTCCTAGTTTGGCGAGTGTGTGGGATTTTCAAAAGTAGTGTTTAGATGAAATCTTCTGATAAATCTTGAAATATAATCCAGGAAAATTACGTTGAGAAATCCTTTGTGAAGTCAACTAAGTATGCAACTTAAAATTTCAGGATATTCGAGTAACACTACGAAGCATAATTTTACTAGTGGAAATAAATTCGTATTGCATTATTTATTTTTAATATAATTTTTACTGTAACAATTAACTTTCACTAGCAAAACCTGAACTAAAACAAATCATTTATTTTAAATAATTGAATACATATCATAATCTTTTAATTCATTATAGCGTGCTTTTATCATTTTAATTAAAATTTGACAATCAGAACGTCAACTGTTATCGTAAATACTTACTAAATTTTAATATACAATAGTCGCCCTAATGTGGTACTAATGTCAGTACAGCAATACCACCAGTTCACTTCTCAAATTGACTGTAGTCTCACAATTATCTTGACAAATTTTATATTTTTATGCATCAAATTCCAGATGTAATAACTTTTGATTTTAAAAGTTAACAAGTATATTAAAAACTTTATTTTGTTGTTATCACATTTCTTTCAAGTAATGAAAGAGTAATAAAACAGTATAAACTGTGTGTAAAATAAAGTCAACTTTTTTAAAAATGCAAACTAGGTGAATATACTTATTTTTAAAGAATTCGTGCATTCATCAGGCAAAAATGATCTGAAACATTGCTACTTTGTTGGCTTAATTTAAAACAAGTTATTGACCTCTGCAACATTTTGTCATTTCCTGACAATTCCGAAAAGTTTTCAAACACTGTCCTTGATACACAAATTGAAATCAATGAAAAAATCAGGTTTTCATACATGTTTTCATAAAAACTGAATCAACTTTAACACAACCTTGACATAATGTATTTCCTTCTCTCTTACCAGAACATGCCGATAAAATTCAACTAAATCAGGTAATAACTTTGCTTTGAATTGCTTTTAGGTCTGACCCAGACCAACTCGCTCACTACTCGACTACTTAAGTAAGAAATTTGCATGAAAATGTCCTCTAAGCGCAGAGAAAAAGACACATCTAAAATGACTTCAAATATTTATGACCGAATCAACATGGAATCTTCTTTGCACGGTGAGGAAAACCCAGATTACGAACAGACCTATATTCTAGCGATAGCGTGCGAGAGTTGAAACAGTTTTATAACACTTTCGTTAGCATAAATTTGTCATCCAAGATTTTCTGTCGAAAACTTTTCGTTCGTTCCCTGGAGCTCGATAACGTCGCTAATTCCTCAGTCGACCATCTTCTAATTTTTATTAAGCAGCTATCTTCACCAGTTAGTTCTGCACGATAACCAAAGATAATGTCAATGGAAATAGGACAGTAAATAAAAACAGCTTCAGACGTTTTATCTTTCTTTTCTTGAGAAATAGTGGTATGTTTGTTCCTTCTTTTTTGTCTGTAGCCAGTGTCCGTTCCCTTTCATACATAAATGCATATTAGTTCCGTATTGGCATAGTGAGCTTCCAAGTCTGATCTTGCGTGAGCTGATTTGCAATTACAAGCAGCATGCCCGGAGTGACTAGTGTTTACACGTCTTGACACCTTTAAAACAGTGTCTATCTGGAGCTGATAAACACATTTTATAGATTAATTATATTTACTGCAATATCAATGTGATCTAAATTACAGTAATTATTTTCCTAGTAAACCAGAGGTTAGGGATATTTTCACTATAAACAATAACACTGACATGTAGGTAATAATTTTCTTACTAGATAAATTATAATCTTTTTAACACTTTCCAAAAAAAGTAAAGAAGTGTTTATGATTCCGGTCTTTCTGTCAGTCTGCGTTCTACCTGCCTTAAATATGTATCGATTGCTAAGAAATCTGATGTGTTATTGTCATGTTCTATGCCATATCATAGAAAAATGCGTAAATAGCATAAACTGTTCTTTTACAAGATTACTGAAAAATATTCGAATGTATGCTCTATGGTCATTCAGTGTTTAAGTGATTATAAGTGCACTTTAAAGACGCAAATCTGTTTCAAACAAAATAAAATTAAAATATTATATTGATTCTTAAAAGAATTCTCTTCAGATACACGAGTACATGCGGCACTTATAGTTCTTTTGCAGAAACGCACAAACGAATTGCAATGGTAGTTTAGAGACATTAATTCAATTCAATTATAATAAAATAAGTGTACATAATAAACGTTTACGACTGATAACTCCTTATCAAAAAGTAAAAACATATTTTTGGATCTTTAAGTTAAGGGACAATTAATACAGTTAAGGGATTAACATTATTAGAGCTTTAGACGATTATGCTCAAAATCTCGACGAATGGTTACCACGTTTGACAACTGTGAACGATATATATATGACCGAATATGCGTATTCTAATATTTTTCAAGTACATTCCTATTGAATTAATATTAATTTTTGCTGTCGATTAAGTTTTTAATATATTTTTTTATACTTCTTCAAAATTTTCATCCGTTTTAGTTACTTCACCTTTATCCACTGTATAAAGATTTCTAGATGTCTGGAGGCCCAGGACTCGGATACCCCGAAATTCGTGCCTTTGAAGAATTTAAAAATTAGAGATATTATCAAGAAGAGACGAGACGAGACAGAAATTTGGAAATTCTAATCGAGAAAAGAGGGGTCTGTTCTTATTGCTACACATTTATCAAGGTTGGAACAGTCTGAAATTTTCAACATGCCTATCCTGTAATGTTGAAGAAAAGAATAAAATAAATAAACAGCTTTATTATGAACACACGTATAGTATCAAAATTAATTAAAAAATTATAGATTAAAAATTAACGATCTTCCCATGCTATGGGGGTACTTCAGCTTCCTCAGTAATCCTAAAATTTTAAACAAAGGTGATTTTTTAAAAGTTTACATTTATATTTTCTATTTTGTTGAAGAGACCCCCCCCTTCTTCATAATTCCCTGGATTAAGGCAGACAGCCACAATTCCCTCTAAGAAATAGTTTTGTATCCATCCCTGAAAATATTTTTTGATGTTTTTATGAATTTGACTTTCTGTCTAGTTGGCGTATGCAAAATTTCTCCAAGGAAGTAGAATCTTTTAGTTTGTTTCTCTCAAAAGAAAAAAATTTGAAATAAGCCTTTTAACAGTTTAAAAGTTACTTGTTCGTAATAAGAAGGCAGGGTTAAACCTCAGTAGCTTCAACTCTCTGACTACGCCCCTGATGTCTTTGAATAGCTAATAGGGCTGTCTTGCACCGTACAAGCTTTGTCTCGCCTTGCAAAATCCCTATGAAATGATGAGAAATAAGCCTACCTCGTCTTGTCTCGCAGCCATTCTTATTTTTGTCTTTGTATGCTTGATACACATATTTTTCGTGAATAGTATGCTTAGAGAAGATTATATTTCTCTATTTTCCTTTTAAATAAATATTACAAATGGTTTTTATGTCATGAAACATAATTCCATTTTCTTTAATTGAAATACTGAAAATGTAACAACCATCCAAAACATCAAAGTAGTTTTTATTGGATGAATGTAGGGACAACCACCTCATTTTGCAGTTATCCCTAATTGAAATTGCTTCAATCCATGTTTGCATAATCGTACATAATGCAATATCTTTTATCGCAAGAGTTTTTTTTTCTGCTATGGAACTAAATTTAATATACACTAATCTGAAACTCTTCATATTATGAAACGTTTTGCATATTCCAACAAAAACGCTAATCGCATAGATTACAGAATATTTTACAACACATTTGTTATATTTGTACATACAATATAATTCGCAAGTTCTCGTCGTTTTTCAGACGTAACTGCAAATATTCGTCTTAAGGCATTTAAAGAAAGTTATTATAGTCAGTTGCGTTTTTCAGAGATGAGAACAAATGAAACAGAACGACGTCAAAAAAATACTTCCTCTAATCACTAGCCAAAGAGAGTGATTTGATTGAGATCATGCTGACATGAACCACAAAAATATATGATAGTTATATTTTGTGTACAATAAATTGACTTTTCTAAAACGAGATTTAAACAGTAACTGCCCATAAACCGCAATGCATCAGAATTATGTTTCGTTATCCTATAAAAGAGCTATAAGTGTTGCATGTACTATTTTCAAAAGGGAATACGCACTGGTTCATATAAGCAACATGAATTAGATGCACATGTACAACACTTAGAGAACGAACAGAATATAAAAATTATATAACCGTACGCATGCTTAGACTAAACCTAACTAATTTAAATATTCTACAATTGAGTAATTTATTGCAGTAGCTGTAAGTAAGTGTGCTACTACTAACATGTAATCCTTTGTTCATATGTTCATTGTTCATAATAAACATCTGAATACACAACAGTTTCATTTCCTCTAGTATAAAGGTGAATAATTAACATTTATTATTTACATGCATCCCTATTTGCTTATGCGAACAAAGAAATGTTAATCAAAAACCCTTCAATCACATAAACAGGATTTTTTAACGTGATAAAAAATAGCAAATGTATAATAGCTAAACAAAAAGAAATGCAGATCAAAAAGCTTTTTAAAAAAGAGTTTATAGAAATAGAACTAAATAATAAAAGAAAATAAAAGGTGAATGAAGGTTAATCAAAAACAGAACATATTAGACAATAAAAGACAAGATAATCACTAGAAGCGAATTTAGACAATAGGTATAAGCGCATTAAAATAAAAAGAAATTACGACTAGGAAAGTAAATAGCTATTTTGAAATAAAAAAGAACAAATATTTAGGTAACTACAAAATGAAGACGCCAAAGGCAACAGCAAAACACATTTACAAAGTTTATTTTTTGTGTGTAGCATTTTTAATGAAGCTTTTGTCACAAGAAACCCTGATTTTTACGATTGATCAACTATATTTAGTTTGAGATTTTTCATTAAACGTTCTTTTGTTTGATAAGATTTTAACGGAACATTTCATGAAGCTGATATTTAAATATACTATATCAAAAACTAATTATTGTTGAGTTACAGGTGTAAATGCGTGATTGACTTAAACGTACACCCACTCAAAAACGTATTCGTGTGTAAGCTGAATTTAAGCTTTTAGTTTCGTGAATAAATAAATAGTTTTCCCACAGAACAAAACTTTAAATAAAATTATTAACATGAAAGTACATCCATTCAAAAAAGCATTCGAGTGTATGCCGTATTTCGTTTTTTAGTTTTGTGAATAAATAATTAATTTTTGGACAACACATAACTTTAAAGAAATTGATTAACGTAAACATACATCCACTCAAAAAAGCATGTATCAGAATTTTATATTTTAGTTTGGGAATAAATAATTAGTTTTCCGACAATACACACATAACTTAAAAGAATATCTTATTTCTATATGTTACAAGATGCACTTATGATGAGCAATACTTCATATATGAAACTCACATATAAAACGTTTTACCCACGCTCTAATTGTTTTTTGAGAGGGTGTAACTGCACTTATTTTAGTATGGAATTTATAGAATAACGTACATGATTGTTGTTTTCATTTTTTAGATTTTCGTTAGAGTGAAACATTTAAGAAAAAAATTCCATGTCCGGTTTTGTATTCTTATAACATATTTACTGCAAAAAAATCAGTACACTCACTCAAAACAGGGGTTCCATTAACAACCAAATTTCAAATTTTTGTTTTGTGAATAACTATTTAATTTTTTGAGAAACACACATTTCGAAGAGATAAGAGAACTTGTTACTATATAGACATTATTCATTTTTATGAAAATCAATAATTTACATAAGAATTTGAAATTTGACCTACGATCGAATACTTTTTTGGAAGGGTGTACCATAGTTTTCTTAATATATGTGGCAAAATATTTTACTGCTGTAATATTCTAGTTTTGCACTTAACTATAGCTTATTATAATAAAAAAGAATTTATAGGCTTTATTTCAATGGGCTGGTCGCGAGTTATCTTCAGGTGCATTTACAATACTACAAATAAAACCCCAATTTAAAAAAAAATTATAAAATTATTAATCCGGTTTTTATTGAATTTTTAGTCAGATTGACTGTTTTCTAATGTGTTAAGTAAAGAGTAAATTAATAGGCTTTTATAATAAATAATGCAAGATGTTTAATGTGGAACTTGATAGAAAGTTAAATCTGTTTTTCATGTATATGACTTCTTAGGAAAACTACTCAAAAATAGACAGACAGACATGTTTTCCCGTACTTTCGCGATGGACTTTACTTAGTACCATGTCAACCTGCCAGACCTACTGACGCGAGAAAAGCAACCAAGTCACAAAAATTAAGCTTCATTAAAATATATTCAAATGACTAAAGTGTAATTATTTTCAAAAACTTGGTAAACAAAGGCATTGAATAATCATTTCGATCAACAGAGATATTTTAAGTGCCTTCTTTTAATGTTACTCAAATTAAACAATCAATGAAACTCTGCGACCAACAGTTTGGCATTTTAGAACGATTTTTAATTTACAAATATGCAAATCGTTGTGTTATTATTATTTATAGACATTACAAGAGCGATTATTGTCCCTTATGTTTATTTTCAATATATGACTAAGTAATGTTTTTCTATACATTCGATATCGCTTAACAGCCAATTTGCCAAGAAAAGTTATTCTAATAAGCGGGTTGTTCCATAATCCGGGATCACTTTGACTAATTATTATGGACTGCGACATTGAAATTTTATTACAATAAGAGGAATATTCCATTAACAAATATTCAATTAACGGGGTTCGGCGTACTGTATTTTATTAATTATACTTTACTTTTACATAAAACGCTTAATATTTTACAACAATTTCATTTTATATTGCAATAACAGTTTTACGTTTCAACTTTTATCATTCCAGTAAATATGGATTTGAAAAAAACCTAATCTTAAACCGAATCATAAAAGCACATGTTTAGTCTTAGTACGAAGATAATCTGTAATCAAACATTTTAAAATCCACATGTTTAAATAAACATACATATTTCTTTGTATATTTTGAGTAACAATGTATTTTTTTGTCCGAACGAGTTACAATTTAAAGCCCATTTACTCCAACATAATTCTCTAATCATTACAATTTCTGTTCCTGCCATTTCTTAACATATCTAGTTCATACATTAATCAACGGATCACATTCCAGAATTTCGTAACGTATATATTTCCCGAACCTATAATTTACCAATGATCCTGCGCTATACCAACTTTTTTTTTTGTACCACACGGAAGAAAAGCGCGGTTTTGGCAAACGACGGCTTAAGGGCTCATATTGACCTATTAACGAAAACCCCAAAACCTTTTCATTGCCTACAAGCAAATTCTCAAACCGGTGTCATCGGTACTCAGCCGGGAACAACAAGTTTCAGAAAAGAATCAGACACAGAAGAAGAAAAAAAAAAGATGAAAGAATCCTATTACTTAAAATTTGAGCAATCAGCACTCATAAATACAGTTATGAAATTTCGACACTCCTCCAGTTCTTTGACATATCTCGCACAAGAGAAGCAATCTTCAAGAAAAATGTCTCTATGCGTGTTGAGAAACAGACAGCAACCTTGTTCTCGTCTGTAGATGAAATATATTAATAGTATAACAGGTCAGCTCGTCTGTGTGTGTTATCTATCTGAATTTCATAACTCCACTTTGAGGCTCGATTATTTTGTTACAGATCTGTCGTAATGAAACAGCGAGAAAATTAAGAACACGAAGTTTTTTCTTCATAAAAATATAATTTTTTCTAGCATTAGCAAATATTTTCAATATTTTATTTTGAGTTTTGGCAGTCTTTCTCTTTTTAATTACTCAACTTCAGAATTGCCCCAGTCGAAATCTTAAAACTGTGTTCATTTAATAATGGACACATTAATAAACTAATAAGTTATAAATAATAGAATATCGAATACACTGGCCCCTACAAACTTCATTTTTCTCAATATCTATATGCAAATTAGATATAAATTTCTCTCGGTGTGCTTAAGGGTATCCCTTCTGAAAAGCGATCATCTTCACACAGCTTTTGAACAGCTTTAAAGACAAACTAACGAAGCTAAACTCCCAAAAAATTAATAATGCTTCTTCATCAAATGCACTATGGAATAATACTGAGTGTAAAGCTGCATTTCTCATGCAACTTCAAGCAATAAATTCATAAGCACAAAAATGAGCCGAGGAATCACCTGTTTAAGGTGATATTGTGAAATTGTGCATGCTTATGTTTTTGCCTGAGTCGTTCATAACTCCTATACGTTCATTGCTTTTAAGAATTCACAGAACAACTTGAAAAGGGACATTATAAATTTTTCCGAATGTCTAGCGCAGTTAAATTCTTCAAAAATTGCAGGATTTCCAAAAAGAACAGCCTTAATAATAGCTTTATTGCCAGTTGCGTTTATTCATCCTAGAAACACGTTTTAAACCATACAAGCACATATTTTCACTCTTATTATTTAAAAAATTTCCTATCTTTTAGTTTTATTATGTTTGTTCCTTCCAAATTGGTGAGAATGCTCAAACAAATTATATATGCATTGCTTTTTTATTCCTTAAATGCAATTTTTATTACATTTCTAGTGAATTATAAGATTTGCTCTTACTCAAATTAGCATTAAGTAGTCGAATGAAAATAAAAATGTCTATCTTGACATTTTCAAGAAAGTAAAATGGTGTGATTCCAGGAATTCTATTCATTTACGTGTTTTGTGGAAGTATTAGTAAATTATTCATGAATTCAGAAAAATAAAACTTATATTTATCTACAGATTTGAGTCATATACAGATTGAGTGTATACACCACTGTCTCAATTATAGTTTTTTTTATTTCCAATTTTTGAAGCAACACTAAACTTTCAATTAGTTAAAATAAAAATTGATCTCAAACAAATTTGTTTGATTTCAGGGCTTGTAAAACATGACTCCCAGCGTTGATTAAATTTTGATATTTAGCTGATTCATCCATAGAGATTTTAACACAAGGAGACGGCATTAGCTATCTGGTAATGAACCCGAAATTCTAACAGAGCTGCCATATTGCCAAGACCACATTGCAATATGACAATGTTACTCCATGATGACCGTTCTAATTTTAAAGAAATCATGCCACCAAATGTAGAATGCTGCGATTTTCTATTTAGAACTATTGTATCATATAATTGTGCATCTTTACTTTTAAATCCATAAAATCGTGCATCTTTCACTGTTATTTAATATCAGAACCAACAAAATGTTCCGCCATACTTAGAACCCCATACTTAGACCAACACAGTTACTTCATTTCTTCAAATGCTGAAGATAGCTAATGCCATCTCCTTGTATTCATATCTCTTTTGATTCATCATGCGTAAATTTTTAGCTCTTATTTGTACAATATGATTGTACAAATCGTGAGATACAAATCGTGAGATTGTACAATCGTGAGATACGCCTGAAGACAACAACATTATGCACAGTATGCAGATTCCACGTGTAAATTTTTTTTATTAATGTAATGGGTATATTTTAATATTTTTGCAGTTGATCATGACTTAGTTTTGTAATTATTATTATTATTTGATTATTAATATTTTCTTTAGATACAGTATATATTGTCTAAGTATGTATGCATGTGGAGAGCACATGTGTATTTTACAAATTTTTCTTGGGAGTTATAAGTTATTATTAATTTCAGTCTAAATTTAATACATTATAGTATATTGTATAGTATATTGTTTGTTTTCTCTTCATCAAAGAGAAATCATTCAAACATTGAGCAAAAATTGAGCAAAATTTCTTATTATTATCCATATAATTTCCATTAAATATTTGAATGTTGTAAATTAGTTATAAAATTACTTTAAAATATTTGGAACTATGAAAACGATAAAATTCAGAATTTGTTTCTTGTTCAAACATACTATAGTACCTAAAAAGACTGGTATTCTTTTGTTTTTACGAATAAATTTGTCAATTGAAATGTTAGGGCGTATATCGTGTCTGAGACATTTTGATGAATTGAACGAGATGTAATTGTTTTAATGTCATGAGTTTCCTTTATTGCATCGTAGACATGCTGAAAACTACCAGCTTAACAATTTCGAAATACTTCTTTTTATGATTTTATGCAATGTCTTTCTATTTTCATCTAAATGAATAATTTAATTGCTCCTAAAATGTCAATCATATTTTGACAAATTATGAGTATTGTGAGTTAATCGTATTACATAAAATTCTGAATAAGGATTTGTCAAACTAATCAGGAGCAAAGACTTATTGTGCTGTGTATTTAGCAGGTTTGGTATTTTGCGGTTTTGGATATTGGAGCGTATCACGATTTAAAAATATTTTAAAGTTCTATTTACAGTTCACTTATTAGTATGTTGAAATAAACATATTATTATACGAATTTAAAATATTGACTTATAAGTGTATTTTATTATCCTTACACTTGGGAATGTTGCAATATGAAAATGAAAATCAAAGAATTTCCTTTTGGGTAAAAAGGATTTTATTTTGTTTCATTTTGTTTATTTATTTATTTAACTTTTAAAATGGTCGAAAATTCATTCACAATTTTTACATTCTTTATTAAGATAATAACTTTTTTTTTCTGATTAAACTTAATTTGCATCTGCTTTTTCTGAACATTAAAAATACAATTGATTTGATTAAAAACAAAAATTGATTTGATTTGGAATTTAATAAATACATGTACATTAAATTTTGGATTATATGCATTTTCTGTTAAAAACTGATCCGCGCATGTTTTCGCTCAACATTAAAAACATACACTCAAAAAAGTAATAGAACGTAAGTCGGATTTCCGATGTCAATTTCTTATGTAAACTATTGTTCTTCGTAAAAGTGAATCACGTCTTATATAATAATAAATTCTATTATCTCTTCCAATTGTGTGATTCTCCAAAAACTAATTACTTATTCACAAAATAAAAACAAGAAATTTTTCTATTAGTCGAATATTTTTTTTAATATGTGTACAATATCACTAACTAAAATTAATTTTATTAGGAATTTACTATATACATACACATAGTGTGTGTTTGTTTAACCATCTATATTTATGTTTAATGTAAAAATATTTTACATAAATGTCTATCTAGGAATAAACATACTACCAAGTTCTTGCAAAATAACTTAAAGTACTTAATTTTAAGTACGTAAATAACTCATTGAAAAGCGTTTCTTCACAACGGCCTATTTTACACTGAAAATATCTTAAAAATAGACTATATTTTCTAAGAACTGAACTTTTTATTTGGAGAAAATCCTGAAAGCAAACTTTTAAAAAATCAAATTTTTCTAGTTTTAAGATGGGTTATCATTGAAATTTTAAAAACTTCTCGTTTTTAAAATTACGTCGTTTTTAAAATTAATCTCGTTTTTAAAATTAATGGATTTACTCTCTGTGAATATATAGTAAAAAATATAAATCATGACATCATATCATTTCTGTTCTATTTACTTAGTGTAATGCTTAGTTTACTGCATACTTTAATTTACAAATCTGAAGTCAGTCTAAAAGTATCTTAAAGCGCTGATGATACACTGATATAGAACGTACTAACATAAAGATGTAATTATACATTACAAAGTACTCACTACCATAATCTGTTACAAGTTTTGTGTTCTGGCTATCACCTGAAGCAAATGTTTTACAAAGACAAGTATGTTTTTGAAAATATTTAGTATAAGCAATTGCGTTTTGAATCCACAAGTTGGATAAATAACTTGACAATTTTGCCCCTTTTCAAGTCAGTCAAAGCATTAAAAAGTGAATTTATAATTCGTAGTTCCTAAGTACATTATCTCCCTATGCACTATATCACTAGATGGGTTCAACGACAAACAGCTGATTGAAAACGAACGTGACACCTTAATAAAAAATACCCAATTCAAACACGTGATGAATAGTCTGATGCTATGCAAAGCACTAATGAAACTGATTAGCTCCAACAGATACATACATAAAGAAAAAGAATACAAATGATAATCATACGCAACAATTTTTTTGCCTTCGTTCTTGCATTGTAGAGGGGATCAAACCTAGGTTCTTCACTGAGAAGAGGCTCATTTCCGCTTTCTCGCTTGCCACGCTATTTCGTCACGCTGCCGTGAAGATCGCGTGAAAAATTTGGTGCTTCATTTGCTATGATCTGCATTCTTCACGGCACCGTCTCAAAAAAAATTGTGTACTGCGTATTTTGTTTTTGCTGAATGGATAAACGTTATTTACTGTTTGTGTATGAATACATTTAATGTTTGTTTTCCTTTCACAGATAAGGTTTAACTACTGTTGGAGTACTCTTAATTAACACTGGTTGAGAAATGTGTGAAATTTTTAGACGTGCTGTTTTCTAAAATGTTTGACTAAAACTAATTTAAAATGCGTTGAATATTTCAGTAATTAGTTACTTAAAAACTTAAATCTTCTCCGCAACGTTTCAATAAAGTTTGTGTGCAACTTATTTTGTTTTTGCTGAATGGATAAACTTTATTTAGTATTTCCGTTTGAATATATTTAATGTTTGCTTTTCGTTTGCATTTAATCCTAAACTACTGTTGGGGTACTCTTAATTGATACTGATTGAGAGATATACGAAACTTTTAAATATGTTAATTCGATAAACTAATGTAAAATTTAAAGTTCGTTGAATTTTTAAGTGATAAATTAGACTATGAAATAGTTGAGAAATTATGTTATATATATATTTTTTAATTTTTTACTTATATTAGAGAAAATATTCGTTATATGTTTATGTAATGTAAGGATACATACTAAAAGGATGTGAAAAAATGTGAAATTTCAGATAAGAATATTTTTTAGGTGATGCCAATTTAAAATTTAAAATTTTCCGTTCTTTCAGATAATGGATAAGAACTATACGAACTTTCTACCCTGACTTTTCTAAAATGCTTGATTAATATTAATAAATTTTATGAAATGAAATCGTATGACAAGAATGATTTTGTAACAAATTGAGAATGTAACTAACTGTTTTTTTTTTTTTTTTTTTTTTTTTTTTTTTTTTTTTTTGCAAAGTTATTAGTTTTTTTTTTTTTTTTTTTTTTTTTTTTTTACATTAACACATCTTTTAAAAATGTTTTAAACACAGATCCTTTGTTTAAACTTGAATTCACTTTTGAATGATGTTCATTTATCTTTAATATACATTTTTGAAACAAACTATGCAATAATACTTAACATTTGAATATTAAAAGATGATTTTAGTATCAGTTATCTGAATTTTAAAAACTCCACATTTTTTTGGCATGGAGAATTTTTTAATTACTCATTTGCATTTTAGGCTATAACAATAAAAATCGGTATCTATCGGTAATATAAGCTGTAACAATAAAAATTATTGCAAATACTTATCAATAACAAGAAGAGAATAAAAATATTAAAGTCAAAATAATTTTGCATTTTTATTTCATAGTATATAACAGGGGCGTAGCCAGGGGGGGGGATATCGGGATATATCCCCCCCCCCGAAATGTTTGGATTAGTGATGAAATTCCGTCTATTTATACACATATAAGTTCGTATCCCCCCCCCGAAAAATTTTCCTGGCTACGCGCCTGGTATATAAATCTACCTGTAAATGTGATTTCGGCTATCAAGCACCGTTTTTGTTCCTTTAGGTCATATTAGGCGCGATTTAAGTTTCAAAGATATGAAAGTCCTTTCTTGAACAGCAGCAATGTATTCGTCAACCCATTGATATGTGGAAAAGCAAAAATGTTGTGGTTTTTTGTCGTGTGTTTTGTTTTTGTATGTACGAGTTTGTCCACGAATATTTTGCTGTTCATGAAGCGGAGACATTTTGTACAGTGAAAAAAAATTCCATCACTTTTACCCTGACGTTGCATTCATTGATATGAATTTTCAGTTCTATTAAATTTTAATTATAATGTATAAAACAGCTTCAACGTGATGTATAATGTAATAAAATTTATTCGCAACTTCATTAATAACAACTAAAAAAAAGCAGAAAATTTCTCTATTTAGTGAAAAATTGAACCAGGATTTAGTTTTAACATGAGATAGAAAATGAACTAAATTGCTAAGTAATTCATATCACATTCAAAATTATAATTTTAAATTAAAATTTATTTTAAGATTCGGCTATTTCTAAAAATTCGAAAACCTTAAACAAATTTCTAAAAATTTAACAGTACAGAGGGTTGTTTTTGTGTGTGTCTTTATAACGTAAAGTTTAAAATATTTATTTAAAATTAATTATAATTCCTAAGTCTCACTCATTCAATTTCCTCTGTTTTCTTAAACAGCTTTGAACGCATTATACTACTACTACGATCTAATTAAACTACTTCATAGTTTTTTTTTAATACAGTGCTTTCTCAATAATTCGATCTAACTGCTGAAGGAGGTATTTCAGAAAATTTTGGATTATAGAGGTTGTGCAAAACCATTATGCATTTGCTAGAATATTTATGCTTAATAAAGCAGTTTCAATACAGCACTTTATTATTGTTGACTACAGAAAACATTAAACTTATTAGAAATGTATAAACAATCAGTTAATTTACTGTTAAGAGTAAGTGAGTGAATCCTTTTTAAAACAATCAAATAATCTCTCGATTTTTTCACACCGCTCGGTTATCCGATCGCTAGCTCTAATCTTTTATTTTTTAATAGTAAGGGAGTTTAAATATTCTTGGAAATTAATGGGCGAAAACACTTGTGCATACTTGTTTAGTTGAGCCTGTGTATAGTGCCTGTAAATTCAGTTTTCCAGTTCGGCTTACTAGAATGTTCGCAGTGCCACAGTTCACACTGGTCAGAGGACACTTAATTTTGGAATAAGTAGGGAAAAAATGCAGATATTCCATGCTTAATTAAATTTGTCAATTTTCTTTAAATTTATATAGATAACATATCTGCTATGCGCATATATAGAGATAGATAGATAATAAAAGTTTTTCACTCATAATCCGTAACTAACAATTTTAGAATCTGAAATAAAGAATGTTCTAAAAACTATATTTAATACAAAAATTTAATTTATACATAATTTAATTTAAATTATAAATTCTTTTAAATATATGTTTATCTTAAAATTTATTGGGATGGCCAAAGTATGTTTACGTTCTTTTAAATATAAACTTCAAACAAATAAATTTTTAACAATTTTTTAATTACCTGCAAAAAAGCCTGCGCTGTATATGCTGAAAGGATCCCCCCCCCCCGCCCTACTCCGCAATGATTACGAATTTTGGAAAATTCTGTCTAATCTAGAACCTATGTTAAAGAACTCATTTACATTCCATATTTCGTATTATTAGCTTCAGTAGTTTTGTACAAGCGAAATGTTGACATGCGAAACGACGCAATTACTTTTTTGGCCAACTCAGTAGTTAGATAAAAAATTTCAATTTTTAGATTTAAAAAAAAATTCATTTGCACTTTCTAATTAGATTTTCTTTCTTCCCCCCAGCTTTACAATATAAAATTTCCATTGGTTGGGCGAAAGCCTTGGGTGGATGACTATATAAGAGGTTTCTAACGCCTGTTCACGTTAAATCGGGTGAAAACCGCTCAAAAATCCAGATCTTTAAATCAACATCATCGCGGTAGACCCGAGCGCAGGTCCTTCTCACTTCAGCCATCCACCATTTCAGTGTCTTATCCACTCGGCCATGGTGGGGCCCTTTATTATCATCAAAGAGCTCTCTGTGTTTCAAAAGCAATTTTGATTGATTGTAACTTGTTCATGCCGTTAATTTAGTTTAGGATAAAGTCCGTTTCTTTTGACTGTTGATATTTTAAAAGTATAATTTTGCGTTTTGGATATTCAGTAAATTGTTACAATCAGTGTTGTACTTAGGGGTACGTTTTTATGTTTCTAATTTTCCGTGAAATCAATTCATTACATATTCAAACAAAATTCACGATTAAAATCTCGGAGTTTTCACTTTTTTTATCATGTATCATTTTAGCATACCTTGTTTTTTCTTTCTCTCTTTTACAAAAATAATATCATTTTCTTTTAAATCAAGGAAAATAATATATCCATTATTTTATTTTAGAGCATAAATTTCGCAAGACAATCTGATTACTAATCAAATATTGTTTATGTTGTCTTATTTTTCTTTTAACTAGCAAACATTAATAACCGATACTGAATATTATGATCTCCGTTTTCGTCCTTCAGTTTTCGTTTATTAATTAAAAGAGTAGCTAAAATATTTTTAATAGTTATTTTTCTTTTTTAAATGTACATCGCCTTTCCATATGATGCATTTTCCAATTTTTTAATACTTTATTTGCAGCAGTATGACTAATTAATACTGTTCAGCTCAAATAGGTTCGCTTAATCTCAGGTGATTAATTCATATTGATACTTTGTACCGTAAACTTTTTAAAAAACTCTAACATTAATTATAAATGCTGACATTAAATTCAGAAAACTATACGTATTTGTGCAGTTGGCAAGGTAAATATTTAAATATAAATATTTTATATTATTTTGTAATAAAAATAAAATAATTTTTAATTGCTCTAATTTTTTAATTGTTCTTTTTTAAATATTTTTTCCGGGATTTATAGAAATTACACGACATAAAAAATAGATAAGTGCTGTAATAAAAAATTTAAAAAATCTAAATTCACTTTACTTACCTGACTGTACACATAGTAATCCTAAAATGAAAAGTCCACAAAGCACAGAAAAACTAAAATTATTTGAAAACACGCGGGGCGCAAGTGGCCGGTCCATGCTTTAGCTTGGCAATTTCTCTTTCAAAAACAATCCGTCGCAGTACACCACATAACTGTACAAAAAAAATCCACAGTAACTTATAAAATATTCTCTCTTCTCTTCCACTGTGCAAGAGCGACCACTTCTCAAGAACCCATCACTGACTGCTATTTTCTCTAACGGAACAACATGGATGTCGGAAAAATGATCTACTTGATAACGCCTCTCAAGCACGACGCATGCTGCCTAAGTTAGTTAGTTGATCGGGGAGAATATCCAGAGGAGCACTATTGAGCCTTGTTGTTGCCTTAATTCCCAGGCGCTTTCTGACAGGCTTTTCGGGCAGACCAACTTCTCGCACGGCACCGATACAGGTTGAGTGACTTTTGCAGAGAGTCACGTGGAGAGTGAGGTAAGACGCAAAAGAGAAATAAGAATTCGCACACCAGAAGTGAGCTCGAGAAAAAGTTGACCAACTGGTTGGATTCACCCGCGTTAAACGGGTTTTCGGTGACGGTGGGCCCGCAGATGCCTCAAATTAGTTTTCGGTTTCGAGCGCGTAGTTTCGGTTCGTTTTAGGTTCTCGTTTTGATTTGGGGACCGTTAGGACGTCGAATACTTAAAAGCTACAGAGTATTTTTCAAAGGGTTACTTAGAGGCATTTTTGGACTTGAATACTTACATAGAGCTACAAAACTATAGGGCTACAAAGTATTTCTCAAAGATTCAGAAACATTTTCAAGTGAAAGTTTGCACACAAAAAAAGTATAATTCAATACAATTTTGTTGGTGCTATTTTAACCTTATGATTTTCTAAAAGCTACAGAGTATTTTTCAAAGGGTTTCTTAGGGACGTTTTTGGACTTGAATACTCTAGAGCTACAAAGTATTTCTCAAAGGATCGGAGACATTTTTATAGAGAGTTTGCACGAAAAGAAGTTTAATTCGATGCAATTTTGTTGGTGCTATTTTAACCTTATGATTTTCTAAAAGCTATTTTCTAAAAGCTATTTCTAAAAGCAACAGAGTATTTTTCAAAAGGTTTCTTAGAGACGTTTTAGAACTTTGAATACTTTAGAGCTACAAAGTATTTCTCAAAGAGGCAGAGACATTTTTATGTGAAAGTTTGCACACAAAAAAGTTTAATTCGATACAATTTTGTTGGTGCTATTTTAACCTTATGATTTTCTGAAAGCTACAGAGTATTTTTCTAAGGGTTTCTTAGAGATGTTTTTAGACTTGAATACTCTAGAGCTACAAAGTATTTCTCAAAGAATCAGAGACATTTTTATATGAGAGTTTGCACACAAAACAAGTTTGATTCTATACAATTTTATTGGTGCTATTTTAACATCGTGATTTTCTTGAAGGGAAAAAGTACTTTCTTCATCTAATAAAATTTTGATCACAAATACGTAAATTTCATTGCATTTACCTGGATGTTCTGCTGTAGTTAATTGAACCTACAACACAAGTTAGCTTGTAAGACGAGCATTATTTACGTTTCGAGCCTAATAATAAAAATGCATTGATTTGTCATTGAAAATTATTTTATAGTTTTACAACAACTTCTTCTTTTTATGCGTTCAAACATTTGCCAAACCATTTTTTCCATTTCACTAACGAAGTCTCCAACACATGGTTTTTAACAAATTTGCAGCTTTTTCGGCCGACGGAAATTGTTGTTCAAGCAATTTATTCTTGACGTTCGCGAATAAAAAGAAGCCACTGGGTGCCGAATCAGGACTGTATGGCGGTTGACCCCCTTAATTTGATGTTTGAGCTTTCAAATATTCAGCTGTTAAACAAAACGTGTCAGAGTTTGCATTGTCATGATAATGATCCGACGGTGCTTTGTGTTCTTTATTTCTCCGAAAACTACCGGTAAACAAATGGTTGTGTACCATTCAGAATTGACCGTTTTACATTCCTCTAAATAAGTGGCTCCCAACTGGTGGTCCATGAACAAGTTCTAAGTGGTCCGCGAAGTGGTTGAGTGTTTAAAAAACAATTGTGTTTACACAATTTAATGAAGTAAAAAAAGCGTAATTGTTTACAGTCTTTTTTAGACAACTAAAAAATAGTTTTCATAATCCTTGATAAATAGAGAAAATACGGCCGGACACAATATTAAATATTCTAGCATCTCAGCTGGGTTTTTTCTTTCGCTACAAATATATGTAAACAGTGTCGATTAACTATCATTGAGTGAGTGGAATTAATATTTTATATACTTTTTTGGATTTTTCAGTTTATATTATATTTTGTGCAAAAAGTTTTGCACTGTTTTATTAGATTTTATTCCCCCCACCACACTCGTGAAGAATTCTTTTAAGTTGTCCGTGGGTAAATTGAACGTGGAAAAGTGGTCCGCGGGTTAAGTTGAGTTGAGAAACATTACCCTAAAGACAAAGTTGCCATGTGTCCAGTTTTTCTGAAAAAACGGGTGACCATTTGTTTCGAAGTGCTGCGAGCGCGAACGACTTTTGTTGGATTTGATTGATCTTGAAACATTCATGCAGTCAACTGCTGATTACTTTCTTGCTCATACGCATAGATCCATGATTTTCACCTGTTACAATGTAATATACGTTTTCTGATGTACCGCCATTGTATTTATTAAGCGTTTGTAGAACTAATCGACACGAGTATCTGTTTAAAAATTTGTTACAAATTATGAGGGACCCAACGAAAAAAACACAGTTAAATGATCATGTAATATTTTATATAAGCTAGTCAACCTACTGCCTAAGATTGACTCAGATCTCAAAGTATGTCACATGGCAATCTAGCATTATCAGTTTTTGCACAGTATCAATAATTTTTGGCACAACTGATTTTGGGCGACTTCCACAACTTTCATCGATGAGAGAATGGCAGCCACTTTTAAACTCGATACACCGACATTTCTTAATGGCCAGGGATAGAGTTTTGTTGTCGAAAGTGGAAGTTGATTGGCGCACTTTTTCCTTGATAATCCACGTCAAAAGTCTTAAGCAGTCATCGCGCGAAAATTTTAGCAAGTTAATTCCATATTTTCGCTGAGAGACAACTTTCACTAACAATAACACAAATCGAGCTTAGTCAAAATGTTCTGAAGAAGATTATGATAACAAATGTCAAACTTTCGATTAGAAACGTTTTGTATTATGGCATTTTACAAAGATTTTAATTGTTTTTAAATGCATCGAAAATTTTAGCAAGTTAATTCCATATTTTTTCTAAGAGACAACTTTCACAAATAATAACACAACTCGGGCTTAGTCAAAATGTTCTGAAGAAGGTTATGATAGAAAACGTCAAAAACTTTCGATTAGAAACGTTTTTGCATGTGCTTTATTTTACACATATATTAATTATTTTTATCTTTTAACGCCGTGTTTTTGTTGAGTGCTCTTGTCACAGCAAGTTATGTTGAGACTAAAGTTGTTTTAACTTTCGATTAGAAACGTTTTTGCATGTGCTTTATTTTACACAGATATTAATTATTTTTATCTTTTGACGCCATGTTTTTGTTAAGTGCTCTTGTCACAGCAAGTTATGTTGAATTTGTAAAAACTGCAATACAACGTGCAGGTAAAAGTAACGCAATTTTTTCAGCGTAATTCACCTAAATATTTTGTAGATTCAAGTAAATTATTTCACAAAAATAGTGTCAACAATATTTTTCTGTATTTGTATGTTAGATAAATCACTTTTAATTTAAACCTTATTGATATTAGTTATTAGAATCTGTCGCACCGTATTCCATTTCATACGAAATCAAACGCTTTCTGTGATCAGCTCTTCGGTTAATGTTATCACTTTTTTCGAAGACTAATTCGTGAAAAATGCTATAGGAAACATTATTTTGTTAAGAAATCAAATCGAGGCATAGCTTCTAAAAAAAACGCGTGATGTCTTATTGCTGTTAATCACGTGTCAATCAGCTAGTGTGTTGCAGCCTCAGAGGGAAAAGCTATTCAGACGATATTCGATAATTTTGAGACGACGGTACACCGTACACCGTCGTTCGGTCATTTTTCATAATCAATATAAGTATGAACAGTTTATTAACTCCTTAAATCTCGCTCCCATCAAAATCACAGGCTAAGCTTTCTCCCGTGCTAGTCATATTTCCGGGAAATAGTGTTCAAATGTTATGAGCCAGAAAGATAAAAGTATTTCAATTCTTATGCAATGATTTGTCTATATCTCGTTTTACACAACACATGACAATGCGAGAGTATTTTTAACTTAATTCGGAGATAATTTATTTTTTAAATAGAGGGTAGCAGTACTCAAATACGTGTATTTGTGATATGCATCGTGCAATCTTAGCTCGCTTTTTTTACTTATGTTCAAAGAAAACTTTACAAATACTTATTTATTTTACAAATTAAGTTAATAAAATTCTTCTAAAGTGTTTAAAACATAAATTTTTAATGATTTCCTGCTTACTACAAAACACATATTCAGTCACTACCCTAAATGTTGGCTTCTCTTAGAAATTTAATTTTTTTTTCTTTTTTTGCGCTAAAAAAATTGTCGAAAACCTTAAAATAAATACATGTATTTTACATACACTTATTTTTATACAATTTTCTGGAATTAAAAATAGTAGGCACTTTTATGATCGTTTCCTTGAAAATGATACGACCGTTAAGGGCTTAATGATTTTCAGAGGAAGAATTGTGCACAGAAAAAAAAAAAAAAATCTGAACACTTTCAATAAATGTTTTTGCTTCGGTATTCCATTTTATTGTGGTTGCACATAAGTAATTAATTATTGTGTGATACTACGTGTTATCGTTAAGTTTTTCTTCAATATCGCTTATTGTTATCAATCGGATTTTGAAATCGAAAACCTATATTCCCGAGGTGATCACATTAAGCGGCATCTACTAGGTATACATTAGTGAAATTAGGGGAGTTGACAACTTCCCCTACCTTGCCCTAATTAAAAAGCTGAGAAAAAACATACTTAATAACTACTGAGAGGAATGATAAGTATGCAGGTTTCGCAATCACAGCTTTAAAACAGTAATAAGCGTGAAATATGCGTTTTTTGAAAAAATAACGACGAAGGTTTTCATTTATTTTTTTCCCCCTTAAGATAAAAAATTGCCCTTGACACTTAAAATTCCTTTTCATTTTAATAACGTTCAAATAGTCCCCACCCATAATTAGTTTCCTTCATTCAGAATACCAAAATGATAAAGGCATTAAATCGCATAATTTCGTCCCTTTGAAATTTCGTATGATTTTAAACAATATATAATCTCCATTAAAAGAGACCTTGTAAGGAATTATAGTAATCTTGGTGAGTGATATATAAAAGCATAATAAATCACATTTCCAAGATTAATTATTCGAGGTTTCCGATTAAGCTCATATTTCCTTGTCTAAGATATAACAGGTATGCTGTAACATACGGGTATTAAATATGCATACGTAAGCATAATGCAAATCATTCATTGTAGATGGCGCTTCGTATGGCAAAACAGAAAATTTAGCAAAGTAAGTGACTAACATAAAATGTGCAAGCAGTTTTAACATTTCTTCAATACTTTTTGAAAATTCCTTGACTAATTTAGTAGTCATTTTCTTAACTAAATTCAACATTTACCATGCAAAGTGGCTTCTAGTGGACGTTTTTTAATTCTTTTATGGCATCTCTTATACATGGTTCATGTATTAACCCTTTAACGCGCAGTGTTTCCGCTCTGGGAACACCAAACTCTGACGTTTTGACTGTTGCCAGTTACGAAGGATAGATTTGATTTATATAAAAATAGTTACGGGTGACATAGCTCCACGAGAATCCTTTACTGTTTTAGCACGTCATTTCTCCTAAAAAAATTGTCACGATTATTTTTAACAGCACTGACATCTGCTGAAAAATTGAAGAATGCGAGAACAGCTGGATAGACAGGCCAATGCTGAAAAAAGGGCAGCCGTTGCCATCGCTCGACTTAACTACCAGCAAGATGGCGGAAAATCTAAACGTTCATCGCGTGCCACAGATCTAGAGACCCTTTTTTTGACGCAGTTTTTGACGCCCTTTTTGACGCAGCTGGCTGTGCCGGCACAGCCAGCTGTCAAAAAAAGGGTCTCTAGATCTGTGGCACGCGATGAACGTTTAGATTGACCGCCATCTTGCTGGTGGTTAAGTCGAGCGATGGCAACGGCTGCCCTTTTTTCAGCATTGAGAAAGGGTTGCGCCTCAAACGGTTAAGTTCTGACAATCCACTTTGCTTTTGCTGTAAGATGCTGCTTATAGGTGAAATTTAAGTGTAACCCCCTTGTAAATTTTGGGTTATATATTTTCAGTCCAGCATATTTTTTAAGAACTAAAAAGATACAAGTCCTGTCTCTTTTTATATGAATTGTTTTCTGCTTATAATTGAGTAAATATTTAAAATTTAACAATTTAAGTAGAAAAAGAGCTAAGGTATGAGAGCGAATTTTAGTAAAATAACATTCTGAAGTAAAATTGGAGGTCAAAAAACGAAGTATAGAAATAAAAATTATAAAAAACACAAGTAACAATACTGTATAATAATTGATGAAATGCTTGCCTTTTGGTATGTACTTAAACATTAAAACATGTCAAGATTTGCGATAACTATTATTCTCTCTTTGATCATTAAAAGATTCAACATGATTTTCAACAAATTTTATTGCTTTGACATAAAGTCTCTGTGTTGGTTTTACAATAATGCTGCTTAAAATAAAACGAAAAGGTGTGTGCCACTCAACATTGCCATTAACTTTCCAATGGACCAATGATTTACCTTCTATCGGCAGTTGCCATCAATATGGAAGGTTTCTAAAATATATTTTATGTAATATCCGAATCAGTTAAGGTTAAAGTCTTAAAATAAATGCAGTGTTTTAAGTAAATGCGTCATTAATAATTCAAGAATTCATATATTCATAGAATTCAGTTTAATTTTAATAAATGAAAAAAATGTTTTTCCTAACGGGTTTCTAAGCGAGTGATTAGAAGAAGTGAATGCTAATTATCGTCCTTGATGTGGTACTGAATAAAGAAACACTGACTTACGATCTGTAAATCAAAAAAAGTGTCATTTTAGCATGTACTTTGACAGTCAAAAGTTTATTCTAGAAAATGATAGAATATTCAACGAATTCTTTTTAGTGGATGATAAATTATTCCTATTATTGTCTGTGTAAAAATATTTCGGTTGATATTCCAAGCATTCACAAAGTGAACCCCGCAAGCAATATTTTTTTGATCGGAACTCTACAGCCGTGTTCTGCAGAACCCTAGGATTATCCGAGTTTAGTTTATATAACTTTTAAGCTCATTGCTAATCTGCATTGCAAGTAAAATAGTTTTTAATCGAAACTTAGAGCTGAAATTAATGCTGTAAAAATCTATTGTTTCCTACTTCTCTAGTAAAAAGCCTATTTACGCTATTTTTTTCAACGCGAATAAACATTCTACAGTTCACCATCTATAAAACAGCAAAACTATATCAGAAACTTTGTATCAAGGAAAACCTAGGTTATCCATCACCTAGATCATGATAGCCTAGCGCGTTCAAAACTATCCCTAGCGACTGAAGAGTTTCTTTCCTGATACCTGACGTGCCACCAGGATTACTGTGTACACACATCCGGTGTGTACGGATATATACATGCTGAATCCGTAGTTCCAAAAACTGTCTTGGAGTACATTTGCAGTTTATGATGATTTCCAATGTTCAGAAATTCCTTCTCGTTTTGAGGAGGATCTAAATCTTGGAAGAAATTTCATGGAAGGACGCAAGTGCCTCTAAAAGAGAAAATCAAGTCATGTGAGATCCCTGAAATAAGCAGTTATGTCAGCTGGACTCGTGGTCTAATTGTAACTTGTTTGTATTCCATGTGATCAGTTCTTGCCACACACATCATCGGGTTCATATTATATTCACTATCTTTAAGAAAATTTTTTTTTACTTAAAGACGTGGAGATGGGTGCAACAATTCCTTTTTTTAATTTACAGTTTCTGAAATTAATAATTCGTGAATTTCATGTGTCGAAATTAAACATGTTTAAAGTATTTACAAGAAAGAAATTGTATAAAACGCACTCTAGTTTAAAAAAAAAAAAAGACTATGCTCAGAGACTTTTATTCTCTTGCAGTAGTAATATGCATCACTTTTTATTCCAAATACCATCGATTTAAAAAAAATTGCAAAAGATTTGTACAGCTTTTCCCCTGAATTTTCTTGAAACCTCTCACATACCTTCAGGCAGTCTGGTTCTGCAGAAAATATCAAAAAAGCATGTCTAGAAGTAACCAAAATAAGGTCTTCATCTCAAACTATCCTTTAAGCATTTCTTTTGCTAGTGACAATAGCAAATGAATTAGTCAATAAATTGCAAATATAAGAAATTCCACTTAGCATTTTAGGTTATTCTCATAATCATTTAAATAGCGAAACTAAGATATGTTACATCTCAAGATTACATAAAACAAAAAACAATTTGTTTCTGGAATTGTTTTATTATTTCTCACAGACAGTCTTACTTAAAAGATTAGCATATGATTGGACCATTGCTCGAGGATAAAAGTACTGCATTATCGGAACTTCTATCATCCTATTTCTTATTCGTCATAACATTTCTGATGTATTTAAATGGACATTGTCTACCAGTTAGTTAACCTTAATAATATTAAACTAACGAAAACAACTATCTCAATATCACTTCTCACTTAAACACATAATTACTGGTCATGAGTGCGCAGTGTAATTATGTACCTATTCTTAATTGATTTTTTTTCAACGATCTACTTTTGCCTTTGTTTAATCTACATAAATATAAATGCTTAATCGTATTGTCAATATACTGAAACACCTCTTGAATTTTATTGGCAATAACTTTCTATGTTAATGTTTACTCTTTAATTAAAATTGTTAGGTATTTCTAACATATCGGAATATTACTATTGATAAAAATTTAATACAGATAAATATTTTTTCTATAAATGTTATTCCAAGATCAATCGCTAATAGCATCGTTTTTGTGTGTGTGATTTATTTAATATGAATTCGATTTATAGAGCCCGTGATATAGATTCAATATTTTCACCACAAATTTAAAAATTTTATAAGATGCTGATATATACGTTGAGGGAAAATGACCCTCTTCGCTTCAAAATAAAAATAAATAAAATAAAATAATCTTAGTTTTTATTGAAAGTTTTTCAATACTTTCAATACAATTTTCGGTGAATTTTTTTATATTTCTTTTGGGATTACGCACATCTTACAACCTGTATATTTTGAAAAAATAAAACCTATATGCTTGTCTCGTAAAGGTATACACTATTTGATCTGCATGCAATAAAATTGTTACAAAATTGAAAAATATTTTTTTAATTGATATCTCAGAGAAAATCAGCTGTACTCTGATGGCTACAGCTGTACTCATGAAAACTAAGGCGTCGGTCAGATAATCTGAAGGTTATGACTCCGCTTCTCGACTTACCACTGGAAAACCAAAATGTACATGCAGTGTACGTGTTCGCTAAATCTGTAATTCCGAAGGTTCTGTCGGCGGTCGCTATTATTTGTAGGGAAGTGCAATATTCAGAAACGCCCTATTCACATTGCAATGAGGATCTAATTTCGTGGAGCGGAACTCCAGGAAGAGCGTTACGTACCTTTAAAGTACGCAATTAGTGACGTGAGCTCCCCTGTCATGGCAAAGAGGGAAAAAAAGGATACTCTAGACGTGTTATTGTTGACATATTCCTGCAACATACACTTTATGCGTATTATTGCTGATTCTCCTGCTGTGTATGCTGAGACAATTTAAATTATTCACAATTAAAAGATAAAAATCCGTTGTGGAGGCGATTAAAAAAGGGAGCTAGAAAAAAAAGTTCGCAAAAATATGAAAATATGCCTACACTCACTATAATGTTCGTCTACTTTATATAGTTGCATTTATTCACATTTTATTGTACACCGAAATCGGAATTGTATATTCTTCCGAAAGCGGGCGTAATCTCTCTTCGAGTGTGTTTGCGGAAACATTTCGCATTCGAAAGATTTCGTTTCGCCAGAAATCATTTTACTTTTGAAAACAGCTAGACTCGGTAATCTGGTAAAACTATTTCAAACGCATAGGAATCGCAATTTTCCCTTTAAAGGCTGTTAACCGTGACATCAATATGACGTCAATATTCCTTGAGATACCTAATTTTTCCCACTCAATTCATTAACGTTTTTTATTCTCCGTTATAGAAAAGAGCTGAAATTTACGAAATATCAATTAAAAAATTAGCAAACGGGTGAATTTCAGATTTTTAATACAGCGCATATTGTTTTTTTAATTTTTTTTGCATAATTATGAAAAATTTCATTACGATTGTACAGATGATGTGGATTTTATGACGTTTTTCGTGGTTAACTTTTTATCTTTTTTGAAGTACTGGCGGTAAAAGTTTTATTTTGGAGTGGTCGAACCGGAATAGTGACAGAGTCAGTGAGACAGTGATCAGCATAATTATATATTAGGATTATTTAGCGATATGAATTTCTAATCTAAGGACTTTGAAAAGAATTACGAATAATTTATTAATAATGTAACAATCAATACGAGCATAGTTACATTTGCGTCAGTCAGACACCAACAAATATAAAAAAGATAGCTATCCATTGTGGGTGTGTACATAATAAGTATGATATTTGCAGCGAACATATTGACAATTTGAATATAGTTATTTAATTTTAATGATGAAAGTATTCACAATGCAGTCACCACATGTTAATCCCCTGCAGGCACTATGTTCTAGAGTACTATGTTTTATGATCACGTGTTAAGTGCAATCATTATATCAACAATTATAACTGTTTATTCTAAACAAAGCATAATAACAAATTTATTTATAAACTAGCTGAAGTACCCGTCCTCGACGGGTTAGTGAATGCAAATTTCCAAAAAGCAAGAACTTTCGTCAGCATTGTAGGAGTACACAGAATGGATGTAGTATGTTGCCAAAGTAAAGAAAGCGAAGTTATAATTTTTATGTATTGTTAAAATATTGCAGGTTAGAGAGTAACTAAGTAATATCATTTCATTCGCTTTAGTCGTAATTATGTGATGCGCGAACGAATATTTACGCATATTGAAATAATTTTCGCAAAATCTCAAAATTTAATCAACATTTTTGAAAAATTGGAAGCCTAGAATTTAAGTTGAGTGACAACCTATCATGTCACCCAAATTCGTTTCATTCCCTGCAGTCTTTATTTCGTGATGCTGGAACAAATTTTCAGCATTTTAAAACGATTTTCGCAAAATCTCAAAATGTAATCAAAATATTTTAAAACTTCAACGCCTATAAATTAAGATTAGCAACTACCTATCATATCACTACATTTCGTATCATTCGTATTAGTCGTTATTACGTGATGTTTGAAGAAATATAAACGTATTTTGAGAGAATTTTCACAAAATCTCAAAATCTAATAAAAATTTTTAAAAAATTAGACTCCTATAGTTTATATTGAGCAAATATCTATCGTATGACCAAATTTCATATCATTCGCTTTAGGCGTTATTACGTAATGCGGGAACAAAGATTCACTCAGTTTTAAATGATTTTCACAAAATCTCGAAATCTGATCGATTTTTTTAATTAGATACTTATAATTTAAGGTGAGTGACCACCTATCATTTCACCAAATATCATTTTTTCACCTTTGCAGTTATAACGTGATGTGCGAACACAAATTTACGCAGTTTGAAACGATTTTCGCAAAATCTAAAAATCTAATCAAGATTTTTTAAAAATTCGACGCCTATGTTTTAAGTTGAGTGACCACCTATCATGATACCCAATTTCATATCATTCGCTTCAGTCGTTTTTACGTGATGCTTGAACACAAATTTACGCAGTTTGAAACGATTTTCGCAAAATCTCAAAATTCAATCAGGATTTTTTAAAATTTGGACGCCTATGTTTTAAGTTGAGTGACCACCTATCATGACACCCAATTTCATATCATTCGCTTCAGTCGTTTTTGCGTGATGCTTGAACACAAATTTACGCAGTTTGAAAGGATTTTCGCAAAATCTGAAAATCTAATCAAGATTTTTTAAAAATTCGACGCCTATGTTTTAAGTTGAGTGACCACCTATCATGACACCCAATTTCATATCATTCGCTTCAGTCGTTTTTACGTGATGCTTAAACAAAAAAAGCGTCACGGACAGAATGACAGAACGACAGAATGACAAACTGACAAACTTTTTTTTGAGGGTCGCATCGGATTCCCGGGTGCTTGAAACGGATAGAAATTGCAAAATTTTTGAATTCCAAGAAATGTACAGACAAAAGTCTAATTTTATTTATATATGGATTACCTAGGAAAGTATTTTATTTCTAGTAATTCTGGGGCAAGTATTTTCGGCTTTAAAAATCCTTTTAAAATAATAAATGACATATTTATATAAATTAATCCACAAGATTTTTTAGAACAGACGCAAGCAATGAACATAAATAAACTCCTTCATTCAGCAAAAGTCAAATTAATAATCTTTGGACCTAAGACAAATCTATTGATGCGTAATGTCGCCTGCAGTGGTGTTTCAATTTACTAAATCACATCTATTTTGCATTTCAATCGCTACGCCAATCGAATTAGATATTTTTCAGGAAGAATCTCTCATCCTTGAACTTCATGCTTTTAACTGGACCTTGAAAATATCAGTTTATGACATTAAGTATGTCCAGAAATTGGTGTTTTTGGCCTTAATTCTTTGAAGCAATCACGGAAGCGTTTGGAGACATGCGATTGTTTCCGCCTTGCTCCGGTCAGTAACAAGCACATCAAAATGACATTCCTCATTTTGGAATTGTTGATTTATAGACTGAATATGAGGAATACCCTACTCACGAATGCACATTAAATCTTTTCATTGTAACAGAAAAAATTAAGCAGATATGCATATGATATTTAAATATCGCATAGTCAGAAAATTTAAAAAAATACTCATGTAAATCGGGTGTCAATAAATATGAATTAAAACAAGCTTTTTTTTACTATAAATAAATAGTACATACTTTTTAAACCAACCTATCAAGTGTATAGTTTTATTATCATCATATTATTATTATTCATAATAACTTATCGTGAATTAAGATATTCGCTGTGGGTCTTTGCAGTTGTTTCTGTATTGACAATAATCAATAAATATTAATTAAGAAAAATATTTTTTTACAATTAATAAATAGCACATATATTTTAAACTAACCAACCAAGTGTATAGGGTTATTATTATTATTATTATTATTATTATTATTATTATTATTATTATTATTGCTATTAATAACTTATCGTGAACTAATATATTTGCTGTGGGTCTTTGCAGTTGTTTCTGTATTGGCAACCAAAGAAAAATAATTAATTTAAAATGCTTTGTGTTGAAAGTTTTAAAATATGAAAAACGAATGCTGTCTAAAATTTTAATTGTTACATTTTTTGCGTCATTTGAATTTGCATGTACAAATGCATTTTAAAAACTAAAAATGTAAAATTTACTCGGTGCTTATTTACCCCCATTACTCGTGTATTGGTTTTTCAGAAATATAAAACCCAGAATTGAAATTGTCCTTTAAAATAGGCAAATAATTTTCGCATCCAATGTGCAATATAAACACTTTTCAGCATAATAGTCGTAGAAAATATATTTAATGGTATTTGTTCCTATCTGATAAAACCTGTTGCTTGTGTAATTACTATAAATTCATGAAAAATGTTATACATAAATTGTTTTGAGACACAAAATATAACTTTGGAGTAAAATATTCTATTCGAGAATATTTTATCAGCACATTTGATTCGCATGCCAGTGATAAGTAAATGGGGATATATTTTAAATTATATATACATAATACATATATTTTAAATTATAAATACATATATTTAAATACATATATTTTAAATTATAATGATTTTATAGATAATTATAAAGTAAAAAATACAGTCAAAATACAACTGTACATACAAATACAAATATAAATACTTTTATATAAGCACTAATCCTAACTAATATTATAAATGCGAAAGTGAGTTTGTTTGTTTGTTTATTTATTACGCTTTCATGCCTGAACTGCTGAATCGATTATGATGAATTTTGGTACAGAGATAGATGGGACCCTGAAGACGGCTATAGGCTACTTAGAATTTTATATTTTTAATTACTTTTTAAAATTACTTTTTTGATTAAAAAACGTTTTTACGTTGCCATGCTTGGAGAGTTTCACCGGTATAAAATGATTCATTTTTGAGCTAACAGAAATGCTATTACTTCAGTGAAGAATCACGTGCACTTGAAAAATCTGAAATATCACGGAAATTATGCTAGTTTTACGCCAAATCTATCTATCTATAATAAAATAAAAATGAATGTTCTCCAGACAAATCTACAGCACGCAGAGCTTTGAAAATTTGAGCATATGACTTCGATAATGCGCACCTGAGGCTCAGAATTTTGAAATTTTAATTACTTTTTAAACTATTAATGAAAAACGGTTTTTAGGTGGTCATGCTTGGCGAGTTTTGCCCGCACAAAATGATTTATGCTTTTGAAATAAAGCATAAATTCTATTTGCAGAATCGGGTGCATTTGAAAAACATGAAATGCATGGAAATTACGTTAGTTTTCTTCAAATTAAAAAGCATAAAAAAGAAAAGCCCAAATGTTTTTCTTAAAGTTCATAAATTTTTAAATACTACCAATAACATAAATAAGAGGTTCTCAAACTGTATGCCGCGGCACCCTGGGACTCCGCAATTGTACGCCAGGGGTGACGTGAAGATAATCAAGAAAAGCCTAAGGTCTGGGCCTGGAGGATTATAATCAAAAAATTTCATCTAAACCGGTATCTCAGAAAAAAGGTTGGCCAAAATGATTACCAAGTGGGCGAAAACAAAAAATATTTTAGTCAAGTTCAAGAGAGCTCAGTGTCCATTCTCCTCTTTAACAGGAGCTCCCCGAGATGGGGGGGGGGGAAGCAAAATCCTATGGTCCTTTCCCAAGAGAGTAATTTCTTGATAGTTAGCCCTTATAATCATAAAAGAAATAATGAAAAATGCATTTCAACTGTTTCATTCTAAACCTTCCTATTCATTGGTAGCCCGCCGCGAAAGTTTTTAGCCCGTGAAGGCTGCCCTAAAATGCTTTTAACCTCACAAGGGTGCCGCGGCGAAAAAAGTATGGAACCCCTGATATAAATGCGTATGTTTGTGCGTTTGGATATTTGTGACTAAATCATACAAAAATGGATGAACGGATTTGGGTAAAAGAAATTTGAAGGATTTAGAAACTTGGAATGAAGATAGCTTATACTCTGGATTAACATAAAGGCAACCTTTCATGCATATCTCATAAATATTTTTTTTATAAAGACACTGAAAATAATTTTAATACAGTACGCTCTATGGGCATTTTTTAGCTACTGAACCGATTCTAGAACTATTTTCACTGATTGAAACTTACACTATTCCTGGGTATTACTGTTTGTTTGTTTGTGGATTAAAGCCGATTGACTGCACTAGGATCTTAGGCATATATTGGGAATGCCTTCTGTGAAGGACATTCTAAGGGATCCTAACCCGTATTTACGTGAAGTTTGAGAAAACCACGGAAAACTCCTAACTTCTAGAATGACAGGCGCGACTGGCATTTGAATCTGGCACCTCCCGCCTTCCAGTTTCGAGAGTAGAACCTCTCAGCCACTGGTAGGGCCCTGAGTATTATAGGCTACCTTTTATGCATATATCACAAATAGTTCTTTTACAGGGATACTCATAAGAATTACATTACGCTCTATGTGTATCTCTGTAACTACTGAACCGATTCCAAAATTGTTTTCACTGCTAGGAGAAGCTACACTATTCCTGTGTATTATAAGCTAAAATTCATGCATGTATCATAAATAATTCTTTTGCAAGAATACTCAAAATGATTCTAATACATTACGCTCTATGGGTATCTCTGTAACTACGGAACCGATTCTAAAACTTTTTCAGTAATAAAAAGCTTCACTATTCCTGATTAACATAGGCTAAAATTCATGCAAATAGCATAAATATTTCTTTACAAGAACACTCAAAATAGTTCGCAAATATTGTTGTAACCAATCTGTATTCACCAAATGTGTCTATTAAATTAAAAATGTTTTCGGCGCACTTCATCTAAACTTATTTTGTTTGAAAAAGACAAAATACTGCAGTAATACTAAGGTTTAGCGATTTCTAGCTAAATATTTCCGATGTTGCCAAGCTGGGTTCAATTTGAAAGATTTGCTTCTGACACTTAATTTGGCGATATTTCGCCAAAAGCCAACAAGCTTGAGATAGTTTGCGAGATTTTGGGTATAGCTGTAGTAGTAATTGACCACAGACATTCAATGAATTGAGTATATACATAGGCCTTAATGTATTTAAAGTCATTTGAGAGATCCTGTAAATAAATTACCCAGTCGATTGCAATCAAAAAAGAGATGCACAGTTATATGTTACAATATTTCTAAATACAAAATTTCAACATTCTATAGTTAAAAGTTTTAGAGTTATGCGAAATACTAAATTATCTTCGACGTCTAACTTGGCGATATTTCGGCAAAATTCGCCAAGGTCGATGACAAATGGCGATATTTTGGGCATGGAAAAAACAATGACTGACTACAGACGTAATATATTGAAGATGTCCGTAGCATTATTGCATTCATATTCTTTTGGGTGGTTCTGTAAATAAACTCTCCAATAGATTGGAATATATCGAAAATCGAAATGCAGAACTAGATGCTACAACAATCTTATATATGAAATTTCAACATTCTACTACTAATCGTTTTTGAGATATGAGAGTTGAATACAAACACCTGTACACCAAAGTCGCCAAGCTTGGTGACATTTGGCGTAATTTTTGAGGGAGGTAATGTATTTAAAATCTTTTGATTGGCCCTAAAGATAAACTGGGATTCGATTGAGACCAAAAGCGGGGGTGCATAACTAGATGTTACAATACTTCTAAATATAAAGTTTCAAGATTCTACGACAATAGTTTTTGAGATATGCGTGTTACATGCATACGTACATACGATCATACGTACGTACAGACGGCATGGAAAAACTGGTCAAAATAGGTTCGCGCTCCGTCAAAATGGTTTGTACATGTGTTTATATGAGCGTGCATGCTAGCGTACGATGAGATGCATCTCAAAAACTCGTAAAAGTAAATTTAGAGGTGGTCAAAATCAGTTTTTTCGTGGATATCCGGCTCCCGAAATTTTTCGCGATCTCATAACTCTCTTATATTATATAACTCTTTTGTTGTTGTGGGATTAAAGCCAATTATCTGCACGAGGGATCTAGGCCTATAAGTGAAGTGCCCTCCGTGGAGGTCTTTTTAGGAGGTTCTAACCCTCTGAGTATTGAAGAAAAGCACGGAAAACTCCGAACGGTTAGGTCGACGGACGCGCGATGGGACCCGAACCGGGGACCCTCACACTTCGCCCGCCTACCATGTACAATGACATAACCACTGTGCCATTGTGAGGTCCTTATACTCCATACAAGGAAGTAAAAATAAACAATATTTAGATACAGTCACTTTTGCCTATAGTGCAAAATCTTTGTTACTCATATATGCTTCATTTCTCTCGGAACCTAATTCTAAAGCCGATGCGGACGAAGTGGCGGGCAACAGCTAGTATAACTATTATACCGTGAACATTATGCTTAAAATCTATTTATGAATGCCCAAGATACAAATTTCGAAACTTTAGACCACTCTTCGACACCATCGAAGATAATAAAAGTTAAAATATGAAAGCTATTTTTTCAAAACAGATGCACATTTATTTGCAGAAAAAATTCCTTCTGAAATTTTATCATAAATACTATAACATAATGCATTAACTAATTTATTAGTACTGAATATTTTTCAAATTGTGGAATATACTTTAGAAGTTTGAGCTGCTGTGAAAACTCCTGTGAATATACAACATAAAACACTGTGCAATAAAAGTATTTAAATATTTCAGCTGGGGTTAGTTTCAATATTTCGTTTCTTAACACATTTATTAATTTTTCAAGAGAATTAACAAGTTCAAACACCCTCCATAAAAGCGCAACTCTTTAAACTAGTATTTTGATGCATTTTCAGAAATCAAGTATGATTTCAGTATCGGGTGAATGTTCTTTTTTGGTGAATGAACATATACTTAAATTGTTATGTCACTTAAATAATATGCATATAAAAAATAAGGAATTCACTTAGCTTGGCTAATCTAGCGTTTACTTACTCCCATGCGGATAAGAGGCAAGACTTCTTTCCGACTTCCATTTAGGCTGCAATGGATGATTGAATATAAAGAGAAAGGAGAAAAAAATATCAGAAGCTAGTGAAAGGAGTGGGCATAAGTTAGTAACACAATATAAAGAATGCAACCCTATACCGTTATTACACTAACTAAATTAAAATTAATTTCCTTTTATCATCTGCTACAGTTGAAAGTGCTTTCGAAATTTAAAGAAAAAGCATCATAATAAAGATTACTTTTTATTTTTTTATTTATACGGTTTAGGAAGATTTCGGCAGTTATTTTACTACAATCATTCTCTGCATTTAATGCTATTGGTTATTGGTTATTGTAGTTATAAAATGTCTCCTCCTCCAGACATCAGAGAATTTACTTAACTTTTCCATAGTGTGTTAACACAAGAAAATGCTTATACTAAATTAAAGAGTATGAAACATGTTGCTATTATTAGAAATTATTAAATTTATTTAAAAAGAAAAAAGAATTGGGGTAGTTTTGATTCACGCAATTATTTTAATGGTCATTCTCTATGAAGTTCATGACTCATCTTTGTTAAAAGAACTAAAAACATTTATCAATTAAATAATTTCTTCTAGGTTATAAGTTGTTTTAAACCACGTAAAACGTACTCTTAGTCACTAACAGTCTTCCAAGAAATTAGAATGTTAAGTTCTGGCGCGAAGATGGAAGCAAAAAAAAAACACTTCTGTTGTTTACATTCTGCATTGCAGAGGTTGATCTTCCTAGCCGTAAGCCGACTGGTCGGTTGCCAGTACTCCATGAAATTATGAAAACTGTCTGTCTGCATTCTGCATTTTTCAACCACGCTTGTTGTACATTTTAACCTCAATTTGGAATTTCATCGGTTGTGATCAAGTTAAAAAAAAAACACAAAAAAGTGCCTGAGAATCTTTCTATTTACTTCTTTACAGTGGAATCTCCTTAGAGAAATATTTTAAGTAAACTTCAGCCTTTTAATGAGCATAACTTTTTTTGTGTGTAGCACCGTTTTTGTGTATTTTATCAAAATCATTTGGTGTATTTTATGGCCATTTGGGAATTTTCAAAACTATAATGATTTGGCAAACCGCAGTTAATAGATGAAGCCCAGGTGGACAGAAAAAAACGTAAATCTATCTCGCATGTTGGTTCTATCTGCTGCATGCATTCTACATGAAATACGTTTCTGCAATTGACTTCCTTCGTAATAGTAACATAGTATTTGATAAACACAAACATATTAATGTTTGTATGGCGTTGAAGGACGATGAAGATAAAGCTTTTTAAAACTTGTGTGAATCATATAGTCTGCGTACACTACGTTAGCAAAAACTTAGGCTCGCCGCACTTTAAAATGAAAGAGAAAACAGTTTATACTTAAAATTTAGTTTTATTGAAACATAATAAAGAATTACACAGCTCAAAACAATTAAAGGATATAGCAGTTTTAAGTGGATCTTGTGGCTGGGAAACGTTTTAGCTGATTGATACATGGTCGACAGACGTAGTAGATTACATGAGAATAAATTACACATGTTCGGCTGAAAAAAATGCATTTTATTGCGCATTTCTGTAGAAAAGGAAAAAAACACAATTTGTGCATATGAGAAAAAAAGAATAAGAAAAGGTGTTTTCTTCAAAGGAAATCATTTTCAGTAGGGGGTATGGTTTCTACGGACGGCCAGCAAAGTTGAACACCTTTGAGGCATGGAGTCAATGAGGCTACTAATCACGAGTTGGGGTATTCTGTCCCACTCTTCCAGAAGAGTCTTTCCAGTTCTTGGAGAGTTTGTGGAGGTGATTGGCGGCCAGCAACTCGTCTTCCTAGAGCGTCCCTAACGTGCTCTATTGGATTCATGTCTGGAGAACACGCTGGCCATTCCATTCGTACGATTCCTTCCTCGAAAAGAAAATCTTCCACCAGGTTAGCACGATGTGGCCTGCAGTTATTGTCCATTAAAATGAAGTCATCTCCGATTGCTGCAGCGTAAGGGACTACAATAGGTCTGAGGATCTCATCCCTATATCGGCGACCAGTCAGAGGTCCATCTCGAATGATGTAGAGGTCTATGCGCCCGTCAATGGAGATGCCACCATCAGACTTCGTGTAATCATACCACCATACACCAGCACTCCCCCACCGCCAAAGCTGACACTTTCGTGCACGAACGCAGGATTATTCCTACTGCCACGGCCCCTCCAGATACACCTATTATCAGGATGAACTGAAAAACGGGACTCGTCAGAAAAAAGAACATTGCTCCATTCATTTCTCCTCCAGTTCACATGCTCTGTTGCCCACTCCCTGCGGTCGCGACGATGCCTTGATGTTAGTCTAACACATACCATCGGTCGGCGAGCATACAGACCTACACCATGGAGCCGGTTTCGGACAGTCTGAGTTGAAAACGTGGTGGCAGTAGCCAAGCGAAAATGTTGTTGGAGAAGAGTAGCGTTCATATTCCGGTGCCTCCGAACCGTTAACACTAAATAACGATCTTCATTGGGCGTTGTTGCCCGTCTACGACCTTGCCCTGGTCTTCGGCCTGCATTTCCAGTCGTCAAAAACCGGTTCCAGATCCTGGAAATCACACTTTGTGACACTCCAATGGCTTGCGCTACTTCGGCTTGAGTCTGGCCCCCTTCTAACCTACCGACAACTCTCCATGCTTCTGAATCGGTTAAATGACTTCGCTGAGACATCGTACTCATCGAAACAAAGCAGTCACTGAATGCCGATCATCCTTGTTTTCATTGTCTTTTATTCAGTTGGAAGTCCAATTTCATTTGCTGCCGCTGAAGCGACGTTTTTGACGTCGAACTCAAAATTAGCATACTCCACAATTTGAAAATCAGAAAAATTTGCATTTGTGATTCTCTTCTTCCATCTTCGGCAAAAAAAAAATTTCACTTATATCTTTATTTTATATAAAACTTACAATAGCCTTTAATTGTTTTGAGCAGTGTATTTTAACAGTGGCTGGTAGCATAGCGAAAACCTGCTTGACTCTTGGTCCGAAATAAAAGCGTTGAGTTAAAACGGTGTGAGAATACAGAAAGCCGACCTGGCTATAGATCTGAGAGCTAGAAAGAACGATCGCCAAATAAATCGCCGGATTGAAAAAAATGAAAAGATTTAAGCGTTAATGCATGTTTACCAAAATTTAAATGTGTGTCGCCAATGGGGAATCGGTAAGGAGATTTTGTAACCTAAGCAATCTTATTGAAACCCTGTGGTAAAGGGATAAAAATAAATGAATTCTCAGACAGAAGGCGCCTGCAGAAGTTAAAAGTCAAAATCCTTTAAGAAACAGAATTAAAATAGCGTTACGGATACAGATAGGGCTTTAAAAATGGCAAAGAATATTAAATTTGTCTTCGTCTTCTACTGCAACATAGTGTTCCGAACCTGGATTTATTTGTCACTATATTAGTTCATAATTTCAAAGTAGCCCAAACAAAAACTTCATTATAGTTTGGTAATATAATAACTCTTTCAAGCATCTTAAATTTAACAATATTTAAACTTCATAAGTTAAAGACCGTTCATGTAGAAATTGCTTAGATACTTCAATTGCTTAAAAATTAATTTTTAATACTGGAGAAATTTGAGCACATCTTTTTTAATTGACATCTGAACTGTTTGTTGAATGTATGTTAGTTGCATATCAACTCCTTCGATTCGGATTTTTGGTGCAAAATATTAATATCAAGCAGATTATAAGTTTTTCGGTTCACGAAATTTACAGTATATGCCATCAGAGTACTGAAGATGTTTGCATGAGTTGTACCTGTATGTTAACGATTTTAGATGAATCTTTACGTTACCCAAGTTAATGACAATAAGAAGGCTCCATAATTTTTTCTTATGTAGTACCAGATAATTTTTCTTGTGGAACTAAAGTATAATACTCAGCTAAATAGGCAAGTATTTCATAAGTGAAAGTATAATTCAAATATTTCATTTATCAAAGTACTATGAATTAATGTATTATATAAATAAACAATGATTTTCTTTAAATTTCACTGTTGTTGAGAATTGGATATGCAACTAAGACCATGCAGAAATTTCATAGCCGGAAATATCAGGAGTATAGTAGCCCGTTTTTAAATATCTGATAAGTGAAAGTTTAGAGAATGCAACTTTATATACACTGGTGTCAAGTTAAGGTTACAATATTTAAAACCGCGCCCAGTAAAATTGATAAAATTTGCTTTTTATATACTTTGAGTAACGGATAGCACAATGATAACCTCCAATTTGGAATAAATGGTGTCAATTTTAGTTTTGTAGCCCAACGTTGAATATGACTGTTTAAGAATCTGCGATTTTTACCTGCATTGTTGTGAATATTGCTTTAAAACCCACAAGTTTTACTGCTTATAATAAGGTCTCATAATTATTCAGATTATTCAGCGAGATCGAGAGCCGTTGGTAGACTTGAAGTTATGTGATCACAAGGGGAAGAGGCATGATGGTTACAAGTGTCTCCGAAAGGTGTATCTAGGTAGCGGAATGAATTCAGAACTAACGATACCATCACCAGGAACTCCAGCCAAAGCCGTACAACTGTGACGACAACTGTAAAAGCTCTCTAATTGGCATTAAGTGCGCGACGACGTGCGCAAACCATAGCTACAGAGTTTTTAGTGATCTAGCTGTTGTGTCTGGAGAAAGAATTTTCTGGAAAATATTAAAAAGCCATCTTGCAGAGAAGGCCCTTTACGCTCGATTTCCAGTGGCGTGCCTCTTTTTAAGTGCAAGGGACGTTGGTTGTGAAGACGAGCACGTCATTCTTGGACATACCAAGTATGGGGACCTTCTCTTTGGTATGTCAAGATTCAGTGCACAGAGTGATGATTCTCTTCGACTGTTCTTGTACAGAGAACGAGGTGCTCTGTATCATTACACCAACGAAAGGAAAATTGACAAATCTGATAGCAAAGAAATCCTTGTCTATGATAGCATTCTATAGAGCAGTCGTACACCACTGCATGACCTTTGTTTGGAGGATGTGTCACCGCACAGCGCTACTAGAATGAGGTCTTTGAAGGTTGTGTAAGATTTTTCTTGTTTCTGCAGCTGTTCTACGAAGTCTTCGTATCTCAATCCTATAAAGCATGCTTGGAATGGTCTAGGAAAGCCATTGCTCGACGTTCAAGCCCTTCCATGACCCTACAGGTGTTAAAATCCTCGATTTTGGAAAATTGAGATTTATAACCGCACGCATTTCTTCGCGCTCTTATTAACAATATGTCTGCTCCTTGTAAGGCTTGTATAGCAGCTCACGGTGGCCACACTCCATATAAAGCTAGGGCTTTTCCATAGATATGATAGATCATGGTTTGTCCGTTTTTAATACAACCTGTATATTAACTAACAGCTCACCTCTTTCTGATACTGTTATGTTGATTTATGATTTGTCCTATAACAATACTCTTCTGTAACAAATTTTGTTACAATAAACCAAATATTTCTTCAGTTATCACATATTTTGTTTTTGTAACCTTAATATTGGACGCCGATATATTTCAGATTTTGCTATTAGCAATATGACTGTTGCAGTGGCGCACCCAGGATTTTAGTTTAGGGGGGAGGGGGACTAGGCTATAAATACTGCTGAACTCGGTTATAATGGACACAATAGTTACAATTGTCTTATAACGTCGAAATATTCGATACTACTTGACTTCCTCATAGAACACAAGCCCACTATCAATGTAACTCATTATAGAGTCATAAATAATTATAGGATCTTTTCAGTGATGCTGTAATCGAGTTTCACTGTGTTTCGTACACTAAATGTAAGTACTCATTTAAAAATTAATGGGTGTTTTTGTTTTGTAAAAAAATATTTTAGAAATAATTTGAAGACGATTTTTAAGAATAAAATATTTTAATTAAGTGACAATTTTCAATTTTGAAAGTTTCCTTTTCTAGCTCTCCACCTTTAAGGAAGGGGGGAGGGGGCTTTAGCCCTCCATAGCCACCTCCTTGGGTGCACCTATGGATTGTTGTATGGGTACATTTATTTAGACTTCTTTTTTTTTAATACTTTTAAAAATTTGAACTTCATGATTGCACTTAATTTAGAGACATTTCAGACAGACTATCGTAGGCAAATTAAGTTTTATAAAAATATCTGCATTATAAAATTTATACGAGTATACGTGTCATGCCAAGCAGAATATTGATATCTAAAACACAGCTTGGCGTAAAAAAGTAAGAACTTTGACTGAAGCTTTTTCCTGTCCAAGATAAGAAACAAAGCTTTAATATCTTCCATAGGAAGTTCCTTGATCTCTTTATTCCCTGCCTACCTAAAGAGCTGTCCAATATATCGTCGAAAACGCCTGTAAACTTCAAGAGAACCGAAAGCACTTTCAATTTCGCCCACAGCAGATAGTAATTTTATAAAGGAAAGGGGCAATGGACTTTAGAAAAATATGTGGGAAGGAACAACACACCTACGTTGATTACACTTTCTATGATTTTCTTTTCCTTTCTCTCGCATATTCCAAAGCGGATCCACTGAAATCTATGAAAAGAATCGGGTGACACCTGCATACTATTTATTGATAGTTCCTTGCCCTAGACTGTTTTGTCTTGCTTTAAGGGAGGCGTAGATACTGATTTCCATAAGTAAAAGCTTTGGAATTTTAATTACCCATTATAAGGCTAAGTAAGCTGTAATGCTACTGTCATAAAATTCTAGGGTAAAATAAATTTGACATTTTTAAAATTTCATAATTTAGAAAAATAAATCAACTGATTATCTAATGCTAATATGTACTACTTAATCCAAAATAATTTATGAAGAGCATTTTATAGCCTCGTTAAGATTTATAAAGTTAACACATTTGATGAAGAATTTTTCTTTTTATGTATATACATTCAAAAAGAAGGAAAAACTAAAACACTGCCAATAATAATAATAATAATAATTATTATTATTATTATTATTTTGAAGTGTAAACAATGTTTTGATAATAAATATATGAACTTCGTGTTATGGCCGTTTCATGGTTGTATCTGAAATGGTATTCTGAATTGACATCAAGAATAACTTCTGTTATTATTTCGTAAACTTTTCAACAAGAATGGAGCTTTTTGGGGATCAACCTCTCTCATTAAAAAATACAACTTTTCGTAAAATTATAGTTGAGTATAATACATTTGCACTAATTTGTTTTGAATAATTTAAATGATTGAAACAAAATTTGATATACACATGTAGTTGCGTATTATCGAGTCACTTTCTGCAATGGAAAACTATTCATCTGATTTTTACCGGAATTTATAAAAAATATCTCCCTAAAGAATTATCGGCCTGAACAGTCCTTTGCTCAGGGTTCTTAAACTCTTTCCGGTGTAGTGATTTTGCCTTGAAACCACAATTCAGCGATTTTCATTGGAGATCGCAAAAATTCGAAAGCAGTAATCAAGTTTATTATGCTTTTCCCCCAGAAATTTGATTCTCACAAAATACCAAAGGGGGACAAAGTAACTTGCAATTATTTTTACATATTTTTTGAAGAAAGACTATCAAATTTTGATTATTTATTGTCGCAAATTTATTCATCCCTCTACACCTGTGAAAAAAATGAAGAATGTGGTAGAGGAATACCTAAAATTATATGCCCTTCAACGGCTTAAACCAAAATCAGAACACTGAAACTCGAAATGCAGTTTCTTTTATTATGCTTAAAAACATTCTATTTAACGCACGATAAACACTTAAAATATTTATTTTTATGCTTTATCGAAAGTATTCCAATTAAATTTTCACCATTTAAAAGCGGCGCAATCTAATTCCAACACACAAGACAACACAAATTCATATTTTTATTATTTAACATACAAACATCATATTTCACATAAATAACAATTACAATTATTAATAACCATTTACTTGACATCTAAAGTTGAATTCTTCCATTTTATCGACATTTTCTTGTGATATTCAATGAAGAGAAACAATACTGCGAAAAATGCATAAAGTGTCTCGAAACTTTAGACCCGCTTTTCCGTTTAAAAAGTTCCATTTCCCTTAGATTCGATTTACTTATATTTTCAAAGCTGTAATTTTTCTTTTGGAAAATTTTCATTTGAGCTTTTTATCTTTTTTCATTTCACTTTTTCCTGAAGTCACCCTTCGACTTTCGTGTCTCGTCTCTGCTTTTGATTCATTTCTTTTGTCGTAAGCTGTCTAGAATGTTCTTTCTCGTCTGAAATGGAGGGCAAAAGAGCTAACACCCTATATTTTTTGTAACTTTATAGTCTTTTTTATATTCAGTATTGTAACATCCTAAAAACAGAAAACATTTTTTTTTAACATTTGGTTCTGTATAAACTTGGTCTGAAAATATGAAAAAGTTGTTATTTTAAAATTCAAAATAGCTAATAATGCCACACATTCTTTTTATTAAGAACATTTTAATTAAATAATATTCGATTATATTAAACATTTTTGGATACTTGTATTCACATGTTTAGAACATACCCCCTTTTCAAAAGTTTGTATTGCTTTTCATTATGTAAAGCTACTTAATCGACTTAACTATATCATTTTTTTCTGACTAAGCAAGCTCAAATGCATAAAATTTACTCAAATTGCAAATACTAATATCGCGTCTCTTCTTACTGCCTTAAAATCTTTCCATTTATGCTTTACTTTTAACGCTGCATTACATAGTCACACATTAACAAACACAAATTTAAATAGCTGTAATATCAATTACATTTATCCAACATGTTTTTGTGGTTACTTCGAATACTATATCATATAAAGGTAATATACTTAGCTACCTTCCAATTTGTATTGTATGCGTTACCGTTTGAGAAAGACTGCAATGGCTCATTCTGTACAATTTCTTTCATATGGTTGAAACTCCGCCATGAAATGCAGCATTCTTACTGATGGCTGCTCCCCATCTGTGTAAATAATATTGTTTTTACTAATTTTACACAAACTTTTATACATTCATACTGCTTTATTTTCAAATCTATACTTACTCTGATTTCAAGGCTTGCTCTGATTTCGAATAATGTATTTTTAGTTGAAATTGCACCTACTTCCATTGAGGTACAGCCGACTGCGCAGCCTTTTGCATAGAGTTTGACATTATATTTCTTTGCACTAAAACTGGAAAAACATTTTTTTAAATAACTGAATCTGAAATTATCCTTAATCGATTCAAAACATAATATAATGGTGGAAATTCGAAGTAAGTCGAAGACTTTTGTTTAGCAAAATGGCTAATCATATATCACCTAACTACTTGAATTTAATACTTAAACTGTTGTTCCCTGATGTTCAAAATTTCATTGATCCCGCAAAAATTCATTACGAGAGGGTTTTTTATTTGTTTGTTTGAGAAGTTTTTCTTGATGTCTTTGACTACAATCTCGAAGATGAAATTGCACCCTCTGTATTATTGTTTAACATTTACTTTTATTCCAAACAACGATCATTAACTATCACTAATACAGCAGAACTACTAATACGAGGAACGACCATGGATAAAGTTGATTTCAACCCCAGACGTCACCAATCTCAGGCGGGTGGTATAGACAGGAGAACAAACCATCTCTGAAGAAACAGCTAATTTCTCCATGATGAGGTACTGTTCGGCTGATGAATGTCTGATCAACTGTGAGTTCAATAAGCAAGAAATAAATCCTGAAAATCAAAAAATTATCTTTAAATCATTGCCGAAACCATAAGAAAACAAATACTTGGCAGCAGATATTGAGATCAAAAATCCTGGAGTTCTATTTTTAAAAAGGCAAAAAGTAACAGATCCTCTTTTTAATCTAGAAATGCCTCAAGCGAAAATGACAGAGCAAGATTTTTTAGGAAAAGTAATATTTAAAATACTCAAGATTATTAGTTAAAAAGAAAAGTACTTTCTTTAATGAAAATAACTAAGATAAAAATTAGCTTTCCTATAAAAATTATGCTATAACAAAATTTTATTGCATCAACTACAAAACGTGTCTTTAGCACTGAATAAAGTAAAAAAGATTTAACAGAATCGTGATTAAGCCAGAGAAAAATACACTTCGAAATATTTAAGCATGGTCTTTTACCATGACTTTGTTGTATTTTGCTGTATTTTCTTTAAAGCATTTACTTTTGGGTGCCGAAGCGTTTAGGCCGTCGGCAACTTTCCACTACGAATTTGGATTCATAGAATTACACTGTCTCTTACTCCGGGGTATACAATTTACTTTCAAAATGTTCTTGAAATATTTGTTTTTAGAGTGATTTCTTTTCCCAGAAGTTTTAAAACCCATTACTCAACAATTTTCATCATTAGGTGATCAGGAAATTTACTGTGCAGTGAAAAAAGAAAGGATGAGATTGCTTTTATTTTACCAAGTCCAACAAAAAAGTCAGTTTTGTGAAAACTGTACTTTTATTCTTTCTTGATAGACAATTTTTAAGATTTATAAGTTGTAAATCACAAATTTATGCCGGCAAGAGAGAGATTACTTTTACAGCACTCTTGAACTGGAGATTTTTTTAAGTGACATTCTTAAATGTTTGCAGAATGATCTATATTTTCCATTTTAAAAATGCTTTTTAAAAGTGTTCATTTCAATTACGTAAATAAGAAAAACATCCTGCATATTGAATATCATTAAATTAACCATCTGAGTGATTGAGACGTAAATTTCCGTCGACTCCCCTGCAGTTATCATTTTCGTATATCTTTTACTGAAATGCTCATGTAAATCAAGCATTTTTTCTTTCAATGTGAAAACATAAAAATAGTACTTATTTATTTTTTTCTACAATTATAGATGTTTATATCCTAAAATGTTTTTCATGCTATTATACTCAATAGAATGCTTAGAATTTTTCCAAAAAGAAGGGTTATACTGCTTTTGGAAAAATTCTAAGCACGCTATTTTTCATTTGTAACCTTGAACCAATGATGCCAGATTGTGGTATTTTCCCCCGGATTTAGGGGAACTTTTAGGGGGAGAAATAGTATCTAGGATTTTTAGGAGTCGGGGATGAAATCGAGGGGTTTTTAGGAGAATTTTATTTTTTAATCTCTATGTGCCTACGGAATATCAATGACCGATTGAAGAAAAGCTGAATTTATAAAAATATTACTGAAGTATAAAATATTATCATGTTACATGAAACTTTTTGTACATACAACTTACGAATTTCGAATAAAATCACTCTCCAGCATTGACTGTGCCGTACAGATTTATTGACATATTGTTCGTTCTCCCTACTCCCCTTCCTCTTTCCCACCAATCTGATCTCCAATGAAAATTGGTAAATGAAAATTGATATTCATTTTATTATACCAAATATATAAGATTTTTAATATTTGACGGAAAATTTTATTTTATTTATTTTTTTTTTTTTATTTTTTTTTTTTTTTTGGAGGGGGGGATGTCTCAGAAAGTCTGGCAACACTGCCTTGAATCAAGGCTACAAATAACCTGGTCATTGCCATCATTGCCAAAGATTCAAAATATATATTTACCTATTGCTCTCATTATTTGTATGTTTTTCTCATAGCTGTTTGTCATCCTTTGTTTTCTTTCTTTGTTTGTTTCATTGTACTTTGTTCTCCTGCTGTGTTTTTTGCTGGGCGCAGAAGGGAAATCTCCAATTCTGCATATCAGCAACGACAGGCTAAACCTGGGTGTACCGATACAATTCATGAATTACACTCCAAAAAAACCTCTTGCATAGTTGCACTTTGCATGTTCCTTTGCGTGAACCAGTGAACTGAAAACAATTTCACATTCTTTTCCCTAACCAAAATGCCCAGAGAGCTTTAAAAAAAAAATCTCTAACGACAAAAATTTTTACTTTAGCTGAAATTTTACGCAAATCTAGATCTAGGTTGGAGATAATTTTAACAAAAATTCTTGCTTTGGCTAATATTCCACACACATTTAATTCTACGTCTGAGATAATTTTAACAATAAGATGTTTACTTCAGCTGAAATTCTACACATATCTCATCCTGCCTCTGCAAGATAATTTTAACAATAGAAATTTTCACTTTGACTAAAATTCTATGCTCATCTATCATACGTCGCCGGAGATAATTTTAACATCTTTTTTTTTTTTTTTTTTTTGGATAAAATTCTACACTGACCTCATTCTACGCCTGAATTTTAACAGTAGTAATTTTTATTTTGATTAAATTTCTATACACACGTCGAATTTTACCTCTGAAACATAATTTTAACAATTCTTAACCTTACGAAATTCCTACAAAATATGATGAATCGTGAGCCCAATTAAATTCAGAAGTGTAAAGTAACTTGATGGATGGATCGACACAGACCATTTCGTCTAATCCACAATTTTCAAACTTTGTTTAGAAAAATTGGCAGACATTAATGGATTTACTTTCACTTTTAAGACACGGAGTGCTAACATTTTGGAACACACTCCATTTTAGATTTACCCTGCTTGGAGAGATAGCCTTTTGCCAGATCGTACCTGTGTTCCTGGTGCTTTTTACATCAATTAAAGTTAGTTATTTTGTACTGAAAAAAAAAAAAATCTGATGTTGACAAATCGACGTCCTTGCACATCTATTAAGTCAAAAATATTTTCGGAGCACTTCATCTAAACTTATTTGTTTGAAAAAGATAAAATACTACAGTAATACTAAGGTTTAGAGATTTCTAGCCAAATATTTTCGTTATCGCCAAGCTGAGTTCAATTTGAAAGATTTGTTTTTGGCACATAATTTGGCGATATTTAGCTAAAAGCCTGCAAGTTTGAGATAGTTTGCGAGATTTTGGGGATATCCAAAGTAGTAATTGGCGACAGACATCCAATGAATTTAATGTATCCATACACTTTAATGTATTTAAAGTCGTTAGGGTGACCTTGTAAATAAAATACCCAGTCGATTGCAATCAGAAAAGAGATGCACAGTTAGAAGTAACAATAGTCTTAAATACAAAATTTCAACATTCTACAGTTAAAAGTTTTAGAGTTATGCGAAATACGAAATTATTTTTGGCGCCAAATTTGGCGATATTTTAGAGAAACCCACTAATGTCGATGGCAAATTGCAAGATTTTGGGCATGGAACAAACATGACTGACTACAGACTTAATATATTGAAGATTCCTTAGACATTAGTGTATTGATATTCTTTTGGATGGTCCTGTAAATAAACACTCCATTAGATTGGAACCAAAAATCGAGATTCAGAACCAGATGACCATGGACCAAGCAATGACTGACTACCGACATAATATATTGAAGATGTCCGTAGACATCTTCAAATATTTCCAATATGTTGATTGTATTGAAATTCTTTTTGGTGGTCCTGTAAATAAACTCTCCAGTAGATTGAAACCAAAAATCAAGATGCACAACTAGGTCACAGCAATCTTATATATGAAATTTCAACATTCTACGACTAATAGTTAAAATATAAGAATTAAATACATACACACGTACACCAAAAGACGCCAAGCTTGGCGACTTTTGGCTTAATTTTTGAGGAAGGCACGTGACCGTGGTAGGACCATTACCTAACTATACAGTTGGACGGTATTGTGCTTGAAATGGATGAATGTCCCTAAAGCTGTCATTGACAGTAATGTGTTGGAATTCTTTTGAGTGGTTCTGTATCAGAACTATAAATGATACAGATACTAATTTCGATAGAGAGATTTATTTTGTAATCCTTAACAACATATATCACTTCTGAATCGTTTGAAATAGCCTAATACCTCTAAAATACCTATATGCCTAATACCTATATGCTTTAATGAATTTCTGCCCTTTAGAGCGTAATGTATTTAAAATATTTTGAAAGGCCCTGTAGATAAACTATCTAGTCGAGTGGGACAAAAAGAGAGGTGCACAACTAGATGTGACAGCAATCCTAAATACAAAGTTTCAACATTCTACGACCAATGATTTTGAGATATGCGAGTTCAATGAATTTCTGCCCATAGAGAGTAATGTATTTAAAATTTTTGGGCAACCCTGTAGATAAACTATGTTGACTGGAACCAAAAGGAGTGGTGCACAACTAGATGTTACAACTATCCTAAATATAAAGTTTCAACATTCTACGGCCAATAGTTTTTGAGATATGCGAGTTACATACATGCATACGTACGAACAGACGTCAGGGAAAAACTGCTCAAAATAGACTCGCGGTCGATCAAAATAGGCTGTACATGCATTTATATGAACGTACATGCATGTGTACGATGAGATGCAACGCAAAAATTCTTAAAATTAAATTTAAAAGTAGACAAAATCGGTTTTTTCTTGGAAATCTAATTCCCGAAATTTTTCGCGGTCACATTACTTCCTTATACTCCTTACAAGAAAGTAAAAAACGAATAATGTGTAATTTTAAGCTCCTGTTACCTAAGAAAAATTACTTGGTATTTCAAAATTGTGAGCTTTGTGCAACATCTTTTGACTTATTTATTTCCCATATTTTTTAATTTGGCTTAAAACTGGCGTAATTCTACTTTTGTTTGTAAATTTCACTCGATTCTACATATTTGGATTTGCTTTGTTCCAAAAACAGGAATGATTTTATGCTGGCGAAAATTGCCAAACCTGGCAACCAATATGCTCATTTTTTGAGTTTTTTATTAATATCTTCTAAAATAATTCGAATTTCGAAATTTATATCAGTTTAATGGCTTTCCGGAAATTTTTCGAATCCCTGGAAACCTTCCTTAGTCGAAACTCAACTCGTCAAGCATGACATCCTTTGACAGCGGCAGCGGCAACCAGAGTTTTTTTTTTTTGTTTGTTTGTTTGTTTTAATAGATTCCGATGACAGTTGTCCGCATTTATTAGATTTGTTTGTCTCTTGTTTGCTTAGGGCATCTGCTATACTTGCTCTCAATTTTAAATAAAGACAATAATTAACCTTTTCTTCCTTTACCCTCTTATTCACGGCTCTTTGTATGAAATCCAAGCATTAATTATCGTCATATTAGCAAATAGCAAAATTTATGACTCGAAAATTTTCTTCATTTAGCAGCCACTTTCTAAAAAACTGAAAACTGCACACGTTATATCATTTTTGATACTTAAATTTCAAATTAGACTCTAATTTACTTTTACAGCATAGTACCATGCTTTATGTTCGATTTCAGAAGCCACTTATCTGAACAAGAGGAAATAAAGATGAAAAACGATGAAATAAAAATGAAAGTTTGATGAAAAACTATATAATAAAATTAAAAATGCTGCACGGTTTTTCTTTACTTGTCTAAGCTGAAACGGTGAATTTCACCCGCTAAATAGAATAGTCAATTCCCCACGAAAATTCATTCTGATAAGCGAGATATTCCATTATCCGGGATCACACAATTCCTAATCATTACGGATTGGTACAATTTAATATAGCAATAAATAAAATTATGAATCAATCATTATATGCTTCGCAATTAAGAGTGTAAGTAAACCATCCCTCTCTAATTTGCATGGTTCGGTTCGTGCATTGAGAATGTTAATTGGCATATCATGATGGACTCCAGAATTTGAAAAAAAAAAATTATTTATTTAAAAATATCTGTATTAAATGCGGTCACGATATGTACTACAAAGAACATTTGTTTGTTAAAGAAAAGAAACGAAACAAGAAATATAAATCATGCCAAACGCATTCAATTAAAAAATGCTTTCCAACACACTAACGTGCTCGCCCGCGAGCACACACATACACATCCCCTAAGCAGATAGCCTTTGCGTAGATTTGTCTTAACAGAACACAACACACTAAATCGATTAAGCTCGAAAAGGAATTTTCAAAATTCCCATTGAAATCATCATATCTTAATATTACCACATTAGGTATTTATTGATTTTCCACCAAATAAAAGAAACATCGCCAAGCTGAGTTCATTTTTCGAAAGATATTTTTTCTCTCACCATATTTGGCGATTTATCCCAAAAGTCGCCAATATTGGCGACTTTTTGCGCTACTTTTGAAGGAGACACACGATCATCATCGGACCATTAGCTAATATTACATAGTAGGATAGTACTGTGCTTGAAATAGATACCAGTCTCTAAACTGCCATTTAACGTAATGTTTGGGAATTATTTTGAGTGCTCGTGTAGAAAAACTATTAATTATATAGACACTATTTTCGAAGGAGTTTTTTTAACCATTGCACAATCTTTAATAACATGTATCAATTTTCTTTCATTTCCAACAGCCAAATATCTCTGAAATACACTTTTAAGACTGACCGCCCATACAGCGTAATGTACTGAAAATCTTTTGAGCTCATCTGTAGAAGAACTACAATTGCTACATACACCATTTTCAATAGGGTACATGATACAGTATATAGAAATAACATATATAATTTTATAGTAATCCATGCATATTTACTTGAATTACAGCACGGACGAACAGACGGATAAACCAAAATCATAAACACTTTTCAATCTTGTTGGAAAGTGTTTAAAAAGGGAGGCATCATATCATCTTAGCGCTCTATGAGTTACCGCTTCAGGCTGGGTGGAGAAAACTTCACTCTGGAAAGAGAGAGCTTCATAAGGGATTAAAACAAAGGAATAGAAATTAATCAATAACCATTGTACAAATATTTTTTTAATTACATTTTTTTCTTCATATATAATTCTTAGAAAAAATATGCACAGTTGTGTTTATTTAATTCACCTCATGAACGTTTCCATCCAAAACATGTTTCATTCTTTCTCAGAAGTGCAATTAATGATAGATCTAAAAGTTGTAATCATAAAGATTTGTGTCTTTTTAGGACATAAATGTTTTTTTAATTCCTGTAATGTTATGTAATTTATTTTAACTGTTCCATATAAAAACGATTTCCTATCATTAAAAAGAAAACTGATGCAGATCTCAATTGGGTAAAAAGGTAGATCAGTTTCCAGTCTGCGGTTTAATCTCTTTGGGAACATGAACACCTCGGGGCAGCTCAAAACCACAAGAACCGTTTATCAACGAGCACCAATTATCCCCTAGAAAAAGTGAGAGTGATGTTTCCAAGAAACAGATTACATTCCGTAAAGAACGACTCTTCATCATGAGGCTCATAAAAAAAAAAATTCTGGGCAGTAACATCCCAAGGTCGATAATGTCGCACTTCAGACTTTATACCTGCCCAAGATCGGTTCCATAACGTTATATAGCTGTTCACCGTCTGACTTGCAGAGGCGTCCAGGCCGATGGCATTTTCTTCGGCAGAAGCGTCCTTGATGGGTTTTTAAACCTGACGGACGACATTCCGCCTCCCACTTCCCCAGCCACCCACTCCGATGCATGGTGCGTTTTTGTGACTTCATCCGTCCAGCATCCTATCGCCGAGATACCCGGGTGAAATATCTGAACACAGCCATTCCGGTCACAAGCGTTAGGGTTTATTTTACAAATGAGGCTAATTACTTTAACGTGGCGTATTGTGATAATTGCTTGCGTCACAAAAGGCCTTGTAATAAAGCTCTACGTGTTTTTTTAAAGGCAGAAGAAACATTGGAACATAATGCCTAACGACATTTGTTTTGGTGAGAATTGTTATTCCGTTCCAGAGTAAGCAAATAATAGGCACTCAAAGAAGAATCTCTCATCCTTTTGTTTCTAGCTTGTTTAGATCGTGTCGTCGTTTAGAGAGAGTCTGATGAAAGAAAACTGTGTTTGGGTCAGATACTAAGGGTTAATTTCAAAATAAAGCATTAGGATTGCTATTCAAGTGTTTCAACAACAGATATTATTTAACAAAGGAATTTCAGAACTATTTTTCTAAGTAGGGCCTTTACAGTCCAGGTTTTGCGTATTGTGACATTTAGCATTAAGGTTTTTTTTTTTCTACAATCATAAAATTGGCATATTTGAAGTAACGATCATGTTTACAGTTACATCACTAAATATCGTCATTTCAGCTAGCTGTATAACAACTGTTCAAAAATTACATCTGGCGTAATGTGTTCTGTGTTACATGTAACTTTGCATTTGTCTTTTTCATAAATTTTATCCTTTGAATTCATTTCTGAGAAGACCTATTCTGCGATAAAGGCTGCAGTTGCATTTTATAGTCATTTACAATATAACTTTTAAAAAATCAACTCTGTCAGAGCTTGAACCCGAATTAAATATCATCAAAACATAAGCAGATTTATACAGAAACTGCTTTTCTCGTTGTAGGTTATTTGAAGTATGAGTTTTCAGAGCTCATCTGCTCTCTGAGCTCTCTGAGATTTTACTTCAGAGCTTGATTTTCGTCCAAAAAAAAAAAAAAAACTGAATTCCTTTATTCAAAGACACACTGGGAAGAAATGTGTTCATTTCTCAACTCTTTAAAACCTTGCACAGATAAAAACTTAAACATTGGTTAGTTAAAACAGACTTTTCCTTAGCATTCTCACTTTTAAAGGCAGGAAAACTTCCAGAATGCTGCTATAGAATAATGTTGTTGATGTATAATGATGTTTATCATTTTACTGTAGTATGTCACTGGCTTTCCAGTTTTAATTGATATTAACGATAGATTTCGAATCTCTACACTCAGAATAAATACATCTGATCTGCTTACGCAAGCAGTGTATGTGCCTTAAAAAACCAAAACTAGTGCAGTTTAAAATGTGAAGTTTAATTACTTCGTTAGAAGTAAACCAAGACTAATATCGTTCTACCGTTTTTGAAAGCAATTATTTTTTTCCTGTACACATGAAGTATATAGACAAAAATAAGTTAAGAGCATGAGTCTTCCTTCTGCATCTGCACTGTAAAATGAGCTGTGAAACTTCCATGTAACTGTATAACGGCTAAGTGCTCCCGAGAAAAAGTTAAGTCTCTCTAGTACTTAAACCATCTGAGAAATGCAATTGTGAACAGCAGTTTTTCTGCAACGTACTTTCATTTTACTTTAAATAAACATATATATATATATTTGTATGTGTGTGTGTGAAAATACTTTTTACTACTGTATAATGCGAGGATTATTATTTAGAAGTCATCTAATTCAATTTACAATTACTTCTTTTAAAATCTATTAGGAATACATTTGCTAAAACTTATAAAAATTATACAGTGAAAACAACTTGTTTACATTACATTCTTGTTTTTTCCCAAGATATTCTTGTCTTGAAAAAGTACAATTTTACGGAACAATAGTAAGAGATTTAGAATACTGAATGTGAGTCTTAATATTTCTCTATCCAAAAGTACCAGTCGTAAGGGATTCATATAAAATGACTGGGCAATAACCAAAGATACATTTTACCAACCCGACAATCCTTTCTTTTTCATCAAATAAATCCACAGAGAGATGTAAAACAAATAAACACAAGACACAAAATTCTTGTACGCAGTATCCACCTAAGAAAAATATGTATACTATTTAAATTTAAAAAGTAATGATAGAGAATTCTTTGCATCAATAATCAGGAGCAATTTGGAATATACAAGCGTATACGATTTGGGAAGCAGTTAATAAAGTAGATGCATTTTCAGTCCTAAATAAACTCCTAAGATTTAGTATAATTGAAATAAAATGTTTTGAAAGAAGCAAGTGTGTTTTCTAAACTGGATTCATTATACAGATCCTTAGTGAATAATAGCATGCGAACCTCACAAAAAACATCCTGTTCAAGATTAAAAAGGCCCCTGCTTTCAAAATAAAATAAACTTCAAGAATATGGAAAAATAAATAATGGGCTAATGGGTGAGAAAGTTTAACGCTAATAAAAGTGGTTGATGTTCAAGCACTTTCTCGATTAATCTTATAGACGTGAACACAAGGCCTACAAGGAAAATAATTTTACTGTGCGATTACTGTGTTTTTATGTTACAGTTAAAAAAAGAAAACTTTAAAAAAAAAGAAGTCATTTAATATTTTTTATGGCTATATAAGGAACGTAAGCCTATTGAAGCAGAATAAATGATTGTAAATCAGATGAAATTACTATGAGAACAAATGTAATGCAGGTGGCATTGGAATTTATTTAGTGTTTACGATGAAGAGATTTGTGTGTGCGTCCACGATCCTAAAGACGGAGCAAGTATAGGAAAAGCTTATTATTATGATAAGTACAGTTGATTGTCAAATAAGCTGAAAGTGAGCCGTGAAAACTTGTGACTTTTTTTCCAGTGTCATGAATTGGTTGATAGTCTTTTAGTCCAGAAACAGTGATGTAAAATACCCGGGTATTTATTTTCAAGGGTAAATACCCGGGTATATACCCAAAATGGGTATTTACCTGGGTATTTATTTTTGAATTAGCACTATTGTTTAAAAAAAGCTTGTATCGGTGGGTAAGGATGATCATACACACACACACACACACACATATATATATATTAAGTATAAAATAAAAAAAATAAAAATGAGAAACTTAGGAACCCTATTTCAAAAAACTTCAGAAAATACAATTATGAAAAGAAGCTATATGATACATGTTGAATAAAATACGTGATTAAATATAGCCTATAAATATAACTGTTGGAATAAAATTGTAAACAGGAATAATAGCAAGGAGCAGCGTATTTGACAATTTGAAAAAACAAAATTCTGAAAAATTCGTTAAACGGAAATTTTATTATAAAAAAATTGGTATTAATGATTTTTTCAATAGACATATTTTGTTCATCAATCTGAAATATTCATAAAAGTTTAAATTTACCGTAAAAAAAATATGTTTTTAAACCTGTTACTTATAACTACTAGTTTCGTAACTATTTGCATGTAATTTTTATTTTAGTGATCATTAAATCAATCATAAGATGCATATAATCCCCTCTCCCCTTCAATAGCAAACCATAATAAACTATCACAGTTTAAAAAATAATAAACATAAAATAAGCTCTGGGATATAATAGTAAACTTAAAATAAGCTAAGGTATATTAATCAATGTAACACATTAAAAATATTGCCAAAGCAGTCACTTGCACAAAACAATTTAAGGACTACCATAAAACATCCTTCATTATTAAAGTTAGTGAAAATAATGCGGTATGATTGGTAAAGTAGTTTGCCAAATAATCAAACGCTTAATAATAATTAAAAAAACACTACAAAAATACTCATTAATGAAGTCAAATTAAAATTAAAAACTTTGTATTAAAAAGAAGTAACAATAATAGAAATCTAATTGGTATTAATCTTAAATGCTGTTAAGAACTGTTATTCCATTCTAAGTTGAAAATACTCAGTTTTTGGGTATTTACCCAGGCCTTGGGTAAATACTCGGGTAAATACCCAAAAAATATTTACCTACCCAGTGGGTATTTACCCACCCCACATCACTGGTCAGAAACCACTCGAAAATGTTAGTAATACAGACAAATAAAAACAATTAAATTTGTAAATAAAATATGATAATTGAATTTTTTTAAAAGTGTTTCAAGAGGTACAAAGATTCTATCTTCTTTATCAGTAAAACATTCAAAAATGCACACGAAATTGGGAAAGTAAAACCAATAATAAATAAAATTAAACTGAGACAAAAATATAGCATGTTCGTGCGAAATAAGACAATCAGGATGAATAGAAAAGTATTACAAGGAAAGGCAGGAAAGGAAAGAATGAAAGGTCAAAAGATGACATACAGGGGCAGCCATAGGGTACGTGACGTCCCCCCTTGCAAACGTATAAAGGGCGCCTCCTTTTATGCTACAGATCAAGTTTTTCTCAGTTTTTGAGTTCGAAATGATGATGATGTTTCACGATATTTACCTTGCTTACCGAGTCGGGCAGATACTGATGACATATCTTGACTACTTGCAAACTTTTTCTGCCATTCAGAACTTAAAGCTCCTTGTCCACCATGATTTTCTTTAATTCGATCCTCTTGGAAACAGTTGTTGTGACTTTTATCCTTTATTCTTTCTTCCCTTTTTACTTTCTTTTTCGCTTCCTTGCATTCTTTTCTGTTGTTCCGATATATACAAAAACAAAACAGAAATTAAGATACTTTCATTTTGTGTTTTTGTCTTGTTTGTGTTGTATGTAGTTTTCTCATTTTGATTTTCTACTTCTGACTTACCTTTGTGCTTTCTATTTTGATTCAACTTTTATATACTAGCTTCTTTTTATGATTTTCATTTTTTTTATTACTATTTCATTTTTCTTCCCATTATTTTTGCTATTTTCTTTATTATGTTTTCTCTTTACTTTTTTTTTCTTTCGGAATCGCAATATTTTTATTATTACTATATTAGCCCGAATATAACGCTTCCTCAAATGTAACGTGACCCCGAAATTTTTCATCAAGATAATTAGAAAAATCCTATATTTAGACCTCAAATTTAGCGCGAGACAGGTTTTTAACGGGAGTATTATCAGTCAAAAAAATACCGCATTATATTCCGGCCAGTACGGTATAATTTACTTTTCTACCTTGGATATAAGGGAATATTTAGCTGCTGATGAAGAGAGAACTTTTTTTTTAAAGTAACATATTTGTGTGTATACTTAATGCATTTATTTATTTTTTTTTGTGTGTGTGTGAATTTTACTATTTTTCACCATTTTCTTTTGTACTTATTATCCCAAATGCATGAACTTTCTGTTAAAAACAGCTTCATTTATGACCTTTCAAATGCATTATTTCTTTATGGTTAGTAATATGATCTACTTCTAGAACACAGCGGTAAGAATTGAGCTGTTTGTCCATATTGGACAGAATTTCTACACTCTTGATATCATCTTCAGTAAATAACAAATACAACTAAACTCCGTTACTGTCAGTGTTCACTATGAAATAAAAACTAACTGGAAAGACTGAAATGTGACATCAGAAAAAAATGATCATTACATTTCACATTTATTTTAAGGCTTGTAAAAAGTTTTCATGCACACTCCACGCATTTTTTCAAGACTTGTGATAGAAATCGAAGGTAGACTAAAATTGCATTTTGACTTCAGTCGAAAATTTTAAGTTTAAATTTTAAGCCTTGATTTTGAACATCTGCTTCACTAAAAATACAAGGAAGTACCATGTTTTAATTGTCTACAGAAGCAATCACTTATACTCTGATAATACGAAAATTTCTCTAAATTACGGAAATAGTTAAAACAAACCAACATTGTAACAATAAGACAAAACTAAAGAAACTGATATGCTCTCTCAAAAATTACTTTAAGTTCATGGAAATTTTACTGTCAGCAGTGCTGCCGGGATATTTCCGTTGTTTGACGAGCATCCGTATCTTTTTTCTCCAGTGAATTGAAGAAGCTTCTTCGGATTCAGCGAAATATTTTTCCTCTTCTTGAAATCTTCGGGATGAATTCAAAGAAATATAACGTTTCCAAGGAGTACGGAGATTATTCGTTGAAAAATGAGGAATAGAGATTAGTATATAAAGGCGCATTTTCAAAAATTATTTCTTCAGTTCACGAAAATTTTTCTGCCAGGAGTGCTGACGGATTACCTCCATTTATTTATTTTTCTTTTCTCCTGTCAATTAAATGAACTTCAGATTCAACAATTTATTTATTTATTTTATTTTTCCTCTTCTTCAGATTTCGGAAGAAGAATTCACGAAAATATTACGTTTCTATAGAGTACTGATACTATTCGTTGAAAAATTAGGGATAAATTAGTATTTAAAAACGAGTTTTACTGAGAGCGTAGGGGGAAGTAAAATAAGAACGAACTCGGTATTGTCGAACTCTGTATTTCTCCGACGTAATCACAAATAACAGCTCCTGTCAAGTGAATACTCAAGACCTTGGTATTGGGTTATGAATCCCACTATGTAATGTAATTTGAGAACGTTTCGTGCGTAGTGGCGACTTACTGCTCGCCCAACGATAAAAGATGGGCTTTGGCGCGCTGCGAAAAAAAATGGATGTTGCGATATGTTTCACAGGGAAGATGGGTTGAGATTGCAAAGACTCTTAAAATTCTTTACGATAGTAATGTTTTTAGAGTCACTTGGACTTTCATTTCTGATTTACAAAATACTTCCGTATTGCCAGTTGGCCAAAATCTAGCCAAAAAGTGGCTAAATTGGCAGCCCTGTGCGAACATACTAGAGAGAGAATTTCTTGCACATCTGAACCCATCTCCCTATTGAAAATAATCGCAGCATCCATTTTTTTGGCAGCGTGCCAAAGCCGAAATTACATCTTTGGATGAGCAGTAAATGTATTTCAGTAAATTTTTTTGTCAATTTTGAACTTCTCAACGTATTGACTTACCCAATTACGGTAAGTTATGTATTCTTCTCATTAAAAAAAATTCAGAATGCAACTCCCAACGATAAAAAGAAAATGTGTCTTATAGTTTATTTACAATAAGCTTTGAATACTGTTAAACAACTTTAAACCGAAAATGGCGATGCAGACGAGTTCTTCAATGACCAGCAAGAAAACAACCCAGAATGAATCAGGTATAAATCTCGGGCGCATGATCAATGATTCTTCTGGGATCATAATGAAGCAAAAGACATACCCTGAAACTGAACTTTTTATTAACTTTATTACCTGTGGTTTTTCTTTAAATTTTTTAATCTAATTAAGGTTTTGTTTCATTGTGGGTGCTTTGTCATCATTTTTTAGTGTTATGTGCGTAAATGAAACTGTTTCTATACCTTTTTCAAAATAAACTCTTATTTTGGTAATGTATTCGTAAACCAGCCGAACTAATTGCGAGGTAAGATGACGAAGCATTTTTTTTTTTAATATTTCGCCGTTTCCAAGAGATGAAATCGTTTCCATTTTTTGTAAAACACAAAGGTTCAAAGAAGTCTTTCTCTAAATTTCAAAATAGTAAACCACTCACTGAATTCAGGAAAAATATTTCAAGATTGAGATCGCCATCTTACCCCGTTTTCGCCGAATGATCCTGATTTTGTTAGTTTCGAGCGTTTGTCTAAATCAGTGGTACATGAACATATACAAAAATACGAAATGCATCGAATTTTCTTTTATATTGCTATTTATTCTGTTTTGACTTTAATTTAAACCAATAGAAATTCGAATTCTTATAAAAAAAAAAACTGCCAGCATACCAATAAAATTGCCATTTATCATTACGTTTATGGTCAAGTGAAGAACATTTTTTTAAGAATGCCAGCGCCAAAGAATGTTCTAATCAATGAAAACATAAAAGAAAAAGAAGTTGAATTATACACAAAAAATACTGCGTAAGTGAATGCATCATTATTCCAAGTTAAGAAATAAAGCGATTGGATCTAAAAGTATATAAAATTTTTCCACATACATTAATATTAGCACATCTGCTTTATTTTTTTTTTTCTTAAATACAAATGCAAAGCATTGCATGGGCTCTGCCCTTTTCATATTTTTAATATATGTATTTTGACATAAACTATATATGTTACTTAGACTGAATCTCTTTTATAACTACAGTGTGGTGAAATCTTTGTATTTTCTTTCTAATGGCCAGGTCAGCAGCCTACTGTAGGCTTAACCGCTGCGATGGCCGCAGATGTTAGTCGTTTCTTTATGGGAAAACCTATTAGGCAGACCTATGAGCCCACTTGTGCAATCTAATTTGTCCATGTTTCTACCCCGATAAGAATGCCCAAAAGCACACAAAACTATTTTATAAATAATTAGTTTCATGCAAATGAGAACAAACTTGAACTTATTTTATAACAAATTTTTTCAGTCGTCCACCTTATCAAACTCGAAATAACATTAATACGAGAATATATATATATATATATATATATATATATATACTATATATATATATATATATAATGTATGTATGTATATATATGTCCGAACGATCTCGAAAACTGCTCTAAGGATTCTTTTTAAATTTCGTACCTGGGGGTTTTTTGGGCCCCTGAAACGATTGATCTAGGTCAATTGATTGAAAAATCTTTTAAACGCTCAAAATTTAAAATTTAAAATTTTTGGACGGTAGCGCCATCTATTGAGCGTTTGAAAAACACACTTGATCCAATCTTCCTAAAAGTGACGCTCAAATAAGTTTGGGGCGGATTAAAAAATACACGCCATCGATATATAATAGTAAAAATTACTTTCGCAAAGAAATAAAATAAAGGGAACTTGATATTCAGTACACAGACAAATAAATTTTTTAGTAACTAGATATATTACACCATTCAGCTACATAAATTTGTTTAGAATTAAAAGTTATTTTTATTTCAAACTATCGTCCTGGCAACCAGCGAAAGAAAAAGAGAAAAGAGTCTTCGTTGCCATCCCCGCAAGCACCTTGATGGAATATATATAAATAATTTAATTATTCTTAATTCATAGTTATTAATACAAAACTATTCGTAAATCTTGTCAAAAATTGCCTGAATTTATTACAATTATCCTTTTGTAACTAACGTAAAGCTAAATGTATTTTCGCGTATATACTAAAACAATAAAGATTTTTCATGCATTTTATTGATCCATATGATGCGAATTTCAAAAGTGCATAAAAGTTTGAGCTTAGCCGAATAATTTAAACGAAAATGACACCCTTTTCAGTCATTCACAGTAAGAAAAAGATCCTGTGACGTAACATGAAAATTCCATTTTTTTTTTTTTTTTTTTTTTTTTTTTTTTTTTTTTAAATAAAGGCACTAGGTTGAATTCTATTTTAGCTGCCTTATTCCGCCAAGTTGACGATAAATATTTAAATGTAGTTACCCCGACGATTTTTTTTTTTTTTTTTTTTTTTTTAAGGGACAACCGTTTATAATGAAGCGATCTTTGAAACTCCGATGAAAAAATTTATAATGATACAATCGATTCCTAAATTGGGCTCGCAGCCGATATTCAAATTTATTTTGCAGGTGATCAGCCATCAGTTTAGTTTTCATTCACTGCAGTTGATGATTTCAACTCATTTATTTTATAATCGTATGGACAACCTTTGAAAAGTTGCGGGCAGAACTTTACGATATTAGCGAACTTCTGGGCCTGACTTCAGGATGTAAGCAAAATCGCGGGCCGTATAATTCGGATTTATATGGAAGTTTGAATGTTTTATATAGGTTTTATACAGGGTTTTGACTTGTTCTGCGGGCTGGTCCAAAAGCCATGGCGGGCCCCATCCGGCCGCAGGCTGGGAGTTGTTTATATGTGGAAGCAGTAAATTGGGAGGCTGAAATCTGGTTACTAAGATTTTTTTTCTAATAAATTTTCAATTCTTATTTAGACGTGGATTAGACTGTGTTGTTTTGTGTTGTGTACTACCATTAAACTAAAGGATAAAGCCCTTTGTGGAGACAATTACAGCGGGTGATAGAATGTCTACACTCAGAATATTTAATATTTACCCACTTAAAATCAAATAACTTCATATTCAATTTTTATTATACATCGAAATTCGAATTGTATAATCTGCAGAAACATTTCGCATTCGAAACATTTCGTTTGGTATCAACATCCTCTCCTATATCCATGCTTAATGCATAGAAAACCGTTTTATTTTTGAAAAAAAGTTAAACTGAGTAGTAATTTAGAAAAGCTATCTTAAGCGAATTGGAATCGTAATTTTTCCTCCAAAGCCTGATAACCGTGACTTCAATGTAACGTCAATGTCACTTGCAATAGATAATTCTGACACTCAAATGATTAGCTTTTTTTATTCTCTTAAATGAAATAGAGCTTTAAAAAAAGCTTAAAAATCAGGGTTTATCACATTATCAGATTTTTTCTTTCTTTCTTTCTTTTTTTTTACATAATTATGATAATTTTCAGGCTGATCGCACCAACGAACCGTGTAAATTTTAAGTTATTAGACAATACATTTTTAATCTGTTTGGATGGTAAAAGTTTTATTTTGAGTGGTTGAACTGGAATTGTGACAGAGTCAAGGATCAGCGTAACTATATAGGAGCGATGTATTTTTGATTTATTCGAGGTTAGAAGTCCATTTTCTTCAGTCCATCCGTTTGTTCTATTATTGTCAACGTTTAAGTAGTTGTTAGGGTAATTATAAAAGAATATTTTTGATCTATTCTGTTTTTGATTTCATGATTTCGAAGTGTCCTTTTGTACTAATAATTTAAATTGCGTTACACTTTTTCTTTTCTTAAGCATGAGTTTATAAAATAAAATTATGTTTAAAGCATATTTATGTAAGATTATACTTTCATGGCATCTATATTTATGTATCTATAAGATTGAATTTACGTTTGTAGAATTTGTTTATGCAAGATGTATTTTCTTTGAATTAGAAAAAAATAAGTATTTTATGTTTGAATTGAAGCACTATAGAGAAATTTACAATTTCAATCGTAAAGAATTATCATCATAGATGTATTATAAAGACGTAAATGCATGAAAGTGTAGCTCAAAAACGAGCTGTGGAAACATACGATCACCGACAGCAGCACTTAGCCCAAATGTGTGAACGTGCAGTTCAAACACAAGCAGATGAAAGAGATGATTAGTATTTGGAAGGAGAACGACATAGAACAGCTAGACGTTGACAAATACTTCGGGTAAACAGTCTTAGTATCTACAAAGCTGCCACAAATGTGGGTACTTATTATCATAGTTTAAAACTTTTTAACATGGATTGCATTCACCCTGGAGCTTTGCATTTTTCTGAAGAGTAAAAACAAAAATTAACCGAAACCATTTTGGGGACTGTAAGATTGATGTAGGACATTCCGAATTTCCTAATGAATTGGTGTGGTTGTTTCTTTGATGTCACCCACATTTCAAAGAATTTCATAAAAGAATTCGAAATTTGAAAGCATACTTTACAATGGCTTTGTTCACAGTATATGACGAGAGAAACTATTAACGATTTTGGTGTGTACTGCTACGTTGCGAACAGTGTATAACAGACTTATAACAGATGAATTTTTTTATAAACTCATTCATCTGACAGTTCAACCAACTCAAATTCTTGATGCTGAATTTGAACGTCCTCAATATGGACAGATATATTTCTGAAGTAATGAAGACGCTGTTAGTGAATGCATTGCCCAAGATCTTCGCTGATACCCTCGCTGATCTGCTACAGAAGGAAAGGAGGCATCTTACGTTAAACTACTTTTTGCTGAACTCTGATGGCACCGACCATCGAATATTTAGCATCCCTCTTCAAAACAAAGTATATGCCATTGTAACATTGAATGCCGACCAAAGCTTACCTGATAATGTATGAGTGATCCGACAGCGATGAAAATCTTTGGCAACCATGAAGATCATTGATACGTGCCAAGGCATTTACGCACTCATTATTTTACACTTAAGAAGCCTTTAGATTCTGAGCATGGCTCGGTAACCTGGTACTATATATATTATATGACAAATTCATAATACGTAAATTATGAGACACTAGCGTACATACAGTGCTTTTGAAAGTGTTATTCGAAAACCCATCCAACGGTGAATATTTTCCACAGCCTTAAACTTCTAAAAAAGATACCAACTAAAAATAAATGGAATTACCTTTATCAACTTTTTTTCTGCAATTTTTCTTTAAAAATGAGACTTTATACTTGAATTTTTAAAAATCATTTTTAACAAAAATCATCCAATCGTCATTTCAAATTGAGGCACAAAAAATTTAAAATAAGGAAGACTCATTTACAAAAACATTAATTGCACATAAAAATTGTTCTTATTCAGTTTCATGTTCCAAATATTTTTTTACAATGCATGCACTCTTAGCATTCATATGCAGTGAAAAGCGGATAAAAAGGGTTGAGATAGTTCGTTCCCTTATTGTAGTTAAGTTTCCCACATAAAATAGCTAATTAGGCGTGAGTCAGTGGGAACAAACGTCATAGAATAACATGAGGAGGTTAAGGGACTTTTATTCCCAAATTTGTTTTATTCAGTATAATATATCGTCACATTTCACTGGTTTCTATTTGTCTGGGAATCCAGAGCGGAATTCTATTCATTGTTTCTCTGGAGAATATTTCACTTTAATGATGGTGAAATGAAAAGAGCCTAAGAAAAGAAATTGAAGCCTTGCATTTTTTTTTTAAAATACTTTCTCTGATTTCAGCATCTGCATGCCTTATACAGTGACTGAGAAGCTAGGCACAACATGTGCTTTGTTAAGCTATGTACAAGATGTTTGTTTTTTAACGCTAAGTGGCTGAGATGTAAAATTCAATTCACTGACCGAGAGTATTCACTACAATACACTGCTATATTTTTGTGAGTGAATTAAAATGCATACATAAGCAGTTTTCTACTTTTAAAGTTTGAGTGTAGAATTGAGAAGTGACATTTCGGTTGTTTTGATACAAATTTATTTCATATCGTTAACCTTACATGAATTCACTGGCAAGTGCAAAATTTTATAGAGGTATGGCATACGTTTTGTTTTCTTGGATCTAGAACCTAGATTTAACCTGTTATCTTCTTTCATTAAAAAGATGAAATGGTGAAAATTTGCCTTTTCTCACGGGCATTGCTTCGTGTCAGTCAAATACCTTTTCTGTTAAATAACATGATTCCCTAAAGGAAACCTTCATCTTTGTATCTTTTTAGTATTAAGAAGATAGGTTAAATCTGGATTCAATGATGGGTTTAACTCCATAATATCACCTCTCTGACATATGCAACTAACAGAACTTACTCTAAAGCTAAAACAACTTCACATTTTTGCGTTTTCCTAGGGGTTCAGACAGTTAAACTGATTCTAGGCATCTGCAACTCCAAACACAACGAAGAAAAAAAAATAGTCTCTAAAGAAAGTATGATTCTAATAATTAATGCGTTTTCAAATTTTTCATGCTTGTACTTATCAATGCATAACAATTTATGAAGAAACTTCAATATACATATATTGAAATTTAACTTAAGTGTTGGTTTTAGAGTATGTGAATTGTAGGAAAGTAAATGCAGTGAAAGCATCTTTCAAGTCTATTTACTCAGAAATAATGTTATATTCATAATTAGACAAATGTGCGATCATTCAGTTCCCCGATATTCTAACTCGGGTGTTAAAGTTAACAATGATAGTGAAAAGGGAAATTAACATTGAAAAACAGACTCTAAAATATCCAAACAGTGAAACCTCCCAACTTGGACAGCTTCATCTATTGTACCAACTCCGAATTGAGTGATTTTCTTTCTGGGGAAGGGAACGTTCTACAACTTTTTGAGCTGGGAGAAGTGAGCGAAGCTCTTAGACTACACTCAGGCATTTCAATGTAACGCTCCTCCTCCTAAACCACTTGACCGATATAGCTCCAATTTGGCATGGTTATAGATACCAACGGTGGCAAGATATAAATCTGAAATCAAACCAATCGGGTTGACCACGGAGGAATAATCACCGAAAAACCTTCTGCCATTCACTTTCACTGGAGATACTATTAGAATTATTCTATTTCTCAATTACTCGCTCCGCGCGCTCATTTAACCTATGACATAGGTTAAGTTCACGATCACTTAAAAAAAAGAAAATATGAAATCGAACATACTATCGAAGAATAATCACTGCAACAATAAAGATAACTGCACGAAATTCGCTCAGCTCAAGATTGCATGTGCGATATGCCATGCGGACCTAGTGCATATGTTTCTATATGCTGGACACCTCATTAAATTGGACACTTTTTTGTGGGAATCGCAAGTGCCAAGCAAATTAAAATTATTTTGTGGCTCAAAGATTCCTTTTGAATCTGCTAAAACTCAACATTACTATGAAATTAATAAGCAACCTGCGCAGGTCTAACAGCACTACCAACAGACTCAACGTCCTATGATGTGTCGAATCAGGGCAACTTGCTACTATAGCGATACAATGATATACATCCTTGGATTTTAATTCATGTCTCACACAAAACATTAGCAAAACTTCCTCTTGAATCAAAATCTCGATCCAAAATCTTTAATCCTGCCCAACATAAACAAATATGCTCCACTTCTAATTGCCGATTCTGTTATACATAACCCATGAGTCCGATTCTGAGGAGATAGCCACGCTACGATCTCCCAGCATCCTGTCACGGAGAAGCCATGTTAGTTAAGTAGCCCCACGGCTTCGGAATGCGAAAGCCAGGGCCCGGTCACGAATGGGCCTTTTGAGCTCTGTGTCAATGGAACAGACGCGCGACCGAGAATATCAAGTGGCCAACGGCTCGGCAGGAAAAACCATCCCACAGGCAGAGGAAGGAGGAAAGGTTTCTTCTACAAACACTGCTTCCGCTTTCTAATTCATTTTTTAAGAAACCAGGCCTTTAATTTGCATGTATATGAATGCCTTCTCTTGTAATAATGAAATGTTTTTGTAGTGTGGGATTGTGCTGTTCTGAAAAGGTTACATGATGCGCGTTACTAGGCATTATATATGACCTTTTTAATTTTGAAATTGATTGTAGATGATAAATGTCGGTCTCACTTTATTTTGCTGATGCACAGTTCTTAAGCAGTAGGCGTTGATTTCGTGTAATAAGATTGGAAAAAAATTATTTCAATAAGAGTAGTAACAAATAAAAAAGAACTGCTGCTTTGACATGTTTTCTTCGTTATATTGGATATGAGATTTTGATACGATATATATATATATAACTTAGAGTAGATTTTCTTTCAAAAAAGCAAAATCAAACAGTAGTTTCATAACAGACTTAGACAAAGGAAAACTCTACAATCAATTTTGCTGGATATAGACAACACGAATATAGTAAACTTTGGGTTATAATGTAAGCAAGTCATTAATATATATGTAATATGTACCATATTTTTTTAATTATAGGGAGCAATGAACTTCGGTTATAGTGAAACTAAAAACTTCATTTTCAATAAATCATTATAAAAATAGAACGAAGTTTCAGCACTGAACAAAAACAAGATTTCATCTCACTGCTTAAAACTATTATTTAAATGCATTTAATAATAAACAGAGTCTGCCTTTATGAATATATTATAATTCAAGACCGAGATCTTGAATTCATCCGATTACTATAACAATTATCCGATTCTTGAATTCATCCGATTACTATATCATCTATTAGGACTCTCCCTAGTTGGGAAATGTTTTGAATTCACAAGAAAAATTTCGCTATGTACAGGTCACTGAGTGCTAACATTTTGACTATCAATTGAAAGAACGCATATGCATAAATCAATTTACTTTTAAAAAATTATTGTTTACATAATACGAAAGGGTGATAAAATGTCGTGCATTATTCTCATCATTTTTATTCATTTTTTTAAAATGTCTTTAGTTTGTTTAATTTACATCAACTGTAAATTTATTCATCATTTACAAGAATCTGCAAATACTGGAGGACTTGGTGGAAATCACTATTTCTTAAACGTTGAAGACAAACATTCACGCAATCTTCATTTTTGTTACATTAAATGAATTTTACTAACATTTAAGCATTTAAATACGGCATAATTTAAAATACATTTATGTAATTCAGTTTTAATATGTATTTATTAAAATACTCCAAAATAAGCAGCCTCCACCTTAAAAGGCCATATTTTGGAAGAATCAGATTCTGAAACTTTTTTTTAGTGGAATACTTAGTTTATGAATACTTTTTTTCCGTTTCTCTCTCAACTATTTTTACATATTTATTATTACTTTAAAAATATTCTTTCACATTTTTTTATTATATTAGCTGATTAGCTGAAAACACTGTCTCTTTAAATCGTGACTCTCCTGCCTTCAAACTTTTCACCTTTTTCTCTCTGGATGTCTCAGAATTCGTTGTTCAGAATGCAGACATTTATGAACATTTTTTAGTATGATACAGAGGTCATAACCAGCTAGGTTAACGCTTGTTATCATGCATCACAAGACGTCAGTTGAAGATGAATGCTAGAGTTCACTTTAGCTTAAGCTTGGGAAGCTCCTTGCGGGTCAAATGGTGTAGAATTTGTGGAAAAAGAAAACCTTTTACACATTTATATGCGTTTAAATATCGAAGAGAAATCTTTGTTGAGTATCAATACGATTTGCTTTTATGAATACCAGTAAATCTATTAAATAAAAGCATCCATTATTTTTTTGAAAGCGTAATTTTTAGTGTGAACGGAACAGCCGTGTTTTATTATTTTACTAGACAGTCTGATTTTATGGCTGCAATGACACATGTTTTTTCAATATTTATGAAATGTTTAAGGGTGGAATCTACGTTATTATAAAGAAAATTCGGGATCGCACGAAAAAAATTTGAAATGTTCAATAAATTCTGGGGTGTTCTTCGGTAGTAGTCGGTGGTCAGGCAATTTTGAAAACCATAAACCTATGAGGTCGGTTGCCTGCTCAACGTGTACCAAAATGTAAGCAAAATCTAAAATTCCTCTTTTATATTTCTTCGCAAATTTTTTCAACATGTTTTTATATTTCAAAATTAGTACGCTATAGTATGCTTGCATGAGTGGGTAGTTTTGTAGGCAGCTGAAGAGTAAAGATTCAGGGTTCTGGCATATTGCACGGCTGTCAATCTAACAGTCTGTATTATTAGGCGGTTTTCTACAGATGTAACGCGAATACGCGTCGTCACTCCTTAAAATGTCCCCTGTCCAAGGATTTCCCCTTAGGCAGATATCTCTAGTGTAGTTTTGCCGTAAAATTATTATTTTTGGGAGACAAGATTGTAGGTTCACCAGTGGGTCGTTAAATTTACAGTAAATTATTTTTTTTTATATTTTTTTTTAGCTAGCGTAGTTAATTTCAATTCAATTTGAATACGTTTTCATTAGTACTTAAATTTGCTCACTACTATTATTCTTTTTCTTTTACGTGTGTGTATGTATTCAATAACATAACCAATCGTCTAAAATGCTCTTTAAAAATATTGAATATTGAATCTAATGTACTTAATTTTAATTATCAATACTACGTTTTAGAGACTATTTTAATTTTAATTTTGAAATAATACATAGGCATTTCGAAAGACTGTCTAAAGTCTAAACGATGGCTTCGCTATACTGTCCCACTGCTTTCTGGTTTTCTAGCAATCTTCGAAGATTCGACGACGAAGTTTCTTTTGGATGTAAAAATTTGTTCAATAAAAATTTCCCAAATGGACCTTTCTACCATAACCACTGGCCTTTCTACGTTACAAAGACGCAAAAATGAAGATACTTCTTTTGTGTCTTTTCCGCGGGGAATGGGGTGATAGGGAGAAAATGTGTCCATTTGGGAAATTTTTATAGAAAAAATTTTTAACATTCAAAAGAGACATCGTCCATGAATCTCTGAAAATCGATAAAAAAAAACAGATATTTGCACGGACTTACCGAACTGTCTACGGATGATTTCAAAATTTATCATTAACACATACTGAAATTGCAAATGTGGTGCAAATTCACCCACAGTCTGTATTATTCTAGCAAGATGTCGTTAAATTGTCAAAGCTTTCTATACATCAGGATTAAATGAGTACGCATAATAATTCCGCATAATCATTCACGTTATATTTCAGAAATCCGGTTTCTTTGTTGATAAAGGATACGAGCGATTATGGTTTAGCGAGAAAATCTGAAATACAACATTCTAAGCCAGCACCATAAATTCTAATGACAGATTTACGAGCTCGTTTGATGATATATCAAATAGCAGAGATTTGTGCAACTAATTAGAAATAGAGTTTATTTTTAGAATATACTTAGTTTCGGGATCTCCTATTCAAAATGTTAAGCTTAACATTATATGAGTACAATTACATATGCCTATCACTTTGATCCAAGCAGTATATAAGGGAATAGAATTTCTAATTAATTTTAGCATGATGAGATGCTGCGTGTAACTACAGATGGCGTAGTCATTAAAGGAGACTATTCTGTTGTAAGACACATAATAATAATCCTGTAACTAGGATTAATAAGTCTGGTTTTTAAGCTTCATTCAACTGCATATACGAAATTGAATATGCATAATTTATGGACAATATTTGCTAATGTTTTTTATACAAATCGGGTATTTGCTGAATATGTCAATTCGTTAAATTAATGCTGTTTCAAACGCATGCATTAAATCAAACTGTTTACCTTTAAGAGCACTGATGGCTGAGGTTTTAAAGTGTTTTTCTATTTTAAAAATGACAATCTGTTTTATAGTTTATTTATGTGGTAAAATTTAAATTTATTGTTTAAGTCTTGATGTTAAGGTTTCTATTGCATAAAAACAAATGTGTAAAAAAATGGTCTTAAGATGTTTTTTCCGTAAACTAAATATGTATTTTCCAAATAAAAAGTTCAATCTTTAGATAAGCTCATGTTACTAATTAATATTTATTATTAAATTAGCTGTTGACAGATTTTAATCCAAGTAACGAAAACAAGATATAAGAACAATTTAAGTACTAATTTTGATTATGTATAAAATCACACGACACTTTCGAACTAAAGATGCGTTTCATAACACGAAGGCAGCAGCACTGGTGCTACGTGTGATACAAAAATCAGTCTAACTATAAAATTCCAATTGAATAACGTAAACATCTGCTTAACATTTTTTCAACTGTTCTTAACATTTTTTCTGAAATCACTCCAGAAAAGAATTAATTGATTTTACTTAACCGCATTTGAAGAGGTTGAAAAATTCTTGGAGTTTTTGATCTTGAAAAATGAATGGTAAAAATGGAGTTATTTTATTAAAAACATTTATAACAGCATATTTGCAAAAATAAAAGGAGATTAATATCTTCAAACTATGCATGCCGGAATCTATCATTTATAAATAATTACACTATGGACCACTAGAAAACTGTCCTATTTAACCATAAAGGTAACATTTGGAATAATCTTCTTTCAAAGATTGGACATTCAGATTCTTTCAACCAAAAGATCAAATAAATCCTTTTTAACTATTAAGTGGGCAAATCTTTATACAACTAAACAAAGACACCGCAAAATCAGATAACTATTTAAAATCTATTAAAGGGAATTTAAAATCTTAGATAGGAAGACTTTTTATCAAAAATAAACCGGTGAAAACAAATGCTAAACAAGACGACGATAAAAACTAACGTCTAAACCTCTGTTCATGCAAATAAATCAATTTTCTAAGCCATTAATCAGGATTTGTGTCAATGTTTTTAACTCTTAAGTACTGTGGCGTAAGATTATAAAAGTATGTTTTATATGCAGAACTTGGTATTCAGTTTATAATAGTAAATGAAAATAAGTAAATTAGGTTTATACTATAAAACTATTCCAATTTTTTAAAAAATAGTAGCCATTACTAACTCAACAGGGGGATATTATGATATTACCGTATCATACAGATATTAATTATTTTAAGGAATTTATAAATTACATTTATTCTCGCTATATCTCTTTTTTTTCAGGCAATAAAGGGGAACACTGATTTTTCAACAAATGTTTTATTTCAAGAACTACGATAAGAATTGTAATAGTTTTATACCAGCATAGGTAAGTGAAATTAATTCAAGACTTCTTTAGTCATTGAGAGACTGAGGAAATTGTTTTCGGATGGAGAATGGAGTAAAGAGGTATGTGAAAATAGCTTTATACGTTTTGGTAAAATTGATAAACTTATGTTACAGTTTGTATGCACTTAAAACACTTGCCTCTCCTATTTTATTTTTGCGATTCATTAAAAAAAGAGTGTAACTCATTGCGGGATCCAAAAATGCGTGTAATTTTAGATCCACCTAATATTACACTAGCTTTCTTAGTATCATATACAAATTGTAAACCAAGGAAACAAGCCTTAATATATATATATATATATATATATATATATATATATATATATATATATATATATATATATATGTTTTTTTAAAGAAAATGCTTAATGTTGGTTCCATACACAGTTTTATCATATAAAAAATAATAATAATAAGTGCAAGCTGTTATTCCGAATAAAAACAAGAGGTTTTAGAAATTTTAATATGTGTTTTTAGTCCGGATATTAAATCATTTTAAATTGGTAACCAACGATGTTACTCTAAAAAATTTACCGAGTTTACCAAGAAAAAAATGAAACTATTTTAGGATAATCATTTTTTACTGTTTTATTCATTGTATTTAAATATAATTTTTATAGTAAAGCACTTGGCTGATATTATATCTAAATTTTCTGAGTGAAATTGATGAGTTTACCAGAAAAACAAAGGAAATTATATTAGGATAACCTTTTGCTTTCCTGTTTTATTCATTGCATATGTAATATTACATTGAAACATTGAAATGTAATGTTATATAGATGCTGATATTATATCTAAATTTTCTTACAGAAATTAATGCGCCCAAAATATTTGATTTGGTTTTGGATAACTTTAAATATTTTATAAACAACATTTAAATTCTGAAATTTCGTTGACACCAACTTCAATTTTGGTGTAAATATAATTGTAGTTAAATTTTCAAGCATATTTATTCTATCTTAAGATAGCGTGTAAATTTTTTATAATCAAGATACATTTTAAAGCTTCGTGTATGCTACAAATAGAGTATGTTTATAAATAGAGTGTTCAGGATATTATAAATAGAAACCTTTTTTTTCAGGCGGAAATGTATAATTCCGAAGCTCTTCCCCTAATTGCAAACTAAATCTGAATTTTAAAAAGAAATAGTAAATTCTATGTACTGCCCACCGTTCTTCAAAAAAACAATGTCGGAAAATGTAACGCCTCTTCCGTTTGAGCAAATTATACCATTCTCCTTTCATCACTAAGAAAACCTTAAAAACAATTAGAACATTGAAGGTACTCTTTTGCTTTCTTTCATTTGCCTGCAAACCCGAAAATAAACTCTCCAAGTGAATGCTTTCAGGAAATATCAAATGATCTAATTGCAACTGTGACAGCCAAAGTCCGAGTTCAGCAAGGAAGACAGTTCGAGATTAGTTGCTAAGGTAATGAAGATGAAAGGGGAAAAGGGGTGAATAATTGCAAATCCATGACTGGTTGATCGATGGAACATACAATCGATTGGCTATCTACGAGTTAGGTTAATTTAAAAAATGATTAGTATCTTTGAGAATTCATTATGGGCAGATAATTAATGAGCATAGTGTAAGTTATAATCAATTTACGAAAAAATATGCAGATGAAGTGCTTATTTTAAGAAAGTTTAATTTGCAAAAATTATATTTTTTTATCAAGTTCTTTTTTTAAGTTAAGATTATAAGTAAAAAAGAAATATGTTTCGAAATATATTAACACAATAATTATTCATTCATTGGTTTGATAGCTTTTTCATGCAAAATAACCTAATATAATATTTACTTTTGTATTTCATAAACAGAATAGTTAAAAAGTAATAATTAACAATTACGTTGTACGAATACAAAATAAGCAAATTTCAAAAGAAATATTTAGCAAAAAAAGAAAAATAAAGCTCGTTTTTTAAATAAAAAACGCAGATAAACATAAATAAACAAAAATAAAAGAAAGAAATGGAAAGAAAGAGAAAAGGAAACTATACGATACATAATTCAAAATAATTTGCACAAAACTACAATAGATAAAATGTTAGTTTTTACCCAGTAATTTTTGTTTTTAAAAAATGGTTGTACTGTATTAAGTTTGTGTATTTCGTATCCGTATATTGGAGAGACAAAGTAAGTATAAAGCGATAGATATAAAAACGTACGAAAATTTCTGTTCAGTATCTTTCAAAATCAAATATCTTTATCGAATAATAAATTAAATTATTATGTAAAATCTTATTTAAGTAAATCTGTAATACAAAGTTTCCCATATTTTATTAGCTTAACTATATTTTGTAATCTTTACTTTGAAACTCTAGGTAACTCTAGATTTTATCATATATTTATCACCTTTCTTGATAAATAATTCTAAGACTGAATTTTGAGTTTTGCGTTCATACTGGTAGCAATAACGAATAAATTTTTGGAGCATACAATATAAAACTGAAAATAGTAGTTTAATAGGAATTCTTAAAATCACAATCTGAAAATACAATCGTTTAAAATATATTTTTTCATAAATAATTACTTCAAAATTTATTTTTTACAACAATTTTTCCGATTTTTTCTAATTTATGATTGTTTATCCTTTCTTATAAATGGTTATTTACAAAAGTGTGCTATTTCAATATGTAAATGTTTTACAACGACTTCTTAAATTTGTATTTCAAGACAAGTTAAATTTAAAGCATTGAACAACGTTGAAAAATTTAATTTAGTCCATTTATAAAATATATGTATTTAATAAAGTGAAAGTTATAAATAAATTTAAACTACTATAGAAAAAATCAATTGTCAATTTCTCTTATACATTATCTTGTACAGTCAAAAAATTTTAAAAATGTGAAGAATAAAAAACATATTTGTGAGTCAAGTGATAATATATATTCTGGTAACTTAAATTAATTGTAATGAAATATATGTTAATAATATGCTTAGCTAATTCTTAAACTTGATCACATGTTTTCGTTAAAATTATATGTGAAATCTTTCATTACCTGTCTTCACTATTTCATTATCTTGTCTGTTGATTAACAGGCAACTCGGTGAATGTTTTGGTTATCTAAAAAAAAAATTGGGTTCACAAAACTTTATGAGTTTATATTCTGTCACAGTGATGACTGACTTATACATACAGCAAAATTTATAGTAAACAACCAATTAACAAAAGAGAAGTTTAAAGTTTTTAAAACCTCTTAATGTGAAACATAAGTGACACATAATTAATGCCAAAATAAATTGCAATGTTTACGCTTTTATTGTTGAGTGGGGAGCACTTGCTATTTGGCACTAATATCTACTGAGATTGATATCGATAGAAATTTTATCATGTGGGTAGAATTAAGCATTTACTATTACTGTTATGATGAGACGCACGAGAGACACCCGACCCCTAGGCCTTGTCTACAATGAACCAAAATCAATAGCTTGTAAATTGAAACAAGCTATGACCATTTTATAAATTGGTCATCAATGCGTAGGGGAGACAATGTGTAAGGCGTCGAGGGAAAGAGGCCACACGCGGTTATTGTGCCACCGTTCAAAACCAAAATGACACCAGAGAGAAAGTCGTGGTAAATGCTATATTATAACGAGCAACATGAGAAACTGTCTGACTAGGTGTTAAAGGTGCTGATTAAAACAGCATGTTAGTAATAGCGGAAAATATTGTCTAACGATGTTTCGCTCTAATTTCTGACTTACATATAAATCGAGATAAGTGTATTTCTTTGTTATTTTACAGCCGTAATTATTGTGGGCACCAATTTCAGTAACATTCTAGTGTAGTTTTTATATGTAAGCATCTTCAACTGGTCGTGTATCACGATCGTTCGGCGCATGTGGCGGAATAACCGCTTTACCGGAGAAAACACGCAACAGAGTTATGTTTCTCAAAACTCCTTTTCAAACAATACCAAAATGTCTTTCCAGTTTGTTAACTTATACCATGCGTGAGAAACTTTAGAACAAAATAATACCCTTATTTATATTTAAGTAATACAGTGCAAAAAAAGTAATTTTTATTTAAGGGGTAGCTACTCTTCCGATCTCCTATCCTATACCCTACACTAGAGATCCCCAAACCGTCGATCGCGAATTACTTGTAGCTTTTCGATAGCTCCGAAAAGTTTCTTTTTCCAGTATGAAATTTATCAAAAATAAGTACAGAAAGACCCACTGATGAACACTTGGACAACTGTGTTCGAATGGCAGCCACGACCTGTTCTCCCAACATTAAAAACCTGTTGATGAGGAAAAAAAGAGTTCAGTCCTTCTCATCAAAGTTAATAAGTCTGATAAAAAGAATCTGTTATTACATTTGTTATTTATTACTAACTAAACATCGATTTTTCTTAGGTACAGTTACATTTCAGTTTCTTTTTGTTATACTAGGGGCCAAGGCCCTCAGACTCGCTACGCTCGCTTTTCGTATGAGGCATTCGCCCCCTAATAAGGCTTATTCGTAAAAAAGACATAATTTCAACAGACAAAACCCGAAGATTGGATCAGATAGAATGTTACTGTGCTACACATTTCATGGTTCTTGCATGTTCATTGATACATAAAAATTTAAACTTCACACTACAGTGGGCCCCCTCCCCCTCATAACACGGAAGATATTTTGTTATGGGAATCCGTGTTGTACGGGTCCTGAGCTGTACTCCACCTGGAGTGCGGACTCCGCTTATAATCGCTGGAAAAATTATTTGCACTCCTCAGAAACACAATGATATTTAGTATTGCCATTCAAAAGTTATATTAATTAGGAGCTAAAGCATAATAAAATCAGAAAATCTGTTTCAGCTGTATTTTTAATAATGTAAAACCTATTGGACACCTTGCAAATTTGCCACACATGGCGATTTTTCATTATTTGGCGACTTGCGTACATGTAAAGTTAATAAAAGCTACGGAACAGATAGGATAGCTTGCCACCAATGGCGACTTTTCATTATTTGGCGCTTTACACATGCTCACAACCTATAATTACTCTTCATTTAAGGTTACCGGAAAACCGTTATTCATATTTTCATTTATATAATCGTTTGCAGGTTGGCGTACTTAGCACCACGAATTATACCATCTCGTCGCGCTAGCAAATATCCAAAGTGTACTATAACTGCTATAATGGCATGGTTAACGCAGCCAAATATTTCTACTGGTAGCAAATAATCCAGCTGTACCGAACCGGCTTTAAAATAATCTGCATTTTAATTATTTTTCATTTTCAAGATATTAGTTATTCTGTTTTGGAAAAACGAATAATCGCTAATTCTAAACTCCTGTTGTCTAAGCGAACTTACTATTTGGAAATTGTCAACTTTGTGTAACACATTTTGAGTTACTTATTTCATATTATTGTAACCTATTTATAGAAAAAAATAGGTGATGCCTATTCTACAGCTTAAGAAATATTGTAACAATAGATTAAAGCTGTTGTGAATTAATAGCATTTAAATATATGTAAAAAATACATGTGAAGCATATTCTGTAGCATACGAAATATTGTAACAATAGATTAAAGCTGTTCTGAACTAATGGTATTTAAATATATGTAAAATTATGTGGCATACTTTTATGTCGCATTTTTGGGACACGTTTTTCATACAATTTTCAATAAAGGGGGTGAGAGATAAAATGACATAGTTATTAATAGATGGCGAAAATCTGCACAGGAAAATGCACAATTCCAACTGAATGAAAATTTCAAAACCTTATTCTCAGGTGTATTCAGCAGACGATAAATTACGATAAATTGCGCCAAGCATTAGAATCATCTCAAAATCGCACAAAACCGTTTAATTTTTGGCCAAATTAAAAAGTTGCACATTTTAGTCTCAGAAAATTTCTAAATATGTTTCTTTTGAGTATAAAACATTTCATTCCTGCTCTGATTTCCCATGCACACGATATTTTAATTTAAAAACAGCCTTACAAATAATCTAGACCAAAAAAAAAAATCGTTATTCTTTTATTTTTACTTCAAGAGTCTGAATCATTTAATAAACTTGCCTAATGTGGCAACCTAGATAAGCTTAAATGTTGCTTTTTTTTTTCCACTGTTGGGGTTACAATTACGAAATGGCGGAAAGCAAAAATCAGCCTTTTGCGATACGTTTTTTATCGGTATCTCCTAAAATAATTCGAATTTTGAAATAATCGCTTCGAGGTGTGTCGGGAACTGTCATGGAAATTTCCGTACAAAATTTGATAGATCTACGATCACCGCGAGACACATTCAAACAAACTAACTAACAGTTTACACATTGTTTTATTAATATAGAAGAAAGAAAGTTTTTATTTTGGCGTAAAATGGGCGTAATTCTAACTCATGTTTGTAAATTTCACGCGATTCCAGATACCTGGAAACGCTTTGTTGCAAATGTTGCAAAGGAATGAATGATTTTATGCCAAACAGCGCCGGCGCAAGGTTATCCGGCGCCAGCCTGCAAAAAAAGCTAAAATCGCCCCCGCCCACTCCGTTTTTTTTTTTTTTTTTTTTTTTTTTTTTACAGGAGAAATAAGTTTTGAAGAAAGCATTTGCCAAAAATAATAATAATAATAATAAATTTATTTATCGGGAAAAATTAATTTTTCTGCATTTCATATTTACAAACTTTTCTATAATTTCTTTTGTATATATCTCTTGACAGATTTCATTTTCAATAGCAATCAAAGTTAGATTTATGAGTCTTTCCTGAGATATACTTGACCGTAAATACGTCTTGATCAATTTTAATTTTGAGAATGATCTTTCGCTACTAGCAACACTAACAGGAATGCTGAGTAGTATTCTCAATATTATATTCAAGTTCGGGAAGCACAATTTATTTGACACAATTAAGTTCAGAATATCCAATGGGTCATTCATACCGGCTGTAAAAATGTCTTTGGAAGCTACTATTTCGTCAAAAATTACTTCTGCGTTAATATTTTTACTATCACGATATTGTAACAATTTTTCTAAATTACTGCATTTTATTTTCAAATCTGCATTATCGATTTCCGATAAGTTACACAAGAAACTAAAATTATCGCAGTGATTTTTCATTGCGTCAAATCTTTCATTTAATGATGCCCAAGCTATATCCAAAATTCTAAAAAGACATTTGTCCTAAATTTCTCTTCTGGAGATTGAGGGGATTCGTCAGCATGTTCGTAATCGAAGTGACATTTCTTTTTCCTTCGTCGGATTTCTTCAACAGTTTTAAAATGGGGCTCACCATCCACTTCTTCACTAAGTTCGTTGGCTTTCTCAAGAATATTTTTGTAATTGACGTCACTTCTATGTTCTTGAATGAATCATTTTAAGTTACTTATTGCCTGTAAGGTTAGTGTACACAGTAGCCTGTGTGCACACTAGAATGTCATGATATTCAAACCCTTTTCTTGCAATTGTTTGCTGACAGGATTAATTCTGTTAAGCAAATCGTGCCAATGTATCAAGGAACAAATAAATTTATAATCCTTGATTTTAGCGCACATACTTCGTGCTTCGTCTTGCACTTCTTTTGAAAAGCATTCACCTTCGGATATTTCAAAAAGAGCTTCATAGCTTTCTCCTAGTTGATATCTTAAAGGTCGAATGGCTTCAATTTTATTTTCTCATCGAGTGTTTGAGAGGGTTTCAATGTTAAACAGGAAATGTTTTTCAAAAGAACTGCCCATCGTTTAGGAGAAGAAGCAAATAAATTATGTAATTCTTGAATTGTCGAAAAAAAACTAACAGTATCTGCATTCATTTTTGCTGCATCGTTAATCATTAAATTTAAGCTATGAGCGGAACAAGGAACATAAAAAGCACGAGGATTTATTTTTAGGATATTATTTTGAAGACCATTTTTCTTCCCTTTCATATTTTGCCCCGTTATCATATCCCTGGCCTCTCGTATCATCTAGAGGAATGTTCCACACACATTTTCAACATTTCCATTACTGTCTCACATAGGCCGCTACCTGTAGAATCATCAACTTTAATAAAGCCTAAAAAATGCTCCTTGATTTCAGCCCCTCCATCACTGCAGACGACAAAACATATAACGACACTAATCTGTTCAGTTTTGCTAACATCAGGTAAATAGACCAAAATTATAGAATAGTACTTGGCTTTTCGAAGAGATAGTAAGATTTTCTCTCTTATACTACTGTCAATAATTTGCAACATTTCATTTTGACCATATTTGCTTGATGATAGAATGAACTTTACTGTTGCTACCTTTAGGTCGTAATGCTCTTTCTACGTGAAACTCCATAACTGGGACGAACTTTGCAAACAATTCCACTAATTTTAAGAAGTTTCCGTTGTCTTTTTGGTACAGCCCATCAGATGAGCCTCGAAAGGCTAAATTCTGGCTGCCAAGAAATTTTGTGATCTCAATCAGTCTTCCTAATACATTTGACCAATGCTTTTTTTCATTTTCATAGATCTCTTGTATTTCGGAATCAATTGTTGTTTTATTTTTCAAATTTTTCTGCTCAAGATCTTTCCATTTTAAGAAATGCAGCGGGGGGGGGGGGCACGTACCCTATCGCCTCCCCTGCTTTTACATATAGTAATATATGTTTCTAAAAGTTTTTACTTCCCTTTTACATATAGTAATATACAAAACCATACCCAGGGGGTTGGTCCTATGGATCCGGACCCTGCCCCTCCCCGAAATTATCACATTATATATTTATCCTATACAAGCAGTCCCGCACGGCGTTGCCCGTGAGCCCCTTAAATTATGCGATTTACAAAATCTGACATGTAAACTGCAACTCGAGATTAGTACTCTAGGTCGCAAATATCTTACAGAATGTGAAAATTATAGTTCCCGCGTTTCTGGTACCTACTTACAAATGCACCACTAAAGACTACTCACTGCCGTGGCCGTCACGTATTTTTCCCAGAAATGTCGTGTAATTTACATTAAAATTGCTGGAGTTATTAAATATTTCATCCAATTAAACAAATTATCCTGTAAAATCCACAATTTTCGATTTAAATTTCTGAAAATTAGGAAATGTTAGGTCATTAAAGGTATTAAATACCATAAAAAATTTCATGAAAAGGCCCCATTAGGAAAAACGCCCCAATTGACAGAAAAATCGCCAAACTTGGCACCAAAAATAAGTCCCCAAAAATTTGGTTTTCGAAGACCCACGACCCTAGAACCCGAGATTTCCAGAACATTCCATATTGATGCAACAAAAAGCAAATTTGAACTATTTAACGTGTAGAATACGAATTTTAAACTACTTTAAACCCCAGAACAGCGGGTTAATCCCAAAATTCGTAACACAGGGTAAGAAAATTTCCGTTTTACAACGGTTTCTAATTAATAATTAAAAAAGTAATTAAAATTTTAAAATTCTGATTCTCAGGTGCACATTATCGGACTCATGGGCTTATATATTCAAATTTTCAGAGTTCTGCGTGCAGTAGGTTTGTCTGGAGACCGCACACATACAGACAGACAGATTTACAAACATTCATTTTTATTATTATAGATGTGCGTGTGTGCGGGAGAGAGAGAGTATTTATATATAAAATGATGATATTCAATCAAGCAGATCTCCCCCCTCTCCCCACCCCCCCCCTAAAAAATGTCGGACTCCCTCCAAAATTATTTTCTGGGTACAGCCCTGGTAATATGTTCCTGACACCCCCCCCCTCTATCTACGGCCTTGCAACACATTTTATCAGACAAATAAACAAATTGTATATATACACTGCAATCCTTAATAATATAAAACATATCTTCCTAAAATCTGTCCATTTTTTAAAAGTTTTTGCTTTGGGGACAATTTGGCGCCCCTCTGTGTTTGGCGCCCGCCTGCAAAGAAGGCCTTGCAGGCCCGCTTCCGCCGGCCCTGATGCCAAATCTGGCAACCATTCTGTTTATTTTTTCAGTTTTTTATTAATATCTTCTAAAATAATTCGATTTTCGAAATTTAACTCAGCAGGTTCCTCGGAATTTTTCGAATCTGTAGGCACCTTAGTCGAAACTCAAATCCCCACGGTTTAGGAGGAGATAAGCTGACAAGCTTTGACAGCGCCAGCGGCGGCGACAGCGGCCTTTACTTTTTACTTCCTTGTACGTAGTATAAGGAAGTAATGTGATCCCGAAAAATTTTGGGGGCCAAATTTCGACAAAAAAACCGATTTTGACTACCTCTAAATTTAATTGTAAAAATTTTTTCGATGCATCTCATCGTAGGCTAGCATGCACGATCATATTAACGCGTCTGCAACTCATTTTGACCAGCGGCGAGTCTACTGTGGCCAGTTTTTCCATGCCGTCTGTACGTACGTACGTATGTATGTAACTCGCATATCTCAAAAACTATTGGTCGTAGAATGTTGAGATTTGATATTTAGGATTGTTCTATGATCTAGTTGTGCACCTCCCCTTTTGGTGGTAATCGAATGGATAGTTTATGTACAGGACCGCCCAAAAGATTCGAAATACATTACGCTCTATAGGCCGAAATTCATTAAACTCGCCTAACTCAAAAGCTATTAGGCGTAGAATGTCGAAACTTCATATTTTGGATAGTTGTAACATCTAGTAGTGCACCTCCCCTTTTGGTTCCATTCGACTGGATAGTTTATCTACAGGACTGCCCAAAACATTCGAAATACATTACGCTCAATGGGCCGAAATTCATTAAACTCGCATATCTCAAAAACTGTTAGGCGTACAATGTTGAAACTTTATATTTAGGATTGTTATAACATCTAGTTGTGCACCTCCTCTTTCGGTTCCATTCGACTGAATAGTTTATCTACAGGACCGCCCAAAAGATTCGAAATACATTACGCTCTAAGGGCCGAAATTCATCAAAGCGTTTTTTTAGAGGTATTTGGCTATTTCAAACGACTCAGAAGTGATATATGCTGTAAAGAGTTAGAAAATGAATTTCTCCATTAAAGAAAGTGTCTTTATCATTTATAGTTCTGCTACAGGAACACTCAAAAGATTTCCAATACATTACGGTCAATGGCAATTTTAGGGGCATTCATCCATTTCAAGCACAATACCGTCCTACCACATAAGTTAGGTAATGGTCCGACCACGGTCACGTGCCTCCCTCAAGAACTATGCCAAAGTCGCCAAGCTTGGCGACTTTTGGTGTACGTGTGTGCATATTTAACTCTCAAATCTCAAAAACTATTATGAAATTTCATATATAAGAATGTTGTAACAGCTAGTTGTGCATCTCGATTTTTGGTTCCAATCTACTGGAGAGTTTATTTACAGGACCACCGCAAAGAATTTCAGTACTTTAATGTCTATGGACATCTTCAATATAATACTACTGTAGATAGTCATTGTTTGGTACATGCCCAAAATCTCGCCGTCTGTCCTCGACCTTGGCGAGTTTTGGCGAAATATCGCCAAATTTGGCGATAGTCAGTCATTTGGTCCATGCCCAAAGTATCGCCATTTGTCATCGTTCTTGACGAGTTTCGCCGAAATATCGCCAAATTTGGCGCCAAAAATTATTTTGTATTTTGTATAACTCTAAAACTAACCCGTAGATTTTTTAACTTTTGTATTTAGAACTATTGTAATATCTAACTGTTTTCAATATCTTTTTTGACAGCAATCGACTGAGAATTTATATACAGGGTGAGCCAAATGACTTCTAATACATTGAGGTGTATGGATGCATTCAATTAATGAAAGTCTGTGGTCAATGACTACTTTGGCTATCCCCAAAATCTCGCAGACTATCTCAAGTTATTCGGATTTTGGTGAAATATCGCCAAATAAAGTGTCAGAAGGAAATCTTTCAAATTGAACTCAGCTTGGCGATATCGAAATATTTGGCTGGAAATCGCTAAACCTTACTATTATTGATATTTTATCTCTTTCAAAGAAATACATTTAGAGGAAGTGCGTCGAAAATATTTTTGATCTAATGGACGTGCAAGGAAGTCATGTGTTGGACACATCAGATTTTTTTACAATAGAGAGATACAGTTTAATTAAAAATGATTTCATATTAACTAGAAAGGTAAGTTTATGGGCAATAAACAAATTCAATTTTTTTCTTAAGCGTTTGTAGATCGATTTAAGCGTTTGTAGCGTTTGTTGGAAGATTTTTTTTAAGCGTTGTTTGTCTAAGTCACTAGTCACAGCAAGATTACAAGGCCCCTATTAGTTACAACGTTATAAGTTACAACAGCACGATGTGCTGGTAAAAGTAACGCAATTTTCACTGCATATTCTAAACGCACAATAAAAAGTGACCAGTGTTGAATAGCTTAATGAATTTTGATGATGTAATAAATGTAGAATATTCATAACAAATTTAATGCAAGTGAATAATTACCTTTATCCATTTGAAACCTAATAAACTATCCATTTATAGACGTGGACAAAACAAACCGCCCACATCGTTGGGAGAGACATGCTTAATTTAATGTACTTGTTCGTCTCCCTTGCCCCAAGCTGCGTTCATGGTTATTCTTATAACCCGTTGCACTCCCACTCTGTGTGACTGTAATGAATTTGAGAATGCCATCCATTAGGTTACTAATCAGTTATTGGCTTCCTGTGGGTGATGTGTGCAAGTCATCTGATATCTTAAATGATTGCTAGTACGAAGTTTCACTAATGAACGTTTATAGGAAAACCCAATGTCCTGTATAACTCATGCTGCTATAATTATTACTTTTTCATCGTTTTTCGAATGTTATAAACATACTTCAATTAAAAGTTCGTAAAAAGGGTTTTTAAATACGACAGTCTGTTACACCGTTGACTGAAGAAAAGTTTTTTTTCCAAACATAAAACCAAAATGAGGTATATTTCTGAAGGAATAAAACTGTAAACAAATTTTTTTTCGCTAAAAAACACTCCTTTTTATTAGAAAAAAATCTTTTTAATATTTGTAGTCTTCCTCTAACCATTTTAATTCAAATTTTTATTAAGAAATTTAAATTGAATACCTTAACTTTTGGCAGACATTTTTGTTACTTAATATTACATTTTTGCAGCTACTCTTTATGAAATCGTGCAACTTTTAAATCAAATTACGTCATAAATTCCTAAAACAAAATCAGAATATATTTGACAACCAGTATAGTATACACACTTACAGCTAATAAACTATTAAGATTTTAGAAACATTCTGGAAAATTTTTAAATATAAATTATAGCAAGAAAATAAATTATACAAATGAATTATGATTTAAATTATAAAATATCACATTAACTAAATATATTTATGAAAACTATGAATATCCATGATATTAGGACAGAAGGGAAAAAATTCCGCTAGTTTTATTCAAAACCGTTTCCATACATATTATTAAAGCTAGTTAATGTAACCCATGAGTGAAAGCCAATTTTAATTTTTCAAATTCTAAATTTTAAAATACATAACAAATACAGAGTGAAATGCGCAAGTTTAAAAAAAAACACCTCCAAGCAAGATTCAAGTTAAAAGATTTATCTTTACGAGTTTTCATGATTATTCACAGGAACCCAAAAAGATATCAAGAACAAAAATTAAAATAATAATAAAAAAATCCCTAAAGAATGTATCAGTTGGTCACACAAGGAAAACAATTTTACTATGGAAAAATGCGATTTTTTGTTCATAACCCAAAGCATGACTTCTGTTATGAAAAGAAATCAAAAATGAGGAAGACGCCATCACGTATAAAATAAACGAGAATTTCTGCTCTAGGGCGATTCTTTGACCATCGATGGAAAAAAAATTAGGTCAAACAAATGACCATTTCATCGCTTCCGTTAAAAGGACTCTTACAAGTGTCTGTTTGTTTCCGTTTTACATTCTACTGAGTATTCACGCTATCATTACAAAAGCAAATATATTTTTTTTTCATCACAAAAAAATTCATTCCATTTTGCTGTCACATTGTGTTTTGGGGCATAGATTGTTTGCCTAGTTTGCCGAGAAATGTCTGTATCATTGTAATGAGAGTATTTAATCAGTTAAGAATGGTTTTTGGTATCAGCGCTATTTTAATTGTTATTGAAACATTATCAATTTAATGCAGTAATAGATAACCTAGTATTGCTTTATTTATGACAGTTATTGATGCATATCAAGGAATTTTGTATCCCACATAGAAACTGGCAATTCAAATGAGGAATAAGAAGCAATTCTCATGTGCAATACCAAAATAAAATAAACAAAAATGACATATTATGTTTTAATTGACGTACAGTCTACAGAAAGAAATTATTTTACATTAGTAACTATTATCGTCTATTAAATATAAGTTTTGTCTTTGAGGATAATTTGCATGCATTAAAACAGATTTTGAGTTTGAAATTTCAAAATCCGTCTTAACTTTTCCCTTCAAATTTGAAGTGAGGACTTCCAAAATTTATTTCTTTTTAACTAATTATAGATGCTCTAGAAAACGGATCATTAAATTGTAATGATTTTTTAACTATTAACCCATATCTTTTAAAGTACTGATTGCATTTCATTATTTTTCATTAAATGGAATTGTTTATTTGCTATTTATTCATAAGAAAAAGAAAATTTGTAAAAAGGAACAAGATATTTTTCACTGATCAATAATTTTATATTATTAAGAAGTACAGTTAATTCATTATGATTGCATATTTTTTAAGTTGTAGGATTATACATTATCATTAATTCGATGGTTTATCGATAAGTATTCCAATATATCACGAAATCGTCACATATTTTGTTTAATATGTACATTTAATGAAACACAAAGGTTCTCTACTTAAGACCGAAGAACTTTGCATCACACACTCACTCAAATAGAAAATATGCAATTTTTAGAGAACCAAGAGTAAGCATAACTTTTCCACTCCGAAAGTGAGCAAAAGAAATAAAAATGTGAACTATATCAAGGTGAATAAAGGGTCTGGTGTGGTAATTACGAGCACTTTTTCCAAATTTGAACTTTGTCAGGAAAAATATTGTTTTCATTAATTAGGGGAAACTTCTATAAACAGTCAGTAAAAATATTCTGACAGTAGAATTTTTTGCTTAAAGCTTAAGGGGGTAGTCATAATTACCCGAACGAAGTGTTTTATTTAAATAAAATATTGTCTTAAATAACAAAAGTTGCATAGATTGGCAAACTGAATACTTTCGTCTGTTTATTAAGTAAAATAATGTACTTTATCTAAATGTAGCATAAAACTTTGTTAATATTTTTTTTTTTAGATGAAGCTATTTTAACAAAATTTTTCGTTCATTTCTTTAATTATAAAGTAATCGTTTTTAGTAACTAGCAAAGTAAGAGCCCTAAAAAAGTTATCTAATGACAAAATATTTCCTCCAATTAATTATTAGACATTGTAACTCGTATTTTTTTAATTATGACTGATGCCATTTTCAAACACCAAAAAATGCCAACATTCGTTGACGGATTATGTAACTTTGAGAGCAAGTACATATTCAATACCACACACACCAAGAAAATATACCACGTTTGAATTAGGGGTGCAACAAATAGTGGCAGTCGTATATTGAATATCAGAATTCAAAACTAAACAAACAGTAGGGAATGATCAAGGTTGACGATTTAATTTGCAATAAATATGTATAAACAAGTATTTGCCAGATTTAACTTATGCAAATTGCAGGGTACTTCTTCCAAGTTCATGTGAAATTTATAAACGTAATATTATTTGCATTTCAAGAGTTTCGTTCAGAATTCACTAGTATCAAATTGTATATTGCGTTCGTCAAGTAATATGAAATGCGAATCGTTATTTTGAAGAGCTTTTGAAAAATCCTGAGTCAAAATGTCCAGTAAGATGTTTGTAAAGTATACTCATGAACAGATAAATATTTCCTCCACAAAATGTAAGCTTTTTGAAAATTTACGTACGTAACGGTGGTATAAATATAAAATGTTTTATCGTCTATAAAAGTGATAATCAAACATTTTAAGCCTAACCTTATTCAATTAAATATGTATTCATTTTCTTTGTTTACGCAAACGTATCTGAAAACTGCACAGAAATTAAATCGAGTGTCGATAATCAGTCCCAATATGATAGTTTTAGTGAAGCACAACTGAAAAGAATTCATTGGCCTGCATCGTGGTGAGTGGTAAATGGTGAATGCTGAATGCTGAATGCTGTGCTTCTCAAACGCAGTTCTGTTTTTTTTTTTTTTTTTTTTTTTTTTAATGATTAGTATTTAGTGTTCGTAGTTATAACATCGAGCTCTTCATTTTAAGTGGTAAATGTAGCTTCCCTATAGGGACTCATAAAATATATAATGATGAATTTGTTATAGATTTGAATTTTTTTCTTTTTTTTGTGAAGCTGTATGTTTTTATATTGTGAGTGTGTTTATAAGCTTTGAAATGACGTTGCTCTGCTTGATAAACAAGGGAAGAAAAAATCATAAGAGGGAAAATCATAATAACTTACCAAAATTTTCTAAAATAGTTATAAATATTTATAATTTCGTTATCTATTATATCATTTCGTTTTCTGTTTGCCAATGAGCTAACTCACTTAAATACTCATTGTCCTAAAATTTAAATGTTAGTTTTGTTTAAGCTGTTTTTTCTTGCAAATAGAATTCATATTCTCAACTTTTATAACTATTTTACAGGGACATGCAAAAAAAAAGGCCACGGTTCATTTCTATGTGTCATAATAGAAAGACATGCTAAACTATTTCGATATAGAGACCTCTAGCGGCTGTTAGTTCAAAGCGATCCAGATGACATTTCGGATGTAGTGATGGTCATAAATGAACTCCGATTTCTATAAACGGCAACGACGCAGCGATCGTGATTACGATTGTAGGAATAGAACCTTAAAATTTTCGAATGGCAACGTTTTTTTTTCCTGTCTCAAAATGTGCATACGAAAACCCTACAGAGTGTTAGAACGGTACGTGTACCACAAAATACGGACCCGTTGTGCTCACACAAAAAGCAGCAAAACTTTTCCTCTCAGTCATGTCCTCGGCATGTGCAAGCTCCCGACTGAAGAATACACTCTGCTTTTTATCGGTATTTGCGGTGAATAGCTGATGAAGTTCGTTCTGTGACTGATGTCTTGCCTCTGTCGTATGTTAATTTTCCTCGTGTTCTCCGATCGTGTTTTATTGACCGTTTACAGAGTTCTTTTTGTGGGTGCATTAGCGTTCGTTTTTTAATGATACACTTACGATTCCAACCCTTTTTAAGATTTTTCGCATGCGGTGAGCATTTCGCAACGGAAAATATGGGAGTTGCCATTCGAAAATTTCGAGTTTCTGTACCAATAATCAGAATCGTAAGCACCGCTTTGTTACAGTTCACAGAAATCCGAGCTGACCGCCTCTGAATAACTAACTATTCCGGAAATCTCATCTTGTTCTATTGAACGGAAAAGCCGTTACGAATCCATATATCGGGATAGTATTTTTCGGATCACCCTGTATATGTAAACTGAAACTCGTGCTGCTTGGCATGATTTTTAAAACTGTGCAAAATGGCGATTTTATATTGGACTACTCTTTCTAAACTCCGTATCTAGTTTACGGAAGCCGATACCAATTTTTATTATTAAAGTTTGACATTTTTGTCTGTTTATCATCGTTATTGTTTTAATTAACAAGCGATAATTTTGCTGTCGGAAACTTTTGTTTATCTTCGTGTGTGTGCGTCTGAGGCATCGTAGCTCTCTAACGGATGAACCGATTTTAATGTAATTTGTTTTGTTTGAAAGCTCGCTTAATCGTGGTGGCTTTTAGCTATGCTTGATGGAAATTTCTCTTTATCGGTTTAAAATATAATATAAAACTCTCCACCCAATAAAATTTGAAGCCTCTGTCTGTAACATAGCAGCTCAAAACAATTATGTTTTTGAGATACGATGTCGATTTTAATACGGTTTTGTTTCGTTTAAAAACCGTTTTAATTGTGATACTTTCACGATATTCACTTCACGTTCCGGGCGTATTTATAATGCTTGTTTTGCACTTGTTCCTCGTGCAATCGATAAACGCATCTTTTCTAGCATATGGACAAAGTGAAACATTTCACTTTGTCCATAAAATGTCCATAAATGTCCATAAAATGTCCATAAATGTCCTGGAAAATGGTTTATATTTAATGAATTTTTTGGATTGTTTACATATTTTGTTCATGTTTACTTTTTTGTGGTAACTCCTTTATTCTGATGCTCAAATTTCTGTGGAAGGAAAAAGTTTGTCGCAAAAAGTATATAATTAAACATATCAATAGCATTTCTTCATATACCTCTAATTATTTCCAAGCCTTTAATCATATTCTTCTCTTTCGCAAATCAAACCAAACTTAAAACAATCTAGGGTAAATTCAGTTTCGTTTCTAAGAAGTAGATTTGAATAAAAACAAACGTCAATCAATAAGCCTACGACCGTATTAGTCCTACATTAGAAATCAGCTTCTAGAACTGATGTCTTTCTAAGCGTCCCCTATAATTATCAGTCAAAAGAATTGCTGGTTGTACGAAATGAACGTAATTATGTCAATTAATTCTGCTTTGAAAGCACGAAATAAAAAAAAAATAGCTCTTATCGATGAAACACTCAATTTCATCAACGTTTTCCCAAGATGATATCTTAGGGCTGTGTGTAACGGCAACTGTGGGAGAAAGCGCGTTCTGTCCAAAAATCGGGAAACGATGCACCTGACTTGAAATGGTTCAGGTCAAGGCTTCACTGCGGACGAAACCTCAACAGTCACTGGCCTGATTTTGTTCTGAAAATGCATCCACCAGTTCTAAAACGAAGTATTCCCCTGGTCGCAAAATTTAAATTTGAAGGCTGAGCTTGGATATTTGCCCTCACGGGCGAAATGAAATATTTGGGAGTGTTTAACGGGTTTCATACTAAGTCTGGATGTCATGTAAATACACGTTAACACTACACTCTAAGAAGAACACTGAACACGAAATCGGTGGTAGAATATGCAATTAATTATGTGCAGTTAATAGAAACCTTGTATAATAACACATATAGTGCTCATCAAAAGTATAATCATCTCGAGCGATACAAAAGATCCACTCTTCCACAGTTGTAAAATGATTCTAGCATCCGCAGAAGCAGAGAGCTTCTAGAACTTTTTCAGTTGATGAAGGGTGATCCTTTTGTACCATCCAAAACGATCATATTTGGGGGGGGGGATTCAAGGGGTATTGGTGTATCAGCTTTTACTTTCTAAATCCCAGATTTGATTTTAAATGTCACCAAATGCTTGTTCTTTACTATGCTCTTTACCATGACTAGCCAATACAAAAATAAATAAATAAATAAATATAATTCAAGAGTGGTTGTAAATACGCACTGTACGTAGATAAAGCTACAAAACAACGTTTAGAAAAAATAAGAAATTTATTCTGTGACCTGTTACGCAATCTGCCCCCAAACGGTCGAATTTTGAGGACTGCGCCTACTTACACCTGTAGCCAACTTGTCCTGATTTAGACGACCCTGTTAGTCAGACAATCAATATTCTACAATTCTGACTCGATATCAGTTTGAACAAAGAATACTCTGAGCATGCTGCAAGAACGGAAGTGAAATATGTAGATTTGAAAGTATTTTCACTGACCATCTCCAGTTTCTTATGTGCCAGTGTTTGAAACTTTTCGTCTTTTGTTGAGAGTTTAACGTATAAAAAGAACACCAATAAAGTCGCAAGAAACTGTAAATGTGATTGGTACTTATAAGCTGCCTTCTTCTTTGCTTTCACTCACAATTTAGCAAATCCCCATTTACTATTTAATGTAAGGGCTATTCTGGATATTTTATATAAAGCACTATAGTTTTTCCTTTACTGTATGTTTAAATGAAATTTTTTACTTTTTATAAAGCAATTGTTAATTAAATGTCTTCCGTCCAACACAAATAATTGACCAAAAAATATTTAGTTTAGAATTGCTAATTGAAAACTGTGATCACATTAATATTCTATTATATTCCGTATTAAAATTTATGAAATATCCCTTATGAGAAACCTTGATATTATCTTTGGATATCCACCTCCACGCTTATGTAAGCTATAAGGAAAATTGTGGCCTTTTTTTACGTTTAATTCATTGACTTTCTTCAAAAATACAAATTTTAAAAACCCATGTGCTAGTGTGTATTTTAGGGAGTATGTTTAGAATTGATTCCTAAAAGAGATATCTTAGAAATTCTTCTAATACTTAGACATTTTTTCAACCGGCTGTAAAAGTACTGGAATGCTTTATAATTATAACAAACATATCGTAAGTTTAAAGACGTTTCGTGTAAAAACTTATCTTTCAGGTACTTTAAAAAGAAACTGAAAGAAATAAGCAGGCAATAGATATATTGCAGACAGAATACGAAACCAGTCACAGAATCACTTTCTTCTTACTTCCTCTAAACGCTAATGTAGTTTTGTAGCATTATGCAGTGGATATTTATAACGATTTTTCCCTTTTTCTGCATTTGGAAGTACTTTTTTGTTTCATTATTTGTCTAATTTCTAATATTAATCTTAATAATTGCGATTTAACTTGGGCAGTTTGTCAGGGTATATGATTATCACTACCACCTCCAGAAGTGATTTGTTTCAATTGTTAACATTACGACGGTTATATGTCTCTTATTTTATGAAGAAGCGTATCGTGGAGCTAGTGGGAGTACTGACTACCGGGCAAGTTGGCTCGGTGCGCCAACTAACCCTGTTATATTGTTTCAGGAATATTTTTAGATTTATATTGTTTTATGAGTAAACTAGAAAATTTTATAGATGTTCCGCCAGAAAGTATAAAAGGTAAGTAAAAGGTCATTCCACTTTTAAAAAGGTTTCAGACTACCACAGTTTGCCGATTCATTTATATTGGTAATGATGTTTTATATAAAATATAGCAAATGAATAGTTCTACTATTAAACACATTTTTTGCGATATTTAAAAAGAAAAGAAAGAAAGACAACAAGACAAGGCTAAAGAAATGATACAGAAAATTTAGTTCCCACCTACAAAAAAGAAAAGTACAAATTTAGAAAAGCAAACATTCCAGCAATAACTCAAATAACGAGAGATGATTTGTTTGGTATATGTTGGTACATTTAAAAACAATAAATGTTTCATTCTTTGTGAAATAATTAAAACTTTGTTAAATAACAAACATAAAAATATACTTATTGTCAGTACGCATATCTCGTGCGAAAAATATTCACTCTTCATCAGAAGCAAAAAGGTTTTACCAGCCACAAGAACAGTAGAGTGCGATCTGAAGAACCAGAACAGTGAAAAAAGTAAGTCGGAAAGTTGTAACCATGCGGAAGAAGTTTTCAATTCTCATTCTACGGCTCTTGTAGTTGGTAGAAGCTTCTGTAGCTCATGAAGGGTAAGCATTTTGCACTTGAAACGTGCATATTGGCAATAAGTACATTTTCATTACAGTTATTTTACAAAGTTTTACTTATTTCATCATTTAAACATCTGTTTTCTGTTGCGGGTTATTTTGCTATTTCATTTATTATTAGTATATTTGTATGATTTAGAGCTAGCATTGTGCGTAAATAGGAAATTCCTTTGTTTAAATTTACTATCAAAAATGCAATTGATTTAAGTTACTGTGTCTTTTCCATTTCATCTAATGTTTTATAACGCACTAGCTGCGTAGCCCGGCGTTGCTGGGGCATTATGCTTCAGAGAATAACTTGCCAAACAAAATGTCTACTGATGTTAGCTAATTACTTCCGTTAATGCATAAGGAGAATATGAATTTCAAAAACATTAGTCTACATACATGAAATTCCTCAAAAACTGCATGTTACGCAGTTACCAAAAATTTTTTAATCAGCTAATAAAAAATAATATAAATTATAAATTATAGCTGTGCCTCGAGAAAGAACAGTATTTGCTCTTGAACAACTGATTCATATTAACATTAAGCTCTTATAAACGTGTATATACTTATTGTATTACTAACTATATATTGTATTATTAACTATTATTTTACAAAGTTTTACTTATTTACATAATGTTTAACGGTTAAAAATTATGTACGATACATGTGTATTTTAGGAAAATTTTTGCATGTACTACAATAACAGGAGGTCAGAGCACGAAATTTTAGGTTGTGTTACGTAGTAAAATGTCCTGTCTGTCGTAGTAAAATGTCCTGTCCTAAATGTCCTGTTCATACTGAGTAGAATAAAATTTACGTAGTGAAATGTCCTGTCTGTCGTAGTAAAATGTCCTGTCCTAAATGTCCTGTCCATACTGAGTAGAATAAAATTTACTTATGTTAATTCTCTTTTAGAGAAAGAGAGTTAATGCTGATTTCTCCCATTAATTCTTGGCAAACAAAATATCCGTTGAGCATCAAGTTATTCTTTGTTATGCATGAGTACAAAAGAATTACCCCTCTCTCTTTTACGGGCTTTGTTTAATATGCATCTCTTTATCGCACAAGAAAAGAAACGGAGCTATATTTGATGTTTCCTTGCAAATATGTTAAGTTGATGGGATGCTTTTAGAATGTAACAATGATCTCCATGAGAAAACATTTAGTGCCTTAAAATAAACAAATGGATATACTTGTAACAATTGGATAGAAAATGAGCCCTCATTTTACCTGTTTTCTCTTTGTTTCACTGTTAAAACAGCATGCTTGATGGCAAATTTAAACTACTCTTTCCTAATAAAGTGTTCATAGGGGTATTAGAAAAGGAGAGTTAGAATAATTGGTTTTCTCTTGAGTTTCCAAGCGTTTTGTGTTACTAAATACTGTTTCGATTTCAGTGTTACTATAAATGCATGTGTGTAAGTGTGTGTGTAATAGGGTTTCTTAAGTTTCATTTTTTTATGTCATTCATTAAAAATGAATATTACCCTTAAATTAAAATGGAAAATTTTGGAATATATGCATATATATTTCATTTCAAAAAATCTTGTTTGTTGTACTTATTTTTTAACTGATATGACTGGCCCTCTGTATAGCTGGAGGTACAATGATACGTTTTAGTCATTAATTTATTTTACTTTTGCTAAAGATAGGTGCATAATAGTTTAGTATTAAAAGTCAACTGCAAATTTTTGAAAGAAAAATAAATAAATAAAAGGAATTTTTGTAAATAAGAAAATTAACTTTAAAAGCAAGATGTACCACATTAAATAGAGTATTTATTGGCACAAATGTATAAAGATAGAATTTTAGTTAGAAGTATCATCGTGTTTGTGCAATCAGTGTTCTAAATAATAAAACAGAAACTTGTTAAATGTGTATGAGTACGGTTAAATGTGTATGACGGTACATTAACGGTTAAATGACCATGTACATTAACGGTTAAATGTGTATGAGCGATATTTTCAAAGAAACTGGTAAATCGGAACTTGAAAGTACAGAAAAAGACTGACAGGAACAAAAACAGTTTGCAGATTCAGTTGTTCGATAGTGCAAAAATAAACGAAACAAAATGTCTCTTTAAGCTGCACGATTATAGCCATATATAGGCCGATATAGCCTTTCTACTAGAGCCATATACCTGTGAAGTTATTTTTAACTAACTTTTTATGTAATCAAGTAGCAGTATTTCTATTCAGATAAGTCTTGTGTTTCATTTTACTAGCGTTCAAGGTAAAAAAAAAATGTTAATTTTTTTATATTTAAGTAACTCATTTTATTTTAACATTTTTGAAGCAATTTTTGTTTCTGAAACCACTTTAAAACTACTCAGAGTTGCTTCATATTAAAATTTTCCCTGCTGTTAATTCTTTCGAAATAGCTATAAGATAAAGTAACCAATAATATTGTGTTATGTTCTTGATTAAATTACTTGCAGTTTGTTTAAAAACAATGTAAGTAGAAATTGCGCATAAATAATTCTAAATTAAAGTTCAAGGTTCATCATCTCAAGTGCTGCTTTTACCCTTTCAATGTGGCTTACATGGAGTGCTTTCTTCTTACCTTGTGCCATTTTTTTTTCTAATTTTTGTATCATCATTAAAACAATGACTATAACTGGAATCAACCATCTTCGACAGATCTATTAAAAGCATTTTTTATCTTTCCCCTTGCTGGGCCAGGCTTTCATTCTTAAGCGAATTCCACGGTTCTGTATAAATACAATGATGCTGCTTCAGACCAGTCTTTAAGCTGCAATGGACCGATTCGAAACATAGTGTTAGTTCAGTTAGATGCGGGTCAAGGCTTCATTTCTCTGGGACTGATCACTTGCGGACATGTGTATTTCTTGTCAAAGTTCGAATTTTCTTCCCCTAATACTTAATGTCCCTATCATAACTAAAGATAGCTGCTTGCACCGGTAAATTACGGGTGTTGAAGTAGAAAAAATCACATATATTACATTTTTTTTTTAGGTTATCACTACATTCGTTCCAGAGAAAAATGAACCGTTCTAAATGATACTGGAAAATCAAAAATAGCGTGTAATGTTACTGTTCGTTTTAGGTACGCGAGAATCAAAGTAAACAACAGCAATCGCTTATCTTCTTACATCTGTGTTGTGTGTAAGTATGAAAACAAGAATTGTTCATTTCAAAAATCACGTTCAGTTTTTTTTTAAATACAGTTAAGTAGGACACAGTTTCTTAGTACATATTTTTATATTAACGTTAATAAAATAAAAGTATTGCATACGTTAAAGCCTAAGAACTGTACTGAAACTAAATAACCTTTAAAATCCACATATCTTTGATTTGTACAGATTTGTTGTTTCCAGGAAAACTGTCTTAAGTGGTTTTAGAAATGACCTTTCCAATCGTATTTCTGATGTGCGTATTTGTGTGAAGAAGTGTGTTGACTGCTTTCTATTACACCACTGGCCATTAAAATTACTACACCAAGAAGGCGACATGCTACAGACGTGAAGCTTAAATGACAGGAAGAAGATGCTGTGATTTGCAAATGATTAGTTTTCAGAGAATTCAGACAAAACAGGTGCCGGTAGCGACTCCTAAAATGTGTTTAAATGAGGAAATTGTACAGCCCGTTTCTCAAACACAAATTGAATTTGAGCGTTGTTGCCTGGTGAGAAGTTGCTGTGATGTCTCGTGTGAGAAATGCGTACCAGCACGTTTCTGACTTTGATAAAGATCGTATTGTAGTTTACCGGGATTGCGGTTTATTCTAGCCCAGTACTGGTACTCGCGTCGGTCGAGATCCAATGACTGTTAGCAGAATATGGAATTGATCGGTTCAGGACGGTAATACCGAACGCCGTGCCGTATCTCAACGGCCAGCTATCCCTAGCGGCCGAGGAGACAGGTATGTTGCCCGCGTAACCTTAATGGTTCATGCAGCCATATCACGAGCCCTGAGTCAAGAAATGGGGTTGTATGCAAGACAACAAGTGTCTGCGCGAACAGTTCGACGACATTTGCAGCAGCATGAACTCTCAGCTCGGAGACCATAGCTGCGGCTACCCCTGAGGCTGCATCACACACAGGAGCGCCTGCAATGATGCGATCAACGACGAACCTAGGCGCACAAATGGCGAGACGTCATTTTTTCAGATGAATCCAGATTCTGTTTACAGCATCATGATGGTCACATCCGTGTTTGGTGGCATCGTGGTGAACGCACATTGGAAGTATACATTCATCATAGTCATACTACCCCATCACCTGGCGTGATGGTATGGGGTACAATTGAATACACCTCTTGTTCGTATTGACGGCACTTTGACCCGTGGACGTTACATTTCTGATGTGTTACGACCCGTGGCTCTACCCTTTATTCGAGGCCTGCGAAACCCTGCGTTTCAGCAGGGTAATGTACGACCGTATGTTGCCAATATTGTACGGACCTCCCTTGATACGGAAAATGTTTGGCTACTGCCCTGACCAGCATGTTCTCCAGATCTCTCACTAATAAAAAAACGTCTGGTCAATGGTTACTCGCCACTATACGCCTGTCACTACGATTGATGTTTTTAGGCATCTTGTTGAAGCTGCGTGGACATCTGTACCTGTACATGCCATCCAATCTCTGTTTGACTCAATGCTCAGGCGTATGAGTGCTATTATTACTGCAAGAGGTGGTTGTTCTGGGCACTGATTTCTCAGGATCTATGCACCCAAATTTCTTGAAAATTTAATCACTTGTTATTTCCAGTACGATATATTTGTCCAATAAATATCATTTTTTTATCTACAATCTTTCCTGGTGTAGCAGTTTTAATGGCCAGTAATGTAATTTTAATGAAAACAAAACTAATGTTTGTCAGTACACAGGATGTCTTGTAGACAGGATATACACTGTCTACCAATAAGTATTTGGACACCTATGCAAATGACGATATCTGCCTTCCTGAGGTACGTCGCGGCCTCAGCCGGTATATAAAATAGTGTCCTAGGGTTTTATTCCATAAATATTGATGATAGACATATAGAATAAATCACAAAATTACCCAAAGAAAGGCAAAGAATTACATGGTAACGATTAAAATTTTGAGGAGATTAAATCTAAATAAATACAAAATTAATTTTTTATACGGCTGCCGTACAAAAAAAAATCAGATTAAAATGTGCCCTATGTACTAATTCGTTTATGTACAAAATTTCAGCCTTTCATCATAAAAAGGCTCAGAGATATGTTTAGACAAAGTTTGTAAACTGCTGTACAGTACCAACAATAAATATATTGTGCATTTATGAAATTATTGTTTTCTTCCGTAATTTGTGTACAAACGCGATATTTAGATATAATTTTTTTCTCTTCTAGAGCCATTAAAAAGTGGTTTAAGTCAGCATATGTTTATTTTAATAACTTATGTCTTTTTATAATGAAATTTTGTTCATCATCTACTTAATGTATGGGGCACGTTTTACCATCTGGGAACTTTTTTGTACGGGGGCCGTATAAAAATTTAATTTTTGTATGTATTTAGATTTAATCTGCAGAAATTTAATCGATACCATAAAATTCTGTACCTTTTTTTACGTAACTTTGTAATTTATTGCATACGTCTATCATCAATTTTTAAGGAATAAGAATACTTATGTCAGTGTTTTGGGCACCTGTACATATACACTGTCTACCAATAAGTATTTGGACACCTATGCAAATGACGATATCTGCCTTCCTGAGGTACGTCGCGGCCTCAGCCGGTATATATCGTGTAGGAAACAGCATTGGCATTTGTCGCATGCAAGACGCCGCACAGTTCGGAGCTCTATGATTTCGAGAACGGTATAATTATCATGTATCACAAATGCGGCCGATCCTTAAGGGACATATCTAGCGATCTGAAGTACCCAAAATCGACAGTGGCCTATGTGATTAAGAAGTGGAAGGTGAGCGGTGATTGTCGGAATGTGCCCCGAGTCGGCAGACCAACGAAACGAAGAGATAGAGACCGACGAGTGCTGTCCAGAGAAATTCGGAAGAACCGCACCCAACCGATGGCCCTCATCCGCGAGAAGTTTCAACAGGCATCCGGGAGTATTGCTTCAATAACTACCATCCGTAAAGGAAGCACATCTGCTTGGTTTTCATGGTCGTGCTGCTGCCCATAAGCCTTTGATCACAAAGTAAAACCGCGCTGCTCGATTAGTGTGGTGCAAAGCACATCGAAATTGGACCGTAAATCAGTGGAATCGGGTTCTTTAGAGCGACGAATCAAGGTTCACCCTTTACCGTTCGGATGGCAGGGTCTGGGTCTGGCGTCTTCCTGGAGAACGTCTTTTGCCAGAATGCATTGTGCCAACAGTCAAGTTCGGCGGAGTTGGAGTTATGGTCGGGGGGTGTTTCCTGGTAGGGACTGGGACCCTTGGTCCCCATTCATATTAAGCTCAACGCCGATGCCTACTGCACTATTTTGGATGACAATGTGCTTCCTACGTTGGGCAGTTTTACGGGTTGGACCCCTGTTACTTTCAAGACGACAATGCCAGTTGTCATGTTTCGAGGTTAACCAATGCTTGGTATGGTGCCAATGGAGTTCATCGAATGGACTGGCCTGCCCAGATCCCAGACCTGAACCCTATCGAGAACCTCTGGGACGAGTTGGATCGCCCAATTAAGGGGTGCACTACCCGTCCAAAATCGGTGAAGGAACTTCTATGTCTACTCGAAGCCGAGTGAAAGACAATACCACTCGCTGTAATACAAAGGCTTGTGGAAAGTACGCCCTGGAGGGTTCACCCTGTGATTGCCTCTCGTGGAGGCTCTACCAACTATTGATTTTGAATATAGTTTTTCTTTTCTATCTTAGGTGTCCAAATACTTATTGGTGGACAGTGTATGTGCAATTACCGCATTTCTCGGTGTATAAAACGCACTTTCAACTTCGAAAAATTACTTCATTTTTCCCAGTGCGTGTTATACACCGAATATAAAATGCAAAATATAAAATACATTGCTTGACATAGTATAAATTTATTGATGCGTGTTATACACCAGAGCGTGTTGTACGGCATATATGGTAGCCGGAATATACGGTGATTCCTACATTGAGAATCGATATCATTTAATTTTAAAAAAATTTTAAGAGTCATTCTGTTATCGTGAACAAAAGCAATTACAATATGTGTTTAAGAAAATGAATTAGATTTTACACGAAAACACCATATCTTAGCGCCATCAAGTCACTTTTCAGTACTTCTATGAAATGACATTAAAACATCTAAGTACATTTCACTTGTCCAGATGATCAGAGTCGAAGATAGGAAATGCAATCCCGATCCCGGGGAAACGGGATCCTGCGGGATCCCGCACAAATATTTGCTCGACTAGTCCCGCGGGATTATGATCCTAATCCCGCAGGATTGATGCCGAGAAATAAATTATTTTTTATTAAAATTTTACGCCGCTTTCCCAACCAATAGACCGAAAATTTTTGAATATTGATGTCTTTCATCTAAAAATAAACGAATCCTTAATTACAAATTTTAATTTAAAGTTTTATTTTTAAAAATTATCTTCCAGTGGGAGTCTGGATCAAACATCTAAATCTAAACACCGAAATCTAAATTTTTCGAAAACTTCCCAATCCCAAGTGAACTGAAACATTTCATTTCATACTAATTTATCTCTTAGCGAACAATCATGAATTAATTATAAAAAGTTTTCATTTTAGTTATTAATTTTTTTAATTCACACTTTTAGATATTTTACAAAAATTAAATCTAGACTAGGAAATGATTCATTGGTTTTGTTCGATTTTGTACGTTCTTTTTTCAGTAACTAAGGAAATAACGTAAGTATGTGAATGTATTTTTCTGTAAATTCCTCAATTTTAGAAACTATCAAAACTAATATTAATATATTAAGACAGAACTTACTGTATTATTCTGAAAATCATGATTATAATTTTCATATTTCTGTAAGTTATTGTATAAATTATCTCATAAGATTAATTTTTATTATTAAAGTTAAGCTTCATAGTGATTAAAATCTTACTTTTTTTTTTTACTTTTCTCTGTTGAAATGATGCCCTAGCTAAATGAAATGTCAATCCCGCGGGATTGCGGAATCAATAAATCTCAATCCCGAAATCCCGCAAGACGAAAAACAATGCGGTATTGCAATCCCTAGTCGAAGAGCTGCCCAGTTTCACATGTAACACATAAAAGTGAGTCACTTATATAAAGACAATGAAGGTAGCTGCCAAGCAATCATGCATCATCAAAAGACTGATACTTGCAATTGAAAATTATCTTGTGAAATTCAGGACCTGAATTTAGCGGAGAATATTCCACATCTTCTGAAAAAAAAAGAAATGATACAATTAAGTTAAGAATATTAGTCATACTTTACAAATCCGAACATAGATTCTAAGAAACTTAAAACATCCAAATTTCTTTATCGGTGATACCAACAATATTTCACGATTATTAGTTGCTTTATCTCCTCTTTAAAAGATGACAATAGCTTTTTGTTGACCTTATACTAAATAAAAACTTACTAAATGAAGTTTCCAAGAATTTCTAGAATATTCCACTTTTAGCAACCGATCTAACTACTTGAAATAACTGCACAATGTTGACAGCTTCTCAATTATCTGAGGAACAAGCGTTCATTTACAAAATATTTAATTTCATCTCGAAATTGCACCTGCATGCAATATTTGTATTTCAAAACAAGTGTATCGCGCGCACGCGTTAACGATTAATATTTCGCAACATGTTAATAAAACCAATTATCTTCTTGTGAGCCATGCGTTTCGTGGGGAAATTTCGCAGAAATTTTCGTGTACCTTTAGAGATATGGGAATCAATTTTACGTTCGGTTAGAACTTTGATTTTCATGCTATATAGTTCAAAAATACAACACTAGAAAACTGCTGTATTTAGAATAAAGTCATTTATTGAATACTGATAAAGTTTATACTCAACTGTTCACAAACAAAACTGTACTTTAAAAAACCTCGAAGTTTTTTTTTTTTGCGTATTTTCACGATAGTATTTTACTTAAATATTAAAAATTGCATTAGAACAGGTGTGTTTTAACATCATCTATGACAAGTGCATTCATGCAAGCTATACTTTTTTTCAATAGGTTTTTTTTTTCAAGGATAAATTTGAACTTTCTATTAGTGCACTCAAATTGATTAATTTTAAACTTAATCGGAAAATCTTTTTAAGACAACTTCACCGCCCGAATGTGAACAGTTCAAGCGAAAGTATGGATTTCCCAAAATTTTTCTATCAATGAAATTTGTTCATTTAAGGCATTAAATCTTATGCTAAAGATATTTCTAAAAACTGCTACCTAAAAATGATAACGTTTCAATAATTTAAGCATTTTAAAAAATTTATAAATTTCTCATTAAACTCAAATGCAAAATAGTTGCTAAATAAGATGTTTTAAAAACCAGTTTAATATACAACAGAGATGTGAATTTTACTTTTTTATCAAGTTTTCAAGAAGTTTTTTTTTAATTACAAGTACATATCCATTTTCAAATTAATACACTAAAATATATGTAATCAATTTTAATAACGTTAATTTAATTCTTAACAGAACGGCCCAAATCCAGAGGATAGACCAGTGTCACAAATTCCTTTATAATTTTTAAAAATATCACAAAACATGATGGAAAAGACTGTAGTTAACAAAACTGAAAATTTCATTAAAATAGCTGTCAGTACCATTCTATTTTAATATGGATTATTTAGTGTTTACCATGCTGATGGAGAATATTTTTTTTAGACATTTTTTTACGTTTATGTCGCACTCATTTATTAATGTAATTGCTTAATGAAATACGCTTTAATTTAAACTTTCGTTTCTTAAAATGTTCTCACCTGTGCATAAATATATATCAGTTGAATAAAACTTTTACATGCATTATTAAGTATCAGGGAATAATTTTACTATAATAATTGTATCTTTTTAAGTTTTCTTGCCTAACATTCTTCGTTTTTAAAAGATTTGAGAGGGGAAATACCGAAGAAAATACTATATTTTAATTTCATCACAATTTAAATTCTTTCGTCGTTAATCCCTTACCTGTGGTTTTTTTTTTTTTTTTTTTTTTTTACAGGAAAATAACTCAAACTTTTTCTCTTGTCTTGCTTCTTACTCTTTTACTAACCCAATTTTACCGAATTCTTAGTCCAAAAAAATTTTTCCTACTATTAATACCGTGTAAAAATACATATTTATTCATCATACGTCAAGAATATGCTTTACATTATTAAAATAACATTATTAAATCTGAAATAGTCAGTCCCTTTTTTCAATAATTTAATACATTCAAAAACCTTAAGGTTATCTTAGCTTCTGAATTAGCAGACTGGAAAAATGTTAACCTAAATTCCTTTTTCCTATTGGAATGATTTCTTTTGCTGTTAAGTATGATAGATTATTTATCATCTAATATTCACAGTTTTTTATTCTTGTTACTTAGAAGTATTTAAATAAAAATTCATCACTGTCTTATTAATTCCCGAAGACATCTATTTCATGGAAGAATGATGAGGTTTTCGAAACTGGCTGTCATAGAAAAGTAAATTCATTTCTTTTGAGGGGAATTTCAGTTTTATCTGAAAATTTAGGACAAGTCTACCAATTAGATACCATTTAGTAACCCTACTCTTTGATAATATTGTGTTTATCATCTAAACGTTGTGAGTTTGATACCCAATGGTCGAAACCCATCAAGATTACTATATGCGTGTATATTTGCCTTTTATGTTATGTCTTGTTATGTGTATTTGTCTTTTTGTAAATTTTATTGCCTCACAAATTTACGCTGTTGAAGTTTTCATGAATGTAAAAAAAGAAAAAAAATGTAAGGGAAATGTTAACCAAAAATATATCCATTATTTTTTTTACATTATCCATTTATCCCGTTTCTTCTCCTTTTATTCAGCAGGTTAAAATTTCACAAAATATACAGACTTTTATTTAAAAAAATCTTTCAATTCTTCAAAAATCTGAAAATGTATTCGTTTCCAGTTTCTGGCCAATATTCAGCTCTTTTTAAATTTGAAAGAAAGAGCTTCCACCCTAAATCAATCATCTTACAGTTTTGTTCAGATATGCAAGGATTTTTTTAAGTGATATGTCTACCTTAAAAATCTGAAAATCTTTTCGTTTTCCGTGTTTCTGTGGACATTCAATTCCGAAAGTATCAATGATGTCTCTTGAAAGTTTGCACAAATACAGAAAACCCTAGAATTAAACTTCATGACATGTTTTTTTAATTCATGCTTGTGAAAATAAGCCTTATTTCAAGTCGAAGAATGAATACTTCAGCTTGTATGCCTATGTGTATGTATAGGGTATGAACCAAGTTATAAAATTTAATTTTAATGGCCGACCATTATTAATAATGTTCGGAATGCAGTATAAATAATGCCTGAAATTAATCGAATGGTCAGAACATTTATATGTATTACTCACAGCGGAAGGCAAAATGTGATAAGAGAGGCTGTCTCAAGAAGATAGAAACAATCTTTAATTCTTTATTCATTAGAGATAAGTGGAACATGTAGATTTAAAAAATATTCAAAATAACGTGGTAAAAAAAGATTATGTTACGAAAAACTGCCTCTTGTTAGTTTTTTTTTTAAGTGATACTTTTTTCATCTTTATACGACCACAGTACAAAAAATCCCCAGTTAGTAAAACGTGCCGCATACTCTACTGAAGTGATGTACAAAATTTCAGCCTTTCATCATAAAACGTCTCGGAGATATTTTTAAACAAATATGGTCCGGTGTTATACATGAATTTGAATGAAAACGATTGTTGCTAGATTGCAAAAAAAAAATATTTTCTTTTGCAGTTTCTGCACGATTTCTGATACGCGATCATCCAACTCGATTTTTTCCCTTCGAGGACCATTGAAAAGTTGTTTTAAGTCAGCATATATTTATCTACTTTTTAGGATATAATTCTCAAATTTTGTTCATCGGTGTATAAGGTACATTTTACTAACTGTGTTTTTTTTTCCGTGAATCGTATAGAAATTTTTAAAATGTCACTTTTTAAAAAAAAAATTAGGATAGAAATTTTTTCTTAACCTCTTATTTTTCTTATCTTATTTTGAACATTGTTTTCAATTTACGCTATCCATTTATCTCAACAGATAAAGAATTAAAGCGTGTTACCATCTTCTTGGGTACACCCTGTATGTTTATTGCGACAAATTTTCAGACTCCGTTCCCTTCATAGAAATCATAAAACTGCAACTTTATTTTAAAAATTTATCTGACTTTTTCTCATAAAAATTAACATTAATTACTTACATCGCGTCAGTGGAGTAGCAAGATTTTCCGTAGGTTTTATAATTTTTATGCAGTTTTACTACAATTTAAAATGAAATGAAACCTTAAAACAGTTGTGGGTATGTTGGTAAATTAAGGAAGGAGACAATTATTAATGGAATAATTGAAATTTTCCGAAACGTAATTACAGAATTCAAATCAAACATTTGCATTTTGAAGGTATGTGAATTGAATTTGATCATGAGACCCCCCATACTAGATAATTTAATCATTTTTATTGTTTGCACAAAAATGCTTTCAAGGGTATTGTTCATTAAAACTCAAATAGAAATGTTCCAAATAATAAATTAGCTGTACTAATAACATTTTAAGAGTACTAACAGATGTAGTTGTTTGATTATTTTAAACTGTCAGCAAATTTAAATTGATGGTAAAAGCCTCGTATCCCGATGATTATATCTATTTATCTGGAATTCGCTCGAGAGATTTTGGAGTTTGAAAAATGAGGTTTTGAAATAGAGGAAAATAGGTTACTCAATAGCAGCCAATTGCATAAATATAAAGAAGATATTCCTGAATTGACTTTCACAGAAAATTAAATTACACTCATATGAAGTATTGCACATAAAAATATTATTGACAACGAATTGAATGTTCTAGACTATTCTTTTTTCAATAAGCAATTAAAAAATTGCTGGAATGGTCTACTAACGAACAAAAGATAAAAAGCAAAAACAAATTAGAGAGAAATTTCTGGCATATGCTGTTTCAAAATAATTATTTTTTTTTATAACTGTATTTTAAATTGTTAAAAAGCACGTTTGCTACGGAAGATATGGTAAGAATATTGAAATAGGGCAGTAAAAAATTAATCCGTCGCATTTTCCATTTTTAAAACAACAAGGCAAAATGCCTATAATAGTATACCTTAAGGGTTTTGCCTTAAACCAATTTCAATCGAATCTCTTTTTTCTTTCTTTTTTCTTGTCTTTCACTTATAATTATTTCATTTCGCAAATAGCCAGATCTAAAACCTAAACTATTACCACACTAGATTTCATCTCTGATGATTTTGGATATCGCTAAACGTTTAATGCCCCCATAACACATCTAATACAGTAGAAAGTGCATTTTATGGTCTACAGATACGTAGAAAAGTAACAAGGATGTACCACGTGACTACTTGACTAGTATATTTCGGCACGTCAGGTTGCCATATGCCACCTCTATTGTATTATAGCTGTCTGTGGGTGCTTCACGTTTTATTGAACATATTTTACTATATACACATACACTTAGGGCTTGATTGGATCAATTAAATATTTTTCTTGCGTCTGAACAATTTTTGAGCATTCCTTGAATCAGGAGATTACTGGAGTTATAACAACCTAGGTAAACAAAATTTAATTAATTGAAAATGCTTTGGAGAATACTAAAGGATCAATAACCAATCGATAATGTAATAACCAATAACCAATCATTTGATTGTGATGAATACATTATTGACTGCATAACTTAGAAAAAAAATTTGCCTCTTTTTTGTGCGTTTTTGCTTAACTTAAAGCTGGTATCGTCTCGATGTAAGCTGAAATTCGAGAAACGTTCTACTTCTTGGCACATTTTAAAATTTATTTTAACGCGAGCTCGTCGCTCTCTTGATGAAGCATATTAAGTATGTCGACTTATTCACAATTTTTGTAACTATCATCAGCCCTTTCATAAATCGAAAAAAAAAAATGGCGAAAATATTCGAAACCTAGAATTAAATAAATAAGGGAAGCGTAACTGAAGAGGAAGACTCCTGGATTCATTCAGGGTTTTGAGGCTCTTTCAGATTTGCTGCTACTGTATTGCACAGGAAAATAAACAATAAAGAGCAAGGGAGGTTTCTTCAAAAAAGGAGTAATGGAAGCAAATTGTGTAAAAACCCAGCTACGCTTTGGCAAATTAGCTTTATCATTGATAAAAGAATATTTATCCGGAAGGTAAATGCAATAGAACAATTGTTTGAACAACAAGTGTGCTTTTGTTGGCAAAACAGTTGAAATTTTCAGTAAAGAATTTCATAATTAGTAACACTTACGAAATTACTATTTTATCACCAATGCATACCAGAAATAGGTTGCGAAGTAATATAAAACTGCTTTTTAATTTTTAAATTAAGTGTACATTTTATAGGCAAATTGCATGTGAAATCGACGTCAATTTTATGTAACGAGTTTGAAATTGCATTAGGAGAGCATAAGGGTAATAAGCCCTTTCGTTAAAGTTACGGCAAAAACGTTTGCATTTGCAAATGCGCCATGATCATCACGGTTAAAGAGTGCATTTTTGGCGTCAAAACGTACACAGAAAATCGGATGTTTCATGTAAGATGTTCTATACTTAAACTATCAACGATTTAAGAGTTTTCTTTTTTCAAGGTAAAATTTCAGTAAAATGTGTGAGATCCTTTTACTGTACTAGGGGCCAAGGCCCCTAGACTCGCTACGCTCGCATTTCGTATGAGGCATTCGACCCCTAAAAAGACTTATTCGTAAATAAGGCATAATTTCGACGAACAAAACCCAGGGGTTGGATCAGATTGAATGTTACCGAGCTACACATTGCTTGGTTCTTGCATGTTGCTTGGAACATAAAAATTTAAACTTCGCATTACTTTTAATTATGTGAAACCCGTGGAACACCTTGCGTAATAGTCAATTATTGGCGAATTTTCATAATTTGGCTACTTGCGTATATGTATAGTTAATATTTAACTGTAAGAAAACAATACTTCGTATGTTTTCTTTGATAAAAACTGATGAACAGCTAGGATAGCTTGCCACTAATGGCGCCTTTTCGGCGATTTACACATGCTCACAACCAATAATTACTGCTCATTTAATGTTCCCGGAAAACCGTTATCGATATATTACATAATCCTTTGCAGATTGGCGTATTTAGCACTACGAATTATATCATCTCGCCGCGCAGGCAAATATCCAAAGTGTACTATAAGTACTATAATGGCACAGTTAACGCCACCAAATATTTCTAGTGGTAGCAAATACTCCAGCTGGACCGAACCGGCTTTAAAATAATCTGCATTTTAATTATTTTTCATTTTCAAGATATTGGGTTCTAACATTTTTTGAATTCGCGGTTTAGATTCATCGTGCTTGGAAAGATACCATTTTGTCAGATCGTACCTAATGCCTAGATGACGCTTATAAAATCACTTACAATTAGTTATTTTGTTTTGGAAAAACGAATAATCTCTCATCCTAAACTCCTGTTGTCTAAACGAACTTACTATTTGAAAATTGTCAACTTTGTGTAACACACTTTGAGTTATTTATTTCATATACTTTTTAATTTGGGGTAAAAAGGATGTAATTCTATTTCATATTTGTCAGCTTATCAGCTATATAAGTCAGCTTATCAGGTTCCTCGGAATTTTCCGAATCCGTGGACATGTTTCTCGAAATTCAAATCCCCACGGTTTAGAAGAAGATAGCCAAACAAGCTATTGACAGCGACAGCAGCGGCCTTTACTTTTTTTTTTTTTAGAATAGAGAGATTCTCATAATGTGAGATTCTTTTCTGTAATCGTATTCATGAGGCAAACTTTACGTCACGAGACAAATTATTTTGCCTTTTTTGGAGATTCTATTTCAATTGAATTATTCAAATTGCACGAAATATATTAAAGTAAGAAAAATATTCGTTTTCTATTGCGTGAAGAATGGCCACGCAGCTAGCGGTGTGGAAAAATTCACGAAGAGTTTGTAAGCGTAATCTATGATTTTGATTTACCTACCTACTTTTGATTTTTGAAAACCTTAAGGAAAATTACTAAATGCGGTATTTGGTATTACTTTATCATTTTTTCAGAAGAATTTGTGGATATTTTCATTTCCTTAAGCGATACGTGGTGCTCAGAGAATTTTTAAAGGATATAAAAACAGCTTTTTAAAAAGTCTTATCATTAACCAAATTTTTTATTTTTTTGTAGTGGTAATGGCGATATAATTGTGACAGTAGTTCTGCTGAATCTAAAGATATATTTTAGTTTTATTTTGGCAGCAGTAAATCCTGAATTTGATTTGTCGGCAAAAGTCTTATGAAAACTATATAAGAAACAACACTTAGCAAGGCGTGGTAGAGGAGGCTTTTCACTCTGAAACTTTTCGTTGTTGTAATGCATGTGTTGCACATGTTGAAGTTTTCTAGCTTTCGAAGAATCCAAAAGTAACATCAGTAAGTTTACAAGAACGTAACATACAGCCAGGGTGCGAACTGAACATTTTCTCCAGGGGGGGGGGGACATTTGAAAGAAAACATTCTCCAGGGGGGGGGACACTTGAAAAGGAAAAGGAGAGAAGATGCAAATGCTCCTCTCACATGATATTTCTTGACAAATGCAGTCGCCGACACGTGTGGGAACTGACTTATATTCAAACAAAAGTCATAGATTGTTTGTTCTATGGAATCACAGATACACAAGCTACATACAATGTACCTGTATTGGAAGCCACCCTTGAGGGTTTTTAGCTTAGAAAAGAGACGAAATTTTAAGGCAGTCGCCTTAGAGAATAGTAACAAACGATAACATACAGCCTTCATTTTGACTTCTTGACTTCAATCCCAAATCTTCACTCACCAGTATTGTTCACAGATTCAAACAATATAAATTTGGGATATTGTTTGTTACTCAAATTGATTGACAATGTTCTGCATTGTTGTAATACATTCTTATAGCACATGTTTTAATGAATTGTTGGACCGTGTTTTATAAACATTGTTAAACAAACTTTATATTATTACTTTGTTTAAATATTTCTCTTTTTAAATAATTATTAAATCAGTTATCGACTTAAAATATGAGAGTTTAAACAAAGCTATTACTAAGAAAGTAAATGCATTTCAAAATAATAAATACGTTTTTACGTTACTACAATGATGCGTCCGCATCTTACATTACGTTACTACTATGATGAGTCCGAACAGTAAATCGGAGCAATCTATCGACACCTAAATGAAAATCATAGATACGTTAGTGTGTGTTTTTTCAGAAATAAAAGTAATTCGATGCATTCATTTAACGTATAAGCTATCTCCATTCCAAATTCCATCCAAATTCATCCAGCCGTTTCAGCATGAAAGAGTAACATGCACACAAACAGACGAACTTTCGCATTTATAATATTGTTAGGATGTTGTTGCCAATTATATTATTTTTTTATCCCGTTGTTTGGCTATGAACTGCACATTGTTTAAACGAATTGATTTAATTCATCTTTTCTAATTTTTATATTATTAATGTAGCAGAGTTTGAGCCCTGTTTTGTAATAATATATTGTTAAGACATTTTATTTGACTGTTTTTAGCATTGTTTTATCATATTTTTTGGTTTTATTTCAACGATCTTTTGAGACTTGAAACACATTTAAATCTTTCTTCGTAATTTTTTTCGCTTAGAAATTTCTCGCTGTCGTACTGCATTTGAATTTGGTAAATTTTTTACATGTAAGTTTTCCTGCAAATAAAGAAATTTCTAATAGATATACACTTTGCACATAATTTAACACTCTGGAATTCCGTAAGTGACGTACAGTTTGCAAATATTGAAGTCATAAAACTGCTGATATATGGTGCCATTTTCGAGAAAACTGAAAAACCAAAATAATTCTATTTCTGATCAGGTCATGTTTCATACATAGGAATCGAGCACCTCAACCCTTCTGTCGAGTTTAATGTTGACTCTGGGTAATCTGTGTTTCTACGTGTTGAAAATTTTTGTGGTTAGGTTTTCGAGCTTACTTTTTCAGGGTAGTTAAGTGATTTGGATATACTCGAATATACGTATCTGTAGTTGGTATATCTATTTTAATACATATTTTCCAGCTTTTGATTTGGACTGAAATTCGTTTTACATTTGTGAGCAGCTAGTATTATCAGTCTACGCAGAGCTCTCTCTACCAAGTTTTCCTAAATATCGATATGGTGCCATATAGTTCCTCCTTCATTTTCAGATCAGGATCCTTCTTCCACTAACGTTTGAACCCTGCTACGATACTACAACAACAGATTCAAAACGTCCTGTTACTTAACGACATCTAAACTACTCTTTCACGACCTGATTTTTTGCGTTATCAAGATCAGGAAAAGCCTCACGTAATTACATAATCTCCCTACTAAAAGGTATTCGGCCGAAAAAGCTGATAAATAGCAATATAAGAAAGATAAGGCTAAGAAAAACCTGGCTATGAGTGTTTCCACCAACGAAAAACGATCATTCACTTCAAAATATCAGATTGATGCAACTGATGCAATGGACCCAAAGCTTACCATACTTAGTATCCCTTTGACTGGAACTTGCAATTAGAACATTATTAAAAAATATATATTTTTCCTAAACTTTATAAATGTTTGAGCAAACTTGACCCCAGAATATATTAAGTGGAAATATATCAATAACTGATAATTTTTTGGTTGAAATAACAAGAAAGTGCATTAACAAACTACAAGTGGTTCATATTGTGGCCCTCTACCCCATATTCTTTTTTTTTTTCTCAAGATAAGCTCGGATCTCGACAATATTCTCTTCCCATACTATTTCAAAAGCCGCAAACTGTAAAAGAAGAACAACAAACAGAATACCTCACAACTTCCAAGTACAAATTTGTATACTGTCCTACCTCTAATCTTTCATCTAAACAATACGAAAGCTACCACTTACTTCATTTAATAACCCATAATTTATTACGGAATAACATATTTTAGTGTTACACATTCAAAAGCCATTGTTTCACCGAAATTACATTCATTCTAAGTATCGTCTCCATTGAACCTCATAATCTAAAACAATTCCCATTCTGGTGTAATTATATTTTGTCTTGACTTCCTACATCTCTAGCTGAAGAACCTAATTTTACAAGTTCACCAGATAAGGAAATGGAGTTACCTATATTATTTCAATGTGACAGACACATTGAAAGACGTGTAATCCTGTCATTCAGCGGATTAAAGTAAATATGAAGGGCACGGTGTGACTGCTAATACGGTTGTTTCACAAAAAGTTATCGGAGAGCTTCATTTTTATCTTTTGGTTCATTCAGGGAATATATTTTCCAAACTCAAAAACTTTTAAATGATATAGGAAAATATGCTTTGTCAAAAAAAAAAAAAAAAAAAAAAAAAAAAAATCGCATATTCTTAATATTTCTGTACTGTTATAAATATTTACTTTATATTGTACTTTATTATATTCAAACATGACATGCAGTTTCTAAAATTTTAAATTCATATTAAATATCTTTTCTAAGTTCAGATGTATTAAGCGGACAGCCTACTTTTAAAATGCCCCAAAAATTGATTTTGAGATTTTTATCTCATTAAATAGTTTACTTTATTCTAAAAAGATTGATACCAACCATTTTTCTGTATGACAATTATTTATTGAGATAAAAAGGAAAATGTAAACGCAAGTTGGGCAGCATGCTGTAGAAGCTGCAACTAATGTTGACACTAAAAGCATAAAAGAGGCAGAAAAGAAATGTACAGAATTTAATTTAGAAACTCGAAGAGCCAGAAAAATGCTCAACAGTTCTCAGTTTGAGGCAATAAAAGAAAACGAAGGCAATGTGCATGTGTATCTTTTGTTAAGGTATGTACATATTTTTTCATATTTACAATTGTCGAGCTTTTCTTTAGATTGATGTTTCTTAAGCCATATTAAAACATATTTTGGGTTAATCATTTTAAATACTCAGTAAAATTATTTTTAAATAGTAAATGTTTCAATAGAAAATGTTTTTAATTTTTAAAAATTAAATTTATGTTCCAAAACTACAATTTGAACTTTAATTGGCGTTTTCTCAAAACACTGTTTTTCAAGTTTGCGCGCATGATATTTTAAAAACTATTTAAGATATCAACTTGAAATTTTTCTCAGGCATTTATTTTAATATAATGAACAAAATGAACTAAAATGAAATGGTTGTGTTTCATAGAAAAAAAGTTATGATTGTAAAACTATCAAAATTTTTATGATAATTTAAACTTTTAGATTAAATATTTTTTTAAATTTAAATTATGAAAATAATTAAACCATTTTAGTTTAGATTGTTAATTATAATGTTTTGTTTAATTTAGAAAAAAATTATGAGGATCAAAGGAATTCTAATTGAGATATCTTGCGCGCAGTGGGAAAGTACCCTTGAATTGTTTTTACAATATTGTGTGGTAAAATAATATTTTTTAAATTATCACCTTTATAATAAACTACAATAATATTTTTAATCAATAGAGTAATGTCATAGTAGTTAACTGAAAAAAAATTGTGTTTCTGCATGCATTCATTATTTTTTTTTTTTTATTTATGAAAGTTGAACTAAAATTTCTACATTTTCCCATTTTTAAAAGTAGGCTGTCCCCTTAAGTGAATGAATTTTTAGTAAGTTAATTTCATAAGCAGATATTAAATATTGAAATTTTATCTTAGAAAACCTTTGCAGAATTTTTTTTCATATTGTTATATTTTTTGACTAGCAAACGAAATCTTAAACAGAAGTAGCTGACCAAGCATATATATATATATATATATATATATATATATATATAAATCCTAATGATAATAGATTAATAAATTTTTTAGACTTACAAATTCGAATTAATGATGGTAAGAGTCTATCCTTTTATATATTTAATAAAAGAAATGACTTTAATTTTCAGGTTATTGCTTTCACTCATTTTACTTCATGTATGCACACTTCTGTATTTAGAAATATTATCTCCAATCATAAATATAGAATAGAGTCACTACGTACCAATAGTTTTAAGGCCAATAACTTAACAGACCTATATAAAACTGCTCTAAAATACAATTATCCAAGTAAATTTCTAACTTATATAATATATCCTTTATGTATTTAAAAAACTGTATGTCCTAATCAGAATATTGATTGGTGAGGATGGGGTTGGTTGTTGGTTCTTCCTATAAAAAAAAAAAAAATCCTTTTTAAGAGTCTGTAACTAATATAGCCATACTAAGTACTTATTTACTTTTATATCTTACAATAATATTAGCATTAATAGCAATTAATAAATGTGTAATATTAATATAATTATTATCATTAACATTAATATTATAATTAATCTCTACAGTTTTTCTCCTTTTCCACAACTTCACCTAAGTACTTCTTAGCTACTGCAGCTTGTACTACGTTAAACATAGGTTAGCTATACAAGTGTTATATTTATTTTATTATTTATCCATTTAATTATTTAATTTAATTATTACTATTTTATTTTTCCTTTTCTTTCCATACTTCCAGATTATTAGTTTTCCCCCACTCCATGGCAAAACCTGTCTAATTATGGCATTTAGTTTTCTCTGTTGGCATCATGCACTAGTACTGCCTCCATAACTGAGCTTCATGTCTGGTTCACTACCTCATTGTTTATTTCTAATAGCTATGGTCGCGCCCCCAGGTTACAAAATGACTCTATTTTTGGTCAGGTAACTTGCAAAAACCTAGCTATTATTGTTTTTTCGATTAAATTGAAATGTGTGTGCGGTGGCGCCTGACGATAGAGCACACCATTTCAATTTTCCATTCCATTTTCCGTTCCATATCCGAATCATGTGGATACATGTGGTTAGGCTTAAAGCCCACCTGATCTCATTCTGCGCATCATATCCAAATTTTCCAAACTTTTATTGGCTTTGAAGGCTCTAATTATACACTTTTTTTGGTTTAAGCTTGTTAATTGGCAACATGTGCTATCTGTTTTTTTTTTTCACTTTATCAATGGATTATCTTGGGATTCCACATTACTAAGTTGGCTATTCTATATTATATATATATATATATATATATATATATTGGGGGGGGGGGTATTAATGTATATGAACTTTTCCTCGCTATTTTATTTCATGAACTTAGAGTTTAGTAAATCCTACTAACATTATAAATGTCAATGTTTGTATGTATGTTTATTATTCTTTCACGCTGAAACGGTTCTACGGATTTGGGTGAAATTTGGAATAAAGACAGTTAATGTCCTGGATTGACATATAGGCTACTTGTTATCGCGCGAAAAAAAAAAAAAAAAAAAAAAAAAAAAAAACTTTTTCTATAATATACAAAAAAACCTACTTTTTATCCCCAAAAAAAGAAAAGAATACAATTGAGTTTTTATTTTACAGGGCAGTCGACAGACGACGGAAACTTATAGAATACGTAGTTTTTAATAAATAAAATCATTTTATCGTCTGCCACGCCTGGATAAAGAATACACCTGAATAAGTTTTTCCTTCTGCCGTGGATTTATAAACGGGCTCACGCCAAGCGCACAAATCTGAAATACATGTTACACACACACAAAAAAAGAAGTTTTTGAAATAAGTTTTCATTCAGCTCGAATTGTGCATTTTTCTGCGCATCTTTTCCCATTTATTTCTATTGCATGAGATCCAGAAAAAAGGATGTTAGAAATACTAATTTTAATTTTGTTTATTCACACTCATGAATAATGATGCACTTTCCAAATTAATGGAATAAGGAAAGAAAATAGGGAAGACGCATGGATTATGATACGTTTTTAATATATATAGCACTTTAGTGCGTATTTAAAATCTGAAAGTGTTTCAGATTTCTATCTCTTTTTTTTTTTTTTTTTTTTTTTTTCCTTTCCGTTTTTTTTTTGATAACAGCCAATATATCTAGAAGCTCTTCAAAATTAATATAGACTGAAAATGATTTGTACCTTTTTGTAGGTTTTTATCACTAAACCATCTTATTTTCGTAACCATGGGCGGCCCGACACGGTAAGCAAGGTAAGCATCGCATCGGGGCGCCGTCTTCGAAGGGGCGTCATTTCAACTAAGTAGATCATAAAAGAGGGCATCTTTAGCAAGGGGCGCCACTTACCCTAGGGCCGTCCCTATTTGTAACCATCTTAATTATAAATTCCATTCAGAATCTGAGAGATTTCAATGCCAGGAAGCCTGTGAGAAACAGGATTCTCTCCGAACAAGATTTATTAAGATGGTGAACCAACTGGTCGCTGGAGGCTGCTAGTGACTAATAAAAAGAAAAAAATTATTAGTAAAAATTATTTTTAAATTTTTATATTCATCATAAATGCGCGTTTTAAATGCTCCAAAATGTCTCTGGGATATTAGGTCATTTAACCTTACTTAGATCTTAACATCATCGTGTCAGTATCTTAAGTACGTGTAAAACTTGTCCAGCTTAAGCCTAGAAAGATCCTGTAAAAACTTAAATTTCTGCAAAACTTGTTTATTTCTTCACTTTGGAACAGAGTTTAACTAAAATTAATAATTTGCACATTAAATATAAATATTTGCACTGAAAATATAAATATTTATCACTCAGCTCATTCACAGATATGTATAGATACACAAATTGAATATGCCACCCAATCGATGTATTGACTTAAGAGCCAGTCTATCACGCCTTGGATCCGAGTTGGAATTCCAGTTTGGACATGGATGTTAACTTGTCCATCCCTTCATAGGAAGTAACGCTAGATCTGTAAATTATTCAGAAGTGCAGTAAAATCATTTTAGAATAACTTCAAAATACTGTAACTTCTTAGAACGGATAGCTTCGAAAGTACTAGTCTAAGATCATACGATGAATGTTAGTTTAGGCATTTCATTTATGGCTAGCTACCTACTTAATTTAGGGCCATAAAGATATTCGGGACACGTAATGAAGGTTCTAAATTTTAAGACTGCTCAGGTTAAATGAATGCTTTTGGTAATTTAAGTAACTGAAGTCACTGAAATTAGGGTATTTTTTGTAGTTCAATTGTATGTGAGTCTCTAAGTATCCCATAATTTATTGTTGCAATTATGATAAACTAATTGTTTCTCGAGTTCAGAGCAAATTACTTCAAAATTAATGAAAAGTGTTATCCAATTGCATAAATTTTTAATTTCAATTTTTTAAGGAGTTTTATTACAAAATGTTTATGCACGGTCTCCATAGAGTACGTTAACCCTTTAACGCGCAGTGCTCCCGCTCTAGGAACACCAAACTCTGACGTTTTGACTGTTGCCAGTCACGAAGAAAAGATTTAATTTCTATAAAAATAGTTGCGGGTGACATAGCTCCACGAGAATCCTTTCCTTTTTAGCAAGTCATTTCCCGTAAAAAATTTGTCACGATTATTTTTAAAAACACTGACATCTGCTAAAGAATGGAAGAATGCGAGAACAGCTGAATAGATTGCCACAGCTGGCTGTGCGCGGGCACAGCCAGCTGCGTCAAAAAAGGGTCTCTAGATCTGTGGTACGCGATGAACGTTTCGATCGTCCGCCATCTTGCTGGTAGTTAAGTCTAGCGATGGCAACGGCTGCCCTTTTTTCAGCATTGGGAAAGGGTTGCGCCTTAAAGGGTTAAGTACTTTTAATGTGAAAATTATACTTTAAAGCCTGTGTGAACGGAACCTCTCCCAGCTGAAATGCCCAAGACTTCCAAATGTGTAAATCAGTACTATGATAGCAAATTTTATATTAACAATAGTATGCGGGTAGTACCATGAAGGATTGTTATATGAAAGCTCTAGTCATTAATTTCTCTAAGGGAATTCTTTTAAGTGTGGACAATTTATGAGTCCGGTTTGTATGGTTTAGTGAATCAATTCTTTAAAAAAAATATTCAAACAAATTGCTTTAGTATTTTTTTCATGCAGTGACAGAAAAATTTGTGGAGTTTATGCTCAATGGTAATAAAATGTTAAAATATAGGAATAAAAATTTTAATGGTTTAAAATTTACATTGAATCTTTTTTTTTAAAGAGACCCCATTTGAATCTATACTTACGGCAGTCTTCGAATTTGTAAACAATGCGTTGAAAACAAACAGTAGGTATTCTTCCTCTTAAATAGTATTACACACAAATGCACGATGTCCTATTTTACAATGAATAAGAATATCCTTAGTGAAGTCAAATAACTTCGACGAAACAAAAATTACTTGTTTGAAACCAATTCACCCTGACATTCAAGCACGTGGATTTTTAAAAAAACATCCAGCTCTGTTTCAACTTTCCAAAGAATTCCCACCTACCTTTACCAAAAGAAAATTAAAATGAAACTCGCCAGTTTTAATTTGAAAAACAAGTTCCCGCCGTGACAACCAGATTGTTATGTTAACTTTACAGACTAGACTAGTCTGCTTGGGTAGTTACGATTAAGCAAATAGTTCAGCAAAAGGTCACCTTTCTATAATCATTAGCAATGCGTTAAGTCTAGGTAAAGTCAAGGAACTTTCTAAAATATGACACTTTAGATCTGATTCATTAGGGTGTTTACTTTCACTAATATTTAAAGTGGCGTAATCAATACAGTTATAATCAAGGTTAAGTAAGAAGCAAAAAAATTCTAGTAATATCCCAAATAATTTCAGTGTTTGCTTTTTTTTCTGTGGTGCATATTTCACAGAATAACTGATGAATTATTTTACCATTTATTTACTGACTCATTTTAAACTTTAGTCTCATAAGAAGTATTATTAATATTTTAACAATACTTTTAAGTGAACGATTCTTTTAAGTGAACTTTTTTTAGTATAGATGACCAAGTACTTTTGAGCTGATTATTTTAACAAGAAAGTACGATGTCTTTGAAAGGAACGCCGATTCTGAGCTACAATTTTATACTGATTGTATGCTTGTCTTTTGGTGCTGAAAACATATAAAAAAAAGAAAGCAAGTGTTTTTTCAATGTGTTGATTAAGACCTTAAAATATTATTTACGATATGAGTGTATGCCATATGTAATGTATATTTAACAGTTATAGTATTCGGTAGTACTTCTAAAAGTACCGCTAGAACAATGTATATTAGAGATAATTCTTTTGTTACTTTCTGTCTGTATAGCAAGTAATGCATTGTTTTTCTCTGTGTTCTAACATTATTGCTAAATTGCACTGCAGCACTACTTTTTCTTTCTACTTCATTTACTAATTTTGGCCTTTTTTTTAAGTTAACATTTTCAAAACCATTTGAAAGTTTTAGCATTCATTTTGAGTATGCTTCTGTGTTATACTGCAATAATGATCAAATTTTAATTCTTAATACAAAAATACACTATGTTTTAATTCTGTTGTGTGTAACATTTATGTAATAATAATTTGTGTATTGTTCACCAGAAACATTAACTGCGTTGGTTAATTTTCTAAGGGTGAGCCAAAAGAAGTGCCTCCTTTCAAAAAACGTTGAATTTCGTGCAGAACATGCTACGGAAATTCTGTATAGGGATAATTTATGATTCGTTAAATGAAACCCTCAGTAATCCGTTGCTGTAACTTTAGTCAGATTTCGAAAGTGATGGGATAACTGAACAAAACACTGAAGGGTAGTAAATGGAAAGATCATAATCTAAATTCTCAAAAACATCAATCCCTACCCAGGATGTAGTAAAAAAGTAGATAGATGATGCTGAGAAAAGATATCTTGACCTAAGATCTCTTGCTTTTGCTCCGTATTACGGGGAATCCTGTTTGAACCTTTGTTTACTAAAGGCGAAAGGTGCAATCGGCCAGGTCGGCTGGTCGGCGATTGCCGAGGGCCCCCGACCTATGGGGGCCAAGCGGGGCCCTCAATAATGGATATACTACTTTATAAATAGAGTAATTATATATATATATATATATATATATATATATATATATATATATATATATATATATATATATCAGAATAATATGTATCAAAATAATTTGATTATTTATTTCCCAGTAATCTTACGCTTTTATACAGTAACGTAACAGATGACCCTCGCTGCGCTAGGGCCTCCCCGAAGAATCAGAGGCCCCAACAGCTTTAAAATAGCTAAATGCGGTTTTCGGCACATAAACCTAATTTTCAAGTATTGCATATCCTAATATTCTAGTCAGGGGCGTAGCCAGAAATTTTTTATGGGGGGGGGAGGGGGGGTTTCGACTACTGCAAGTCACATATATGCATACATGCGTGCGGTAAGGGCGTGAAGAATATACATTTTGTATGGTAAAATATTCCTCATGGGGGGGTATGACCCCCCTAACCCCCTTGGCTACGCCCCTGATTCTAATCCCTCTAAATTCCCTAATAAGGGGCCCCTTTTCAATCTCTAGCCGCGGATCCCCAAGTCATCTAGTCCCTGATTCTAGTCTTGGCTACGCCCCTGATTCTGACCCCCCTAACCCCCCTTGGCTACGCCCCTGATCAAGTCCCTCTAAATTCCCTAATAAGGGGCCCATTTTCAATCTCTAGCCGCGGATCCCCAAGGGAGTCAGTCCGGGCCTTTGTCTCGCTCGAGGCCGTACCCAGGGGGGTGAACAGGGGGTCAGCCCCCAACCCCTCGCCCGAAATTTAAAACCATATTAAACAAAATAATAATGAAGTCTTTCTCACCGTTTGGCTGTGCCCCGGCACAGCCAGCTGTCGTCAAAAAAGGGTCTCTAGATCTGTGGCACGCGATGAACGTTTCGATCGTCCGCCATCTTGCTGGTAGTTAAGTCGAGAGAGGGCAACGACTGCCATTTTTACAGAATTGGGAAAGGGTTGCGCCTCAACGGGTTAAAACCTTTCCAATTCTTTCTGTTTGATATGAGGATTTTATTATTATTATTATTATTATCTCGAAAGCAAATTTTGTTTACCTCAAAGAGCCTCAAAGAGAATATCATTTTCCCGATTCAAAGCTTCAACTATATGTCGTAGTGCAGAAAAGAAAAAGCAATTATAAGCTACCAAAATGGGTTAGTGAACTTGTAGGACGAGTGCAAAAATTTTTCAGCAGTAGAGGTCAAAAAAAATGTTTCCAGAAAATGTTGTACGCATTACGAAAAAAAAGAAAAATACTTTAATGAATTATTGAGATAGTAATGAAGAAAGAAAAGATAGTTCCGTTTTCAAACGATGTCTTTCCTCGGCTTTTCTTTGTCCTGCACATATATTTCTCGCGTTCCTCATTATCGTGAAGTCAATTAACTTTCAGCACCAATTTGTAGCAAAAGTCGGTATCATTCAGCAACAGGCTCGCAACAACAATGGGGATAGCAAAAACGAAGCACTATCCGTTCTTTCAGAAGAATAAAATAACGGAGAGAGAAGATAGAAAAAAAAAAGAACCGTCAATAAAAAAAAAAAAACTGATCTAAATTTTCACAAAATCAACGATGCATTTCAGAGAACTGAAAAAGTACAAAATATGAAGGATCCGAGAAGAATTTTATAAATGACATTAGAAAAGGAATCACACCAATAGCAAGAGAAGACTTTCTGAACAGGCTCTCTCTGGTAGAAATTTTCTTTCATTAACAATTGCCATCAAACATGAAAATATAATTTCAATTTGCTTGTCTGCCTGTCTGTCCCTATTTGCTGAAACGTTTTGTTGATTCAGCAAAAACATAACTGGAGCTATTTAAGCCAAATACCATTTCTTGTTGTGGCTGTTGTTTTTGTTGTCCTATTTAGAAGTTTGAGTTTATATTTATCCTATTCTGACTTTTTTTTTATCCTTAAATACACCACATATACATATTTAACTCACACACATCGTATATACATATAATGATATCCACACTTACATGATTATCTTACCCTTATAGACACAAACATTATACATGTACGTGTACATATTTTACATACTATACATATTTCGCCAGAGAAGTCATATTTAGTCTATTTGTTTTTTAAAACCTCTATCGTTTCGTTTTAAAAAACCCTTCATCGTTTTAAAAACTCTATGGCACTTTTTTTTCTGCTCTTGATGTTGCATTATCGCATTGAATGCCCCTGAGTCGTAATTCAACATTCAACGCTAATGGGCTACACCATAGTTCAAAACTTTTAAGATTTTCAAAGATATTTAAGTATAATGCCTTTATGGGGGTGGGGGGGGTTGAATTGGGAAAACCCTCTAAGCATTAATCAACTTATTATTGCGATCAGATCTCAAGATATATATATATATATATATAAAGGGTGTCCTAAAAACTGTGACTTAGACTTTTATCCTTTAAATATTGATTAGACAGGTTCAATAAATTAAACTTATGTAAAACAAAAGGATACAAAACTATATAGTATCGGTTAAAATTTCCCTGAGATTAGATCTAACTAAACACAAAATTTTAATTTTTACTCAACCCCCGTGCAAAAAAACATTCTAGTTAGTAAAATGTGGCCTGTACATTAATTACGTGATGAACAAAATTTCCGTCTTTCACCATAAAAAGGGTCAAAAATATGAAAATAAATATATGTTGACTTAAACCCCTTTTTTAATTTCTCTTGAAGAAAAAAATTACAGCGAAAAGATCGGGTTTTAGAGGCCATACGCAAATTCCGAACGGAGACGATGATTGCATAAATACATAATGTTGTTGCTATTATTGATATTGTATCGCACCTTACCAAATTTGTTTAAACCTATCTCTGAGCCTCTTTTTGGTGAAAGACTGAAATTTTGTACATCACCTAATCAATAAATAGGGCACGTTTTACTAATTAGGGTTTTTTTATAGGGGGACCGTATAAAATTTAAATTTTTTATTTAGATTTAATCTCCTAAAAAATTTAATAAATATCACAAAATTCCATACTTTTTTTACTTAACTTTGCAATTTAATCTATATTTCTATGATCAATATTTAAGGAATAAAAGCCTAGGTCAGTGTTTTTGGGACACCCTGTGTGTATATGAGTGTGTGTGTATTTAACCAAAAAAAGGGTGAGTTTTAACTGACACACAGATAAAAGAAAAACATTTATTAGCACTTGAGAGTGCTATTTCTTTCAATCACGGGTTTTTTGTCTACGCGAGCGCGTCGAGTCACTTTTCAATTTTTCTATTATTTCGCTTAGTAACTTTGGTCTTAAAGTGCGAGATCATCTATATATTTTAAGCAAAACCCTAGTTTTGGCTGTTCAAAGACGACTCTTTTCGCCTGATATTTGAAATAAGAAAGTCAAAAAAAAAAAAAAAAAAAGATTACAAATTACAAATTTTCATTAATTTTCAGCGAATGACATATCAAAAAGCATTGAATATAGTCTCCCTAGCCGCTAGAGAGAGGCTTAGCGTTAAAGAGAAATTTTTAATTTTAAGTCATAACTCATAAAATATTGAATGCATTTTATATGCACTTTATATCAAAATAAAATTTATAAAAACCCAAAATTAACATTAACAACATTCTTTTATATTTGATTGTATATTTATTATGAATTAGTAAATCATAATTCAAAAAATCACTAACATATATTAGTTTTACTATCATTCACTCTAAAGTCAGTATACTTCAGAACCCCTCTAAAATAAATTTTGGTTCCTCTGGACCGTCAGATCTGAAGATATTAGTTAATATACCGTATTGGCCCGAATTTAACGCAACCCCGAAATTTTTCATCAAGATAATTATAAAAATCCTATATTAGGCCTTGAATTTAGCATCAGTCAGATATTTTGTGGGAGCGATCAGTGATCAGTCAAAAAACATCGCGTTATATTCGGGCCAATGCGGTAGTTACCAGCGAGCCTTAAAGGATCGTATGTTATATTCTGTTTTTATAAATATTACATTGTCCTGTTAATTTTTGTAAGAGCTGGGCTAAATATGGATACAGTCCTCACTTGAAAACTTGCTCAACTTTACTCGCAGAGCAATGAAATCTCATACCTGGGTAATTGAGGCTGCAGAAGATTTTTTTTTTTCATTATAAATTTTAAATTTAAGTAGGAAATAAATATGTAGAAGGGGGGGGGATGCTGAAACTCATAGAAAAAGGTAGAAAAGATTAAACATAAGTATTTGTCTAAAATGCTTCTTTTGGGGGCAATTTGGAACTGAAGGAAGATATCGCACAAATTCAAACTATGAAGATTTAGCTGTAAAAGAATGCTCACTTTTTAACATTGTTAAAAAATGTGTATGGATTATGCATTGGTTTCTCTAAACAATAAAATAGTTAAATCACGTCCACAAAATGCTTTCGCGGAAAACCTTGTGAACTAGTTGTATTACTTGTGCCGTTGAACATTGCCTCTTTCAATGAATTATTTCAATAAATGTAAAAGGCTAATGTCAGGGTAAATGACACCTTACACAAGTTAATTTTGTGTACATAATAAAAAGATGCATAAAATATTTATTTAAAATACTATCTCATTGATTTTTGTTTTCTATTTTATTTTATAATATTTCAGTAGAAACATGTCATAAAATTAAATTAACATTTATTTATTAACTTTTTTAATTAACGCAATGATCGAAATATTTCCCACAATTTATAGAGACGAAAGAATAATCATTCTTTCTTATTTGTCCCGAAATTCCAAAAACTGAAAGTGAATCCTCAGAAGAATAATTTTGGACGATCGGGGACTAGAGAAGTCTTGGAATGAAATTGGGGTAAATTGATTCGTTGTTTTGGCGCCATCTGTTGTTGATTACTGAAACAAAGATTCAAAATCTGTAATTTTAAGCGAGCAAAAAATAAATTTTCGTAGAACTTCTTTTCTTTTTCCTTCTTTCTTTTGTTTCACATATATATTTTTTTCATAAATATAAAGTGAGCAGTTTTATTATTATTATTATCATAATTATAGTATTATTAATATTTTTATTTCATCGCTACCCACGAATCTACACCTTTCAACCTTTCCCAAGTTCTTCCAACGCACACCTAGGCAGATATCCCATGTGTACAGTGACACCCACTAGAAGAAAATTGTGGGTGCTTCGCACCAACAAAGATGTAAAAAACAGAATTTGTTTCTTAGTAGTTTTTTTATTTATTATTATTATTAAGATAGTTTTTGGTTTCAGAAAAAGGATCATTTATGGGGTCCTTTCACGTCGAGAAGAAGAAAACCTCTGAATCAGCTGGTGTCGGCAAAACAATGTTATCCCGCCCATTCAATTGTATTGTTCCGCATTGCGTTTTGGCAAAAAAATTATTTTAAAAATGACTTTTTCATCAGAGAAACCATTATATCTTGTAGATTTTGGTGGGAAATAAATGGGAAAAGTCACAACAGCAGCTAGTAAAACTTTTATATTGTAAATGAACCAGAAAAATGTGTGCTGTGGTCATCGGTTGTTCCAAAGGATAAGTTTGTTACAGATGCTCGTTTTGAAAGGTTTCGTATGTATTTGTGTCTGTTCATGTAAGTGAATATGTATGTTTATGATGTTAAATAAATATGTTTATTTTCTTTCTGTCCAAATTAGATGGTTACAAGTAGAATTTTTCGATCTTTTCCGAGCTATTCGCCATTAGGCTTAGAACGTAAACAAACATCGAATAAATGCTGCAAAGTAATATTTAATTATTTTCTTCATAAATAGTGCTTATAGTAGAATTCAACTGAAGGGTCAAAACAGGGTTTGTTCGTAATTTGGAAATAAAACACGGACGTTAAATTAGTTTGCCTCGTGATGCGTTTCGTTTTTAATTTTTGGTTTAGATATTTGTTTGTTATTGTTTGTTTGGTTTCATGTTCTCATTTAGGTTTATGGTAAAGATTAGGTGATTGGCGTGTAAATGAAGATACAATACATTGTTATAAGTTCAATTTTTTTATATTTAGTTTTCATTTAAGCTTGAAAGCAAGTACCGATGATTGAAGGGGGCGACTGCCCCCCTCCCGAGAAAAAAGGAATTAATGATAAGATCCTATATAATGAAAAGATGCTACTTTATTCCCATAAAATGGACGTGTATTAAAATCTTCCAACTAACCGCCCCCACTCATAATTGCATAAACCCGTCAGTGCTTGAAAGAAAATGCATTAGTATACTGAATAGAACTTTCTTTTGTTAAATAGTGTAGTATGTTAATTAAACAAGATAATTTATAATATTTTAAATAAATTTAATAAATGTAGCACACAAAGTAAAACATGCATAACTCAAAATAAATCGTTAAGTTAGGTGAATATTAAGATATACACAAAATATAAACACCTTATCAACTGATGAAAATTGAGCACTTTTACATGTACTAATTAAGTACAACATATTACAGTAGCATATTTTAAACACTAACGTAATAAATGTAGGGTATCTTAATTAAAAGCACATTACAAGAAATCGTGTGATTTAAAGAAAAGAAAAGAAAATGCTATTGCAATGCACTCTGTATAACTGTGTAATGTGCATTAATCAGCAGTGTTAGAAAGAATATGAATTGCAGTTTATATATTGCAAAAGAGTATAATTAACATAAAGGCGTAAAGAAACAATAAAACTTAAAGGATACTCACAAAAACTTTAACATTCCAACTCTAACGAAAACAAATACAAATCGCAAATTTATTTTGCGAGTTTAATCTGTATGCCTTTGTACAAAAAAATATCTTTACAAAACTGACTACTGAACTTATATCGTTATTAAAATGTTTTAAAACACTTTCGCGAGTCCTTTTATTTCTATTCGATCTATTATATTGCTTAGCAAAGCTTAAATAACCACTTTCAGCCATCATGAGATCGCCGTTAAAATCAAAACAAACTGGCTAGCTGCTAGCAGACGATGGAGGTAGATCACGTGATATACGTATTCGGCAGGCTGTGACGTCACGTGAAAAGACCCCATTGCTACCAGAGGCGCCGGTTTTCTGGGGAGGGGGGAGCAAGCTGGTTTTTTTCTGGGGGGTAGGGGGGGCTCAAGCTGATATATTGTTTGATAAGTTTTAAAGAGTCCTGTCCTTCAACGATCACAGTTATTGTTCTGAGCTCTGAGCGTTGCCCGATCTCCGCAACTATTGAAATATTGTTGTAATCCCAAAAATTTGATAGATTAGGTTTGATCTTCCTGATCTTCAAACATACATGGTAGATCAAACATACATGGCTGATCTTCAAACATACATACTTCAACATACGTATAACATGGTAGATACATTCCATGCTACTATATGAATCCGTATTTTACGGGGCCTGGTCTATACTCCACCTGGAGTGTGAACTGCACGGTATAATTGCTGCAAAACTTATTCGCATTCCTTCGATACAATGATGTTTAGTGTTGCCATTCTAAAGTTATATTAATTGCAGGAGCTAAAGCGTAATAAAATCAGAACATCTGTCTCATTTTAATGTGCTGTACGGATCTCTTTTAACGTGTTATACGAAAACGATCGCAATTTTTTCGCCTTGTTCTAGGAAACCTTGTTGCATGGACCCGTGTTATAGGGGGGTCTACTGTATTATCATTGTGATTCCTATGTTTTAATAAATGGGGTTCAAATCACTGCCCAAATCAATCTTTCAACACACTATTATAGTATCTACAATATCGTATTCTATGCTATTGTTGCTAAGGGCAGAAGGTGCTTATAGATTCTAGGGACACTTGATGTGTACCTACCCACTCTATAAGCTTGGCTATTTTGAGGTTTTGTCCGTATTTATGAACTTCCCTGTTCTTCAAAGAACACACTTTACACGATATATTACACAAAAATTGGTTGATGGTGTATCAAAAAATTTTTCGATAAAACCGGGTTTCGAAAAGTGTGGGGGCAAAAAGTATACTTTGACCGGTTCCCCAGCCAATAATTGCTGCTACATAAATTCATTCTCGACGAGGGGAAGGAATCGTGAATGTTCAAAAACAAATAACTCTTGCTTAAAATAATGTGAACTTCGTTTGTCCTTGTGAGTGCTACGAAACATACGGACCTCAGGAAAAGTTTCATGGGTGCTTCGAGGCATAGAGAGAGACCGCTCTAAATTTTTCATGGGTGCTCAGTGCTTGCATGATTCTAAAATAAAATTTGACTTCGTGTTGGTAGTCATCTGTGTGGATGCCCCATGAATCGATGGATGCTGTGCTCTTTGATTTATTCCATAAAAGTGGCTGCCAAATGCTTTAGATATTGAGTAAACACAGATTACTTATACAGTTAAATTGGATAAGAAAACCTAAGGTAACTGATTTTCGTGTTTTGTTTTGTTTTTTGTTTTTGTTTTTTTTTTCTGACAACTCGAGCACCCGAGCACTCGAGCACACAGAAGACTTTTCTGAGCATTAAGTTTACAATGTTTAAAATTTAATAATTAGTCTCTGTGTATGTGGATGCTATCGAACACATTTATAAAAACGTATATAGGGGGTCAACAGCTCTTTAATTTGAGAATAAAATTTCAACTGTTCCCAGGCATTGTTTGTGTGGATGCCACTTGGCCTTATTACGGACAAAAAATGCTACACTTACTAGTCACTTGGATAGTTTAAAACTAATTTGTTAACATTTTAATTGTGTCATTTCAGTGAGAGTCCTTCTGATCTCCAACCTTTACAGAAAAATTTGGATCGATGCATATATTTATGATTCCAAATAAAACTTCAACTCAGAATTTTGTATTGTTTTGTTTGTGTGCATTGATGCTCCAAACTGCAGTATGCATTGCACAGCCAAGTGTGACAGTTTTAATTAGGGAATGCAATCCCGATCCCGCGGGAACGGGATCTTGCGGATCCCGCATAAATGTTTGCGGGACTATTCCCGCGGGATTAGGACCATAATCTTTACATCAGGACCATAATCTTAGGATTAGGACCATAATCTCCCGCGAGATTGAAACTGAAAAATAAATTATTACAATTTTACACCACTTTCCCGATTATTAACCAAAAATTGTTGCATATGTACGTGTCTTATCTCACAATACATGAATCAATAATTACTAATTTTAAAGTTTTAATTTTTCTAATTATCTTCCAATGAGAGTTTAGATCAAATATTGTAATTTAATTTTTCGAGCTTCCCACTCTCCAAATGAACAGTTATATTTCATGCTAATTTATCTCCTAGCGAACAATCACGAATCAATAATAAAAAGTTTTCCTTTTAAATTTTATTTTTTTTATTTACGCTTTTAACTATCTTACTAAAATTAGACCAAGTCTAGGAAGACGAGTGACTCTTTACATTACCTTTTTTACATTCTTTTTTGGAAACTAAGAATTTATTTTGAATATGATTATTTTGAATATCATAACTATAATTTTCATAATTCTCTAAGTTATTGTATTAATTATCAAATAACATTAATTATTAGTATTAAACTCCATCGTGCATAAAATCTTAACTTTTTTCTATTTTTCTCTGTCGAAATGAATTCTTAGCTGAATAAAATGTCAATCCCGCGGGATTAACGAAAAACAGTGCGGGATTGCATTCCCTAGTTTTAATCAGCACACACGTGTCCGCTAGGCTGTGCATTTGAACTCTGGTGGGCACATGTATTTTCTATGTGGTTAATCTGAATAATTCGAAACGAAAATTATCTGAGTGGTGGACGCCTCCTTCAAAACATTTTCTCCAATACTCCAATAATGACTGGAAGTTCCGATCTATACTAGCACCTGCGCTGATCTCAGTGCTTCAAAGTACAAAAATGGCTTTCAACAAGAGACGTAATTGTTGAAATGAATGGAAAAATACACGGTACAACAATGCTTTTTAAGAATGCGCCAATAATATATACTTTGAAACAATGGACTAAACCTTTATTAAAGAATGACTTTTAACAAAGAGACGTAATTGTTGAGATGAATGCAAAAATATACGATATAAGCATACTTTTTAATAATCTATAATAATAAAAATGAATGTTTGTAAATCTGTCTGTCTGTATGTGTGCGGTCTCCAGACAAACCTACTGCACGCAGAACTCTGAAAATTTGAATATATAAGCCCATGAGTCCGATAATGTGCACCTGAGAATCAGAATTTTAAAATTTTAATTACTTTTTTAATTATTAATTAAAAACCGTTTTCAGGATGCCATGCTCGGCGAGTTTCGCCAGCATGATATATGACGCAAATTTTAAGTCAATAGTGAAGTAATTTTGCTTTTTCTAGATTCCACATCACTGGAATTAATTCGAATTACACATGTGAGGAAATTTTTCGTTTCCTACCGTGCGAAGAACGGGCACGCAGCTAGTGCTACTATAAAACAAATCGTTTGCATTTGAGAAGCATGAAATGGCACGAAAATTTCATCAGGTTTACGCCAAATCTATCTATCTCTATAATAATAAAAATGAATGTTTGTAAATCTGTCTGTGTGCGGTCTCCAGACAAATCTACTGCACACAGAACTCTGAAAATTTGAATATATAAGCCCATGAATGCCTGTAATGTGCACCTGAGAATCAGAATTTTAAAATTTTAATTACTTTTTTTAATTATTAATTAAAAACCGTTCTAAAACGGAAATTTTCTTACCCTGTGTTACAAATTTTGGGAGCAACCCGCTGTTCTGGGGTTTAAAATAGTTTAAAATTCGTATTCTATGCGTTAAATAGTTAAATTTTGCTTTTTGTTGCATTGATATGTAATGTTCTGGAAATCTCGGGTTCTATGGGTCGTAGGTCTTCGAAAACCTAATTTTGGTGACTTATTTTTAGCGCCAAATTTGGCGATATTTCTTTATTTGGCACGTTTTTCCTAATGGGGCCTTTTCATGAAATTTTTTATGGTATTTAATACGTTTAATGACCTAACATTTCCTAATTTTCAGAAATTTAAAACGAAAATCCTGGATTTTACAAGCTAATTTGATTAATTGATTGAAATATTTAATAACTCCAGCAATTTTAAAGCAAATTATATGTTTATTTTTTTTCATCTATATCTATTCCTTTTACAATACCTGGCCAATTTTTTAAAAAAATTACTTAAAAACTGTGGTTTAAAAAATTATTTTGTGAAAAATTGTTCTGCCATTCGAATACTATGCGAAACTCCCCTTCCGTTTTTTCGAATAGGAGAAATGTGTGACGTCACAGCAGTGAGTTGTTTTTAGTGGTGCGTTTGTAAGTACGTACCTGAAACTCTGGAACCATTATCTGCACATTCTGTTATATAATTGCGGCCTAGAGTACTAATCTGGAGTTGCAGTTATGTCAGATTTTGTAAATCGCATAATTTAAGGGGTTCACGGGCAACGCCGTGCGGGTCTGCTAGTGTATCAATAATATACAGCAGACACCGGTTATAACGTATAGGGATGGACGCGAGACGCGAGAATTCTCGCATTGTCTCGCGTTCTCGCATTGTCTCGCGAGACGAGACGCGAGACGAGAAAGAAAATATTTTGCGGGACGAGACGCGAGACGAGACAGAGTCTTGTCTCGCGCGAGATTTCTCGCGAGAATTCTCGCATTTTTTTCCGTCTCGCATAAATACGATCTGAAAAGCGACAATTTGCCTGAAGCCTCTACCGTTTAACTTGCGTATCCTTCGTTTTCGGTCCTGGTATACTATCAGCACTCTACAATACGCACAAACACGTAACATTTAAAATTAGAACAGACGAGAGATATACAAAACACACAAAGGAGAGGATAAAGAAAGAGGCGGAAAAAAAGAAAACAGAAAAGAGTTGAAAGAAAAATAATAAGTAAATAGGAGAGGCGGTACGGTATGTTCAAATCTGACCACTTTTAGACGGGGGCCGGGGCATTAAGTTTGGAGCCACCTTACTATCCCCTTTTTCACGCATTAAGCCCCTTTACTGAGCCCCCCTTTTTTAAGCATTTTAACCCAGTTTTGACCGCTGTTGTACTCGAAAATTGCATTTCAGTTAACTGTTGTTTTTGTACTTTAATCAAATCGTATTTATCACCCCCAAAAAATATCTCTAACTTGATCTAGTGATAGACAATTAGGTAATACCTATATTATAGAGGAAATTCAGTTTTTTCCCCACAATTACTATTTCAGTACATATGAATTTATAATTTAGATAATCGGGATATATATGGGCCCCCTTTTTCTTCAGGGGCACCGGACTACCGCCCCCCCCCCCTTGCCCCTGTGATAATCGGGTTTCGGGTATATCAGAGAGAGATTAGAAGTAGAGCAACTTGCATTCGCATTGATGCTTAGTCTGAGTAGGTTGAAATATGGTTGAATATCCTTGGTTGAAATATCCTTGTACCGATATTATCCTCAAACTTTCCCGCACGTTGCGGCGTGCGTAGGGTGGGGGGGCGCCCACCCTGGTAACAACTTTCTAGGGGCGGTTAAATCCCTATTGTTGGCCTATTTTAAAGAGATTAAAATGACATTTTTTATTCTTATATATTAATATCGGACGGAAAGAAATGCAAGAAATTTTTTTAAAAACTATTTCTCTTTTCGTTTATATTATCATGTTTTCCCTTCCTTCGGCTTGCAAAACTTTTATAAATTTTTTTCCTCCCCATCATTTTATCTTGCAGTTGGGTTCCTATTCTAAAATTATCTTCGCCTGTTAGATTTCTTTTCATTTTTTTGAAAAATCCACACTGGATATACATTAGGGGGATTATGGTTTAATTTTTCTGTAAACAGGGCGACCATAACGACTGCAGTACTATCGCTAAAAATTATTGTGGAAAAGTACAAACGGATAGTCGTCAACAAATTAATTGTTCAGTAATTTAAAATATAAACAAAAAATAAGACGTCTATTAACGAACTTAGATACTATAATGAAATCTAAAAATGCACACACGGTAATGTTATTGGAAATATTAGGCAAATAATTATAATTATCGTTAATATAATCTTGTTTTCATTAATATAAAAATCACACATATTTTAGAGACTTGAAATTGACGTTAAAGTAAATAGTAGAGATTTAATAAAGACTAAAAGTGTTCTGTTTATAATTTTTCAAGGGTTATCTTACAACCAACTGAATGATAAGTAATTCTAATTTGTGTTAATATATCCTGCAGTAATTTCAACAGAGGAGATTACTTGAACTTAGAAAAAAAAATCTGTTTTGTCTCATGCAGATATGATTTTAGTAAAATATTCGCTACTTCTTGTATGAAGAGCGGGTGCGCAGCTATTTTAAAACAAACGGTTGTCCATTTCATGTAGTATCTGAGGTATTTAATGCTACAACTTGAACAGTATAATGTAGAACTACAGTATGATGTAGAAATAACACATTTTGAAAGTCGGGAGTTCTCTGCAAACCGCTAAGCTTTTCACTTTTCTGATCGCAAATGACAGTGACGTAGTTTTTTGAGTCATTATATTGCAATGATGCCAGGTTAATACTCATGACGCAAACTTTACATCAAGAGTCAAATAATTTTGCTTTTATTTTAGATTCCACATCACTGGAATTAATTGAAATTACTCATGTTAGGAAAATTTTCCTTTACTACAATGCGAAGAACGGGCACGCAGCTAGTAAATAAAAATAAATACTATATTTTCGGTGTGACATTATATATACGGATTAAATCTCAATTTCTTTTACTTCAAATGCCGATATATGCTGATATAGTTATTAATATATCTACTAATGTGGCTATATGTAAGTAATTTTTATTATTAATATTAATTTTCAATAAAATCCCAATAATAAGTTAGTATAAAATGGTAACGAAATCGCAGTCCTTAATTTTGCGAGACTCGCGAGACGAGACAGCAATTTCTTTGCGAGACGCGAGACGAGACACAGTGTTTGCGAGACGAGACGAGACGCGAGACGAGACAGAGGTTTACCACTGCGAGACGAGACGAGACAGCCCCGATTCTCGTCTCGCACGTCTCGCGTCCATCCCTAATAACGTACTCTCACGGGACCTAAAAAAGTAGTATGTTATAGCCGAAGTACGTTATAAGCAGTACCGCCGTTAAGATTCAATATTACACAAAAAAAGAAAGTGGGCTCATAATTTCATTGTAATATGTGTTTTAAACAGGTCTGATTTTTTAAAATTTAAATTAAACAGAGAAAATTCTTTATTACTTACACTTTTTATTGAGATAAATAATCTGTAATTTTCTTTTGTTTTAAATGGGCAGATGCTATTTTAAAAATACCGTTTTGGCAGTGGCGTAGCCAAGGGGGGGGGGGATAGGGGGGTCACAAGCCCCCCCCCCCCATGAAAAATTTCTGTATACACCACTGCGTTTTGTATATCCATAATAGACTTTTGTAGAGTCTCTGCATCATCAATTCGGCATTCAAAAAATCGTGATGCTTTTTTTACAGCATTTAATGCGTCGGGTATGCTTGGTATAGGTTCCTCTGTTTCATCTTCACTATCATCATAATCATTATAGATAGGGCTTTTATGGAGGCATTTACATTGATTAATGACAAATATAAAACATGATCTTGTTCTTAGGCCTACCTTGAAGGCGAAAAAGATAAAAGATCACTCCTTTCATTCATGCACAATTCATCTCGCTAGAGAATCTGAAAACTGACAACGAGTGTTTTTGAAGGTACTGAAATTTCCGAGAACAAGGAAATAAAATTCTTTGGTATAAAAAGTACGGGATAGCCGAAGTACGTACTTTTGTTAAGTACGTTTTAACCGAAGTTAAATAACAATATAAATATTGGATTTCATTCGGGACCTAGCTTCTAGGTACGTTATAACCGATAGTACGTTATATCCCAGGTGCATTATAACCGGTGCGCACTGTTCTTTATTAAAAAGTATGCGCTTTTACGGTAACCGTAAAAGTAACGCTTTTCACGGTACAACAATGCTTTTATAATGGACCAAAGAGACGCAATAGTTAAGGCGAATGCAAAAATATACGGTATAACCATGGTGTTTAATAATGTGTCAATAATATACTTTGATATAATGGACCAAACGCTTTTTAAAGAATTACTTTCAAAAGAGGGAAGTAATTACTAAAATGAATGCAAAAATATACGTTTCAACAATGCTTTTTTAAGAATGTGTCAATAATATAAACCTTACAGAACTTTGTTGAAAGACTTTCTTTATAGACTAAACCTTAAAGAATGTCTTTCAACAAAGGTTCGTAATTGTTGTAATCAAAGTGAAAGTATGGACTATAACAATTCTATTTCAAAATGTATCAATTTTATACTTTGGAACAATGGACTGAACCTTCAGTGGTAAATAAACAAAATATTTAAAATGGATTTTGAAAAATAACATGCAGGTGCGAAAAATATCCTATCCATGATGAATTTTAGAAATAAAAGATACCGTTAGAATTTCTTAAATGCTATGCCGATACGATAAACAAATTATTCGAAATAAATTTTTGAAATGCAAACCTACCATATTTGCTGTATAAAACATTTCTGGGATACTGTCCAACTTATATACAATTTTTATGTACAAGATTACTCTGAGGAAATAACTTTTTGCCTACAGGTAAATTTCAGTGGTTAATGAGCAAAATAATTAAAATGAGATTTTGAAATATACTATGCAGGTACAAAAAATATCTAATCCAAGATGAATTTTAGAAATAAAAAGTACTGTTAGAATTTCTAAAATGCTATGCAGGTACAACAAACTAATTATTCGAGATCAATTTTTAAAATAGGAAACTATTTTTTAGCACACCAAAGGTCCCTGTGAAAATTCAATGAGCTAAGATGTAGTATATCAAAAATATTTGCATATGGTAGCAAAATATAAAATGAAATCAGCTCTTATATTAAACGAGGAATGTTTGTGTGTGTGTGTGGGTGGGTGTGTGTGTGTGTATGTCCGAACGATCTCGAAAACTGCTCTAAGGATTCTTTTTAAATTTCGTACCTGGGGGTTTTTTGGGCCCCTGAAACGATTGATCTAGGTCAATTGATTGAAAAATCTTTTAAACGCTCAAAATTTAAAATTTAAAATTTTTGGACGGTAGCGCCATCTATTGAGCGTTTGAAAAACACACTTGATCCAATCTTCCTAAAAGTGACGCTCAAATAAGTTTGGGGCGGATTAAAAAATACACGCCATCGATATATAATAGTAAAAATTACTTTCGCAAAGAAATAAAATAAAGGGAACTTGATATTCAGTACACAGACAAATAAATATTTTAGTAACTAGATATAGTACACCATTCAGCTACATAAATTTGTTTAGAATTAAAAAGTTAGTTTTATTTCAAAATATCGTCCTGGCAACCAGCGAAAGAAAAAGCGAAAAGAGTCTTCGTTGCCATCCCCGCAATAACCTTGATGTAATATACGTAAATAATTTAATTATTCTTAATTCATAGTTATTAATACAAAACTATTCGTAAATCTTATGTGAAAAATTGCCTGCATTTATTACAATTATCCTTTTGTAACTAACGTAAAGCTAAATGTATTTTCGCGTATATACTAAAACAATAAATATTTTTCATGTATTTTATTGATCCATATGATGCGAATTTCAAAAGTGCATAAAAGTTTCAGCTTAGCCGAATAATTTAAATGAAAATGACACCCTTTTCAGTCATTCACAGTAAGAAAAAAGATCCTGTGACGTAACATGAAAATTCCATTTTTTTTTTTTAAATAACCGCACTAGGTTGAATTCTATTTTAACTGCCTTATTCCGCCAAGTTGACGATAAATATTTAAATGTAGTTACCCTGACGATTTTTTTTTTTTTTTAATGGGTCAACCGTTTATAATGAAACGATGTTCGAAACTCCGGTGAAAAAATGATACGATCGATTCCTAAATTGGGCTCGCAGCCGATATTCAAATTAATTTTGCAGATGATCAGCCATCAGTTTAGTTTTCATTCACTGCAGTTGATGATTTCAACTCATTTATTTTATCATCGTATGGACAACCTTTTAAAAGTTGCGGGCAGAACTTTACGATAGTGGCCTCCTGGGCCTGACTTCAGGATGTTAGCGAAATCGCGGGCCGTATAATTCGGATTTATATGGAAGTTTGAATGTTTTATATAGGTTTTATACAGGGTTTTGACTTGTTCTGAGGGCTGGTCCAAAAGCCATGGCGGGCCCCATCCGGCCGCAGGCTGGGAGTTGTCCATATGTGGAAGCAGTAAATTGGGAGGCTGAAATCTGGTTACTAAGATTTTTTCTAATAAATTTTCAATTCTTATTTAGAAGTGGATTAGATTGTGTTGTTTTGTGTTGTGTACTATCATTAAACTAAAGGATAAAGCCCTTTGTGGAGACAATTACAGCGGGCAATAGAATGTCTACACTCAGAATATTTAATATTTACCCACTTAAAATCAAATAACTTCATATTCAATTTTTATTATACATCGAAATTCGAACTGTATAATCTGCAGAAACATTTCGTATTCGAAACATTTCGTTTGGTATCAACATCCTCTCCTATATCCATGCTTAATGCATAGAAAACCGTTTTATTTTTGAAAAAAAGTTAAACTGAGTAGTAATTTAGAAAAGCTATCTTAAGCGAATTGGAATCGTAATTTTCCCTCCAAAGCCTGATAACCGTGACTTCAATGTAACGTCAATGTCACTTGCAATAGATAATTCTGACACTCAAATGATTAGCTTTTTTTATTCTCTTAAATGAAATAGAGCTAAAAATACAAAAAAAAAAAAAAAACGCTTAAAAATCAGGGAACGGGTGGATTATCAGATTTTTTCTTTCTTTTTTTTCTTTTTTTTTTACATAATTATGATAATTTTCAGGCTGATCGCACCAACGAACCTTGTGTAAATTTTAAGTTATTAGAAAATACATTTTTAATCTGTTTGGATGGTAAAAGTTTTATTTTGTGTGGTTGAACTGGAATTGTGACAGAGTCAGGGATCAGCGTAACTATATAGGAGCGATGTATTTTTGATTTATTCGAGGTTAGAAGTCCATTTTCTTCAGTCCATCCGTTTGTTCTATTATTGTAAACGTTTAAGTAGTTGTTAGGGTTATTATAAAAGAATATTTTTGATCTATTCTGTTTTTGATTTCATGATTTCGAAGTGTCCTTTTGTACTAATAATTTAAATTGCGTTACACTTTTTATTTTCTTAAGGGTGAGTTTATAAAATAAAATTATGTTTAAAGCATATTTATGTAAGATTATACTTTTATGGCATCTATATTTATGTATATATAAGATTGAATTTACGTTTGTAGAATTTGTTTAGGCATGATGTATTTTCTTTGAATTAGAAAAAAATAAGTATTTTATGTTTGAATTGAAGCACTATAGAGAAATTTACAATTTCAATCGTAAAGAATTATCATCATAGATGTATTATAAAGACGTAAATGCATGAAAGTGTAGCTCAAAAACGAGCTGTGGAAACATATGATCACCGACAGCAGCACTTAGCCCAAATGTGTGAACGTGCAGTTAAAACACAAGCAGATGAAACAGATGATTAGTATTTGGAAGGAGAACGACATGGAACAGCTAGACGTCGACAAATACTTCGGGTAAACAGTGTAAGTATCTACAAAGCTGCCACAAATGTGGGTACTTATTATCATAGTTTAAAACTTTTTAACATGGATTGCATTCACCCTGGAGCTTTGCATTTTTCTGAACAGTAAAAACAAAAATTAACCGAAACCATTTTGGGGACTGTAAGATTGATGTAGGACATTCCGAATTTCCTAATGAATTGGTGTGGTTGTTTCTTCGATGTCACCCACATTTCAAAGAATTCGAAATTTGAAAGCATACTTTACAATGGCTTTGTTCACAGTATATGACAAGTAAAACTATTAACGATTTTTGTGTGTACTGCTACGTTGCGAACAGTGTATAACAGACTTGATGAATTTTTTTTATAAACTCATTCATCTGACAGTTCAACCAACTCAAATTCTTGATGCTGAATTTGAACGTCCTCAATATGGACAGATATATTTCTGGAGTAATGAAGACGCTGTTAGTGAATGCATCGCCCAAGATCTTCGCTGATACCCTCATTGATCTGCTACAGAAGGAAAGGAGGCACCTTACGTTAAACTACTTTTTGCTCAACTCTGATGGCACCGACCATCGAATATTTAGCATCCCTCTTCAAAACAAAGATTATACCGTTGTAACATTGAATGCCGACCAAAGCTTACCTGATAATGTATGAGTGATCCGACAGCGATGAAAATCTTTGGCAACCATGAAGATAATTGATACGTGCCAAGGCATTTACGTATTCATTATTTTACACTTAAGGAGCCTTTAGATTCTGAGCATGGCTCGGTAACCTGGTACTAGAAATAAATAAATGAAGTTAATTTATATTGCCCTCCATGCACATTTTAGGTTTATAATATTTTTCTCTTTCCAATGTTTTGCGTAAAGAAAAAAAAATACAATAAAAGTATTCTTTGAAAAACTATAAAAACATCTTTTAGCATAGCCAAGCAATGCTAAAACGTTTCTAGATAAGATAAAGGCAAGAATTTAAACTCATTTAAAAAGTTAAAATTACAAAAACTTTCATGCAAAATTTAAAAATTGGTATTTCGACCAAAATTTACAATTTTAGGTCTAGAAAACTTTAATTGCATGATTACTTAAAACAGTTGAATATAGGTAGCAGCACTACTGAAAGGAACCGAATAGAATACTGGATAATCTCATCGTTGGTCGGGATAGCAAACGGCCCAGAGCCCCTGGAATAACGTGGGCCAGCTCACCAGCGGCCATCTTGGAACAACGGATTCGGCTGGCCGACGTATTTGGCGCACTCCTCGCTGCGTTGGCGCGTTTATGATACCCAGTCATTTCACTCATAAATTAAATTGTTCAAGCTATATTTCGAAACGGAAAAACCTGCGACTGGAGCAAGCCTTTTAAGTTTAGCGGACACCGATAAAAAATAACATACAGGATAAAAGTAATATTTGAAAAAATGTATTGTTACCATTTACTGAAATTAAAAATAAAAAAAACTGTCATAAAATAGCATTAGTCAAAAATAAAATTTTTTAAAGAAATTATTTATGAATCACAGTAACATTGTAAGTAAATGAAAGAAAAAAACAGCATTTTATTATAGAAAAACCTTAAAACCATACATTTTAGACCTTAACTATTGTATGTAAATTGTACACAACAGAAAAAATTTCGTCTTTTGAAGCAAAAACAATCAAATCATTAGAACAACTGATAAAACTATTACTATATTTCAAAGGGCTAGTTTATGGACTGACTTTTTTTTATTATTATTATGTTATGTTATAAAAAGGCATTTTGCTACTTAATTGTTAAATTTGAAAAGATCTTGTTTAATACTTTACAAGTGTTTATTTAGGCCTTTAGTATATGTATCAAATTCACAAATATTAAATACTTTCAAATCTAACTTCTCATTTAATCGATATGGCTCTGATAGATATAAACAGGCTCCTGAAATCTACTTCTTACGCATGAGGTGTTATACGAATTTTTCTTTTGGAAATTCACCATTCTGAAATATTTTCTACATATGTACATATTTTTTATTATTTTTTTTTTTAAGTAAAAACTAAAAATGTCATGAAATAAATACTTGATCTGCATTCTGTACAATTTGAAATTTATACTTAATCTATCAAATTGTAAAAGAAAATAAGGGGGGTGTGCAGAAGATCGTTTTTACTCCCAAAATGTTCACCAATCCATGTGAAAAAATCCCCAAAATATTTTACATTTCAATATTTGAGAAAACGGAGTCTGAATAATGGGAAAATGATGACTACTGAAACAGAATAACATACACAAATGAATAAACATAATGATTTTTTAAAACATTAATTCATTCAAAACATACAATTACAAAAATTCATCAAATAATAAAAACGATTATATATTAAAGTTATAAGAAAAGAGTAATAAATATAGCAATAAGAAAAACCTCTACTGTAGAACTACTACGAATCAAAATTTAGTTACTTACCTGTGAAAATAAAAATAAGTCATTTTTAAAGCGGTAGGAAAATATTACTTTTTTGATAATGACATATTTTGTACAAAAAGAAACAGACACTAAAGTGATATTGAAAAAATTTAAAATTTTAATAATTAATTTAATAATTAAGTGTGAAGGTCCCGGGTTGGGTCCCATTGCGTGGCTGTCAATCGAACGGTCTGGAGTTTTGGTAGGTTTTCTACAGATGTAACGTGAATACGTGTTAGAACCCCTTAGAAAGTCCTCCTGCCAAGGCATCCTCCATCCTTGGCAGATCACCCTTGTGTAGTGTTGCCTTAAACACAAAATCAATATGGTCAGGAGACGTGCAATTTCGTTATTCATTGTAAATGTTTCCTGCTTCCGAAAAAATGTGCTAACTGTAAGCAGTGATCACTCAACACATGTAGTAACATACTTTACACATGTTAATATGTCACACAGTTTTAAAAGTAATGTTTGTTTTATTTACTTATTTAGCAAAATAGTCATTAAAAAGCGCATAATTAATTATATTTTCTATTGAATTTATATTAGCTTAAGACAATTACATATTCTTTAAGATAAAACGATTAAAATACAATACATGTTATCTACAAGGCGTTATTAATGTTTCAATATAGTTAATATGCAAGATCTTGACTTTTATAAAATGAAAAACAGCACTTTTTTTAACAAAAATAAAAGCAGTATAAAAGTTATATCGTTATCTAATTAATAAATACAATTTGAAGATTTACTATCATTCATGATCTATGAACATAACCTTTTTAAAAGTTCCGTAGTTTTGTTTACAAATAAACCACACACCGGAACTCAGATTGGCGACATTTAGAATATCGTCAATATCCAAACATCGTACTATAAACATATACTTTAAACTTTATTAGAAGCTTCCAAAGACTAAATTACAACATTATACGATTATTTAGAACCTGAACTTTATACTACATATCACAAATTCAAGCAAATAAATATTTTTAATAGAATTATTTACACTGCAAAGTCGAGCTTCTGGACCCGGGTTCCATTGTTCACGGCTATAGCTCACCAACCACTTTTTTCTTCGTTCCATATCGCTAGGAAATCTAAACATTTTTTCGCCGCTTCCTGGACGATTAGAACAATTCATAGCTGAACAACCCCCCCATAATCAATTTTATTCAAATTTATAATATATAAACATCCGTTGAGTAGTAGGGAAAAAATGTTCGTAATACACGTAGCATATACAAGATTGGAACCTCGTGGTAACCCTGTGGAACCAGAATGGCGAGTGAGATTAAGAAAACATGTAAAAAACTTAATACAGTGGAACCCCGATCTATCGTTCCCGCATTCATCGTTTTCCCGTATTGATCGTTTTATTTCTATGGTCCTTGCACAAGTTGTATTTAAATAACGTCAAAGAAACCCGCATTCATCGTTCGTCAAAAAATCCTTTTCCCGCTTTCATCGTTGTAAAATATTTCTCCTAACCGAAGGGAAATTGAAATTCAGATGGATCCTTATGGCATAAAAACTTAAATATTTTCTGGTATTATTTATTCGGTTGAAGATGGTGTAGATGAAGAGTTGTTACATGAAGCAGAGCATGTGGTGTGAAATTTACTGATTATATTTAATTTGATATAGACGTAGCGACGTATCTTAAGAACGGAAGAAATGTGTGGTGATGCAAAAAATAAAAGTAATGGCGAAGAGGCGGAGAATAATGTTCATGCCGATGAGACTGAGTCTACACTAGTGCCAAGTTTATCGGACGCAATTACACTATTTGAAATTGTGTGAACTTTTATGTACTAACATAAAAACACGGAAAAGGCAAGAAAAATACTGTAATCTTTAAAATTTTCGTTTAATTAAAAAAATTAAGGAAAAGCCCAATGTAAAATTACTGATTTTTTAGAAATAAATATCACTTAATTTTCTACAACCCCAATTTGTTTCTTTCTCAGTTTGGTGACAAATTTAGTATTTTTGGTAAACTGTATACATCGTGTGCGTTCATAAACATTATTTTCTTCGTATTTTGACTTTAACCCGCATTAGTCGTTTTCCCGCATGCATCGTTTTTTTCTACGCACCCCTTGAAAAACGATAGATCGAGGTTCTGCTGTATAATCTTTAATTTATAACTTCTGGAAGCATTACAAGCTACAAGCGAGCGTCGGTTGCGACTTGCATCGGTAATGGGATTCCTTCTGCGAAAACGGACCTAACACCGATTCGGTCGACAGATGGCGCTGTTGCGCGTTTTGTCTCTTATTAATCATAGGCTGCAATTGTAAACGCCAAACGAGTTATACTCGTGCAATGAGTTTCCATCTAAGGCGTTCGTAAAGGAAACTGAGTGCATACAATTTTTAAACTAGAGCGTTCGTATACAAAACTGAGTGCGATTAGTTTCAAACGAAATAAACTGATCTCTGCTAAGGTTTCGTCAGTTGTTTAGAAGATACACTTGCTGCTCGTTGTTGTTGTTTTCAAATGGCGTCCGTTGTTATGGAAAAGTATGTTGTTGTGAGTGAAAAGTATTTTACGTTTTCTAAAGCTGCAAATATTTTTTCGAGGAGGAAATTCATGCGTACGTTAGAAAATGCTACGAAGGTACACATCTTTTCAAAGGTAATCATTTTCTTGTATTTTTCATTTTAGTAAATTCAAAAATGCATGTTTTAGTGTTGAGATTGAAATTGATTTAATCCGTTATTAGCGAAATTTGAACTTCTCTTGCTAAATACTTTTGAAAAAAATGAAGTTGAAATTTCTAAATTTTGATTTGTGGACTTCAATTATGACCACTCTTTCTTTTAAAAATCCTGTTGATTTTATATTGAGTATGTACACCCTCCAAAAAAAGTATTCGAGCAACAGAGAAATTTCCTATTTTAGATTTGCGAATAATGATTGAGTTTTTGAAAAACGCACAATTGGATAGAAATATGGAAAGTCATATGTATACATAGCCTAATTCATATTCAATGATAAATAATTTTTAATATAAGAAACCAACGTAGGAAATTTCTCTCTTGCTCGAATACTTTTTTGGAGGGTGTACTAAACACTCTCCTCAGCAAAATTAACGTATTCGCAAATTGTAAACAAACACGTCTCCTAGGTGACGAAACTAAATAAACTGAAGTTGTTCGTAAAGTCAAAGGAAACTGATAACCACTGACAGCACTAAACACACGCATTCCAGTTTTCTTACGAAAACTCGTGCAACGAGTTTGTCGTATACGAATGCACCCAGTAGATACTATCGTCATTCAAAACTGGTTGGAAATGTGAGGCAAAGATAAGAAGGTGACCATACGACGTCCCCAATTTTCGAGGACAGTCCCCAATATCTGTGTTTTTTTGCGGTTTGTCCGCGAAAAATAAAGAAGCAATTGAGTACAATTTTTCTTACATTGTTTTTCAATGAATATTTGTACTATTTTAAACTCAGAAAACTCAAAATCAACTCCATGATATATTATTTATACAGTGTAATGTAATAATTTTAGAACGCTAATATTCTTTTTATTAACAAAGTTTCGAAGCGAAATGCGATATCATCGTCTTCTACACCATCTATTTACATACTAAAGAGACATTAACTCATTCCGAGCGGTTGATAATGAGAAACAGTCATTATAAAATTGATACTCAATGCATTTCAATAGGAACTGGCCAGCGTAAATACGCCAGCAGACGAATTTTAGCTTCGAACTCAGAAACCATGCAAAATGTCCATATTTCTCTAGCCAGGAATATTACATCCTTCATACGGGGATGATTCCCGGTATCCTGCCCTCGTCAATTCACACCCTGGGCGAGTGGTAAGTGTAAGGTGACCAACCCAAACATCCCCATTTAACGGGCGTTTTTCAAATTGTCCCCAAAATGTAAAACAGGAACTGGGGACATTTTTTAATTATTGCATTGTTTTTTAATTAAATTACTGTTAATTATTGCATTAATTACAAATGCCCCAGTTTTGTTGTCAGAATCGGGGACATGTCCCCGATTCAGACAACAAAAGTGTCCACAAATCTACTCAAGGGCTGCATTCGTTAACGACAAACTCGTTGCACGAGTTTTCGTAAGAAAACTGGAATGCGTGTGTTTAGTCGGGGCCTTCGCAATTAGTAACGGGCCTGCGCGTGTATTTTGATGAGCCATCCAAAGAGGCCTACGGATGCTCGAGTCTTCACGTATACATCAGGCATTTCCTAAGCTTCCCAGTGCTTTCAAACGTTATTTAATGTAGTTTTAAGTAGTATTTGTGCTACTAATTCAAGTACGAACTCATCATTAATTTGTTTGCTGTGGTACATATTTACATAAAGAAAATAGATGCATATAATTTGAAGGAAAAACAAAGTAGCGCTTACTCTCATGATTCACGATTGCTTATTTTAGTTTCACAAGTGGATACTTAATGTACTTTAAAATAACTAAATACACAAGACATTTTTATAATGAATATTTCATGAACGTAGTCGTATTTCCTACGTTATTTTCAACAATTCAACATTAATCTTTAACAAATGATTATTAAAGCGCATTTCAGTGTTTTCGAGATATCCTGTATATTGGAGAAAATTCATAAAATACGCTCTATAGCGCGATCCCTGAATTAATTATTCTTTAATAAAGACATTTCATGTAGTATAGATTATTCTTTTGTCGCTTTCTCAATCGAACTTAGGAATTGAGCAAGCATAATGAACGCTTGTACAAAATATTAACTACATTTGAAGTTTCTGTATAAACGGGCAAAAATCAATAATTTACCCAACTAGCACACATACGTTGGGTTATTGATGGCACAAGGTTGTTACGTTGGGCGAACGTTGGATGTCCATATGGAAATGTCGGTATTCTGTTGGCTAAAGGTTGTGATGGCAAACGTTGGGTAAACAACCGTTGGCCATCGGATGGTTTAATGTTGTGTTGGGCAACCGTTCGCCATCGGATGGCTGAATGTTGTGTTGGGCAACCGTTGGTAAAACAACCGTTGACCATCCGATGGCTGAATGTTGTGTTGGATAACCGTAGCTTAATAACGACCATTGCACATGCGCAGAGATACACATTCAGGAAACGGGGAAGCGATAGATTCATGTCCGTTCGCCGTTCCGTTTCCGCCATTGCTTGTTATGATGTGTTGATACACTTTTATAAAGTGATTGATAGTTGAAATCTGAAACGAATATTTATCTTTACAGCTATATTTCTGTGAATTTTATTCGTTGCATAGGTTCGTAGTAACTTGAATCACGATAACTATTATTATTGATGCATTGATTATAGTTCGATTGTCCATAAGCCTAACGATCTTCAAAGTATGTAAACAAACAACTTACTATGCAGCTATGGTAATAAATATATAATAATTGCACAGTGCTTATTAAAAGATGCGTTTTTGGATTACTAAACAATGCTAGACAGCTTAATAATAAAGTTTTATTTGCTCATAGTTATACAACAGTCGAGAAGGTAAAATTGGACACAATTGTTTTCTCCTAATAAGTTTATTCTAAAAAAAAATCAACTTGAGCCGTGCTTACATTTTGCAAGATTATAACGACTAATGAGATTTCAGATTTAGAAGTAGTTATACATCTATATTTACCAACTTCATTTTGTTATTTATTTATTATTTAAAACTTTTCTTCAGACATTCTATTTTTCGCATTAGAGAAAGGATGCGCTATGGGAAAAAAAAGTTCTCTCTCTCTTTTTTTTTCTTCAAAATTTTGTGCAATGGTAATTATGCGGGACACATCGTAACTTTTTTTTGGCGTACCATCAACGACTTTTTTCATTTTATGTGCTATAGCGTGTAAGCAGCATCACTAATACATTCTGTTGTACTGATATCTTTCTCATAGTCAGATAATATAGATGCACCCGTGTGTTGATACTTGCATGCGTTGATATTGCATGCGTAATGCATATGCATTACGCATGCAATATTTTTTTTTCTTTTACTTTGCAGTCAATATCTACAGTTAACTGAAAATAAAAATAGAACTACGAAATGTCATTGTATTCCATACCAATTTTATTCGGGCAAACTAAAAATTAAGAATCTAAAAAATTACGTAAATTGAAATAAATGTAAAAAATAATAAATAAATATGTTAGTAAAGAATGATTTCTGTGACATTCTTCAGGGACTTTATACTCCTATTGGATTTCCCCACATGAATATTTAAAAAAAAAGAGATTAAGCCTCCTTACAAAAGTTTCAATGGAGTAAATTTTCAGAGGTTTTGAGGGACACTTTACAAAAGTAACTGTCAAAGGAGAAGGAGGGATGTGAATCATATTTCAAAAAATAAGCATTCTTTCCTTTAACGTTATATGTTTTTTCTTTTAATTAATTCGAAAAGTTTTTATGATTTTGGTTTGCCTGCCGTCCTGGTTCTCTAAAACTGTAAAGGATAGCTTCTGAAAGGACCTTCTAAATATTTTCCTGCTTCCGATCTCTGTTCCCTCCTTTTTTTAAACAGTTCATAAGTTGCACCTGCAATATTAATTTTCCTCATAGTGCAAAATAGGTTAGTTTTCTACAGATTAATATAATGTTTGTAACTTGACAGATTGTTTACTATTTGAAAATAACACATTTCTGTTAGTGACGGGACTAGAGCCGGTTTTAAGCAAAAATGTTGGGAGGGGGGGGTGTAAAGACAAAATTTTCTTACGATATATACCAATATGCTTTCAAAAATATACACCGATTATCTGGCCTCTTGGGCGGTTTCCTCCAGATGTTGCGTGAATACGCATTAAATCCCCTAAAAGTCCTTCGCCCGAGGCACCCCCCACCAAAGGCAGATACTTAATGTGCATGTTTGCCTTAAATACACACTGCATTACATGATCTGGAATGAAGTTTGCTTGAGGGGACAAAAGGGACTTGTTTACTGGCACAAAAATCACTAAAAGGAAAATCGTAACAAGACTATGTTCATGATATAGTATAACTTATAATAAACTGTCGGCAGAACTGGTAATTTATACACTGAGCATTTTACAGATTGGCTGAAAGATTAAAGCTGAAATTTGCTGACAGTCTTTGGCAACTGACAATTTTGTCGACAAAAGTACTTTTTAGGGGGGGGGGGGGTGTCCGCTCGCCCTCCTCCTAAGCGCACAGAAACCCACTGTTGAGGTGGAACCATATTTTATGAAAGAAAAAATGTGACTATTTGATAATATGCTTCGTTCCATATCTGCCGTCCCTTAAAACTTATCTGAATCCGTTACTGCATTTGCTGTTAGTAAAATAATTAAAAACTTTAATTTCAAATTTGACAGTTTTTCATATATCTATAGAAATGTTATGAAATAGCTCATCAATTTGTCAAATATTCGTCAAAAATAATTATCCAAGGTTTCTGCATTGGCCTAAAATATGAAACTAACTTATAAATGTAACGGTTAACAATTATGATAGCTAAATGTTAAAAATAACCAATTTCCAACAGTTGGATAATGGAGTGACAACATACAGATTTTACGCTGTCCCAATGTATACATTTACACGTTAAGCCAAGGTATGCATTTATACGTTAACATAACGTTTGCATTAATACGTTAGCCCAACGTATGTATTTATACGTTAGCCCAACGTATGCATTCATACGTTAGCCCATAGCCCAACGGTTGGAAATATGTTGGCAAAACGTTAGAGCATACGTTGGCCCAATGTAAGAAATAACCAGTTGCCAACCGTTGGATAACCGTAAGCCAACGTGTCATTTCAACGTTGCCCCAACGTATGCATTCATACGTTGCCCCAACGTATGTGTGCTTCCTGGGTATAATTTACTGTATTTCTGCACTGTACCAGATGTAAGTCTTAATCACATAATCAAGGCATATATAACTGATAAATAACATTTTCAACTGGCAAAATTAAATTGTCTAAATAGTATCACAACGTCATGCTTATTTACAAGAATAAAAACTACTCAAGTAATACGATTTCTGATTAAAATAATTTATTTATAAATAACACATGAGTAATTATTCACCAAACATGATTTACATACATATATTTAGAATTTTTAAATACATTATAAAAGTGTTCACGTACCTTTACATTCAGAGCAAAATGCTCGAATTTTAGGATAAATTTTCATGAAAGAAAATGGTGCAAGATTCACCAAACGATTACCTACATCTAAAGTTCTTTAGTACGACAAAAGTAAAAAAAAAATTGTTTTAAAATAATAAAATAATATAACATTTATAAAACTTATAATAATAAAATAGAATACTGTGACTGGGGAAAACAGGCCTCAATGATAAACTCATTTTTAGGGATGGCAACTCATAAGCAGCCCGTTGCTAAGCGATCAGTGGTTATCAGTTTCTTTTGCCTTTACGAACAACTTCAGTTTCTTTAGTTTCGTCGCCTAGGAGACGTGTTTGTTTACAATTCGCGAATGCGTTAACTTTGCTGAGGAGAGTTTTTAGCACATACTCAATATAAAATCAACAGGATTTTTAAAAGAAAGAGTGGCCATAACTGAAGTGCACAGATCAAAATTTAGAAATTTCAACTTAAATTTCATTCTTTCAAAAGTATTTAGCAAGAGAAATTCAAATTTCGCAAATAACGGTTTAAATCAACCTCAATCTCGACACTAAAACATGCATTTTTGAATTTACTAAAATGAAAAATACAAGAAAATGATTACCTTTGAAAAAGTATGTACTTTCGTAGCAGTTTTTACGTATGCCTCAATTTCCTCCTCGAAAAACTAATATTTGCAGCTTCAGCAAACGTAAAATACTTTTCATAACATTACTATTCCATAACAACGGACGCCATTTCTAAAGAAAAAGAACGCACTGAAAGTAAAACTCAACAAAACTCGTTGCACCAGTGCAACTCGTTTGCGTTTACGATTGCGGCCACTGTCTGGTTCAAACTCCGTGATTTAATAGCAGAAGTAGAAACCGAAACTGGAGAAACTTCATTCCGAGATATCTTATGAATCGTTCCCGGTGTCTTTGTGTTCTGAAAACTCAAATCTACACACCGGCCTTTTAACTTCTTGTGTGTATCAGCGGAAATACTTATTATATTTAACTTTATCTTTCTGTTTTACCTTAGAAAACCCACATTTACTTTAAAGCCTGTTTTCCCAAGGTATTTGTGTGTTTAAAGTTATTTAATAAGTTCTAAATGAGGTTTAACGTGTGGGAACTTGTAATTGCCGAATATTCTCGATATGTCAACAATAACTGTGTATAAATACTCCATGGTACATAGCATTGTAGGAGCTAAATATTCAGTAGTTTAATGTATGCTTATTAAAATTTAAAACTTGCACTGTCATGTGTATGTGTGTGCGCTAAATATTAATTATCTGGACTAATGTACCGGTTCTATTTTGCATGTTTTTGCGCCTGTTTTACCAATGAATGACGTTTTATAATAACCTTGTCCATTCAAAAAATTCATATAAAGATTAAGCATATAATTTTAATTTATCCATAATTTCTGTAGGATAATACATCTTTTGATTAGTATTTGTAGCGGTATTTGTCTTATGCTATTAAATAAATTCAAAAATCGTGGGTTTGAAGGTGCAGTGCCCACCAGTATATCGCATAAATATTACTGAAATTCTATTTAAGTTTATATGTACAAGCTCACACACGTCCTTGTTTTTTAAGGAAAGAGTATATTAAAAAATGGAATGTAATTCTCTTATTTTGGGAAGTAAATTAAGTTTTCTATGAAATGTGTTTTTTTTTTTTTTAATCCCATTTAATCTGCAACAATCAAGGATCACGTTGATGCCGTACAGTGTATATCTTAACTAAGGATGCACCGAATATTTGGTATACTGCCTATTCGGCAGACAAACCGAATATACGGTTCGGCCGAATACTTTAATATTCCGCAACCGAATAGTAAACAAATTTTAAGTATTCGACAGTTGCTAAACAAATACATATTTTTAAAATCATGAATGAAAGATAAGGTATAGTACCCTTGTACTAAATTAATTCAAATTCTTACTTACTATTATTACAATCAAATCAGTTTTAAAGTAAGAGAAAATAATTAGATGTTAAATTTTGTTGCTTTTCAATACATTAACCTTATTATTTTTCTTAAACCTTATAACACATTACATTAACCTTATTATTAATAACTCGTTTAAATATGAAACAGTGACCAGGGGTTGAAAAAACAACTCAACATTAAATATTCACAAATATGTAAATTCAATTAACTGATATTTTTTAATAAAATATGCAGGTAAAAAAAATTTATCATATTTCACTAATATTTAAAAAGTTATTTATACTATATATATAAAGGAAACACTTGGATATTAAATTTTGCAGCATTTTAATTTCTGAAGTTTTACACTATATGAAATATTCAATATTGTTTAAGAACAAACTAATTAAATTAATCATTGCAATCAAAGTTTAATAATGGCTTAATAAATTTTAACCAAATATTCAGTATTTGGCCAAATATTCAGTTAGAATTTTAACTGAATATTCGTTATTCAGCAAAATATGGTATTCGGTGCATCTCTAATTTTAACAATTTCTTTTTCCGAAAAGGATTGTTTTATTTCTTTCTTTCAAATCACCAGGGCCCAGAGACCCGTTACCTTAAGCATGCTTGATAACTCGTGTCACTGTGTCGAATATCACATATATCTGTGTCATATTGCCACTGTGTTCATTATTTTCTAATTTCTAATGTTATTGGAAAAGGACCCTGAAAATCCAGCAAGGGCTCTAGTAAGTCTTATAGCTCCTAGAACTTGTAAATTTAAGAAGCCAGCATAACCTCTAACATGCATTTAGCAATGAGCAGATGCATTGGTGTGGTTTTACTACAGATCTTTTTTGTATCTGCTGCATATGCCTAATTTTTTAGAAAGAGGATAACAGTTTTCAAGTGCAAATCTCAGTCACACCACAACCCTTTCATTTATGTCTGTGGTTAATTATCTATTTGGTCAAAATTACACACAAGGATTTCAGCATTGAGAAACAAGTAAAGGTTTGCTTTTCTAAGAAATAGTTGCTTTTTAATCTGTATATATTATGTACATATTTGTAAATTTCGGTGCTGTTCCATTAAAGCCTTACCACTTGTCAATTTTTCTGCAAGTTTTCTTAATGCCAACTGACATAAATTTTGTTTTGCATATTCATTGAATTTAAAAAATATGATTTTATAGTATTTTTTAGTTTAATTTTTCAAGTGCTGATATGTTAAAAAAAAAAAAAGCATGGTAAGGCTTTAATGAGAAGGTACCAAAATTTCTGTCTTTTTAATTATACTTTTTTTGTAGGAAGAAAATGGCCAGCTCCGCTGTAAGTTCCAAAGTAAGTTCGTATTTGATTTTTAGTTTTGAGCATCGGAAATTTTTATTTAGTTCATATTATATAATTGCATGCAAAAAACTAAGACATGAAGACTAAACAGTAAGGTGTGTTGCTTTTTCCCATGGCTGAAACAGGGCAACATTGTTGCAGAAACAGAACAATCCTCTGCAGTCAAATTGTCTTCAACAGAGTTGAAAAATGTGAAGACCACTTTCATTGTAATTTTCAATTAACAATGTTTAAATGCACCCACATATTTTTGTGTACATCCGTGCATAAATATGTATCATGCTGTAGAAAATTTTTTGTATTTCTGTCGCAGTATGTAGAAAATTTTTTGTATTCTGTCTATTTCTGTCGCAGAAAGCATGGCAAAATTCTGCTACTGGGTTGTTTTTAATGTGGAAGTAATTATAATTGGTATTGAAATTTGGATGCCTCTGTACCTGTAAAAGGAGATTTTTAACAAATTACTCTTACAGCTGAATTTGTTAGAGTAATTTGTTAATAGTAAATTAAAAAATTTATAAATTCAGTTGTTATTCTAAGTTTTAAATATTGGTCTATTAATTTACATGGCAAGAGGTTTTCGGTGTGGGTAAACCATTTGATAAACAAAGTGAATTAATATGAAGTACTATATATAAAATATTATTTTATTTTATTCCTTTCATTTAATTTGAGAAAGCACAAGGTGTTTCAAATACAGTCGAGTCCTGATAATCTGAGTTGATTGGAAGTAACACAGATTCTGATTACTGAGAACTTGGATTATTCAGACTGCATTATAAAATCAAAGAGGAAAATCCAGTTTTATGTTCAGTGCGTACAGAGAGATCAAATAGTAAAAAAATAAGGAGCACACAGATTTGTAAATATAAAAAAGTATTTTAAATAGCACTACACTTACTTTATTTAATGTTTAAAAAATGAATCTACAGTTATTTATTTTTGAGCAGAAAGTTTACTACTACCTCGGATTAAGAGGAGTCGGATTAGTGTGACTCTACTGTGGAAATAAGAATTTAGCTGTATTTTCACTTAAGTATTTTAATTGGCACTGGTTGGGAGTTGACAGTAGGACTAGCTGTCAAGAGTGAGATATGGTCTAGGATTTGAAATACTACTTTAAGAATGAAACGAAATTTATGAATAAGGATCTAATTAATATAATAAGAAAGGGTTTGCCCTGGCCTTTTGTAAATTTTTGCCAAATTAAATATTGCATTTTACTGACACATCATTTTGCCAAATTAATTTTATTTTCTCATTTGTGACATTGGCAACTGACTGCGTGACCGCTGGTAAGATATTGCATATCTGGCACTCGGTGATCAATATAATGCTTCTAGACACATTTTTCCACACTTTAGAAATTCAGAATATGTGTTAAGATTTCTGTAATGTGTGTTTTTATACATTGCTTTGCCATATATGAAGCTTGTTCAGAAAGTAAGTACCATTTTGAAAAAAAAAAAATTAGTAAAACATTTTTTTTCAATCCAGTTTTACTTTTATACTAGCCGCCTCTGGCGACCAGTTGGTTCACCATCTTAATAAATGTTGTTCGGGGAGAATCCTGTTCCTCACTGGCTTCCTTGGCTCTGAAATCTCTGATTCTGAATGGAATTTAAAATTAAGATGGTTACAAAAAGGAGTGGCCCTACGGTAAGTGTCGCCCCTTGCTAATATAAAAAAGACGCCTGCTTTTATGCTCTACTTAGTTTTTGTGTTCGAAATGACGCCCCTTCGAAGTCAGCGGCTAGATGCAATGCTTACTGTTTCGAGCCGCCCCTGGTTGCAAAAATAAGATGGCTAAATGATAAAAACCTACGAAAAGGAACAAATTATTTTCGTCCTATATTAATTCTGAAGAGCTTCTGGATATATTGGGCTTTATCAAAAAACGGAAAGGAAAAAAAAAAAAAAGTAAGAATCTGAAACACTTTCAGATTTTAAATACGTACTAAAGTGCTATATATTAAAAGCGTATTATAATCCATGGGTCTTCCCTATTTTCGTTTCTTATTTCATTAAGTTGAAAAGTATATCATTATTCATGAGTGTGATTAAACAAAATTAAACTTGATATTTCTAACAACCTTTTTCTGGATGTAATACATTAGAAATAGATGGAGAAAAGCTGCACAGAAAAATGCACAATTTCAACTGAATGAAAATTTCAAAATCTTATTCTCAGGTGTATTCCGCAGACGATAAAATTAAGATAAATTGTGCCAAGCGTTAGAATCATCTTCTCAAAATCGCACATCAACCATTTTATTTTTCGCCAAATTAAAAAGTCACACATTTTAGTCTCGGAAAATTTCCACATCCTATTTTTCTTTTGAGTATAAAACATTTCATTCCTGTTCTGATTTCACATGCACACAATATTTTAATTAAAAAACAACCTTACAGATAATCTAAACAAAAAAAAATCGTTATTCTTTTATTTTTACTTAGAGTCTGAATCATTTAATAAATATGGCAACCTAGATATGCTTAAATTCTCATTCATTCCACTGAGGGGTTACAATTGCAAAATGGCGAAGCGAAAAAATGAGCCTTTTGCAACATGCTTTTTATCGATATCTCCTAAAACAATTCAAATTTTCAAAAAAATCGCTTCGAGGTATGTCGGGACCCGTCCTGGAGAATTTCCATACAAAATTTGGTAGGTCTACAATCACCCGTCGGCGAGGTGCAGACAAACTAACTAACTAACGGACAGTTTACACATTGCTTTATTTATATAGATGAAAGAGCATACCTTAAACTACTTTTCTACATAGTTTCTGTCAAAGTTCAAACAATTGTCATAGTGGGTTACCAGCTTTTCTATGCCTTCTTCATAGAAACTAGAAACTTCCTGCCAAAGATGAAAATCTTGACTCCCCAGCATTTTTCACCTCATTGTTGGATCCAAAGAGCTTGCCATCCAGCCCATGGCTTCATGTGCCAAAACAAGTTATAGTCGGACAGTTTGAGCTGTAAGGGAGGGTGATTGAACAGCTCTCAATGGAACTGTCAATCTTGTTTGAGTGTCACCAAGCAGTATGGGGTCGAGCATTGTCATGGAGTAACACAATTCCTTTACTGAGCATTCCTCTCCATTTGTTTTGAATTGCATGCCTAGTTTTCATAAAAGTCATGGTTATCGTCATTGGCAGGAAGTTTCTATGAAGAAGGTATGGAAAAGTTGGTAATCCGCTGCAACAAGTGTTTGAACATTGGCAGAAACTATAGAAAAATAGTTTAAAGTATGTTCTTTCATGTAAAAATAAAATTGGCTTAAAAATTCTTTTTTTACTAATTTTTTTTTTTTTCAAAACTGTAATTACTTTCCGAATTTACCTCATAAAATTGGTGATTATACCTCTGTGAAATTTTAAAAACATTTTTGTATGTGAAAAGGAATGATGGAATCGGCCCTTTTACTTAATTACTGTCAATGAAATCAGACTTTTCCCATTAATGTAGCTTATTAAAAAGCCTTTTTCAAACATTCTGTAATTTCAGATTGAAATATGTATATTATATTGCCACTGAAGTTTCATTTAATCTCTTTTCATTTGCGTGAGCACAGTTGATGTGGAACGTTCCCCATCTGGGATGTTTGTTTATAGCTGATTCATAAGAAGCCGGATCAGCAGAATTCTCACCTGTCTCATTGAATTAAAATAAGGGGGAGAAATGAGGTTCAGATATTCTTAGCTGGATTCTAACTGTCTATCCTCAAACATGGGTAGTTGTGTTTGATATATACGTAGTTGCTAATTATTAAATAACTGCTAACTTCAGACTTATTGCCATCTGTAATACAGTTATTGTTCTCAATGTGCTTTAATTGATTGTTTTGTACACTTGAAAGTTTTCTTTTTTAACAATTTTTCAATGTAATCAGCGTTCTTATTACAAGGTCATAATTATTACAGATATTTATTAAGCATACATATTAAAAAAAGTATTTAACTGTAACAAAACAAAATTTTACAAATAAAAAAATAATTCTTCTGCCAATCTAAATGCCTTCAGTACGTTCACCATGACCAAAACAAGTTGAAACCAATGTAAAATTTCTGACAATTAACTTTGTGTGTCTGGTGATCTAGCTTTTTTTGGGCAAGCAGTGATGCCGCTTACGCGCTATAACGCGTCAAATATGCAAAAAATCGATGATGGGACGCAAAAGAGAAGTTACAGTGCGTCCCCCGGGACGCGTAATTTCCATCATGCAAATTTTGAAAAAAAAAAAAAAGGTGAGAGAGGGTGCGTTCAGACTGCCAATTTTGGGTAAATCTCTAGTAAAACACAAACTGCTCGTGTTTTACTCGGGGAGATTGACATCGTGAATGGCTTTGTGGGCCCGTTTACATGCACACAAATGCGGAGTAATGCTTCCCCTACGTGGGAGGGGGGGAAAATGCAGGGTAGAAAGATCCCTAGTCGAAAGGAGGCATAGGAGTGTTCGCTTTCCCATGATGCATTGCGAGTTTCCCCTATACTCTGCTTTTACCCGGGATATATATCGGGATATATATCGTGCTGTGCGCACACGTGGTTAAGCTGAAGAAAAAAGGGGATTGCTTTGACGTTCTTCTCCTTTCTCTCTCCCCCACACTTCTGTTTTCATGTTAGAGGTTGTTCCGTTAGAGATGGTGGACTATCGGAATTGAATAAAGTTTTTTCATTATTTATTTTTAATATTCGCTTGTGTAAATGTAAACAATGATTTGTTTTATATTAAGTCTGACAATTATTATTTAGAAATGAAATCTATAAGATATAGAAGCGATAAATATTTTAAACAATCTAGAAGAGAAAAGGGGGGGGTGTTCCATATTTTACTGTTGTATATCCTTTCCTTCCTCAAATATATTCAGATTATTTTTTTAATTAATATAAGATGGAGGGGGCGCTTGAACGGTATTTTATTGTAGTTTTAATAGTTTAAGATGTTGCGGCTGTTCTACGAGTACATTTTACTTTCTTAAACATTTCTACCGATGCAGCCTTTCTCCCGGTTTTTACTGTACATACAAAATGGGATTTTATTATTAGGATTTATTAATTATTAGGATTCAGGGCGTCATCAGGAAGGCTTTGCCGTGAAGGCAAAGTAAATGACATGCATGTCACAACAAATTTTTCTTGATTAATTATAATTCATTTTATTTATTTATTTTTTGAAATATAAGTTTTAGGTTATTTATAAATAAGATATTCATACGCATCAGCACACCAAAATGGGTGAGACATGATAACATCAGTCGTGAAATTAACCAAATGCTTTTGTATCGATAAGGACCCACTTTTTGGAAAAAAGGACCCGTAAATTTTGGAGTCCTGGGTCCCAAGGACCTGTCTCTTCCAAAGTCTAGCGACATCACTGGCAAGGGATGCAACACTTGCCAAATTTCTTACAGCCCTTGCTGACCAAAGACCACACAAATATGTCTTACTTTGCTGTAGTATGGCTACTAGGATGAGACAAGGAATGTACATTTATCAAAAACCAGTTTTTGAAAAGGTAGATGCAGAGTTCCTTCCAGGTGTATTTTGTGGTGTGTAGCACCCTGCTCGCCCTTTTTTAAAAATAAGTGCTGCCCTGTCTGCCCTCATAATAAAAAATTGCACCTCTACCTCTACCTGCTGCCGTGTGATTAATGCTAGCGCTCTGCTAAAAATGTGCCCTTTTCCCAGAAATTGTCCACTCAATTTAGAGATTTCAATTCAGCCTGATCTTCATCAATCCGGTCGGATTGGCCACATCAAAATGATTTTGCTTTCATTCCAAAATTAACTGTATAACATGTTCATTAAAGAATTTGACATGAGTGTATCATAATGTTTATAAAAAAAAAGACCTTTTATTTCTTGGAAATCAACTTTATGTAATTTTACACTCTATTATAATTAAGCAACAATTGCGAATAAAATCATAAATGAAAATCTAGTATCTAGAATAACCAGTTAAATTTTATAAGAACTAGATCTAGGTTATTATTATTAGGGATCAGTGGCGGCCCGTGGTCAAAACTGTTAGTGCAGCCGGAAGCATATGAGCCCCCCCCCCCTTTCCTCCGGACAGGATTGGAAAATCTTTGTTACTGAATTCGAAAGCTGGTGGATTAAGCCCTCACCAAGGGGGGGGGGGGAAAAGAAATTACATAAAAAAATGTAAGAGATCCTATTTTACTTCCATAAAATGGACATAAATTTCAACCAACCGCTCTTATCCTCAAAATTGCATTAATCTGTGTCTGATTCGAAGTTTCCTTAGAATTTTCTTTTGTAACGATAACTTGAAAAGAAAAAAGAACCAGTTATTGACCAGTTATGCAATAATTTCTCACCACCTGTCAAACGGATGAGCTCAATAACATATCAGCTTTATTTTTCATAAGTGTTCTAAAAAAAAAAAAAAAAAACTATCATGAATGGAAATTTAAGCTATCATGGCTACTTTTAGGGTAACAAATTAAATGATTGTTGCTGAGCTTCACTTAATCTTTTACCCTCGAAAAAAGAAGAAAAGAAAAAAAAAAGAAAATTTACTTATTTTTTATAAGTCAAATCAATCCTCCTTTCTTTTAAACATGCGAATCGGTCAGTGATGTCCCCATAAAAAGGCATAGTTTTAATCCAGATATCAATAATTTTAAAAGCTCTTTAAAATTTCCCATGTTTAAAGAATTTTCTCGCTCGCCATGTCCTCTAAATGCCAGTTCTTGCTTACTTAAAAACAATACTGTTTTGATGGGTCATTGTCCATTCATAAGCGTCTATTCAGGCTTACCTTCTTGATAAATTCAGCAATATAAAGTCCAGAGTTTTCCAAACATATATTCTCCTTACCCCCTCCCTCACTTGTCGTCCGAGCCAATCAGTGAGTCGAGTTCTCAAGTTCAGCCGCTGTTAGAAAATATTTCATCGGCTGTATCCAGCTGCATACTCCCTATGCCGGAGAGGCTGCTTACGTAGTCGTTGTCATGGCAACGGTGCTGCCAATTTTCTTTTCAGCGCTCTGGTCTGAACCAAAGATTTTCCCAATTGAATTGCGGGAAGATTAAAGTGCTTTTTTTCTGAATGAGCGATCCGGCCACAATAAGTTTTTTTTTTTTGTTTGCTTGGGTTTTTTTCAGAAATTTTTTTAATTTACCGTAGGAATTCCACAATTCTAATCTGAATTTAGGAAAATTAGTAGAATAAATTATTTTAAAGTATGTGCTGATAATTTCAAGTGCAGCCCGGCTGTACTTGCTGTATCCCACGAGCTGCCACTGTTAGGGATGTAACAAATATTCGGCCACTATTTGGTATTCAGCCTATTCGGCTGTTTTGCCGAATATTCGGTAAGCCAAATACTGAACAGGTATTCGGCTGAATAGTTGTAGCCGAATATTTCTACATGTATAGCTGAATAATTTCAGAACAAAGCAAGAAAAATATTTTTTAAAATGTATTTACAAATAAAATTGCTTAGTTATACTTCAATACGTTAATCTAATATAATAAAATATCCTAAGTCACTGAATTTTAAGCTGAATGAAGTATAATCTAAAGCATAGGTTCCCAACCTTTTTTGAACTGGTGCCCCTCTTTTCTAGTGAATATTTCAATACCGCCCCCCCCCCTCCCACTCCAGAGAAACGAGTGTACATAATGCATGGTGAAAACAAGAATTACATTTTTTTTTAAAAATTACTTATAGAAAGAATATTGTTGGAATTGAAACGTTACTGATTTTCTTCTTCATTTAAAAAAGAGGAATAAAAGTTTTAGCTTATCTTTTATAGGACAGGCAGGGGTTTTGATGATACGAAGTTATAGAAAATAATAAACTGTTGCTTTCTAAATAAATAAATTGACAGTTTCAGAGAACAATCAAAATGCATACTTATATTAAAAAGAATTTTATTAAAATTTATTTTTATTAAAATACTATCAGCGTAATTTTAAAGTCTTTTTTAGACTATATTTGGTTAATCTTTCCACGTCCCTCCATGCCATATCAACACCCCCTAATTTTCTCTGGGTCTTTTACCATCCCCTGAAAGCCTCAAACGCCCACAAGGGGGCGTTATCGCCCACGTTGGGAACCTATGATCTAAAGTATTTAATAATATTACATAAATGCTGACTTTTCTACTTGGTGATACTACTTGACTTGATTTTCTAATTTCTTTATTGGGTGGGAGTTGGAGGAATTTTTTCAGATCCTCAATTACAAACATAATTTCGAAAAGCTGCTAAATATGTTTTGCTCAGAGGCTGTAAAGCCTAAAACAAGGGATTTTGTATAGTTACCACATTAATCACATTTACCAAACCATGTTTATTAAATTATGAATATCTCAAAATATAATTGTTATTAGTATTTCAACTTTGTAAAAGATTTTTTCATGACCAAGATTTTTTAGCTTTACAAATAATGTACTGTTGTGTGTTTTTAAGTACCTACTAATAATGAATTTTAATTAATCTTTATTTAGTATTTAATTACAAAATTGAAAAGCAATATTTTATTTACTATTAAAATGAAATTTTAAAAATTTAATAAGCTATGTGCCTAATATTCGGCCTAAGCTATTGGCCGCATGTTCGGCTGTTCGGCCAAATCACTATTCGTTACATCTCTAATTATTATATATTATATAATATAGAAAAAAATTTATTTGTAATCAAAACAAAACAGTGGATAGCAATGAAGTAGTATTTGCATTATTATATACCTACTATTTAATAATATATTTACATAGTTATATTTCATTATTAATAATTTTATATTTATGTATATAATATTTAGTAATAATTGTTTAAGTTCATCCTAATAGAGCTGGAAAATGACATCAATGAAAATTATCTTGTAATTTACATTACATTATGTAAGATTTTTGTATTACCGAAATCTAAATCAACTGAGTTCACAATAATTATGTAATTTCGTCATGCTAAGAAGTCTTATAATAATGGTGACAGTTATCATAGAACTGTTTAATGAATGGCACAATTATCATAATATCGAATATTTTTGAATAAACTTACTTTAAATAATTATTTTGAATATAATGAACATAAAAAATCAAGTTTGTTTTTTAAAAAGGTATCATAAGAGATATATAGTGTTAATCGTGCCATCTGCCAATTGCCTTCTTAGAGAGTTACAAACATAGCCAGCAGCTGAAAAGGCCCTTTCAGCTTCTACACTTGTTGGTTTTATTGTCAGCAAATAGTCATGAATATAAAACAAGTATAGTCCTCAGACTCCTTCATTTTCATATGTAGTCATTTCCTTTTTTAGTTTCATATGTAGCCATTCCCTTTGTTGACCAGATTGGGTACCAATTTACCGGATCTGGTAGACATCTAATGATGCCGGATTACCATATCCAGTTTTCTGGATTGCAATCCCTAACTCCGTTCTACGTTGAAACAATCCACCTTCTCTCAGGGGGAGCCTGTAAACCCTAGAAGGCATGTCCCCAGATGGCAGATCAGGGAATGCCTCCATTGTATCCCAGTGGGTGGTATAAGGAAAATAAAACACCTTCTGTGAACCAACAGGTCCAACCTCTTGAGGCAATGGCACTCCTGTTCCATGGATAGTGAAACTTATGTAGCTAGAGTAAATATTACTGCATCCCTGTCTGGGGTAGCAGGTATTGACACAATCCATTCATTTTCCCAAGATATTAAAGTAATTATCTTCAAAGAAGGTTCCTCTGATAATTCCTTTGATAAAGGTGGCTCAGGTATCCTTTTTCTCCACTCTTCTGTGCTAAAACGGGACTCCAAGACCTACAAGCCATATATGTAATTTAAATATATGTCTTCAAATAATTGCCTCAAACTTCACTTGTGAATTGATTGCAATTATAGAGGCCCTCTCCTTTTACCTCTCTCGGTATTCTGACAATTCTATAGGGGGTCTGGTTGTCTTCTCAGATTCAAAATCTTCTCTTGAGGCCTTGCGAAATGGTGAAACAAACTTAACCTTACTCTTCTGAAAAAAATTCTTGATTGACCACTACTTATATTAATGGATAAGATAATTCAATGTTCAAATTCCCATTGATCAATCATTATTGGACCATTTTTTCTGAAACTATTGCAACTTCAATTGTATTTTGGAACATAAATTGAAAGAAAATTTCTGTAAAATGTCTTTTTTTATAATCACCTTTCTTTCCAACTTTGGAAGAAGGAAGATTTTCTCAAGTTTGTATTGGAGCCACTCCTCATGGTCAGTTGCAAGATAAGATTGTCCCTTTCCTCCTAGACAAATAAATCATTGACAATTTTGCTAATATTTTAAGTATGGGAATAATGTAATTTCAAAATTTTGTGCTATATTTTTAATTTTTTTATCATTGCATTAAATAATGTTAAAAGAAAAAGTGTTATATCTTAGGTGTATGCTTCATAGGAAATTAGCCACTAGATTGAAAGAGGCTCTAATAAGTGCTTCTTTATTTTGACATTTAATTTCTAAAAAGATATTCCTCTGTCTTCAAAGCATAGAATACAGATAGACTCCTTCATTCAAGGAGTGAAGGAGTCTATCTGTATTCTTTGAAAAGCAGATGAAGGTTTCTCAAATGAGAATTCTGTGTGTTTGTGTATTAATCATCAATGGCGTTCTTGTAGATTTTGGTACTAGAGAGGATTTTGGTACTGGGTACCTTTTGTTATAACACCATTTGGTCAGTTATCAAATGATTCTTTTAAAATCACATGAATCACATTGAAAATTTGACAGAGCTGTTTTGCTGAATGTTTGGGGGAAATGCAAAAGCTCTCTAAAAAATGAAATTTTTATATTGTACTTTTAGACAATAGCAGAAGTATATCTACTGGACAAAAAAAAAAAAAAAAAAAAAAAAAAAATTAAAGTGAGTGAACCTTATTTATATTTGATATTATTTTTGTATACTACATTTCTTTTTCATTTATTCTGTACAGGCCTTTGGAAAAGAATAAATTTGACCTACTGATGTCTTTTTTTTTTTCTTTCTTTTAAAGTTGTCCATTAGCAATTAACTGGGAATTTTCCAAATGGATCTGTAAAGTAGTCAGCTGGGACCCATTCTTTTATTTACTTAGTTAAGTTAGCAAAAGGCAACTTATAGGGAAATTTTCAGTAACCTTTTTACCCGCCTCCCTCCTTGCACGTATATATTTTTCAAGGTTTATTTATTTATTTATTTATTTATTTTGTCTTCTGATATAGCAGATTTTTAAGCCCCCCCCCCCCCCCCCCCAAGTTTTCAGTAACAGCCAGATTTCCCTTTTTTACTTTTTGAACATGTACCATGTAAGAAAAATATTATAATCATGAAAACATTTGACTTTGCGATTTTGATGCATTTATACATTTTAAGTCTTCTGAATTCATTTCTGTTTTTTTGTGATGTATGTATATATGCGTGTGTATGTGAATGAACATGATAGCTCCTGAATGTTTCACGTGATTGAGCTAAAATCTCTGGGGAATTCTTACAAAACTGGACAAAACTAGTTCCTGCTAGTTTTCTCTTTTTAAATTATTTTTTACAAATTTTGCTAGTTTCTCATAAAGCTGAAGAAGGAATTTTTATTTAAAAAACATTATTTATTGGGTTTCCATGATTTTATTTTACATTTTTAGAGCCATAATAAGCATTTTGGTCACTGTCCGTGTCATTTTTGTACCATATACATCATTTGTCACACCAAGGGTACAAAAAGTACTCAAGTAAAAAAATCCCAGATACTTTTTTCAGTAGGCATCAAATATAAACATTTTGGATCAAAAGAAGTAAAAAGAAAAATTTCTTTCCTTTAAAAATGTGTGAAAAAAAAATGCTGCAAAATCATCAGTCATTTTGTCCCATTTTGTGAGAATCACCCATATATATTATAGACCACTCTCGCATGACCCTTATAGATTTTGGTGTTAAGACTTGTGGGTTTTTTACAGGGTTACAAAGAATTCTTCTACATTATGGACTACGGATGGAAATTCTTGAAAGTGCTTTAGCATCTAAATGGTGCAGTTGATTGAGTGCAAATTGGGGATGTGTATTATAGGCCATGGTCACATGACTTGCACAGGTTTTGGTGTGTGTAGATCTGATAGTTTGTTCACAGGGTTTGCATAACAATTCTTAAAAATATTCATTGCATAAATCATTTTAAGTGTGCTAGTGTCTAAATTAATGTGTTGGTTCTATTGCTTTTGATTTCTTCATTGTGTTGGAAAGTATCATAATACATGCATCCTTTCTTTTCCTTGCTTCATAATGTTTGAAAGTGAATCATACTTTATAAACATCGAATCAAATTCTCTCTCTAACTTTAAAATTTTGTTAAAAAGAGCCTTTGGTATTGCATATCAGCAAGTACAGCCCCACCTAAGATGGTAAGGCTAAAAGAGATTATATGTCTGAAATAGGGTCTAAAACTGATATAGCAGCAAGCATTTTGTATTGTATTGTTGCTTAAAATAAAGTATGCAAAATTTCAGCTCAGTTGGAGATTGGAAAATATAAAAAACTGATTTTATAGTGTCCATTACAGCATTTTCAAAGGGTATCAATATTCAGGAGATGCTTATCTTAGAATTTAAGTTGAAATTAAGGGATGAGAGTATCCTGTGATCTCCTTAGAAATTTCTATCAGTCAGGTGGCATTATGAAGCTGCAATGTGAAATTCTAACGAAGCATTCGAAATGATATTGTGATTTTTCTGCTGGGTAAACAGTAAAACTTGTCGGGCGATGCCTTTGGCCAGGCTTGGGAAGAACCCTGTTATCCCAAAAATAAACTTTGTGTGTTCATGTACTGCAGTATTGTGAATTGAAATGTCTGACTATTGTTAATTTTCACTTAAGGAATGGTGGTTTTAAATGAGATCTTGTGGTATAATTACAGGTTTATTAAATTTTTCTAAACTTAATGTATATTTGATACAGCAATATTTAATATTTAACATTGTTATTTGTCTATTTCCAGAATAAACGTAAGGCTGTGGTTCAAAATGGAGCATCTAACAAGAAAAAGAAAACTGTTAGTGAAAAAGTCCATACTGGAATATCTCAAAATGAAGAACGTGTCAAAAATGAGGTTCATTTGCAGGTAGTTTTGAAATTTATAATGTGCGTATATATATAAGTGCAAGTGTTTGTTTTAAAAGTGCATAAGTATAAACATCTTAAAATTAAATAGACTTAGTATTTATATTTATTTGATATGTTAGTGAGCTTAGTAATCAGTGCTTTGTTTGTGAATGTGCTGTGTGAAATAGTAAAAAGATTAGTTGCATGGTGGTAGGGGTGTTTGACTTATGAACCTTTGATTTTTAAAACTTAATTACTATAATTTGATAGTAAAATATGAATTTAAAAGGTAAAACAATATAATTTAATTCCCCAGAAAATGAATTAAAAACAACTGGTTTCTTTAATGCAAATAAGTTTTACTTTACTTTGTTATTCTTAAAGCCTTTTAAATGTTTCATATCTATATCTATCTAGAAATTGTATACAGTAAACCTTCATTAATCTACCATCATTTGTTTCATGCATATTTTGTCAGCAAGGAGTCTTTAAAAGAGTCTTTACAATGCATTTTGTATAATTAGTATAGATGCCTTAAACTGGTGGGCAGATAATGAAGGTGGCAACTTATTGAGGGTCAGTTTAAAAGGGTCTACTGCATACGAAATTTGACTAAAATTTGAATATATTCACGTGGTATACTATGACGGTGCCAAAGATAATTGAAATCCATTTTCCTGAAGCCATGCCTCCTCCTTGCCAGCATAAATTTGTATGCATTAACCCTCGAGTCAAAAGAAAGTGTACTGATATAGTGAACACAAAATATTTAATATATAATTTATCTGAGCTCATTTCATATTTTCTACTTTTTTAAAGGCTGAAATGTTGAAAATATTTGAAGAGGAGCTGAAATGTAATATTTGTACAGAGTTTTTCATTAAGGTATAGTATTAGGCAGGTTTCACTGTCAAGTTAAGTAATCTAAGAATCCTTTTGTATGAGCATGCTCCAGTACATATTTCGCAAATGTTACTTGCATTTTTTTTTAATTAGTGTTCTGTCAATTAGATTCTCTTGTTATGTATATACATATAGTAAAATGGCTAAACTCACGAATCAAGGAATCATTCAACAGCAGTTATGGTAGTCCAATAAATTCAACGAATGTAAAATCCTATCCAAAAATGGCATGAGTAGATATATCCAATAGATAAAAAATCCAAACAGTAGTAAAATTGAAAAATGAAATGGAATCGTAAGGAAATCATTAAGAATTTTTTTACATTACTATGTAAATTAATATGCAAATGTAGAGGATTTCGAGTTTGACTTATATAAGAAATTTTACAAATAGTACAATTAAGTTTATAGACACAATTATATATTTTACAGAATTTATAATAAGGTCTACTATAGTCTATCAAATCAGAAGAAGCATAAGGACATGTTTATATATATATATATATGGGCATCGCAAGCTTTGGGGACCAGGGACATGTCCCCCCCCCCCAATGTTTTAACTAGGGGGACCAAGGAATACTGTATAATTTTCATTTAAAATGCTCTAACAGTAAAAAAAATAAAAAAGAAAACAGATAGCCGAAGTCACATCCCAAAGCAACTTTTTCTCTCCCTTCGAGGCGGGTACTTTTTTTTTTTTTTTTTTTTAAAAGAGTACCAGACAATATGCTCCCCTATGGAGAACCTCACACGAGGATTTCTTATCTTGCTGTCTGCCTGCCCAAGCATTAGTTTTATTCTTCTTATCCACGTAATTTCTTTTAAAAACTGAGCAAAGTCATTCTTCGGTTTGATATAGAGAAGAGTGGTTAGTTCAAATTTCGGCCTTCTGCCATGTTCGAACACTCAAAGATGCCTTACAGAAGACTTCCGTCCATTTCCTTCAGAGGAATAAAAACACAGACTTACATACATAATACATCTGGGTACATGAATAGTCAGAGCAAGGCAGAAGACAGGGGGAGAGGGGGTTACACGGGTGGGTAATATTTTCTTGGAAATTAGTAGGGAAAAGTACTTTTTTGTTACTAACCAATAAAATTTACAGGATGTGATCAGTCGTATGTCTTCTCTCATAGAGCATTACAAGTTTTTTACGAGTCCTCATTTCTCTTAAACTGCCATGGGTCCTCCAAAAAAGTTAGAATCGCACAATATTGAGAGTTTTTTCATAGATAAGAAGGAAGACTCTAAAAAAGATGAAACCTTGCTGAGTGAAACTATTGTTGTTGCTTTAGAAACAGAAGCTAAGAACTTATTTCGAGATTATTTTTTTCCAGTGCGTATCCAGACATATTGTTTCAAGGAATGGGGGTGGGACTGTAAGAGTAAGTATCAAAAGAAATTAAGTAGTTATGATAGACCCACTTGCTGCCAGTAGGGGATCCAGCTAGGGGGGTAGGGGAAGGGGACCGAGAGCTAACACTTGTGCTTGTATTTGTTTGATAGCTTATTTTTGCTATTTGCAGAGAAAATGTTAGATGGATTGGCCTAAAATTTGATAAACTTATTAATCTAACCTATAAGCTAAACTATGTGTGCAAAAAAAATAAATTTAAATCGAATTAGATTTTTTCTTACTAAATGTTTTTTATGTGAATTGAACCATTTTTATCTTTTCGCTGCATTTTTTACCCTAGTGACCATTGAATTAATGCATAAATGTAGATAATCATAAAGACCACAGTTTTTTTTTAAACATATAAACGTTCTTTGAAGTTTTTTTTCAATTCTCTCAATTTTTATACACTTGAAAAATACTCTTCTGGATTTATATTTGGTTTTCAGTTTTGGCTAAATCCCCTTAGAAATACACACAATCATAATTTTGAAATAACTTCACACTTATATAGACTCAATATATGTCCCTCTTAAAATTAAAAAAAAAAGTATGGATAGCATTTATTTATTTGTTATTTTTAAGTCATTTCAGTTTTTGGTCTTTTCTTTGCTGCAAATAACCCACACGAGAAATTCTTGTACGCATGAATCATTCTCACCTTTGCACGCTCTCTGTTTTAAAAGTGAATGGATATACCGAGTGAATGACTTGTGTGAGAGGTTCATTCTTTTTTGTGCATTTCTGAATATAGCCACACTGCTAAATGACAACTAAATGTACATGATTTTTCTTTGGATCGCGAGAGGTTCGTTGGAATTTATAATTTTAATGAACAATGGATGAACATTAGAAACCTGGTGCTAATTTTTAGCATCAGTGATTGTTGTGAAAATATGGTTTATTTTCATACAAAGGGTGAACTAGCTGATATTTTCCAGCAAGGTATGCCTCACAATCAAAATACACATGTGAGGCGATGCACTAGTTGCTAATAAATAGGCAATTGTAATACTTTTGCCCAGAAAATATTAGAGTTACAGAAAGATGCATTCAAAAAATACCTTTTACTTCTTTTTGAACCAGACTCTGAAAAATAAAGAACTATTTATCCTTATAAATACATGTTGATAAATAAGTATATTTTAAAAATGAATAGTAATTTTATTTATATTGACAAAAAACTTCGACAATAAGTGAAGTTTGTTGGCCTTTTGGATAATAAGTGAAGTTTGTTGGCCTTTTGGACAATAAGTGAAGTTTGTTGGCCTTTTAGACTATAAATGAAATTTGTGCCCCCTTACACTATAAACAACATTCATCATTTTTGTTGCATGCAATCCATATGCTGAACATTATTAAAATGATTTCAAATGAAAATAATTTATTAAAATATAAAATAACCAAGTAATGTGAATATAACACTTTTAATTAATTATGTGAAAAGGAAGATGTTTTATTGTATACTTAATAAAAAGCTGGGGAACTTTTTTTGAACAAATGGCCAAGACTTGCTTGAAATATTCCTGTCCTTACCTTATAATTTTTTCATGAGATTTTGGCATATTTAGACTTGTGAGTCTACTCTAACCTGTCTACTAGCTTTCTGGCATTTCACATTGCTTTTCTACTTATGCAGAAAGCCATATTTGAAATGAGAACCATCACTTAGCTGACCATTAAAATAATTTTAGATTATTATTTATTGATATATTTATTAAGATTATTTTGTCTTGTGTTTTGGGGCCTAACTTTTTCTTTTTTTTAAGGCTACTGTGTTAAACTGCTCTCATACATTCTGTGAGCTCTGTATAGAAAAATGGAAGAGACAGCGAGAACAGTGTCCTATATGCCGAGAGAGAATATCAACTCAAGTAAGGATTTTATCACTTGATGTCTTTATCGAGAAAGCATTGGAATTGCTGTCTGTACCAGAACAGGCAAAGGCCAGAAAAAAAGTAGTCAACCAGAGGGAGCAGTATTCTAGTAAGTTACTTGGTGTACTTAATTATAAAGTATTTTTTATGAAAAATGTGTTTGATTTGCTCCTCTTTGAAGCCTAGTAGTGTAATAGCTACTAGCATTACACTACTGGTGCAATGCCACAGGTCCAGGGTTAGATTTCCAGGATGAGCGAGGCTGACTCGGCCTTTCATATCTTGAGTGGGTCAATGAAATTAAGATCAGACTTAGGGATTACTTATGGTTATTCTAAACAATGGGGGGGGGGGGATGGCTTAATGTCAGTGTAACTATCTGGTGGGGACATATGCTTCTACATCCCAGAGCACTTGGTGCTGAAATTTAAATTCCCTAATAGGCTTAAGTAAAAATTGTGTAGGCTGTTTAATACTTTCAAACTTTAAGTAGGAAAAGGCAAAGCAGAGTCATTTATCTTTGCAGTGTCAGCCTTTGCTGAAACTTCTTAGTCCTGTAATTTGAAGTTTGAATTTCAAAGCTGAAAAAGTAAGTTTTTGAGGAAAGTTCAATATCTGAAATTATTAACAAATTTTATTTCTAATAATAATTAATATGAACGATAACAAATTCAAAAATAACTAGATAATTTAAAAGTTTAGCTATTGCATTAACTACAATTCTGAACGATAATTCTAGTTTACTTATCTGTAATATTTTGGTTTTTATTTCAATTTAATAAACATGTCAGCATAAAACAGTGACTATTAACTTTTCTTATGATGGAGTACATACAAATTTAGCTAGATGCCAGAATGTATATTTTGAAATAAGAATATAATCACTAATTGTCTCCTTCCTTTACTTTTTTAAGTCTCATGGCCATATCCTCAGAAATCAGCACTGCGAATCAACTTGTCTTGTAAAAATAAAAGAAACTTCTCTTTAATCACAGAAGGAAAAGTACTGACACAAGGCAGTGGCACATGCTTTACTCATCTTTCTAAATTACATCTTTTAATGCATGAGCTGATACAGCTTAACGCTAATTCAAAACTAAACTAGCAAGCACAACAGCTGTTTTTTTAAGTAGCCTGCTGCAGATTGATAAGAGATAAATGCCCCCCACTCAGACTGAGTGATAAAGCACCGATGTGCATTCACCGATCTGAATATGCTACAGCATTTGGCATTATCCTACTCTTGCATATGCCGTCTTCAAGATCATGATGTCACAATCTGACAGCTTTGCCAATGTTTGAATTCTTACGGAACTCTGTTTACATTCTCAATTTATTGACTAGGACATAAGTGAATAATTAAGTGCATTTTTAATTTAGTTTTTAATGCTCTTTGAACAATACTCACACAAAAATTGCACTAATTTCATTTATTTATTCACAGAAATCTCTTGAATATACATAAGTACACAGAGGTCTTACACACACCAGCCTTTCGATTTTTCTTCTAAACTGCATGGGCTGTTTTCTTAGAATGGCAGTTTTTTTGTTGCCAATAGATGGTATTACAAGTCCAACAACACTGAATACACTTTTACAGTATTAAGATGAAAAAGAATAATTTAGACAAGTACTGTACTTTGTAATTTAAAAGTACTTTTTAACTTTAAAATAGACTTAGGTTTTTGTATGTACTGGGTTAACACATGGATACAAAGGTGTGGCTTAGCCTCTCGTTTGGGCTGTTACTCTACTTAGTTTATATCTCCTTATTTTCTGCATAAAGCTTAGCTCATATACTGTCCAGCAGTTAAAAATAAAAATATTCAAAACATACGATTTATTGTTTATAGTGTTTACATTTTGTTAACCCATTTCGTCCCATTGTACTATTAAAGGATAGCTGGAAACTAACATGTTGAAATTTGTATTTGTTTGTTGAGAAAATTTTATCAGGTGGAACATGTAATTGTATGTATCAGCTTCTGCTAGTATGAGTTATGTGTCGTCCATCGGGGAACTTTGTTTATTCTCTTTTTAGTGAGCATGGCTTGAGTCTGCATTTGCAGAATTCTTGTTCAGTTTCTTTTGGACATTTGTGTGGGCCCTTTTAATGTGAGAGTATTCTTTTTTTTTTGTCATTTTGCTGGTTAATTAATGCTTTAATGTTATTGCATAAGTTGTAATGCATTATTTTTTAACAGTTGTGAAAATAGGACTGTGGAACAATTAGTATGGAGTCAATAGAATATTTCTAACCTTATAACTAAAGGTAGGAAAAAGAACTTTCGTGCTTATCATTTTACTCCTGCTGACATGGCAATGCAAAGATTTCTAAAGTTAGAAAAGCATTGGAACTGTTCAACAGTTTGATTCAGATGAGAGAAATGTTGAAATTGCTGTGTTACCACCAGATGTCAGTGAACTAACTGATGAAGATGAAGGGAATGACAGAGAAGTTAATACTGGTGAGATTATTGTAAGCAACATTTCTAGGAAGTTACGACAGTTTCAAGCCTGAAGTGTTCCCAAGTCTGATGTTTGAACAACAAAGCACAGGTGAAAAGCTAAAAAGCATCATTCATCTGGGATAAAGACAAAATCAGCCAGTGTGCAAAAATGAAAAACACAGGTTGATTCAACTGTGAATTATTTGCTCAAGCAGACGGAAACTGCATGGAAAAGACTCAAGCAGGGGTTTTTGAGCAGTTTTATTTCAATGAAGCTTGTGATCATAGTCTGTCATATTTTACAACTAATCTTTTCAAAACCCTCATCTAAGAAATTTGTTGCCTGCTTCAATAGCCATGAGTTTGCATCTGTTTTAATTTCTTTTTCATCACTGTAGTGCTTGGTGCCAAAGTGATGCTTTATGTGCTTAAAAAGGATAAAATAAAGATCTGGGCCTGGGCAGCAATGTGAAGCCTTGCATTATTCTCAAACAGCAAAATTCCTTTTGTCAGGCAGCATGCTGGGTCTTTTGCACTAAATGGCTTGCTGCAAGTTGATCATTGCCAGGGTGCCAATTATTTAAATCATTTAATTAAAAAAAATCATTAATTTAAACCAGGAATGCTCAAACTCTGACTCGCAGATCATTATTGGCTTATGACTCCTGTTCCATTTACCTGCCAACCCAGTTGCATGTTAAAAAAACACTAATTGGAATCCAACATTTGAGTTTTTAAGGATGGAATTAATTGTGAAAGCTTACTTATTTCAAAAAGGGTTTTTAATTTCCTGAACATGGTACCAGAAAATGTTCAGTTATAATTTGATAGACTTTTTACAGTATGTGCTATCATATTTTCCAGAACTTTTATTTGGTGATTGAATGCTTCCACACCTACACTGTTGTGAGTGTTTTAGTCCATAATGTTCGATTGGTCATAACTGCACAAAAAATTGAGTTAACATGTTTTTTTTTTTTGTGTGTGTGTGTGTGTGTACACAATGTAACATACTATTATAAGAAAAAGACAAAACATTCATCTGACTCAATTTTAGTTATGATCAATTGAACTTCTTGCTGACTTGACAAACATTCACAATACTGTAGTATCACCCTGTTGCATTTCCTATGTGTGCCATCATATTTTAAGTTACAAAGAAACCTATATAAATACATATTTGGAATTGTGTCATAACATCCATCAATTAGTCTTTAAAACTAATTAATGGCCTATAAGCTGAAAAAGGTTATGCATAATACTATTATTGTTATTGCATTTAATTTACATTTTTATAAAGTTTTATTTCTGAAATCTTCACTTTCAAATTTGTAAAGTAAGTCAGTAAGGGAGAGGGACACAGTGCGATGATATATATTTTTCTATGATTCAAAAGCTCAGAAATTAGAAAAAAATTCCTTAATTTAATTAACCACTAGTGCAACACTGTGGAAACTATTCACTGTCATAGTTCATTTTGTAGGGAAGTTGCTGGTATTTTTGTTTCTATCACTCTTGGATATAACAGACAAGTTTTACTTTTTTAGATTGACCAGTAAATTATAATCCAATAATCAATATCTTTGCTTTATTTTAAACTTAACTTTCTTATTGCATGTATGTAATAATTTTTATTTTATTGATAAATTTTGTACAACTTTTGAGTTTGTATTTGAAAAGACTTCATTCGGGGTACACTGAGACAGTGCCCCACTGTATATAAACCTATGGCTTGTGGAGTTACATTAAAAAAAAAAAAAAAAAGACACATTGCTGAAATTAGGGTAGCAACCAGGGCTGTAGCCCCGTGGCCCCACAATACACATTTTCATGTAAAATTTCCTAAGAACATGAATAATTAAAAAGTATTGTCATGATTTTTATCACCAAAATTTTCGGATACAAAACAACTGGTTCTTGCACACATTTTGCATTGAATGTGATCTGTTGTGAGCCATATTGAGGTTACATTAAGAGTTCAACACCAGACAAGTAAGAGATTATTTTCTGAGTAAATAAAATCTATTTCTGCTGAAAATCGAACCCTAGACCCCTAGGCTGTTTTAATGTTGAACCAACTTCACCACACAGGAGCCAAAACAAATTTCTTAACTTTTGTTTGAAAAATTAGGTACTTGTGTATTATCCCGGCCGTCTGCCCAGACGAGTGATTTTTCATGAAGATAAATGCCGGACACATAAAATTATTGATAGTTCGGAATAAAATTGGCAACAGTTTGCCAGCACATTTGACGGAAAAATAGTTGGCAGGAATAATCGCTGGGATAATACGTAAGTACCAAAAATTATTAGGGGGTGCCACTTCTTTGTTGCCCCAGGGCTTCCACACCTTTAACTCCGCCACTGATTGACACAGTTCTCATTTTCAGTAGACTTTCAATCTTATTCAATAAGAAAATGAACTTTTGCCAACATTTTGTTACTGTTACTCTTTAATTTGGTGTTATTTTACTATTTTCAATTCATCCAACATTGTTGAGGAAAGAATTTTTCAAACTTAAATGTGTTTCATTATTATAACTATTTTTAAGGCTTGTCATTTAAAAACTGCTTTCATATCTTCTGTGTTGACTATCTCAACCTGTATTTAACTGTAGTAATAATAATGTGTTGCATAATACATCTGATTTTGTATGTCTTACTCATTGTCCCACTGCACCTTAATCCCTGTCCCATTGTCCCCCACAAAGGGTTACAATGTGACACATTCAGTATGTTTTGAAAATTAACTTTTTTTTCAAAGAATAAAATAAAGGTAAATTCTGAAAAAAATTACAAAGAAAGCTAAGAGTTGGCAAATTATAATTCTGCATTTAATTTTTAGTTTTAATTAAAAGAAAGGAAGTTAATTTAATACAAGTAAAAACTGCCCCACTCTCTACTATATAATCAGTGAATCTTGCTATGATTCCAGAATAATCCCCTTGGGGTAGAATTATTTTATTTGCATACCAAAGAAATATTTTTTTACAGATTTATATTAACTAGAAATTTACCAGTTGTCTATACACTTCATCTAAACATTTTTAAAATATCTAATCTAATCAGTGACTTAATTGAAAGAATCTCATTTTAAAAAAAATATCCAATTAGTTTGATTTAAAAAAATCATGATTTTTTTACACCCTGGTCAGTGCAATACAATAGGTGTGAGCATTGATAGCCCCAAACTGCTGTCCAGATACAGATCATCATCATGATTTTCACCTTTTTTAAGCACCTAAAGCATCACCCAGTGCAAGCAATCAAACAAGATGATATAAGTGAGATAACTTCTCTCACTTTCCACATGTATGAAGGAGGGCCTTTTTGCAGCTGAAGGTATATTCTTTGTTTCATTGAAATGGTCCATACTTTTCAATTGTATATATTTGTGTGTTACTTACTAAGTTTTCTAGTTTTAATTTCTTTTATGCTATATATCATAAGCTACAAAAATAAAGAATTTAGATTTAAGTTTTTGTGTTCATGGTTAATCATTACTGAAAATTGTATGTCTAATTATATCTAGGTTTAAAACCCAGGCGTTCTCAAAGATTAAAGAATAAGAGAACTCGTGTATCTGTTACAACTACCACCACTACTACAACTCATGGAGAAGAAAATAATTTCCATTTAAGAGCCCTGATTGATGAAGTATTGCATCTTGCAAACCAGTTCTCTAATGCTTAAAGCTTACATCCAAAGGTAGTTTACTGCATTATACCTAAATATTTTGTGGGGGGAAAAAATGAATCTTCACATTTAAGTGAAACAGATATGTTTAATTCAAAGAATGATTTCCCTAAAAAATTTTTAATCAGCCACACATGGCATTATACAACAACCATATGTAAATGAATTAAATTTCTACAGTACTTGTTACTGTGTTGAATGACCACCTGGTCTTGTCGACCATGTCTTAGCGGTCCCGAGTACCATATGATTATAAATAATGGTTTATTTTCCTTATTGAACGACCACCTGCCTGACGCGACCAACGACCACTATGAAAAGAAACAAATTTATTTAAAATCCTATTTTAACGACCGCGAATTCTTATTTAATTTTTTTAATTTAAAAAATTCTTATTTTCCTGTATTCATGAACAATTTGGCGCATCAGTGACTATCATCTGAATCTGAAAATAAGAATGAACAAACTGATTGCAGTGAAAATATATCATCTTCTGATGAAGACACATCACAAAAAAACTGCAATCAGTTTCAATGAAGCAAAAGAAGGTTTTAACACCTTGCTTAATTATTTCGTGCAGGTGGGAGATGAACTATTTAAACATCTGACATGTGTACAGAAGCTATTAAACGAATTATCCCAAAATGTAGCTGTTAAACAATCTATTATTACATCATATTTTAAAAAATAATAAAGTACCTACCATTTAAAGCAAAATTTTACTATATATTTCAATTTTTCTTTAAATTTAAACATATTCTAATTTCATTTATTAATATATATATATATAAATCTCACTGTCTTTCTCTACATATTATAAAGAAGTAAGTACACACATGCTTTTTATTATATTATATCTATATAAAAACCTTTTCCATGATAATCATGTAACTATCAAATAAATTCCAATTCTATTGATAAAATTAAGTACGCTTAAAATTTTTGTCAAAATGTATCGTATTACCTAAATTCAAAGACCGACCCTCCTTAAAGACCACATTTTCTTGGTCCCAGTGGTGTTCTTTAAAAACAGGTTTCACTGTATTATATTTTTGGGTGGTTTGCTGGTCAAAAGACTTGTTTTATAATTAAAATCAGAGTTTCAAGTTTTCATTATATGGCAGTTTAAAAAGTATTCAAAAGTACTCTTTAGTGGTGAACAAAAGAACTGATAGTGCATTAAGTTTTATAAACTTTTCCCAATGGTAAATCTTGGGGCCTTAAAGAATATCTATCACACTTTGAGGTTGAAAAGTGTTTGATTACTTTGATTTCAGTTTGTCTGCCAATCCATCCGCGCTCCCATAAATAGGTATTGATTTCGACAAAATTTATATATATTATTCTTATCTACTGTACCATGTACCCTATTGAAAATAGTCTATGTAGCATTTATAGTTTTTCTACAGGAGCACTGAAAATATTCCCTGTACATAGTGCTCTATGGGAAGTTATTCTTTAAAGCATATCATTCTACTGTACAGTTACGCTGATCCCTGACTTCAAGATAAAACTTTTTTCTAGCATTACTGCAAAAAGTTTGCAAAGTTAATCACAAAAAGCCTAATAATGTCTGCACCATTTGTACGATCTGCTAGAAAATTTTCATAATTACATATAAAATATAGAAAACAATCTGTGCGCCTTTAAAAATTAGAAATTCCACCCAATTCTTCATTTTTAAGCAAATTTTTGCTCTTTTCAGCTCCATTTTATTTCAGAGATTAAATAAAGTTTAATCATTTCTGTGACAAAATTAGTTATATTGCAAGTGAAAATTACTTCATATTGAAGCCACAATCATCAGGCTTTTCCCAGATTTATAAATTTAATTCTTTTTTCCCCCAGAGTAAAAAAAGTTAATCATTTGCGTAGCAAAATTAGCTACATTCCATTTGAAAATGACTTCATACTGATTTCACAATTATCAGGCTTTTTCCAGATGTATGAGTTCTTTCGGATGCAAAAAGTTTCCACATGTTCCCATAAGAGCATGAAATTCAATTTCAGTATCTATAATAAATATGAAGTTATTTATTTTAGGTGGTCGAAGATTCAATATATTGAGTGTAGACAGGCTTTCATCAAATGTTCTTTCTAGTGCTTTAATTGCCTTCACAACGGGCTTTGACTTTTGGTTTTAGAGAGATTCTGCTATTTGAAATGAAACAAAATTGATACATTTTATTAAAGATTACAAGATGAAGCTCTCCATCGAAAATAGTGTCTAAATTGTTAATATTTCTACTACAAGAGCACTCAAAATAATTTCAATACAATACGGTCAATGGCACTTTACAGGCATCCATTTAAACCACATAATACTATCCTACAATATAATTAGCTAATAATCCGTTGATAATTGTGTACCCCCCTCAAAAGTTGCCAGTATTGGCGACTTTTGAGATATATTGCAAATATGGTGCCAAAAAAAATAAATGCTTTGAAAAATGAACCAAGCTTGGTGATATATTCATTATTTGGTGATAAATCAAAAAGTATCTAAATGTGATAATATTAAGGTATGACAATTTTGAAAGTTTGTTACTCCCACTGTAATTAACTTAGTGTATAGTGCTTGTTTGGCATGACTAAGGCCTATCTGCCTAGGAGTGGGAGAGCAGTGGTGTCTGTCGAAGGAAAATCCGTTGAAACTTTAGAACCTAAAAGAGGTTAACAGATTTAATATAACAAAATTTCAAACTTTGATTTTTTAGCGGGTGGAAAATTAATTTTAGACTGCTAACCCTTGAAAGAATAAATTTCTCGCTCTCTGTGTTCGTGCGATACCATTATGTTGTGTAAGAGGAATATTTACATTTTTTTTTAACTTACCACAACAAGTTTGAGAGGTGTTTATGATTTCAATTTGTTTGTCCACCCGTCCAGTGTTCTAACTGCTGTAAATATACATGATTTGTGTAAAATTTATGTTTTATCTATGTACAGTACCATGTACCTTATTGAAAATGCTGTAAGTAGCATTTTTAGCTCTTTTTACAGGAGAAAAAAAAAAAAAAGGATCCAATACATTACACTCTATGGGCAGTCATTCTTGAAAACATATTTTAGAGATATTCAGTTTTTTGAAAGAAAACAAAATTCACATGTATATTACTAAGGCTCTCAAAATAATGTCTGTCTTATTAATACTTCTACAGAACTCAAAAGAATTCTGATACATTACAGTCTGGGGCATTTGAGAGACACATGCATTTTTAGCACAAGACAATGAGTATAAAATTTTTATATCCTTCAGTTAAACTTTAAAAAAAAATTAAAGGTCTTTTACAGGACCTCATTAAATTGCATTTATAGTGATAATAAAACATTGTTTTATCTCTGAAACCTTGCCACTTTTAAGAAAGATACATCACCATATTTGTCGCAAAAATATTTTTGTGTTGGAGCTAAATAATTTTTATTAAACTAAATATACTTTAACTGAATTCAAACTTAGATACTAAATTTATTTTGCCCAATTGTTTTCCCCTGGCCTTGCATCAGCCATCTATTTCATAAAGTTTTTTTTTCATGTGCCAATTAGGCTTGAGTTATGTTTATGCTATTCACCCATGAGTTAAACCCATCTTAATTTTATTAAAGTTCAACTAAATTAATGTCAGTTCAAAAATAAAATTCAAATGGTTTTAAACTTCTTCATAACCCTAAGTAGTAGTAGCTCTAATAAGTTAAAAATGTAAACAAAATAAATCCCCTAATTCTTATTGAAAAAAAAAAAAAAAAAAATTGAAATAATATACTTTTTATTCATTGAAGACCCAAGGCAACTTCAAAGTAAAGTTTAAAAACTTAAGCTCAATATTTAATAAAGTTGTGTTTAGTTGTTGACTACTGCTGCTGGATGGAAATAGCCTCTGAACGATGGCCCGGTAGTTTAATGATGTCATGCATCCTGAAAAATAAGGGTCTTCCTTTTGACAAATAGATGCTTAGGTTCTCTAAAGAATCATGGGGTAAAAGAATTAGTTCTGGTTAGGGTAGGACTTTTAACTAATGTTTAAACCATGGGTGAAGTGAAAGGCAATTTTCTGAGGTAGTTTGCAATATGCAAATTTATTAAACCTTTCATTTTATGCAAATATTGCATACTTTTTATTCTGTAACTGTAAAATTAACCTGTTTTATATATTATATTAAGTGTCTGCTTTATGAGAAAAAGCACACAGGACAGGCTGCTGATACAGCTAGAAGGTTGCCCTAGTCATGGGAAGGGCATGATGTATTTCTGCCAGATATTTTATAAAAGGCATGAATTGAACTGAAAATTTTTCCATTTAATTTATTGCAGATGGCCTGGTTTATCTTAAAATCTGAAATTGTTTTAAAATTTTTTTTATAAGTGTTCTTTTTGTGCAATATTTAAATAAAATTTCAGTAAAGAAAATATAAGGTGTCGTCAATTTTAAAGCCTTTACCTCCAGTGGTACAATTCAAACTGTGGGTCATTTTTATGACATACGTGAAATTTCATCCATGGACCCAACAGAAGGAAAGTGTTTTATAATCTATGCATTTGGCATGATTTATCTGTTTAATATTTTAAAACAAGTTATGAATTTGCAGCTATTGCCACTTTTTACTTTTTACAGTTAATCAACTGAAAGAAAAAAAAAAAAATGATCTTAACAATGAAGAAAACATGCGAACTAATGTAATTTTTTTTTTCTTCTCTTATGCCATTAACTAAAAGATATCAACAGCTATTCAAAAACTGCAATTCCCATAAACTTAAATATAGATGATATTGATAGAGAACTTATGACACGCATTCGCCATCACTGTGTTCGTTATGACATGCATTTAGAGCCTTCGAAGGAAACAAAAAGTTGCATTGTTAAAATATTTTTCCTTTTCAAAATTTTAAATTCTTGAAATGGATTCAGTGTGACGTCGGTAGTGGCATGTTTAGCAGATTTTAGATGCATGACGTTTTAAGCCATATTTAACCATCGTATCAAAAAAGGTAGTCTTAAAACTTATTTTATAAAGTTAATATTAAAATTCAATATTAACATTTAATATGTTAAATTCATTCTTATACTAACTCGAAGATAGATTATGATATTGAATAGTCCAACATGACATTCACATGCTACTACACGATTTAAAAAGGGCTTGAATAGGATTTTTCTTTTTTAAGGACTTTGCCATTTGCTAATTTTGGATTGTTTCCATGTGATAAAAAACTTATTTCATTTTATTTATTTGAAAGCGCTTGGGAGTGTATGGACCAATGGATTGTCTGGCTCACACGGGCATGCATTACCGGAGTATGTGTCACGTGACAAATGACAAGGGTGAGGGGGAATCATCCAGACTTCGCGATTCCGGGACAGTAGCACAAGCAAAAGTTTCCTTTATTTTTCCCAGGGATGGGGGTCGGTTATCATCACAATAAGAGGTAGATAAATTAAAATGTTTATAAATCCTAGTTAAATTATAACTTATGATATAATAATCATTTTAATCACAATCTTTAGTTTTATAAATTTATAAATGAATCATGAAAATAATGCTAGTATAAACTAAGGTTTCCCCAAGTGTCAGATTTTGGGGTTGCCCCCCCCCTCCTGAGTGTGCCAATATTCCGTACATCTTATTTTCCCGTATTATGAACAAAAGATTTTATTTTCTTTGAAAATTGCTGCCTAGACAAAATAGAAAAAATATTTTCTTGAAATATAATATTATTAAGTTTATTTGCTAAATTACTTGCTCCTAGCTTGTAATTGGTAGTATAATACTAATGTCAATACTTTAAAATACAGGCCATTAATCTCTTACATTGAAATACCAGTATAACACTCATATAAAATAGCCCTTTTAAAATATATATATATGTAACGGTCAAAGCCCGAAGTTCGGCCAGTTCACGATTTGGCTGGCCGATTCGTGTTTTGACCAAAGTCCAAAGTACTTGCAATTAATGTTGTGTATTGTACTTTGGCTGGCCATTTCGCAAAGTGGCTGGGAATCCTTGGCCTAAGCCCGAAGTGATAATGGTAGACTGACCGGTATCTATTTGCCTTTGCAAAAGGTTTCATATTTTTTTAAGTGATATTTCGGAAGACAATGTGATCTGGGATCTTTATAGCAATTAGGTCTATGGAGCAGAAAAATACTAAGGATGCCCCTTAAAGGTAGTTGAAAAATGGAGTACTCAATTTGCCTTTGTATTCTTACAAGTTATGCAGTGCATTTGCTCAAGATATAATTCGTCATTTTGAAGGGTGCAAATCCAATATTCTTCGCGCTATCTCTTTGTTTCCGCATATACGCTCACTGAATAATTTCTAATATGACTTTAATATCAGAACAGAATAACACCAGATCATATTTTTATATATTACAAGCTTATTTTTAACTCAAAGATGTCACTTATAATTGAACTCGTTTCTAAAACAATTGTACTTTAAAAAAAAAAAAGAAAAAAAAAAAAAAAAAAAGTACACAGAAGTACTCATTTTTAACAGTGTGTAAAACAATCTGCTCTTGATTTCTTTCTTCCTACTTTGGCCGATCGTCCCAAGCCACTTCGCGAATCGGACGGCCAAAGCCCGAAATCAAGAAAAGATCGGACATTGGCCGTTAAGTTTACAGCAACGTTGGCCAAAACGCAAATTGGCTGGCTAATTCGCGTACAGGCAGATTTCGGGCTTTGGCCGTAACATATATAATAATCAGCTTTACTAACAACAGTATTTTTCTTTTTATCTTTTTTGGGGGGGTGGGGGATTATACATACAGCGATACAGACGTTTGCAAAATTCTAGCATAGAATTTTCTTTTTAAACACAAAAATTTGCAAAAGCAGATATTTTTTATGCTTAAGTCAGCAAAACTGATACAGAAGTTGATTTTTTCTGATACGAAAGGCCTAAACCTCTGTATCACCACTGTAGTTTTTATGTGGAAAAATATCTTCTGCTTGTCACTTAACATGTAATAAAATGCCTATAAATTTAAAGTTGCAATTGTACCACTAATTAATATAGTATTCCATTGGTTTCCTGAAACAATAAAAGTATGTGCTAATTCTTTTAACTAAAAAATAGTTTAAAGTGCTGTACTAATTTAAACTACATCTCTTTAATGTTTAAAAAAATAAGTTAGAAATTTATCTTCATGTTGCAATTTTACTATTTAAAAATGTCTGTTGTCAATTTTCTTATACTGTTTAAAAAATTATAACTTTTTTTCTTGGGCTTTTGCAGATGCTTTATGAAGTTTGTCTTTCTTCCATATTGTAAAAGATGTATGGCACTGCAAAATTTGGTGAATGTCATTCATTAATGTGTAAAGTGTGTATAAAGTACCTAGTTTTGTTTGTATAAAATACATTTAAAAAATAAATTTTTTTCTGTATGAGTAATTTCTTTGATCTCATTTGTATTTTTAAAAAATTTTGTTTTTTTATTTAAATTACGAACGTCTTCTTAAGATTGTCTTTCTTAATTATATATTAGGGCCACTCTGAAATTTTTGAGATATGGCTAAAAGGTAAACTTACCAAATTTTAGGAGTGTTCAAAGTAATCCCCTCCAACATCAATGCACTTTTGTAGGCTAATTTTCCAAAGTTTAAAAGCTTCAAGCCACCCATGCTTTTACATCCTCATTGATCTCATCTTCGAAGTGAAAACAGCAACGAATAAATTTTTAGATTAAAAAATAGCCAAAAGCACACATAGCAAGATCAGGGAAATCGGGTAGATGCTCTATCACTTAGACAGTGTTTTTCTTGTACAAGAAATACCACTGTCTATCTTTCCGTATAAGAAAATGCATTGTCGTAATGAAGCATGAGTCCCTTTACAGTTCCTGAAGACTTTCTAGAAGACACTTAGTGGTGTATCAGTTAGCTGTGCCTGCCTTCTGTCCCTCCACTTGATGGCTTTAACCAATACTATATTTCTGAAGAAAACAGCATACATTACTTTTTTCATTGCTCGTCATTCTTTGCAGATTCTGCCATGCTTCGCTTTTTGGTGTTCTGTTAAATTATGGGGGACCCAATGACAAACTAATTTTTCCATATGCAGTTTTTCGTGAGTAATTTTATGTATAGCTGCTACAGATTCAATGTTAAGTTCCTTCTGTATAATTTGGTTAAGCACAGCACACACAATACTATCAATTAACATTTTTTCTTATGGCCGACACTTTTTCTGGGACTATAGCTGACGATATTCTTCCTGTGAGTTCTTCATCCAGAGAGACTATCTGAATACAGTTGCATGAGATGGAGCTTTGTTTCCAAGTGCTAATTGTAGACATTGAAGGGAAAATGTCAACTCCATTTTCCTTTCTTTCAAATTGTATTATACAACACATACATTTCAAATGTTGTCATGAATTATTGTCTGCGACCATGAGTTCAAATTTACATTTTTAACATTTTATATATTTATTTATATTTAAGGGAAAATGATCAGATTGATTGTTCTGGACATTGAAATTGTCCAGAGACTTTGACACTCATTTATCAGTCTTTGCAGAGCATTTCATCCTTTAAAAAAAAAAGGACTAAAAATAAGCTTAATTTTCTGCAGAAAAATTAAAGCTAAGTGCCCTTTATGCTATGCCTCCTCTCTTCACTTTTTGCACAACTTTTACATCTATTTTGTATTTTACTGTGCTCTGCCAGATTTGGACAAGATGCCTTTAGTACATTTGCAAGTGTTTGAGGTCATGTTGCAGAACACTGGATACAATTCTGCTTTTGGGTCTTGAAGTTATTGCAACAGAATTTAACATCAGATTTTTTTTCCTAAATAGGATGCAGTCCATGCAGACCTTTGAAGTGAATTGCTTTCAAAACATTGTTAGAACATTTTAAAGCACCGCTTGAACAAAAAACAAACAAGATTAAACACTCACAAAATTCACAGTTAAAAGTTGCTAAGTTGAGACTTTGTTTTTTTACATTATTTTATTTATTTTTTTTTTTTCCCACCAACTTCTCTCTGTCTCATGTCTTAATAACAAGTTGAATTTCATTATATTTACTCACTAACAAGTATTCAAAGAATTTTTCAATTAAGCACTGGAAGTACTAAAGCACCCATGTGAAGACACTTTCTTTACAAGTTAATTTTAAATGTATTGTTTTTCGTGCTGGTGTTTTCATTTGTGTCTTAATTAAAGAAGAAAAAATAGAAGAGCATCAAGTTAATAAATAAGTCAAAGATAATTCTACATAAAATTTATTTTTGGTCACTTTTCATATAAGCTTAAACAATACAAGTTTTTAGGTCTCATTGAGCATGAATTTGCCCAACAGAATAAAATACTATATACACAACGATTTTACAATAAAGTTATATATGCCCTCAACAGCTCATGTGCCTACAAAACATTTAACAACCTATTATACAGAGGAAGTGAACACAAACACATAAATCACAGCAACAGTATGCAAAAAATAGTTATATCACTAGTAGCTCTTAAAATCTCACTAAAGTTTAGTTTGGACATAATTTCATGCTGTTTTTTTTTTTTTTTTGTTCTAATATGACTTTAGAATTTAACAGAGAACACCTAAGATTATAACTAGTAAATTTTTGTAATGGCAACCCCCCTCCCCTCCAAAAAAAAAGGGAATCTTTTCAGCATTGACTCTTTAACTTATCCAAAATCAATGCAAATGTTGAAAGTAAAAAAAAAAAATCATGTTTGTCTGAGGTATGATTATATAACAAATTTATCGTCTGTATAGCAAATGCTTTAGAAGAAACTAAGTTGTGTCACATACGACAGATTTTTCTATACCAGTTTGCCATGTTTATGTGAACACACTACACATTAAAGGATTAATGTATATATATCCTATTGAGGGTGCTGAGAAGTAAGAAATAAAGTGAGCAGTGTTCCCTTGGTATTGGAATAAAATGATAGTACAAAGTGTTTGGTATGACCAACCACATTCTCTTATAAAACAGAAATATAGCTCAATGCTCATAACAGCTGCATACAGTATGACTGGATGGACATGTAAAGTGGTCTAATAAATGGACCCTCATGAAAATTTGTTACACTTACAATTTCAAATATTCCTCGCTATTTGAATCAAACTCTGACGCAAGATCAGAAGATAGTAGTTCTCATGCAAATTCAAAATCTACAACTAGTGGCATTAAAGTTTTACTATTACCAAGCTCTTGCCTAGAGACAAAAAGAAAAGGGTTGTTTGAAATGATTTTTTTTTTTTCATAAAAATGGCATTCTATATTACAATTTAAACAGAAAATTATCTCACAATTCCCAGTTTGCTAATCATATTTCTGTAGTCCTTGTCAATAACAACTTAAATTCACCTTTTTGAGAGCTATGTAATAATATCGTGTTAAAAGATATTTTACAATAAAAACATGTCTTTATCTTTCATTGAATAAGAATAACCTAGTGCTTTATGGCTTTGAAGCAAGTCTTACCCACACATTCAGTGTTGCAGTGTGACTGCCGAAAACAGTGATGTCATGTGACTGGCTCAACTGCAATGCAAACTAACTTTTTATCGTCCATGGTTTTAGAATTTCTTTTGTTGCTGTTTCTTCCAGCATCGTAACGCAGAATAGCTAGCAAAGATGTATGTATTCGATTCAAGATTGTTCCTAGATGTGTATTTGCTTTATGCCAATATAATATTAATTATAACCTGTGATGGATTCGTCGTTATTTGATCTGTGTATTTTAAAATGCTTTTGATTACACAAGCTCGGCCCAGATTCGACAATTTAAGATTTGAAAGGTAAGAGGAATTTATTTTGTCAAAACTTAAGTTTGAGCAATTAATTTTTGTGATGCTAAAAATTTCCATAATTCATGTGAACATTGTGGTTTAAAAAAAAATAGCTTGTTACAATTTCCTAAGTAAAGCAAATTGTACTCAATCAGCATATTTGTCTTTAATTTTTTAAAAAATTTTACAGCCAGCATTTGTACACTTTTCAGAGGAAAAAAAAAATGAGTACTCTTAAACTAATCTTTTTAAATAGTAGTATTAAGTTTTATTACAATTTTGCAGATAAAGTAAACGATACTAGCAGAGGGAGATTCCCCTTTTAAATTTGATGTTTGTATACAAAATGGTTATAATCAAGCCTTTTTAAGAAAAATTCTGCATTTTGAGCAGGCCTGAACTTTTTTTTTTTTTTTTTTTCTTTCAATGTGTTTTCCTAAAATTTAATGATTTCAATGCACACTTTCAAATGATTCAGCTTTGAAAATATGTGAGTGCAACCAATCTGTTCTTTGAAGTTTTAATTTTAATTCATTTTCAAAATACCCCCAGATTTGTTAATAAATGCCTTAATGCACTTGATAGCAATATGCAACATCTTTCCCTCCTGCAATAGCTACACTCCCAAGTTAGCAGATGTAATAGGGAAAAACTAAACTATATATATTTTTTAACTGCCTTTTATATCCTACATTTTCTTTTGCAATACTGGCACATAAAATAGATGTTTAATATTTATATGTATTTCCTACTAAATAAGACAATTATCAATTTCATTTTTTTCATGTGTGTAATTGGAATGATAACTTCTTTCATTATATGTATTTCCTACTAAATAAGACAATTATCAATTTCATTTTTTTCATGTGTGTAATTGGAATGATAACTTCTTTCATTATCAGGTAACTGCAGTCAGACTTGTACATTAGAGCACAGATACCTTTTCTTACAATTTTAGTTTTACCCATTAAAAATGGTTAAAACAAAGTTATACAGTATGCCCAGAGTTGCCAACTCTCCCGATTTTTCATCAATCTCCCAGGAACACTTATTTCTCCTGATTTTTGGTAATTTGTTAATTTTATCACAATTTTTATCATTTGCCACTTGAAAAATGCAATTTTTTGGATTTGTCATCATACATAAAAGCTTTCAATTTAAAATGACTCAAAACATTACGATGCTGACTCTCTTATTTTTAAAATTCGTATTTCCCAATGCAGCGCTTTCCTCTCTCTTCACTCCACTCCCCTTCCCCACCCCCCTCTCTCTACTTTGCTCGCCTGACGTCAAAAGAACGACCTTGAAAATGAACAACCGAGTGGGGAAAGTTAGGTACCTTCGCTCCGTTACTTGCATTCTGGAGAACATTTTAATGCGACTTTTCAGAAAAAAAAATCTAATAAACATTTCCGCACGGTTCGAAATTTAAAAGAGGGAGAAATAAATGTTCAATCAGCGGTAAAAAGATGGAAAATTTTTGCCCATTAGGTTTTTCAATGTGACAGTTTAAAAATAGCATATTTTTAAAAGCAGTACATTTTCTTCAAAACAGGATTTCCTTTAAAAAATTCCCAAAAATCGGCAAATGTAAGTACGATTTTGTAGCAAATTTTATTTGAAAAAGAAAACTCTGTAGTTTCCGATGATATAAAAAATATAGTATTCGGACAGAAATTTAGCTCGCGATAATGTAAAATGCGAGAAAAATGGCCAAAAACCTTACAAAATAACTCAAAAAATATTAATCCGATTAATTTCATTTTTACAGCATTAGCTTTCTCTTGTCCTATTTAGTCAGTGTGCCAAATTTGGTCCAGATCCGTCGAAATGTCTGGACGTGTATAGCGAACAAACAAACAAACTCTTCTCTTTTATATATATAGAATAATGATGATATAGATGGAGCAACTGACGCTTTGCAAAAATGGTTCTGTTCCTTGCAAGTTGGAAACTTGGAAGAAATCTTAAAATCAGCCGGAATTGATACTTAGTGGAGCTTAATTGGAAAGTTAAATTATGATGGTTATATAAATATGAAGAGTTATCGAAAGTTATGCTGTCTATTCTTGCAATTCCACACAGCAGCACAGTGTGTGAAAAGATTTTCAGTATTGTAAGTAAGACAAAACAAATTTTGATCAAATATTGGCAATAACAACCCTTGTAGGCAGTTGTCATGAACAAGTGTTTGACTTATCTTTTTTTTTTAAAGCAAAGTCTACTACTACTGTTAATTTAAAATGTTCATTGTAATATTTTTCAAATAATTGCTCTCATGGTTTTTTGTTGTTGTTGTTAAAATAAGCATATTTGTGTCATTATTTAAAAATTTGTGTTCTATTTTTTGTAAAAAACAAATCTCCAGCAATGACTTGCTAAACTTCTATTGGCAAAAACAAGCCTTCGAGGAAGTTGTCATGAACAAGTATTATCTTTAAAAAAAAGCCAAGTCTGCTACTACTGTTAATTTAAAATAGCGCAAAATTAATATTTTAAAATGTTCATTGTAGTATTATTCAAATAATTGTTCTCATCGTAATTTATTTTTTGTTGCAAACGAATCTCCTGATTTTAAAATAAAAGCTCCTGATTTTCACCTTTGATAAGTTGTCAACTCTGGTGCACCCAAACTTAAGTTTGCCACTATGTAGTCTATAGTGGCAAACTTAATATTATTAATATTATTTCACAGCAGTAAATCAGAATTTGATGAATATAAAGAACAGAAAGTTTTTAATTTTGTTTTCAAAGAGGAGAATGGGATATTTTCTGATGTTAAAATATTCCGAATGCAAAACATTAAGTGTCTGAACTCTAAAGTATTTAATTTGCTGTAGAGTTAAAAATTATTAATTTAGAATAAGCTCACATAAATTTTCTTTCTGTTCATCTGTAAAACAATTATTGCATTGTAAATGCATGTCAAAAATTTCCAGTTGTCATAAAAAAATATTTGGCTTTCTATTTATATTAACACAAACCCAAACAAACAAACAAAAAAAACCTATTAATATAAAGCTAATTTAACTATTATCTTTTCAAGAATAGGTTTTGGAAATTTTAAGTTACTTAATTTGGGAGATGAAGCAAATATTTAGGATATTTGGCTCAATACTGAACATGCATTCAACCAAATATTGTTCATTTGGCTGAATAATCTCTGGATAGTGAAGAAAACACTTCACAAACACAAAAATTTTAAATATTTAACAATGAATTTCGCAAAATAATGCTTTAACATTAATATTAGATCACCCAATATGTTCCCAATTTTAAATTATAATAAAATACAGGGAATCTCTCTTCATTATCTCAACACTTTTAGAACCACAAAAATGTGTCACCATAAATGGAGTGTTGTGATAACCGTAGTTTGCATATGCATACACACACACAAAAGAAAAAGTCAATGACAACCTTGTCATAGAATATCCATAAAATTTTTTCATATTAATTATCAAGCTCAAAAATTAAACACATCAAAAATAGAAACATGCATAAATTCTGTTTTTCTTAGAATCAACAAATTTTGTCCCCAGGAAATAAATTTGTTTTTAAAACTATTAGTCTGAATGAAACTATCTAAACTAAACCCAACCTTAAGGAACTACATGTTGGATTTTACCATTCTGCACATTGCCATTTTCAGCTTCAAAATAGAAGGGTTAAATATTGGTACTATCATCAATTGCTAACTTACTCAATTATCAACATTGAATAAAAATGTGACATCTGGGATAAACAGACACACACACAAAAAAAAAAAAAAAAGTTATTGCCAATTTCAAATGAAGTAAAAAAAAAAAGTATGTTGGCCTCTTAAAAATTAAAATTTCACACAGAAAAGATAGAAAACAAATTTAAACAGATTATTTCTATGACAAAACTTACGATAAAAATGCTCAACACGAACCTTGTAAATGTATTGTAGATTTAGAGCACAAGTCATTATTTGTGAATATAACGGATGACTTTTATAACAATTTCTTAAACTTTTGTATATTGATATCAAACAAAGTACTGTGTACTTCTATAAAGAGTATAATCACTGAGAAAGGTATATACTTGTTTTATTTTTAATATTTATTTGAACCATTATAGGCACCCATTTTCAATAACATCCGTAAATATCCCAATTTAGATTAAATACGAGTGCACATGTTACAAATATATAAATAAAGATATGTTACTATTATTAATTATTTAATTTTGAATATAACTTGTTGTCATCAAGGCATTTAAAATACTACAAAAATATATTAAGCTAAAATTGTAATTAGGCTAACTATTAACCATCTGAGTATGTGTGATTTTTTTTTTTCAGTAATTTATCTTCAGTTTTCACTACAGTACTTACAGTGACGTATCTAGAAAAACATTTTGAAGGGGGTCCAAATGGTAAAAAAGGCAGTTTTTTTTTTTTTTTTTTTAATTTATCATTTTAGGAACAAAAATAAAAATTTTAGGGAGGTCTGGATACCCACCCCCTCCTTAAAGACACACTTGAATACTTAGCTTAAATTAACAGAAATATAATTTTTAGTATGATTTAGAACTTCTTTTTCCTAATTTATATGTGCTTGTAGAACTATTTTAAAGTGCATGGAATTATTGTACATTATAAAGAGGATTAAAAATAACAATTGTTTTTACTTTTAATCACTGATATTTTTGGTTTTCTTTAGGGAGTTTTAAAGGCAAAATGTTATAAAAGTACCAAGTTAAAAAGTACTGTCACAATTTTTAATATAGACTTCTTCAACAAAAACCATTCTTGGAACCAAGTATATAATCATAAGGTCACAGTGTTGCTGTAATGATATTTTTAATGCATCCCTCTTAATTTGAGTAATTGGAACTTCCTCCAGTAGAAGCTGTTTTATTTCAGGAATTACTGTGAAAAAGTTCTACAATATTAGACTACAAAATCTAAACAGTGTTTAATTTGCTGATAAATGTATATACAGTACAAAAATCTCTCATTTAAAATATATTTACCCTTTCAGAAAGAATTGTATTATTATTTTACTAAAGCAAATTTTGACATGGATAATTTTAAGTGCATTTAATAGTGATAACAAATAATTTTAAATATCTGATGATATTTTGCATAATTATCAAATTAAGTACAATGTAAACATGAGATCGATTTTGTAGCTTCGAATAATATTTTGTATAGCATTTGCTGGTTTAGATGATATCAGATGTAAAAATTTTTATAAGCTTGTTGGATCATGCTCAGAATCATAAAATATTGCTCGAAATAAGTCGCAGCAAACACGGCAAATGCTATAATTATCTCGAATAGACTTGACTCAACAGTTCCCCTGACAAATTTTGCTGTGAGCATTTGGAAAACTTTATTACTTGAGCATTTCTATTTTAGATGTATTTAAGTATGAAATTGCATAAATACTTATAAGAAAAGTATAGCTTTCTTTTTTCTAAAAACATTTCTCAGTGCATTATTCATTCAATTTTTTTTTTTTTTTTTTTTACAGTTATGGGGGGGGGGGGGAAACCTAACTGCAATTTGCCATTATTCAGAAAATTGCTAAAATTTAAGATTTAGTCATGAGCTGAATAGTTTTTACTGTCAGCTTTAAAATTTTATTTCAAGTCCTACTATAAAGTAGAAATATTTTTTCCTCCCCTGTATATTAAATTGCAAAATAAGTATTATTTTCTTCATTGATTTTGACTTAACACCTTACACAAACATCTTTTAAAATAGATGAAATATAAATATAATTGATTTGTTTCTTCAAATTTGTTACAAAAATTATCTCTTAGATAATGTATTGAAGACAAAGGTACTCTTTTACATGATTATGGCATAAAAATATGCATTTTAATTCAGTTAAAACTGATTTCGATATATACAGGCTAGTTTCACAGAAATGAAATATTGGGTAACACTAAATTTTGCACATACGGTGAAATGTCACACCTAAATTGAACTAATAGTCTGTCTTGCCCTTATAAAGACGATCATAAAGTGATTTCAATACACCCAATGTTAAACAGCCAATAACAGCACCCTGCGCAGTTACTCTCAGTTGCATGAGATAGTTGGAAGTAGAGAGCTTTCCTCTAGTTCTATATTTATAAATTCCATATCCTACAATGAAAGCACAGCTACTCAAACCTAAATAAGAGAAAATGAAAGAAAAATTAATATACAGCATTTTATGATTTTTGTTCACAACAGTAAACTTATCAGTAACACTATAGCTGGATTCATACTGGCTCTGTGTTACTTTATTGTACCTCTGCTCTGTGATTCATAACATTTCTTAGCAGATTTAAAGTTGCATTACCCCATTTGATTTCAAGGCCAATTAGATTCAGAGGAGTAACACTGTTCTGTTGTAGGAAAATCCTTCAGTCAGTTACACAGGGTGTCTACCAAATTTCTGAAATTCAATTTCCTGACTTTTGGGAGGTCCTGGGAAAAAAATTCCTGACCAGTGCATTTTACTTTGGGAAATTGCACAATGACCCCTCCCTTGTCTTTATATTTGCATATTTGTAAAACTTCTTGAAATCAATTTTAACTGAAGTATACAGGATTAAGCTTTCATCAATTGAGAAACAGAAGTAGTCGCACTTTCTGATAGAATTAACTAACTGTTCTTGGAAATAGGGTCCTAAGCTGTAAGTTACCAAGTAAGCTAATTTGTCTTTTGCCCTCCCGTCACGATTGATGAGCCCCCATTTTTCCCTCCTTATACAAACACATTGTTAGATGCTTTCGCGGTTCGAAAAATGTGTTACAGTTGCTTTTGTTTTCCAGTCTGACAATTAGAGAGAAAGCATAAAAAAAAGGACACGAAACAGAAAAAAAATGATTCTTTTATTGAATTTTCCGGACCCATTATCCAATTTCCCTGTTTTTTCAAACTTTCCGGACCCATTTTCCAATTTCCCGGCTTTTTCCAGACTTTCCGGAGCGGTAGACACCCTATTACAGCATATCTGTTCTTTTTAGCTCTATTCAGACCCATGCATATACACTATTCTATATACACAGTGGTAAAATTGTGTTCTGATGTCACAGCAGAACAGAATGAAACAAAGTAGCCAGTATGAAGCCACATTAATAATATAGCTAAATGATACATACAAATCATCTTTGTAAAAAAAAAAACTTGAGTAACTCCACTCGACTTTCCAAACACTTCATATTTACCAAGCGTTTCCTCTACCTCTTCCAATACCTCTGAAATACGCTTTAATGAATTTCGGCTCATAGAGCGTAATGTATATAAAATCTTTTGGGCAGCTCTGTAGATAAACTATCCAGTCAAATGGGACTGAAAGTTTAGGTGCACAACTAAATGTTACAACAATCCTAAATATAAAGTTTCAACATTCTATGACCAATAGTTTTTGATATATGTGAGTTATATACATAAGTACATACGTACATACAGACGGCATAGAAAAGGTAGTCAGACTCACTGTCCGTCAAAATGGGTTGTATATGCATTTATATGATCATGCATGCTTGCATACGATGAGATGCATCGAAAAAATTCTTAAAATTAAATTTAGAGGTCGTCAAAATGGTTTTTTCATCAAAATTTGGCCCCTGAAATTTTTCGGGATCACATTACTTCCTTATACTCTGTACAAGGAAGTAATAATATGAAACTATACATCAATAAAACTTGTGACAAGAATTCTAAAAGGAAATATCCCAGATGCAATATTTTCCTAAAATAAGAAATCATAAAATGGCTCAGCCTTTGCTATACATTTCATTACAATAGGTGAAATTATTTAAATTATTGTTGGTGAATTCACAAGAACAGATACCGTAGTTATTGCCTCTACATTAAAACTTTTCTTAATCCGAGTCTACCTACTGAAAGGCAATTGAATAAATACTGCTAGAGGTCTGGCTTGCAAATGTATTTGACTAAGCCAGGCTCTAGTTGACAAAACATTTCCTGTTTCCACTCTAACTTAGGAACCATTATTCCTCTGGGCGCTCAACTCTGTGCTTCGTGAAAGAATTGTACAATTTTTAAAAATTTTAACTAAAGAAAATGGGCTTAGGAGAATATTTCAAGTAGAGGGTGTTTCACATTACAATGGCGAATTCAAGTAAGGAGGGTTATCTGAGTATAGTATCTTATCGGGTTTCCATGATTAGGATATGTTTTTTGATTTTCTTAATCATTAGCAGTGATCTTCAACGTGAGTCTTTTACCCCAGGACACACACCTTGAATTTTTCATGTCTTTCCTTAAGGAGGAGAAGAAATTGAGTTTCTGTCTACATTCTCCATCACACATCTTAGTAATTTTATCATCTTGAAACTTAAAATTCTCAGAAATTAAACGAAGATTTTAACTGATTCTTGTCTTTTTTTTTAAATATTGTGCAACAAATCGAACTCCAATAAAAAAAACTAGCTACAAAATAAATATATGTAGTTAAGTGATTCAGATATTTACTGTTTAAAATTGCACATTATATATTAGTATAAAATAGTGAAATGAAATCATTTTGATGTGAGAGTTGTCATTTTTTTCCTCTGCTACATGTGCAGTCTCAAGCCCATGTTGCCTTGCTGACATATTTCAAACATCAAGCTGTTTGCACTGTAGGCAAGTAAAAGCTTGTGATCTGTTTTTTTTATCATCCGTCAGATTATTTTACATGCAATAAAATCTGTGTTAAGCAAGCACATTATTTAAAGGAAGTTTGTCGTCGGTGGAAATATTTTTGTCTTGAATACGAGGTTTGTTGAATTAAACCTTTATCCTGTGAAAAAGCAGAAAACTGTTTTGGTCCCCTGCGATTATGTTTAATGTAAGTTTTACAGTTAAGTGAGCAGCGGCACACTTCACAACATATTACTATTAAAAAAAATTAAGTATAGAACATGAAATTTTCTATAATTGCTTATCGTTCATTCTTACTTTGAAAACTTAAAGGCGCAGTTAGAAGTGTTACTTCCTGTAACTATAGTATACAATTCATTTGAACAGCAAAGGTGTTAAGAAGGGACTAAGCAAATAGTTTTAGCCCCTTGCAGAGTTGAAATTTTTAGTGTTGGAAATTTTTAATTTTTTTTTTTTAATTCTAAGAATTTTGCTCTACATCTTTTTTAAAGTGAAATATAATCGATTTAAATCAGTAAAAAAAATAAAAAATGAAGGGATTTAAATTGTCAAACCCTTTTTATTTTTTATTACAGTTTCAGATGAATTGCCCTCCAGGGTGCTGTCGCAGCGTGTTTTGATTACTGCTCATGCTTAGTAATGCCCCGCTTAATACAAAGCATGAAAAAAAGAAGAAAAAAGACCAAAGACGATGATCACTAACATTAGCAATTAGAATAGAAATATTAGAGATTTATGTATTGCAATGATTTTTATTTTTCCAAAAAGAATAAAAAGAAGCACAACTATTGTAAGTTATAAAATACATACATACCTAAAATCATCATAGGGCTGTCCTTAGCTTTACGAGCTAATTTTGAACTCGATTCATCCTCAAAGTTGAACTCTGGTTTAGATTCTGAAGACTCCGACATCTATATCATGTATAAAATAGTGGAAGTCAAAACACATATTTTACAATGAATATACAAAATATTGACAGTTAATGTGTAACTCCTCATTAGAAAAGAAGTATAAATATAGTTATAGTAGTAAGGTTAGATAGCAGATTAGGGGGTCACACAACATGAGAGTAACAAAACACGTTTGGGTAATATTTTAAAAAATGCCAATTTATGTTCCATGTTGATTTTTGTTTTGAACATAATTTCCCCTTCTTTAGCATTATAACCTTAATTATGCCATTTATGTTCCCTTTAAAAACAAATTATTGCAGTGAAATTTCATCTACATGCTTCGAACCAATATCTATAATTTTTAGTACTGATGTACTGAGTGTTTGGTATACATTTAGTACTTGACCAAGTTTTGATTGAGTACTTGGCTAATACCGAGTTCCGATAAGTTCAGTATCTACTGACACTGATTAGTAAAAAAAGTACACAAAACACAAATAACTGGTGGGATAATGGGCGGTTTAACAGCCCCCCCCCCCCAAAAAAAAAAAAAAAAATTTAGTCAATGCATTAGTACTTTTTATTTGCGTTTACTCTGGATATCAATTATAGGCGAAAAAATGTTAGGGCAGAATATCCTCCCAGATTTTTTTTTTTTTTTTTTTTTTTTTCCCTGGCTACATTACTTGCTAATTTCCTTAGGTGAATCAAGCATCATTTTCACAGAATGAATGAGAAAAAAAAAGCGCGTGATGCTTTAGCGAAGTAAAACAATAGAAAAACTTTTAGGTCTGTGGGGAAAATGTTTTCAGTGATTCACGACACCAAGATTATATAAGCGGTATCGGAAGAGTAAGCAAACAAATATGCCGCAAAGTTCAATCACTAAGCTTTGCTTCGCCCACGGTTACGCTCAACAATAATTTTGGTTTATTAATAATAAACCATCTGACATTTCATACGTTCATTAGTATTATTAACGTTTTTACATTATGCAACTATTATATCTATTGCATCACTCACATGCTTCTAACAAAATACAGTTATGTAATGCTGTCTTATTTTAATTATGAAATATTTTCTTGATTTTATTTTGAAGATTTAAAAAAAAAATTTTTTTGGAAATTTTTTTGTAAATTATCATTCTCCAAACATTTTCATATATGTAGTCACCCATAAATATATTTATAAAATAACAAACTATAAAGCAAATAGGGAGACAGAGATTAGTTTATAAGCTAATTACATTTACCTTTAAATAAAGATTTAGGTGTACTAAGGTTTTATTTAAATTTTTAAAGTACAATTAAACCCAGGAGTATGAAACGCAAACTTGACCTCCAATTTTAAGATCGAGAACGATCGGTCAGAGAAAAAAGATGTGTTTATATGCTGTACAGTCCTGAATCCGAGTAACATGCTGTGTTGTGTCGGGGAGATTTAGAGACTCTGGCCGCATTCGTAAACGTCAAACGGGTTACACAGTTTCCAGTTAGTACGAAAAACAAAGAGGTTTTTCTTGTTGCCAAATATCTTCGGTGGCATCGCCCATGATAGTGGCAGAAAGCAGTGTCTTGATCATGGTTTATGGTTATTTTCGCCACTAGTCCAGCATCTTATTTATTTATTTATTTTTAATTAACTTTAAGCATCATCATGCTCAAGTCGTGCTGTGTGTATAATTGCACCAACAGGTTTAGGAAAGGATCTGGAATATCCTTTCACAGGTAATAAATGCTTGAAATTGGTGGTATTGAAAATCAAATATCAATTGATGTTCAATGACAGTAGTATTTTTAAATTTCCTATTTACCTATGCTTTTCGTTCACTTTGTGAAGTAATTGAAGGAGATATTGCACATCCTTCTTGAATTAAAGTAGACATTGCTTAATTCATGTTTCTATATAAATATAATCGCATTTTTTAACGACTTTTTAAATTACTAGTTTTAATATTAAATTCATTTTTTTTTTAGTTCAACGTGATTGCTTGTTTAAGTCTTTATTTATGTTTCTTTATACTTTTGTTTAAGTAAGCTTTATTAAGTTAGTGTTTTATGGTAAGTATTTTAACTTTTTTTTTAAATAAGCATATCAGCTCTGTAGTGTTGTATCATTCCACAGTTTAATTAAAAAAAAACCTGGCTGGTGACGCAATTTTTAATATTAACTGAAATTCTATTAAATCAGTGCTTTAATTGAATGTACGTTTAAGTTTACACATCCCTGTCTGAACAAACAATAATACACTATAAAATGTATTTTTAAAAATCCATAAAACAGTTAAGTTATGCAAAGCAAAGTTATCATGGGAGGATTATTTCTGATGCTTTTTGTGCAATGTTGTGCACAAAAAGTGCACATGCTTTGTGCAATGCTTCGATGCTGCAAACTGTCATTTTACTTAATTTTTCTAGATGACATTCTGATTTTAATAACTTTCTGATTGTTTAGGTTTCCACTATCTAATAAAGAATTGACAAATAAATGGATTTCTGCTGTAAAAAGAGAAAATTTTGTTCCTAATATACATACATTTATTTGTTCAGAACACTTCAATGCTGAATGTTTTGAATCAAATCATAATCGGAAGTTGCTAAAAGATGATGTAGTTCCAACTATATTTAATTTTCCAAAGCATTTGAAAAAGGTAAGTTCTAAACGAGGTACTTATTAGGGAGGGATAATGGGAATGGGATATTGTCCCCACCCTACCCCCTCTCAAAAGAAAAGAAAGAAAAAAAAAACAGCAAAAGCTTTTAAAAAGTTTTTATTGTACACAGTAATTAATATAATGCCTTTATATGTATATTTCATGCCTTAGAAATTGATAATATACACCCTCCAAAAAAAGTATTCGAGCAAGAGATTAAATTTCCAACGTTGGTTTTGTATATTAAAAATTATTTATCATAGAATATGAATTAGCCTATGTATAAATATGAATTTCCGTAATTCTGTCAAGTTGTGCGTTTTTCAAAAACTCAATTTTATTCGCAAATCCAAAATATAGGAAATTTCTCTCTTGCACGAATACTTTTTTTGGAGGGTGTACTTAATTTCAGAATGCATATTGTTGTAAAAACGAAAATAAAGATAATAGTTATTTTTTTTTTAATTGCCTTTGAATTTTTTTCTTCCTTTCCATATTTTGTTTCCACATACACAAAATAAGACTCATAGTACATCTATTTTGATATATAGCTATAATTAATATTTAAATTTAAAAAATCCAATTATTAAATTTTGTTAAATTGACATTCGTGTGTTAAATTCAATTATAATTATGTATTGACAGATTTGGCAGAATTGTTTTAATGATATGTTTGTATTTTAATTACTTCTTCAGGCTTGATTGGAGTTGAACTAGGTTTATAATCAGACATTTTATATTTATTTGACAATCTTCGAATCTAACATTAGATAATTGTTAGATAAAGACTCTTTATCTAACAAGTAAACTAATAGAATTAATAAAAAACGTGTTACCATGTACTACATTTTATTATGTTCTTTCTTTGTGAACATGATTCTTTCAGAATATATTTCATTTTATAAAGAAAAAAAACATCCATTTCAAATCTTATACTAGTTATGCATTTTACTGTGTACATACTGTTACATATTTTCATGGTTAAGTAAATAATGAATGCCATCTTAAATTTAAAGAAACATTAAACAACTGCTAAACCATTAACAAATTTTAGTAAACTGTTTCTAAATGTAGGTATTTTAGAAAAGTAGTGACTAGGCCAACCCCTGATTACACAAATTCACGAAATATATATATTTTTTTAATTCTGTATCCTGTTTCTTTAAATATTCATTAAAAAAAAAAAGATACATAAACAATTTTATTTCATAGAAGTAGATTAACTTGATATTTAAAATAAAGTGACTTCAATCAAGTAATATTTTAAAAAATCAATTGATTTAAATTAATGCAACTCTGTTATATACATTAAAATATTCTTTTACAGAGAAAGATTTTTTTATTTACTTTTAGGAACAAAAACCAAGACCGCCACCTAAACCACGAAATTTACATTATAACATTATTACATTATAACATATTAGAATATAACATTATAACTTTTTGGAAATCGGTTTCTTTTTAAGATATAAAGGACGTGTAAAAAACACGTTTTGAACTCCCACTTCAAAAGGGATAAAATTTCCTAAGTATAGCCTTTTTGCTTAAAAAAAAAAAAAAAAGTAGAAAAAGGCGTATTTGAATCTCAAGAACGTTAGAAATACATTTACGAGGGAAAGAAAGATCCAAACTCAATCACCAAACTATGCCACAATATTATGATTTTCTTAAAATGTAACACGAAGCACAATCCCCCCTCCCCCCTTGATATGAACGTAGTTTTCTCTTACGAGATCTATGACACCTCGGTCTTTTACAGTAGTACTTCCAATACACAATTGATACTTTATTTCGGATCACATCTTTGTTCAGAAAAAGTTTTTGTTTTCCTTGTGTGCAAAAATAAACATTTAATCGACTATTTTAATGTGTTACATTTTTAGACCATCTAACAGCAAAAATAAACTAAAAATAGCTTGCAAAATATCATAACAAAATGTTTTTTCGTTGAATTTGGTTCTGAATGCGTATTCTCAATGCTTGAACGAATCATCAATTCTGTATTTAAATGTAAATTAATGCTGTTGCATAGCAGTCGTAAGCAGCGACGTTTTCGTCTTTCTGCCACTATCGTGTCGTCTGCTCCGGAAGTGCACTGGCAACAAGTTTCCTCCCTTGTGCGCAATCTAATTCACTATTCCTATATCTATGCTTACGCTCATGATTCACGATTGCTTATTTTAGGCTGCATTCGTAAACGACAAACTCGTTGCACTAGTTTTCGTAAGAAAACTGAAATGCCTGTGTTTAGTGCTGTCAGTGGTTATCAGTTTCCCTTGACTTTACGAACAACTTCAGTTTATTTAGTTTCGTCGCCTAGGAGACGTGTTTGTTTACAATTCTTGAATGCGTTCATTCTGCTGACGAGAGTTTTTAGTACATACGCAATATAAAATCAACAGGAATTTTAAATGAAAGAGTGGCCATCATTGAAGTGCACAAATCAAAATTTAGAAATTTCAACTTAAACTTCATTTTTTCAAAAGTATTTAGCAAGAGAAGTTCAAATTTCGCTAATAACGGATTAAATAAACTTCAATCTCAACACTAAAACATGCATTTTTGAATTTACTAAAATGAAAAATACAAGAAAATCATTACCTTTGAAAAATTATGTACCTTCGTAGTATTTTCTAACGTACGCATGAATTTCCTCCAGAAAAAAGAATATTTGCCGCTTTAGAAAACGAAAAATACTTTTCACAACAACATACTTTTCCATAACAATGGAAGCCATTTGAAAACAACAACAACATGCAGCAAGTGAATCTTCTAAACAACTGACGAAACCTTAGCAGAGATCGGTTTATTTCGTTTGAAACTAATCGCACTTAGCTTGTGTATACGAACGCTCTAGTTTAAAAACTGTATGCACTCAGTTTCCTTTACGAACGTCTTAGATGGAAACTCATTGCACGAGTATAACTCGTTTGGTGTTTACGAATGCAGCCTTAGTTTCGTAAGTGGATATTTAATATACTTTAAAATAACTAAATACAGTAATGAGAGAGACATTTTATAATGAATACTAGCAGCGAAACCCGGCATTGCTCGGGTTAAAATACACCGCGTGTTTAATGGTATAAAAAATATTTAAGGATCCACACATTTTTTAACGTAGATATCGTTACCTCGTATTTTAATTTTAGCCGTAAATCCGCCTTTTTCTGGTGATCGACGTCTATATTTAGGATATCCGTCTTCGCCTGTAACTGTTTCGTTCAAAAATGGCTTCGGATAACGTTTCGTACATTTTTCATTTTTCACACACGGAGAACTTCTGTTTAGTTCACCACACGGGCCATGAACCATGCTTTTTACGATTATACTATAAAGGTCAGGATCTTCTTCCGGGTTTAGAAATTCAGCCTTGATGATATCATCTACTTGATCCGGTTGAATTTTATTTTGAAACCAAATTAAGTTGTGAGAATGTGGCAGTCCTCATTTCTGCCATTCAACTGAAAATATCCAGCAGATAACAGCACCAAATATTTCATTTTTCACGATGGCGTCAATAAATTTAATTTGTTTTTGACGAAAAACTCGGGCAACAATATCATGTCGATTGCTGGCCGTCTGTCCATATTGTAATTCTTCTTCGATTTCCACCCATGAAGAATTACATGTAAATGTTATAAATAAATCTGGTCTGCCGTGTTTTCTGACATAAGTTAGCGCATCCTGAGCACATTAACGCATGTGACGTGGACTACCAGTAAATGTCGATGGCAAGATGACCAATTTTCCCATGTTATCGACGTTTCCATCATTTATCATTGCATCTCTCAAATGCATGTATTCATCCGAACGCAACTTTCGTTGATTATGGCGAATGAATTCTAATTTTTCCGTCTAAATTTTAGCATACATGTCTACAATAAACTGCTGAAATAACTGCCGACAGTTTAAAATATGGTTATATTCATCATTTCTAGTCATAATTCGATAAGCATAAAATTGCATAGCTGATACATTTTTGTTAGTTTCGACACCAGTAGCTGGATCGATTTGTTGAATATTGAAGTGATAACCATCCTCACCTTCCCAAAAAATTAGCGGATACTGTAGTGCATCATAACTACGATGTGTTTCATCAATACGTTGCAATTCATTACTTCGGCGTTGAATAATAATATCACAACGACTACATTCGTTATCAACAATTACTACGGCAACTTCGTTCGTTTTAGGTGCACTGAACCTTCTTTCGTGTTGACCGGCTGGTCTTTTATCTGCTGGAATAACGATCTTATAATTATCTGCAGCCATTTGGTCTAGAGAAGTCTTAAACACATTGATTAGTTGATGATGATTATGATGTAGACGTTGTAATTTTTGAATAATATCTCGTTGTAGTCCCTGAATGTTAGAGCAACGTTGGTTTGTTTCAAGTTCTTCGTTTCCAACAAAATATATAAGAAGAAAGTTTGGAGTTTCATTGGACATCGGCAGAAGTGAACCTGCTCGAAGATAAATTTGGCCTTGAACCTTAAAACCCGGGCTGAAATTTTCTTCCTTGTATATTAATGAAGCAAAATGACGTCATTTGAAAACAACAGTTGTATCGACGTATATTTTGCAGAAAATGATTGGAATCTGGTGTTTTTTCAGTCATATTTGTGAGTAATTGTGGTGGTGGTACTTCTAATGCTGGTAAATTGACTTTACCACTCGAACAGCACATACCAGCAGTTTCGCCTTTAAATTTCCGTGCATGACAATACTCGCATGTCGTATCCATTTTTCCGATAATAATATTTGGATGTTCACTGTATTGTTTTTTGCAATCATAATGTAACGCCTGAAGTTCTAAATTCTCATCTTTACTTGTAGCAGCTCGTTTTTTGCGTAAAGTAGCCATTCTTTCTTTACTGCTTCTATTTTCCACGTCACGTTGATCAGCAGATTGACGATTTCTAAGTGTTCTCATTCGGGATTGCACTTTTTCGTTAATATGTGTTCTTTCTTCTTCGGTTAAATTTTCTCTATTTTTTTTTTACTCCTTTACGAATATTTGAAAGCCGTTTCTTTCTTCGTTCTTCTGTTTCAAGTTGACTTGCTACTTTTCTTCGTTTAGAATCCACTTGCGGTTTTTTAAATACTTTTTTACACCTTGGCATTGTGTGTATATAATATAATAAAGTTATACAAAATTAATCACTTGATTGCTATTATAGTGTCACTGACGAACACTCTACAATATTCAGATAGTTTGTTCTTTTTCATTTATCAAAATGACATGAATTTGTTTAATTACTGTTCACTCTTAATTTCAATCCATCTTTACTTGACTGCAAACACGATCAAACTGACGAAAAGTCACTGAATTTCGGTTTATATACCATAACACATCGCAATTGCTAGTACCAGAACACTCTAGAATATTCAAATAATTTGTTCTTTTTCACTTGTTAAAATAACTTGAATTTACTTCAGGTAAAATGGTTCGCAGACGATAATTGCTTGAGATTCAGTTTTCCTGTTGATATGGCAACAGACGATAAACATTAAATTTAAATATTTTATTGGAGTTGAAATTCAGAAGTTCTCATGAGTTAGAAAAGGACAGATATATATTTTTTCACATTTTCGCCACCCACTTCCACCCACCGCGACCAAACTCCCTTACTTTCACCGTGAGACCAAGGGGTATTTACCACCCCAACGGGAAGTTAATTGAGGTTGGTGGTGATAGAGAAAACCCTGTCTTTACAAACGAACATTAGCATTTTATATATATATTAAGATAAGATTAAGATTTCATTAACGTACTCGTATTTCCTACGTTATTTTAAACATCTTAACATTAATCTTTAACAAATGATGTATTAAAGCACATTTCAGTGTTTCCGGGATATCCTGTATATTGGAGAAAATTGATAAAATACGCTCTATAGCGTCATCCGTGAATTAATTATTCTTTAATAAAGACATTTCATGTATTATATGTTATTCTTTTGTCGCTTTCTCAATCGCACTTTGGAATTGAGCAAGCATAATGAACGCTTGTACAAAATATTAACTACATTTGAAGTTTCTATATAAACGGTCAAAATCAATAATTTATAATTTACTGTATTTCTGCACTGTACCAAATGTAAGTCTGAATCACATAATTAAGGCATATCTAACTGATAAATAACATTTTCAACTGCCAAAATTAAATTGTCTAACTAGTATCACGTCATGCTTATTTACAAGAATAAACTACACAAGTAATACGATTTCCGATTAAAATAATTTATTTATAAATAACACATGAATAATCATTCACTAAACATGATTTACATACATATTTTTAGAATTTCTAAATAAATTATAAAAGTGTTCACTTACCTTTACATTCAGAGCAAAATGTTCGAATTTTATGATAAATTTTTATGAAAGAACACGGCGCAAGATTCAAAAAACGATTACCAACATCTAAAGTTCTTTAGTACGACGAAACTATAAAAAAATTGTTTTAAAATAATATAATATTTAGAATACTTAGAATAATAAAATAGAACACTGGGAATGGCGAAAACAGGCCTCAATGATTAACTCGTTTTTATCGGTGGCAACTCATGCGCAGGCCAGTTGCTTAGTGACGGCCCCACTCGTACCCGAGTACCGATACCGTACTATGTACCGTATCCCGTACTATGAAAATATATTTTCCACTTATTTTTTCAAACACAACTTTACTGATAGTTAATTTTTTAGTGAAGTAAACAATTTATTTATTTATTCATTTATCGATTTTTTTTACTGCTTATTTCTACTAGCAAAATCTTTACTTTGGTATCAGAATTTTACACATTCAAATGACACTCAAGAAACTCGTTATTTATTTAACATACATTACATTTTGGCCCAATTTTATCGAAATAATTTTCTTTTTTTTTCTAATGTTCACTTTTTCGGAAGCACAGCAACAGCATTTTCTTTCAATCGTCTGCCATCTGCTGATTGGTTGTCCACTTTAAAATATCAGATTACATTCTATTCCAAGTGTAATATTCTTATGATGTTAAAATTTCTGATAGAATTATTTAAAGTGAAATTTGTTTAGAACTGTATCACGGCTAAAAATATGTCATCAATCGAAGCAAGCTCTTGTGATGAAAAAACTGAAAATTCTATGTACAGTGCTGCTTCGGGGCAGTGGCTGAAAGATGCAGTAGCATATTACGAGATTTTACTGCTAGAAAATAATCTAATTGCAACGATATCTTCTGACATACTGTCTGAAGAAGCCATTCTGGTAGGTTCAGAATTGTATAATTATACATTAGACATGTTGAGTGAAAAAAATTTATAACTGATCAAGAATTGATCCACGCTCAAGAAGAATGTATAAAAGAAAATTTCGATTCAGTTATAGATGACTCATCCGATCAATACGTACCAGATGAAAAAAAATAAATAAAATGTGAATGAATATATTCCACTGGAATATAAAACAGCAAAAGCCTACCCTACATGGAAACTAGAAACGTTACAAAAAAAATGAATGCAGTCGTTTCCATTTTATCTACCTATAATTTTTTTTTTATCATAATGATAATATCTGAATTACAAAACGTTATAATATTTTAACTGTCATAGTGTCATAACTGTAATCAATTCCAAAAATAGACTTTGAATAGCAGAAAAAAAAAAATCCCCAAAATTAAAAAGCAGTAGAAAAATGAATAAGCAAGTAAATAAATTATTTACTCCATTAAAAAATTAACTATCAGTATTGTTGTATTTAAAAAAATCGGAGGGAAATAAATTTTCATTGCGCGGGATTCGAACTCACGCCGTCAGACCAGGAATTCAGCGCCTAGCCAATTATGCTACGATGCTCAAAGGGGACTGCTGTAATTTAACATTTAAAGTTTTAGTGAAGTGATTCGAAAATAAAAATTAATTTTTCTCGGCTGTATTTGAGTATTGCGTCGTAGTATTTTTCACGTAGTATATTCACATGGTATACTACTACTGTGCCAAAGATCATTGAAATCCGTTTCCCCGAGGCCAGGCCTCTTCCTTGTGAGTGCGATTACGAAGTAAACTGAGCACGGATAAGGTTCGTTCAGTTGCTGAGAAGATACACTTGCTGCACGTTGTTGCTGTTTTCAAATGGCGTCCGTTGTTATGGAAAAGTATTGTTGCGAAATAATAACTTAATTTGCTCCCGTATTGCATGTGCCGGCGTGAAACTAGTTTTGCAGGCATAATAGCGGTCCTCCGATAATGGTAACCCTGTAGTCTTGGCGATCATCTTGGCGACTTGGAGACGGATTTGGCGACCTTGGCAACAAATGGTGGCTTCTAGAAAATTCATGTCTCGAGACCATATTTCAATCTGATAAGATTTTTCCAGAAATTTCTCGGCGATTCTGGTGACGTCACCATCTCTATAAAAGCGCTAGGATCTCTCTCCGGGGAGTTCAGTTGGGTGATAGACTTTGAAGCGCACGGTTGATTCTGTGAAATGAATAGCGTCATTGTTGTGCTTATTTGTGATTTTAGTTAGCGTATGCTAAAGTTTCTTGTATTATTTTGAGCTATTGAGCTGCGAGCCGTAAAATAAAGTGTTATTTTTGTTTACTGTGCTGTTTGAACTGCTTTGAAATACACCCACTTGGCGATTTTCGTAACAGTATGTTGTTTTGAAAAGTATTTTATGTTTGCTGAAACTGCATATATTAATTTTTTCGAGGAGGAAATTCATGCATACTTTAGAAACTGCTAATGCATATTTTAGTGCTGAGATTAAAGATGATTTAAACCGTTATTAGTAAAATTTGAACTTCTCTTGCTAAATACTTTTGAAAAATGAAGTTAAATTTTGATCTGCGCACTTCAATTATGGCCACTTTTCTTTTAAAAATCCTGTTGATTTTATATTGAGTATGTACTAAAAGATCTCCTCAGCAAAAATAACGCATTCACGAATTGTAAACAAACACGTCTCCTAGGCAACAAAACTAAATAAATTGAAGTTGTTCGTAAAGTAAGGTGACCGAACATCCCCATTTTCCGGGGACAGTCCCCAATTTCAGGACGTTTTTCAAATTGTCCCCAAAATGTAAAACAGGAATTGGGGACAATTTTTAATTATTGCATTGTGTTTTTTATTAAATTCCTGTTAATTATTTCATTAATTATAAATGTCCCCAGTTTTGTTTCAAATTGGGGACATGTCCCCGATTCTATGATCAAATATCTGGTCACCTTATCGTAAAGTCAAAAGAAACTGATAGCACTAAACTAAACACAGGCATTCCAGTTTTCTTACGAAAACTCTTGCAACCACTTTGTCGTTTACGAATGAACCCTTCCTTGGGTGCGTTCAGACTGCCACTTTCGGGTAAAACACGGACTGCTTGAGTTTTACTCGGGGAGATTGACATCGTGAACGGTTTTGGGTATCTAATAGGAATAAAGGGGGCGGCAGGTATTTACTAACCAGTGCAGCCAATGGGAGCGAACGATAACAATAAACAAACGTCACGTGATGTATCTCCCCAACTTCCCACGGAAAATCCTTGGGGAGTTGGGAAAAACTCCAGCTACTCAACTTGGCAGCCTGAACGCTTTGTTTATCTCCCCGAAAAGCTCAAAACGGGCATCGTGAACGGCTTGGGTTTTTCCCGAGTAACTCGAGTTACTCAAAAGTGGCAGTCTGAACGCACCCCTTATGAGCTGTTAGCCGTTTTCAATCTGTTTAATTCATGTAGTCTGTGGGAGGCACGGACTAAGAGGGTTCAGGACAATCATCCAAGCATTGCAAAAGAACTAAATGAAATTTGCCCAAAAGGTGGCGCTGGGAGTCGTACCCATTAATTTTTGGCGCATGCGTCGTCTGCTAGTAGCTGAAACGTAAACAAATATCAACGGAAGCACCCCGCGGGAGATACTTACGCCGTGTGTCGTCAGAGGGCGCCCGTGCCGTTAATTATTAAAAGGGGGTCGCATATTTTCCTTTCAGAGGCTGACGCAGTTTCGCCCGTCTGCCGCTTCCCGATGACCGTCCTAAAGCCTCTTAGTCCGTGGTGGGAGGGTTAGATGCAGAAGTTCAGTTCGTTTCTCTTTTTGAGTCCAAACTCCTTGTTTTGGACGGTTTTGGATTTTGTTGACAAATTTAAAGATTCACTCATTCACGATTGTCACATGCTTTGTAAATAAATTCTATTTTAAATCCCGAAAAGAGAAACTAATTAGCATTTAGATAAAAACACAATGTCACATTAAAAGTACAGCTCCCATTTAATGATATTTGCAGACAGTTTCGTTTTCTATTATTGAGATTTTTACATTTAAATCTTGTTTCCTTTTGTGTAAATTGTTAACCATACCAGATGACAACGTCGGATTCCAGATTTATATTAGCATCAAGACTTGCACAATTTCTGAGACGGAATGGTACTTATATTTAGAGTACATTTTATTTGTATAATTGTCAGTGTTATCAAATATATAAGATTGACGATCTACTATAATGCGTAATAAATTTCTTTTATCTTCATCATTAAAATAAATTGAAGTTTTTTATTAATATTAGCCATTTATTCATTAATCAAACGTTTTTAGTTTTAATCGATGTTTTTACATATCCACTCCACGGTAATCCGTGTGATAAAAGTATGTAGAAGAATCTGATAAATGGAGCGAAAAGACAAAAATTAGTTTTGTCGAATGAATTAAGAAGAATTTGCTGTACTACAGTAATAAAATTGATTTGTATGTATACAACAGTCAAACCCCGTTAGTATGTCACTATCGGATCCTCTTAAAAATGACTCTCTAAGCACAGTGACTTTTTAAGCTGAGTAATTAAACGTAAAATGAAATTCCCAAATGTTTATTTAATAAGTATGCGTATAATTAATTTACATTATAAATTATATAAATTAGTAGAATAAGAATTTAAATTCACACAATGGGTTACAAATTAAGGAAAGTATAGTACATATTACTTATTATTCAATTTTCCAATCTATCACATTTAATCTACTAGTGAATAGAAATCAAAACAAAAAAACAGGATACTTACTCTTATCCCTTTTCTCCAAGAGAAGCAATTTTTCGCCAAGATAAATGCCGGACACATGAAATTGTTGGTGGTTTGGAATACAATTAACAACAGTTTGCCAGCAAATTTTACAAAAAAGTAGTTTGGCAGAAATGACTGCTGGGATAATACGTAAGTACGAAAAATAGTCCCGGAAGAATTCCTAAAATTTGTTGATAAGGCAAATAATCTTTGTAAAGGAAAATGCTGACAATCGTGCGGAACAAAAATTAAGTGGGTTTGGAGATAACCTTGACAAAAAAATTGAACTGAGTTTGTATATTGCACTCTTAAAAGTGATGCCTTAAGCGAAGTACAAAAGGTGGAAAAGCGGTATTTTTCTGTTAGCCGGGCGCAAGCAAAAAATCGCCAAATAATGTAGAATTCCTCCAAATTTCTTACAACCATACAACCAACTATATTGGATATGAATCATAATACAGTTGTAGATTGGAACAACTACTTAAGGGAAGTTTCTGTAGAAGTATTAACGGAACATGAGCAAAAAAAAATTGGTGGTCCTGAAAAAATAGTTGAGGTAGGTGAGAGCTTATTTTCAAAACGAAAGAACAATGCTGGACGACAAATGGGTACTTATGTATTATGCCGGCAGTCTGCCAAGAAAAAGGCCAGACACATAAAATTATTGATGGTTTGGAATACGATTGGCAACTTAATTTATGTGGAGACGAGGAATAAACCATCCATTTGAGCAAATTCTCAAGGACATCACCGTATTCTGGAAAAACCAATAATTATAAGCATTCTTTTTGGGTAAAACTGTTTAGTTTATAATTCATTAATATTTGTTTATAGTTGAACTTGTTTTGCTTACTATTAACAGGGTGTCTACTGCTCCGGAAAGTCTGGAAAAAGCAGGGAAATTGGAAAATGGGTCTGGAAACTCTGGAAAAAACCGGGAAATTGGATAATGGGTCGGAAAATTCACCAAAAGAATCAATTTTTTTTTTTCGTGTCCTTTTATTTTTACCCTTTTACTCTAATTGTCAGACTCAAAACTGAAAGCAACTGCAACGCATTTCGGACTGCGAAAGCATCAAGTGATGTGTTTGTATAAGGAGGGGAAAATGGGGCTCATCAATCGTGACGGGAGCGTAAAAGACAAATTAGTTTACTTGGTAACTTAGGACCATATTTCCAAGAACAGTTAGAGTTAATTCTATCAGAAAGTGTAACTCCTTCTGTTTCTTCATTGGTGAAAGCTTAAACCTGTATACTTCAGTTAAAATTTATTTCAAGAAGTTGTACAAAATATGCAAATATAAAGACAAGGGAGGGGCCACTGTGCAATTTCCCAAAGTAAAAAGCATTGGTCAGGAATTTCTTTTCCGGGACCTCCCAAAAGTCAGGAAATTGACTTTCAGAAATTTGGTAGACACCCTGATTAATTAATATTTGTTTATCGTTGAATGTTTTCGACTTTTATTCTGTTGACTGTTTAGTCATTCTCTTCGCTTGGCGACTTGACTCGCATTTGGTTCATAATTGGCAACATTTGTGCCCGGCTAATGGAAAAGTACCAAAAATACATATAAAAAAGGTCAGAACCTCTGAAAGATGACATAATACGCAGAGCGGTGTCTTATCCAGGTGACTTACTTGCACAGTTTGGCAGTATTTAAATTTGCATAGTACAATTTACAGAAATGCATTACCTTTCTGTGTACCCAGAAAAACCAAGCATTTCCCCCTTTTATCTGCTGTTATTTATAAATCTCACTTTTGAGCTTACCTTATTTTTAACATTGATAATAGAAAAATAGGTAATTATTCATTAGATACTACAGATGAACAAATACTCCAACCAAATAATATAAGTAATTAAACTACTCTATCAGCAAGAATTTTTTATATTTTTTATAATATACAGCATCTACTGAAAGTAGAAACAAATAGAATACTTAAGTTTCTAAATAATAAAATTCTCACTCAACATTATTTGTGTCACTTCCAACAGAGATTTTTGAGGAGCTATTTTAAATAGTTCATTTGTTGAGAAGGGAAGTAGATTGAACTCTTCTCTCTTTATTATATTTTAAAATGCTGTTGTTTAATTATATGATTTTTTTTCTATTTTCATCTAATGCATTTTTTTTGTGGATGATTTTTCTTTTACTTAATCTAGGTGATAAAATCATAAATGGCTCATGCAAACTGTCTTTGACCACATCTGCATTATGTTTATTGAATAGTTTATTTGTTGATATTTTGCAACAAGACCTATACAGCAATGTGGATTTAAGTGATTCCTCTGCATATATTGTCCAAGAAGATGTGCAATATCTATATGATTTTATGAAAAAGACAGCTTCTTTGAAGGTATGCTAATCTTTCTTTCTGCATAAAATTCCTTGTATGAAATGTAATTGTATAGGGTTGCCTTTAGGAATTTCACAACCTAATATGCAGGCTTTAAGTCAAATTTGAAGTTTCTGTTGCAAAAATACCAAAACAAAGAGAGAGAGAGAGAGGAAAATCTTAAATGCCTTTCAATATTATCTATAAATTCACATTTTCTTACTTTTTATGATATCTTATTTTGTTTAATTTTCATGTGTAAGTTTATTGTAAAAAATCAGCTACATGTTGAAGAAATTATCTATATATATAAAAGAGGAAAGTCTGTTGGTTTGTTTGTTCGCTATACGCGTCCAGACCCTTCGATGGATCTGGACCATATTTGGCACACTCACTAAGTAGGACAAGAGAAAGCTAATGCCGTAAAAATGAAATTAATCGGATTAATATTTTGGTAAAATCATACAAGCCGGTGCCCACCCCATGTAAACATGGCGACAGTCGCTGGAGCTTGGCGACCGCCAAGCTCCAGCGACTGTCGCCATGTTTACTAGTCATTCTAGGCAACCAGTGGTCCGTTTTTAACTAAAAAAACCTCAGTGGATTCAGCAACCTAGCTGTACAGCTATCTAAACTAGGCAACCAGTGGCCCGTTTTTAACTAAAAAAACCTCAGTGGATTCAGCAACCTAGCTGTACAGCTATCTAAACTAGGCAACCAGTGGCCCGTTTTTAACTAAAAAAACCTCAGTGGATTCAGCAACCTAGCTGTACAGCTATCTAAACTAGGCAACCAGTGGCCCGTTTTTAACTAAAAAAACCTCAGTGGATTCAGCAACCTAGTTGTACAGCTATGTAAACTACGCAACCAGTGGACCGTTTTTAACTAAAAAAAAACAACAACAGTGAACTAAGCAACCTAGTTGTACAGCTAATGTAAACTGGGCAAACACTGGCCCGTTTTCAACTCAAAAAAACATCGGTGGATTAAACAACCTAGTTGTACACCTCTTATAAAGTCAGTATGATTAGAATAGCACGTAAATAGCACTTACGAAAACATAAACACTTCAAATATCAATTTAAAATTCACATTTAAAACCTTAAACATCGAAAGATTCGTTAAAAAAGAACACTTACCTCTATTTTTTTGGTAAATAACCGCTCAGAAATGTCCCCAACACCCACCGGCTTATAACGTACTATATTTCTAACAAACACCCACAAATTCTTTTCTTATATTAACATAACACATTTCATTCCCTTCCATCAATAACGCAAACAATTTCAAATTCCCAAACCTGACGAAACACGTATTCTTTATGGTTGCCAGTCACAACTACCACCGGCAGTTGGCGGTGCATCGCTCACTCTCGCGTCAGATTGTTCGCCAATGATTTGTAAACAAACCATTGACATGTAAACAAGGCACCGTATACGGAATATAGTCCAATATTTTTTGAGTTATTTTATGTTTTGTAAGGTTTTTGGCCATTTTTCTCGCATTTTACGTTATCGCGAGCTAAATTTCCGTCCGAATACTATATTTTTTATATCATCAGAAACTAGAGTTTTCTTTTTCAAATAAAATTTGTTACAAAATTGTACTTACATTTGCCGATTTTTGGGAATTTTTTAAAGGAAATCCTGTTTCGAAGAAAATGTACTGCTTTTAAAAATATGCTATTTTAAAACTGTCGCATCGAAAGACCTAATGGGCAAAAATTTTCCATCTTTTTACGGCTGATTGAACATTTATTTCTCCCTTGAATTTTGAACCTTTTAAATTTTGAACCATGCGGAAATGTTTATTAAATTTTTTTATATGATTTTTTTTTCTGAAAAGATCACATATTAAAATTCTCTCCAGAATGCAAGTTCCGGAACGAAGGTAACAAATTCCCCCACTCCGTTCTTCGTTTTCAATGTCCAAATTTTCTTCTCAATGTCAGGCATGGTGAAAGAGAGACAGGAGAGGGGGGGGGGTGAAGAGAGGTGGAGGTTGAAAGAGAGATGGGACGGCGACGTCAAGCTTTATTCAAGCTTGCTATGCCAAGCTTAATGCAAGTTGGGCAAGTGTAAACTTGAACACTTGATTCAAACTTGCATTAAGCTTACACGCTTGAAATAATCAAGCTTAAAGCAAGTTTATTGACTTGATAAATCAAGCTTGCTGCAAGTTTGATGCAAACTTTCTGTGCTGTCTGGGCTGCATTTTTTAAAAACTTAAAAGTGTGTGTAAGCCAAAAGGAGTGCTGCTCGAAGGCAGCGTGAAACTGCTGAAGAATTGACTTTAGTGAGCTATAAAGTTATAAATTCATTAGAACTACGTTATGAAGGTTATAATAAAATTCATCGTAGCTTAATGTCTGTAGTTGCTAATATTTGCTACTCTCCTCATTATTAGATAATTAACAACAGAAATTAAAAGAACACTAAAGTGTAACCTCTGATAGCTGGTGCAGGTCCCCTGTTCCTTTCTTTTTTTCGTTGCAACGGGAAGTCCCAGGTCCCTTTTTTTATCATTGCTGCGGGAGGATTTACATCCCTTCCCTGCACAATCTCATACTGACGACTGGACTCTATTTGTTTTTAGTAGTTGCATAGGTATTAGCGATAAATGACTGAATACAGACACCTGGAAGGGGAGAAGCCTAGCTATGCCCAATTCCCAGTAACCTCTGTACGCTATCAGGTGCCGTAATAATTTTTTTGTTGTTGTTGCAGTAGGAAGTTCCATGTCGTTTTTTTATCATTGGAGCTGGGGGATTCACATTCCAGCCTAGCCACGTCCCATTCCCGGTAACCTCTGTACGCTATCAGGTGCCGTGTTCAATTTTTTTCGTTGCAGCGGGATGTTCAATATTCTTCTTTTTATCATTACAGCGGGAGGACTCACTTTCCTTCCCTTTAAAATCTATATTTAAGGTCAATGCGCATTTCTCTTCCATTGCACGGGCAACGCCGGGCCATGCTGCTAGTTATTTATAAAATAACTCAAAATGAAAATTTAAATCTGCACTCACCATTGAAACAAATTTCAATTCTGATGCAATACACTACTTTACATTAAATATAATAACTGTGTTGTATGTGCATTCTTGTAAAGAGATTAGATTCAAATCTTAACGTGCTCGTATGAGGAATTAATTTTTCAAATGTTTTGCCCTAAAAAGCAAATGCTCCACATTGTTATTACGTCTAAATCTTTCTAAATTTTTGAAAAATGTGACTATGTCATAAATTTTATTTCAATGTAAATAGATATTCAGTGACATACAGTTCCCCTCTTTAGGGTAACCAAATACCTCTCCCCCTTTTTTTTAGAAAAAATGGTTACGTTTTCAAAGATACCCACTACGTAGTTTCTACGTAATTTTTTTCGAAAATTTAATTTGCTACGGACTACAAACAGAAAAAGTGCATATTTTTATGAAAATTTAAATATAAATTGATTTATTCTATAATTTTTTTGGTAAAATCATACAAGACGGTGTGCACCCCATGTAAACATGGCGACAGTCGCTGGAGCTTGGTGGCCAAGCCCCAACGGTCGCCAACCATCTTGCACGATCAGCAAAGTATTTTAACACATTAAAATTGCACATATATTCTACTAACAAAAACATTAAAACAAAATGTTGTATGGCTATAGAGTAAATAAAAATCTAACTTTTTTGAAAAATGTACGCTTTCTTCATTAGCATGAATAATCAGATAGTATCAATTAAAATTTTCCAGAGATTAAATCTAAATAAATACAAACTTAATTTTTATACAGTTTGCATTCAGAACACTTCCAATTAGTAAAATGTATTCTATGCGTTTATTAGATGATGAACAAAATTTGAGCTTTTCATCATAAAATGGCATAGAGCTATGTTTAAACACAGTTCGTAAGGGGCTTTAAAGTTCAAATAATAGCTAAAGTATTATGTACCTAGTTATGCAATCATTGTTTTCGTTTCCATAATTTGTGAACAGTCCCTGAAACGTGATCTTCCCATGTTATATTTTTTGTTTGAGAGCCATTAAAAAGTGATTTATGTCAACATATATTTATTTACAAATCTCTAAACCAATTTGTGATGAAAGGCTGAAATTTTGTACATCACCTAATTAATCTATGGGGCGCATTTTATTAACTGGAAATTTTTTTGTTCAGTGCCCATATAAAAATTTAAAATTTGTATTGAGATTTAATCTCCAGAAAATTTTTATTGATACCATAAAATTCTGTACTTTCTTATGTAACTTTGTGTTTTATTGTATATGTTCATGATCAATATTTAAGAAATAAAAGCTTAGATTAGTGTGTTTGGGATAGATATATGTCAAAGTGACCTGCCCATCGGGAGACTTCTGGCGTGAGTATCGGACCTTCTGATTACTCAGCCCTTAGATAAATAGGAAAATCAGAAGAGAAAAAGTCACTGTGTAAAAGGGGTTTTCTAGAGGAATAATAGGTGTATATGTAAATTTAAAGAACATTTTTAAGTATCAAAGACATAACAACAATACTAAACAAAAAAGTGTTGTGTAAAGGTTAAATTGAATAAAAACTTTGCATAATAACACATAAAAAAGTACCGGAAAACAATCATTTCAGGGTAGCACAAAAAGTACACCTTTCTTCAGTTGTAAGAAAGCTCCACCATCCACAGGCAGTATGAGTTCTAACATTGTAAGCATTCTGCAATTTCATATATAACCTTAAAATACACCCAAGATAGAAAGAAACAGAATTTTATACTCACAGCTAAACTTGCCAGGAGAACTATTGAACACTTGGCTATTTGCCTTATCTTATGGCATTTGCTATGGTTGCTGTGACTTATTTTGAGTCCTAGTTCAAAATCATATTAGTTCTCCTGTATTGTCCTGTGTCCTATATACATCCTATGTCCACTAATTTATTTTTATATTTATATTGAATTTATTTTTCATGAGCTTTTATTTCCAATATATTTTATTTTTAACTATTTTAATTTCATCATGTCAAATTAATTTTTTATAGCTTTTTCATGGAATGCAGACATTACGAGGTGGTGTTGATCTTTCACATTTTTCAAGCCTTACTGTCTTGGAATTGCGTAAAATTCCTGCCCATTTAATTATTGGATTAAATGAATTATCCACTCAATTGAAGGCATTAATATGCAGCAGGAGTATTTATTTACTTAAGGTAAAACTTAAAAAAAATTACTTTATTATTAGTATGGAATTAATTACTCTCATTGTAATGCAATGGAATTTCTTTTTCCCACATTCAAGTTTTGATTAAATCAATTGTGTTATTGATATTGTCTCAGTTTTTCTCTTTTATAGGGTCATCTGGGGGAAAGTGGGTGTGTATTGAAAAATACTTTTTTCCACCATAAAAATTTAAATGTTTTAATATTTTTCACTATGGAGATATATTTTAACATGATAACAAGTACTTCTAATGAGGTTTTTGGATATTTCAACAACGTTAATGTGTGCAAAATGTCTTGTTTTTGCTCTAAACATACTACCTGTTAACAAGTGATATTGAAAAACTTTCTTCTATATTCTTATAATTAGATAAAGCATTTATATTTTGATACATGTTAGCATAGACTTCAAAATAACTTGATTATATAAAAAAATTAAGAATAAAATTGTAATTTCTATTTATAAATTTTTTCTTCTGAGGTGGGGTAAAATGGAGCTATGGTAAGACTTAGCAAAGTTTGGTATGATACTGACATTTATATTTCTCCTTTAGTTAAATATTCCTGAAACAACATTTAAAATCAATGAAGCCAAGAATATTTTTCAGAAGTGACTGAAAACTCAAAAAACTAGAATGCAATGTAGCTTATAAAAATCGATATAACATATCTATTTTTTTGAGGGGGGGGGAATGGAACCCCTTTACTTTGCTTACAAGTGTTCGCACATAAAAATAAATTAAAAAAACTAAAGAAAAAATAAGTTCATAAATCAAATTTTAAATCTTTGCAGTTGGAGAAAATATTCATTTTGGCTTAGGATCGGAACTAAATCCCAATTTTTTCAAGGGGAGCTTTCAAATTTATTCATAAGTATGTAATCTTTTTCATGGCTTATATTTACTTATCTCGTGCGTAATGACTGATGGGGCTACAGCCCCATCAGCCATTTCCAACCTGGAACCAAGTAACATTTGCCATATACTGAGTAAACCTGAATTTGATAATTGTGGACATTATTTCTTTAGCTAAATATTCTGGGAAATAATCCTTTTCTTTGCATCGTTTTCTTAAAGTATATTAAGAATACATTGAATTGTGTGCCTTTTCTTTCATTCACAGCATTAACAAGAATTTTATTAAAAATATGCAGGTACTTTTGTACTACACCCATTTTACCCCACCAAGGGGGAAGATGGGTGTATCAATACTTGCCTAGCTAAAAATGACACTGTAGAAAAGTATTTCGATGACATAAAAAAATAATGCTATATTTTTCATCTAAATAAGTTCAATTTACATAACATATGTCAATAATTTAATTAACATAAATTCAATAGCTTGATTTCAGCACCTTCGAAAAAAAATAAATAAATAAACAGGATTTTCCCAACATTTCCCCCACCTGACCCTATGGTTTATAATGAAATTGCACAGTAATGAAATTTGTTAATTTACTTTGTAGTAATTTGTATCTTAATAATTATAAGTAATTATTTTCTTATGAGTATATTTACAAAGATAATATGAGCTTTTACAAAGATAATATGAGCTAATAAAATGAGCTTTTAGTATTGATTTAATCTACTTTTTTTCGTTTGTAGGAGCTTTTTGGTTATTCACTTGATGAGCAGAATGAATCTAATGTATGGACAGAACTCAAGGAACTTAACTTATCCTACAATTACTTAGAAAGCTTAGATAATTCTATTGTAAGTTAAAAATTATTTTTACTTAAATACTGTACGGAATAAGCTGGTATATTTTATATTTTCATATTCAGTAAAATTTATTAGATGTTTAACTATTTAAAAAATAATTTAAATTTTAATTGCCTTTTATTTTTTAATACTGTGAATACCTTTTAAGAGATGTTTATTTAAAATTTTCCTACTTAAAGGATTTTCCTTTACGAGTTCCGCATAGTGTTATATTGAATGTCAATGGTATTTTCCTCTTGTTTCTTTTATTTCAAAACTATATGCTAGAATGTTGGAATTGTTTTTTATGATGTTATAGTAAAACCATTTGCATGCAGTACCGTGTTCTATTGATAGACCATAATAATTCTACAGCCTTTTTGTTGTGAAAACTTCCATTGAAAACCATTTTTGAAAATTGTTTTTGTCATTAAAACTGCTTATTATACCTTAGTTATGTTTTACCGAATAACAGACGTTTATGAATATACGTGTAAAAACTGTTATAAGGTTAAAATAACTTTAAAAGAATTACTAAATGCTTACAACAATAATTTTTTCCAAGCATTAATTTAATAAATTTTGCCTTTTTCTCCTCCAGACTAGTTTACCAAATATTGAAATACTAGATTTAAGCCATAATAACATCAGAAATACTGATGACATACAAGTGAGTTTGCATGTTCTTAGTATTATTATTTAAACTTATGATTTTCTAGATCAGAAAATGTTATGTTTCATTTTATCTTTTTCAGACATTAAAAAGGCTTAGTTGTGTAAATTTAAGTTACAACCAGCTTGAAACACTGCCTGTATTTAACAGTCTAAGTTGCCGCTACATGTGTAAGCTGTATGTCAGAAATAACAATTTGGAAAGATTAGATGGTAATCAATCTATTATATTTCTTGTGTAACTTAATAAAGTTTTTAATATCGTACTTAAATATGTCTCTCAGCCAAGCCTTGTTAATGTAAGCAATCATACTGAAAATTTTTTATTTGCATCTTGACAGGTCTCCTGAAAACTATTGATCTAAAGATTAATTGCATTTAAGCATGTTTATATTAATGAGATATGACTGTAGAAGATTTTGTATAAGAGTATGCATATTAGTTACAGTTATGAGAAAACTTGCATTAAAATAATTTTTAAATAATTTTCCATGTTTCCAAAGCATGCATATGCTGTTTTTTAGTGTTGTTTTCCTTAAATGTATTTCATTATAATTTCAAATGTTATGACTATTACTATGCTAAGGATGCTTCACACTACAAGAAATGCATTTTAATATACGAGAATGGTTGAGCAACTGAAGTGTGGACATCTACTGCATTTCTGATTATTGGGTTTTGCTGTGATTTTAAACCCCCTTTTTTTAGTGTTGCAAGAAATGTTGAAGTTTTAAGTAAAACATTACCATAAAGTTTTTTCTTTTGCGTAGAAATCAAAACAAAGCAATATGAAAAAAAAAGACACATTGTGAAAAAGATATGTGATAAAACTTTTAATAAGTATATATTTTTAGTTGCTTAATATAATTTATCCATTCAGTTTTCTGTCTATTGACAGATATAATTAAAAACTTTCCCCTTTAACTCTTGTTTTAAATGGAATAGAAAGGAACTAGGGCATTTTCCTGCTGAAGCCAATTGACCATTGATTGCGGATGTATTTGAACTGAAGACCAGAAAACGTTTCAATATAATAAAGGATCCATTTAAGACAAGTTTTACTGTATATTGATTTAAATTTTCTGGAATACTGATCTCTGTTTTATTAATTGAATTTTACTTGGAGTAATAATGTTGTAATTAAAGAGAAAAAAGTATCATCTTTATCTGTAATCTGTAAACTTAACTACCTGATTTTAACATTTTAATTTTGATTTTTTAATATTTTTGTAGGACTAGAATGCTTATTTAACCTTGAAGAATTCGATGTTGGATATAACTTATTGTCTGAATATTCTGTTCTTGCACCACTGGATAAATTAAAATCATTGAAACTGGTTAGTTAATGAAATTATAATAATTTTATGTATGCTTTTAATTATTGTGGGAGGAATAAAAAATCAAGCATTAATTTCTCTGTGTGTTTGTGTGAGGGGAAAAATTAGGTGATGATGTGTGTATGTGAGAGGTGATATGTTAACCTTTTGCAGTCATATAACTACTCTAAAGCTTTTTTATCGTTCTAATCTTATGTCTACTCTCAACCATCAAAGCTTTTTTATACCATTCTGGTAATGTACCTACTCTTAGCAGCCAAAGCTTTTTTACCATTACAGTGGTGTCTACTCTCAACCACCAAAGCTTTTTTACCATTCCTGCTTATGTCTACTGTATTATTGTTCATTCAGAAAAAAATATTAATTATGACTAGCATGATACCTATGCAAAAAATTTATACAACTGCAAAGGTTTAATTTTTTTAACTTTCTCTCTCTCTCTCATTTTGGTATTTTTCAATTTCAATATGTTGTCCATATGCCAGTTTTTGATATGATCAAAGTAAGATTTGTTCAGTGATTATTTGAATATGGTTTAATGATTTTTTTAGTTTATTTCAAACAAAATAAAATTAGTATGATATATAATCGAAGTTTGTGACTGTTTATTAAAAAAAAATAATAATGGAAATAGCACCAATAAAATTTTGAATAAAAAATTCTATTGACAAAGTAATAAAAATAATATATATTTTTTGAAGTTTGTGTCTATACCATATTTACTCATGTATAATGCACACTTTTCATCAAATATTTATAGCAAAAACTAGGTGCATGTTATACATGGAATAATTTTTAATTCCTGTATGTGATCTCATGATGTATCTATGGATCAAGAAGTGTATTCAGAGAAGAAACCTGAAAAATCTTACTTAATAGAAGTATTGCTGCATCTTTATTTCACTCCTAGTGCTTCTTTTATACAACAGCACTTGTAACAATATTTACTAGCACTAATAAGCAAATATCATTGTAGCTACTGCTGCTATTATCACAGTCCTATTCATCATTGGCACAGTGTCTGATGTCACTGATATTGTCTAAATAAATATAGCATTCGGAGTTAATTCATTTGGTCCCCATAGCAATTGGTTCTCAATCTGATATGTCACTTGCATCTCAGATTTATGTTGCACTTTATTTACAGGATTAAAATAAAATCCTTTTTTCTTGTGAAGTACAGGATGTGTGTTATACAGGAATAAATATGGTATTTAGAAAGGAAAAGGAAATAGTATCAACAGTTCTTTTACAAGAGTACAAGAAATTTTGAATAAAAGTATCTATTTACAAAAGAATAAAAACATTGTAATGAATAAACAAAAATCAGTAATATTTTTTAGTACCCTCCTAGATAGTTCAATAAGATTCTAATTTCAGTTTCTCTGTCTATCTCTACATGAGTGTTTATGTGCTCTAACATAGATATACACAATACCCTGAAAACCTTTATTAGCCCACAACACCTTTTTTGCTGGCTCACCCACCCAGTTATCCTATGAATGCATATCAGCATCTGCCAGTTCAACTATGAAGAAAAGAAATTGTCTGTGAATATTAAATTATTTGTGATTTATTTCCAAATGACAAAGTTGACACCAAAAATATTGTTATTATTTATTAATTGACTTTGCAGCTATGTGTGCTTCCATATTTGAAAAATGCCCCTATTTGCAAAGAATCGATAAATGCACTTTTGGAACTGTGCCATTGAATCCATCAGTTAGTCTTTAAAATATAAAATTATTTTTAAGATTACATAACTTAAAAACTCTTTATGACTGTACTATTTGATTGGCCCTTAGTAAGGTACCTTTAAATTTTTGTAGCCCACAAATTAAAAGCAGTTGTGCATCATTGCATGCTGTAACATCTGTAAATATGCACTGCAGACAAAAGGAATTCCCATAAATTAAGCAGCATGATTTGTTATTAAATAAAGTGCTTTCATGACATTGCCTTTTATGTTTTATTTAATGTGTAACGATACATGTATAAAAATCCATGTGTTAAAAATGTGTGTTTTATAATTGATGTGCTTAACATAATTTATCTGAACAATTGTACTTTTGTGATTTTTTATTTATGTCATACTTTGAAATTCATTAGTGTTGATTTTATAATAGACATATGTACAGTAATGCTCATGGATAGCTAGCTAATTAATTTGACAAACCGAATTTGTTTAATCTTTTGGAAGGTTTTTTTTTTTATAAATGCTATTATTCTTAACTAAATTGAACAGAACATTGGTGCAACAGCCTGCCCAGGGCCAAGGCCTGCACTGCCCATCCATGTGTTCACAACCAAGGACTCGGGAGTGTGGGGAGCATATGCTCAGGCCTGGCAGTCAGCCTGACAAGCCCAGGGTGTTAAACCCCAAGCAAGCTTGGTTCTCATTTTATCAACCTATTCTAGGGATAAAAGGCCGAATCACCTTGCCCAGCTTGGGAATCGAACTCCGGACCTATGGTATGGCAGTGCAAAGCACTACCATTAAGCCACCAGGCTTAATATTTACAAATTTAGTTAAATTTATCACTGAATAATTTCTAATGAATTAGCAATATGCCCTCCTTTTATTCCAAAAATGAGGAATTTTTATTCCTGTTATTAGTTTTTTTACCCCCCTTCTCAACAAGCTATGAATTGCCAAAGAGAACATTAAACAAGAAACTACTTGAAAATATTGTAAAAATAAGTTTTTATGATATTAGGATATTTTTAGGATTTCATTGATATGATTTTTATTTATGAATATATTGATTTTATGATCTGGGGTTACATGCTGGCTTCTTAAATTTGTGGGGGCCTCGGGTTTTTGCCTCGGGAACTCAAGATTAACTATTTGAGGTTCTTTGCTGAATTTTCTGGTTTCTTTTCCATTAACAGTATGAGAACATTTGTAAGTTTAACACAGGAACATAAATGTGGGTTCTCAACTGTGCCTATGGTCTTATAAAATTGTTTCCTAGGTTCCTAGTGGCTTAAAGTAAATGGGTCGTGAGTCTTTCTTGTAAGGGTTGTGGAGGAGTGAAATATTCACTATAATGTGTCAATGCAATCCCTAATGACATATTTTCTTTCAGCATTTATAATAAAAGTTTAGTAGCAGTATTGTGGATTGTGATTTGATCTTTTCTTTTTATTAGCTAAATTTAGAAGGCAATCCATTATATTTTCATAGTCAACATTTTCGAAATGTATGCAGATTTCTTCATCCTTTTGCTTTAAATAGAGGATTGAACTTGAATGGACAGCTTGTGGCCATACCTCAAAATTTGGTAAGTTTTCAATGTAATTTATATTACTATACAAAAATATTAATGTTTTATAATATTTATTTTATTCAAATTGGAAAACATTCTTCCATCTTTTATTTTTAGGTATGTATTTATTCAAACCATTATCTGGTCTGTCTATCAAATTATTCTATAAAAAATAAGTTTAGTAAAATTTTATATTACTGGAAAGTTATTTAATATTACTAATTTTGCATCTAGATATATAGAGATTTCAAGTTTTCTGCTGTTTAGACCATAACGTTTATTTCATTCAAATTAATGTCGTGAGTCTACCTTAACCCCTTGACACCCAGACTGCTTTTTGCAAGTGCATATGTATATACCAGCATTTTATCGGTGTAAAGAATGCTGCAGACAAAGCTTCTGAGATGAATGCGGGGTGACATCAGATGGCTATAAATAGCATTTAATGTAAATTTGTACTTTCATATTTCACATGAAGTGAACTGAGAATATTATTGTCATTTTCTATTTAGTTATAATCAAACACTAGTAACATGCGTCCATCCATTGACACACTTTGCTTCTACTTCGGCATCAGAAGTGTCTGACAGATCTGTGTCACTCATATCTTATTGGAAACAAAGGAATTGAAACACTCTACCTCACAAGCACATGCAGCACCTATGTTCTGACTGACCACAGTTTCTCATATGATCCAATTATGATGTGAAAAGTGAGTGACGGGTCTAACATAACCACTTCAGAGACATCTGGTTATGTTAGACCAGCTGGTAAGGCAAGAACCTTGCCTTAAAATGAAAAACGACAGCTCAGATACAAATAAAACAGGACATATGTGCTGTACATCTGATGGTTGTCTACAAGAAAATCAGGACGTACGCATCGCACGTCCTAGATGTCAAGGGGCTAAGACTAAAAATAGTTTCAAAATTTTTTCTTCTTTTCTTTCTTTTATACATTATTCTTGACAGTTATATCTATTGTAAAGGCATCATGCACTTGCATCAATATCGTTTTTAAAAAATATATTGTAATGAAAAAGAATTTAATTCGATGCATTTGTTTTTAATACTGCAGTTGTCATAAAATATATATATATATCTGTCCAGTTTTCTATAGGATCTAAAGTGATGCATGTACATTACATATGATATTTAAAAATGTATTGTATATTTGTTGTTTTTAAATTTTAGAATAAATATTTTAGCTGGCTTTGCAGTCATTAGGAAGTTTGCATTCTTTTTACAGAAAGGTAGTTAATAAATGGGCTAGTATTGGCTTTATAATCTTAGGGCTAAGCAATTTTTTACTTTCTAGTGATCTCCTAGATCTGTGGCATTGATGTGGGCTACACTAAATGCTTTGCAGATTAAAAGGCTTCAGTATTTTTCTGACCATTACCAATTTTTTAAATAATTTTGCTTCAAAGAGTATCGATTATAAGTTCAAATAAATACACTTTTTAGTACTTAATGTGATCTTTTGTTGTTCAAAACATTTACTTTTTCTTTATATTGATGTGAATTTTTGGTTCTTTTAAGTTTTTATTTATTTGTATATTTGTCTATTTGATGAAGAATGCTGCAGACAATGATGCTGAGATGAATGCGGGGCGACATCAGACGGCTATAAATACAGTTATTGGTGACATGCCAAATGATATTCGTCCAAAAGAAATCAAGCCTAAAAAAATAAAGAGCTCTTCATCTTTTATATCAATTAATTCAACCAAAAACAATTTCGAAGAAAATAGTGCTTCTTCATACACAAGTCAGAATAGTGTTGAAGAACCAATAGCTACTGGAACTAAATCTAAAAAGAAAAAACGTAAATCCATTGCTAATAAAGGCAGAGTGGTTGTTATAAATGAACCTAACGAGGAAACAGATGATCCCGGAGTTGAAAAACAACAGAGTGCTGGTAATTTTGCAACATTTAATCTTGTGCAATTAAGTTATTTTTATAGTTTCTGTCTGGTATATTCTGCTTAGTTCATGATTTATTTAAGTTTATTAACACTTTGATTGAAAGTGCTTTGAGTATAAAATGTATTACTATAGATTTTTTTTAAATGAACCTCTTTTTTTATGAATACAGTTGAGAGCCAAAAATCTGCCGACCTAAAATCCGCAAAGGTCCGAAATCCGCACACCTTATCTGATGTAAATAATGAAATTTGAAGTCATCCGCCAGTGATGAAATTGTTTAAAAGTGTCTTGAATCTAGATAAATATGATTCTGAGGATGAAAACTTGGGTAATAATAATAACAATAATCCATTTGATAAAAGTTTAAAGTTAAGAGAAGAATACCTTCAATTTTTAGAACAGCAAAGTTCTGTAACAAAACAAGAATTAATGATAATATACAATTTGCAAAAATGAATAAAGAAAAGAAAGAAGAAAAAAAAAGAAACTGAAAATAGACAAAAATAATATTTTAAAATAAATCACCATAGAACATGCTTTCAAAATTAGAAAAAGGAAATTTTGAAACCATTTGCTTTGCTAGTCTTCATGTAATTTTCTTCTTTTTTCTCATATGCTTTTGTATTTAATGTGGAAATATAAGTGAAATACTTTTGACTGTTTTTACTTCATTGTAATTGTATTCTACTTTTTTAAAATCAGAAATGTAATGATTTATCTTTTATGGCCCGAAATCTGCAAAATCCTAAAATCCGCACAAGCCATGGTCCCAAGCTGTGCAGATTTCTGGCTCTCTACTGTACTTGTGTTGTTACAAACTAGCAAGTGGTTTCAAATATACATTCCTATATAGATGATTTTACAACTCAATTTTATGAAGTTTCAATTTTACAAACTATTTGAGCAGTTTCCTACTGGCTGATAAAATAAGCATCAACTGTAGTAAATATTTTGGTCAAAATCAATTTTTTTTTTTTAACCATCTGATAATACAATACAATCTGTTTTAAGTGAAATCTAAAGGAACCAAGATATTTTCTGAATACAAGTGCCTGTTAAATGGTGTATTTTGAACCAAGGATACGTATAACCTTTTCACGGTTATAAAATTCTTTTGTAAAACACTAAATAAGTTTTATTAACTTTATAGGGAATGTGCCAAGAGTGCTATTCAGGGAATATTATTAAATCTGTATTATTGATTGTTAATGATACAAAGAATTCTGTCTAATAATTAGTAAGTGTGGATTATTTTTATCAAGTGTATCGCTAATACAGTATTTCCCAACAGCCTATCCATATATATTAAAATTATTAAATAATAATCAGCAGCAGATGTCATTCTATATTTTTATAATAACACTTATAAGATGTGTATTTGTATAGTCTTTATTATTAATATCTAATGCTGGTCTGTGAAATATTTATTTATTTATTTATTTTTTCCCAGTCTCCAGTTGCAAAAATGCTGAAAAACACTGCTCTGATTTATTTTATTTATATATATATATATTTATTTATTTTTTATTTTTTTGTTGGGGGGGGGGCGCCATACTTTGTCAGATTTTTATTTTCTTTTGGTGCATTTCTAATAAATTTTAAACTTCAAATAAATAAAAAGTTAACATTAGGAATCTTTTAATAAAATATTTAAAAAATATTTTTTTTTTCTGTGCTATTGAGATTGCTTAGTTTTTCTCATATTGTAATTTCTAGAAAGTATGCTAAATGCTATTTATAAGCTCAGTAGTTTAGAGATGAGTAAGGGGGATGTTTTGAAATTAGTTTCCCTGGTTATTGATTTTGACTTAAAATGCTTCATAATTTTCACATTTGCAAAAGTTTTTTCCTTTTTAGACTTACTCTGCCTTAAATGATCTTTTTTTGAGTAAAAAAAAAAAAGTTTAAATAGAATCATTTTCTCTCCCCCTCCCTCCCTATTTTTGGTTCCTAATACACCTTCATTTAATACATAGCAGACTTTTTGCTCAGTGATAGAAAATATGTTTTTATCTAAGTGCCAAAGCTTAAATAATTATGCAGGTTTTTTTTTCTATACATTCTTCAAGTCAATTAATTAGTTTATTATTAATTCTTTTTGTTGTTATCTCAAAGAGTTTTGTGTATCAGCAAAATATTCTGGAGTGCCAGAAAGCCAAAATCACATTGCCCATGTGCCATGTATTTGCCATCCTTGCTTTAACTGTGAAATGTTTTGGCCCTGTTTTATTAGCATTTATTTTAAAAATGGAATATTTTTTGCTAATTTACTGTGATTTGTTCCATGTTGAGTAAAATGAAAAAAAAATTGTTGTGATTGATATTAGTAACAAGGCAACTAAGTAAAGAAAGCAGCAATTAAATTATTTTTTGGTCAGCGATTACTTTGATTACCCCCCTTAAACACCTGTATTACCATAAAATTTTGGAAGGTCTGATATTACTGTATTTTCATTTCTATTTTTAACTTGTCCTTAAGAAGTGCAGTTTCAGGGAAAAAAAAAAAAAAAAGTTTTCTCAAAAGTTTTGAAACAGTTTATAGGTATGAAAGTAAGAAATCAAAGTAAGAGAGTTAATTTCTAAGTTTTAGACTGGTCATTTTTAGAAGTTGATGATAGTTTCACAGATTGTATAAGTTTTACTGGGAATTCCATCTAACACTTCTAAAGTAGGATGGTAGATTACTTCTAGCCACATTCCAGATGACAGGTCAATGTTTATTGTTGAAGAAATAAATAAATAAAATAAATTGAATCTATAATAATAAAAGTGAACCTTTTACTCAACTTGGGACAAATCACAGACTATAATAATAAAAATGAATGTCTATAAATCTGTATCTGTGCGTTTGGCAGACAAATCTGCAGCATGCAGAGCTCTGAAAATTTGAACATACAGGTATAGGACAAAATAATAGGAACACCAGTGAAAAAATGAACCTTTTGTATTAGTAAGGGGTCGGGCCACCCTTGGCCTGAATGACACCTTGCATTCGACATGGGATTGACAGATAAAGGTCTTGAACAAAGTTCATCTGAATTTGCACCCATTCCTCGTGCAGGGTCGTCTCGAGTTCAGATAGTGTGCATGGAGGAGGAAACCAAGCACGAATTTTGTTCTCTAAAAAACCCCACAAAAGCTCAATGATGTTCATATCAGGTGATTGGAGACACCACGTTAGTTGTTCCACTTCATCATCATACTCATGTAACTACGTTTGAACACAGTGAGACATGTGAATAGGGGCGTTGTCATCTTGGAACACAGGACATTCTCACAGAAAGAGAGTCTGAACCATAGGGTGAAGATGATCTGCAAGAATGCTTCGATAACGGTCACCTGTGATCTTTCTGCTCATGACAACAAGAGGCCCCAATCTACTGGAAGATATTGCGGCCCACACCATCAAGGAACCCCCTTCATGCTTCATAGTTGGAACCAGGCAGTCAATATAAAATGCTTCTGCCGGTGTTCACCAGAAGAACACATGTCTGGTGGTCTAGAATAATGTAAAGAATGATTCATCAGACCAGATGACATGTTCCCATTGCAGTTGTGCCCAGTTTAGGTTTTCTCAGCACCACTGTCATCTCTTCATAGCATTCCATGCAGATATTAACCAGTTTGGAATAGCTACTCTGCCATGAATGTTCGCAACATGCAACTCCCATTGAATAGTTTTCATGGATATGGGGTTTTGAAGATGGGCATTCATTTCGGCTATTATCTTCAGCAGTGTAGTCTTGTGTTTTTGATTGACTATCCTCTTTAACAGCCGTTTATCCCACTTCAATTTTCACCCACTGTTGTCTTTGCCGAAGACACTTTACCCAGGTTTCTGTAGGCTGTCATAACCCTTGATACAGTGGTCCTTTAAACACTCGCAAGGTTGGCTGTTCTGGACATGGATGCTCCAGTGAGGTGAGCTCCAATTATCATGCCCCTTTTTATGTCAGAGAGGTCGGACATATCTGCGCTTTGCTAGGAACAGAATTTGCTCATTCAACTCTCATTCTGCCAAGTGCTTGACTGACCTTCCCTTTCGCTGCCACTAGGTGGCACACTGTTGCGAAGTGTATTTGCCATTTAATGGACAGTCAAAAGAAGACTCCAATTTAAATGGGTGTTCCTATTATTTTGTCCTATACCTGCTAAGCCCATAAATTTGATAACATGCACCTGAGACTCAGAATTTTAAATTTTTAATTACTTTTTAAATTATTAATAAAACTGGTTTTTTAGGTTGCCATGCTTGGTGAGTTTCGCCCGCATAAAATGATTTATGCTTTTGAAATAAAGAGAAATGCTATTTGTAGAATTGCATGCATTTGAAAAACATGAAATGGGATGGAAATTATGTCAGTTTTATGCCAAATTAAAAGCATAAGAAAGAATCAAGTCCAAATGTTTAGTCCTTTTCTTAAAATTAATTAATTTTCAAATCTACTAGTATTATAAATGTGTATGTTTGGATGTTTATTACTCAATCACGCAAAAATGGCTGAAGGGATTTGGATAAAATTTGGGATGAAGATAGCTTATACCCTAGATTAACATATAGTCAACTTTTCATACATATGGCATAAATAGTTCTTTTACAGAGACACTCAAAATAATTGTAATACATTATTGATCTTTGTAACTACTGAACAGATTCTAGAACTTTTTTCACTGATAGAAAGCTACAGGATTCCTGAGTATTATACCTTTCATGCATATATCGCAAATAGTTCTTTTAAGGGACACTCATAAGAATTACATTACGCTCTATGGGTATCTCCTCTGTAACTACTGGACTGATTTTAAAACTCTTTTCAGTGATAGAAAGCTATACTATTCCTGAGTAGTATAAGTTATCGTTCATGCATATATAATAAATAGTTCTTTCACAGGGACACTCAAAACAATTCTAATACATTACACTCTACTTTTTTCACTAATAGAAAGCTGCACTATTCCTGAGTATTATAGGCTACCTTTCATGCATATAGCATAAATAGTTCTTTTACAGGGCACTCAAAAGAATTCTACTACATTTGGGCATCTCTGTAACTACTGGACTGGTTTTAAAAATTTTTTCTCTGATAGAAAACTACACTATTCCTAAGTAACATAGGCTAAAATTCATACATGTAGCATAAATATGGACCTAATTCTAAAATCGACTTAGAGGAAGTCACCGGTACAATCTAGTAAATAAAATTATAATAATAATAATAACTTTAGCTCCTTTGAAAACAGTGGGCTAGATGCAAATCAAATAAATGTTTGACCCCATGCAGTTAGGTTATAGTCTGAGAAATAAGAGTTGAAAACTAATAGAAGTAATGAAAAACACATCCTTTCATTGTAAATTTATGTGAAATTTGGTTATCTACATTTGGCAATGTTGTGCACTTGTATGTTGAGTGCACTAGAAAAAGAAGTAAACATCTCTTTTTTAGGTGTGCCTTATGATAGTTTGACTTATATGTATGTAAGTTTATCACGACCAAAAGTTTTAGAAGGGCATTGCATAATCAAGAGTAAGAGTAGCAAAGTTTCTTTCAAATTTTGAAATAAAGGGTTCAAAAACAAATATTCTTAAAAACATGTGTTCTCCTATTCCTGAAGATCATACCTATGATTAAGCTTTATATATATATACTAGCTGCTACCCGCGACTTCGTCCGCGTCGGCTTTAGAGTTAGGTCCCAAAAGAAATGAAGCATGTGTGAATAACACATATGTTTGCGACAAAAGAAACTGCATTTAAATATTATTTGCTTTTTACTTATTTTATATGAAGTATAATGCGTGGTAGTATACTTCATTTAAAATAAGAGAGTAAGCAGAGTTACTAAATTTAGATTTTTTTCAGGCATTTGGCAAATACATTTACGACAGTATTTGCTAACTGTTTTTGTTGTTCTTGTGAAAGAAATATTTATGCTATAGCATGAATTTTAGCCTACGCTAATCAGGAATAGTGCAGCTTTTTCTTAGCGAAAAAGTTTTAGAATCGGTTCTATAGTTACAGAGATACCCAGAGAGCGTAATGTATTAGAATTATTTTGAGTGTTCCTGTAAAGGAACTATTTGCACTACATGTATGAATTTTAGCCTATAATACTCAAGAATAGTGTAGCTTACTAACAGTGAAAAAAGTTTTGGAATCGGTTCAGTACTTACAGAGATACACATAGAGTGTAATGTAATTCTTATGAGTATCCCTGTAAAAGAACTATTTGTGATATATGCATAAAAGGTAGCCTATAACACTCAGGGTCCCACCAGTGTCTAAGAAGTTCTACTCTCAAAACTGGAAGGCTGGAAGTGCCAGGTTCAACCCCTGGTCGAGCCTGTCGACCTAGCCGCTCGCAGATTTTCGCGGTTTTCTCCAAAACCTCGCGTAAATACGGGCTAGGATCCCTTAGAAAGTTCCCCACAGAGGAATAACCCATATAGGCCTAGGACCCTAGTGCAGTCAATCGGTCTTAATCCACAAACAAACAAACAATAATACTCAGGAATAGTGTAACTAAGTTTTAAATTCGGTTTAGTAGCTATAATTCCATAGAGCGCAATACATTAGAATTATTTTGAATGTTTTTGTAAAAGAATTATTTATGCTATATGCTTGAAAGGTTGCCTGTATGTTAATCCAGGGCATAAGCTATCTTCATTACGAATTTTTCCAAATCCGTTCAGCAATTTGTGTGTGATTCAGTCAAAAACATCTAAACACACAAACGTACACATTTTTTAATGACTATGTCATTTTATCTCTCAATACCCTTATTGAAAAATGTGTCCCAAAAATGCGACATAATAAAGCGACTATAATTTTACATGTATTTAAATACTATTAGTTCACAACAGCTTTAATATCGAGATTAAAGCAATCTTTAGTCTCGATATTGTTACACTATTTCGTAAGCTGTAGAATATGCTCCACATGTATTTTTTACATATATTCAAATATTATTAGTTCACAACAGCTTTAATCTATTGTTACAATATTTCGTAAGCTGTAGAATATGCACCACATGTATTTTTCTATAAATAGGTTACACTCATAAAAATTTCAACATAGGGTTACCAGGCGAAATACGCGAAAGATGAGCGATAAAATGCCAAGTTAATTAATATAGTTTTAATATGGCAATAATAAAACTAAAAAATTAGGGGGGTTCAGGGGATCTCCCCCTGACGAGGCTCGAACAGCCGAGTTTTTATATTATTGGTAGGATTTGGAAATTTATGAAGTTTAAGAAACACATTTGGACTTTTCTTTCTAATGCTTTTTAATTTGGCGTAAAATCAACATAATTTCCATACCATTTCATGTTTTTCAAATGCATGTTTATCTGAAAATAGAATTTCAGCTTTATTTCAAAAGCATAAATCATTTTGTGCGGGCGATAAAACGGTTTTTAATTAATAATTAGAAAAGTATTTAAAATTTCAACATTCTGAGCCTCAGGTGCACAGTCATGGGCTTCTATGCTCAAATTTTCAAAGCTCTGCTTTCTGTAGATTTGTCTGGAGAACATTCATTTTTATTATTATTGATAGATAGATTTGGCATAAAACTGGCATAATTTCCGTGGAATTTAATGTTTTTCAGATGCATGCACGCGCTTCTTTATTGAAGCAATAGCATTCTTGTTAGCTCAAAACATGAATCATTTGATTGATACGGGCGAAACTCGCCAAGCATGGCAACGTAAAAACGGTTTTTAATTAATAATTAAAAAAAGTAATTAAAAATCTAAAATTCTAATTAGCCTATAACCAACTCCAGGGTCCCCTCTATATCTAAACCAAAATGCATCCTAATCGATTCAGCGGTTTAGGCGTGAAAGTGTCATAAATAAATAAATAAATAAACAAACAAACAAACAAACAAACTCACTTTCGCATTTATAATATTAGTTAGGATGTAATGTAACAATTTTTTTATTTTTTATTCAGATGTTCAAAGGCATTTGTTGGTCAGAGAAATGTATGAAACACGAAGAGAAGAGCGTGGAGAATCATGGTTAATACCTGATAATCCATTCAAAAACCTTTCAAGTGATCTCAAAGTCCCAGCAAATACCCCTGAATTTCTAGGGAGAACGCCTCCAGTATCAGATAATGCAAATATACCTAGTGAATCAAAATTCAATTATGAAATATTGACTGCAGCCAAAAAACTAGAAAACATTTCATCAACTCCTATTGAAAGTGAAATGAAAGATATTTTAGACACTCAGAGTGAACGTATATCCGATACAGACTCTGAAAGAAAGCGACATGTTTCTAAAGAGAGTGATGACATTGAAGTTTTATCCTCTACTTTACAAGGCTCTCCTACTCCTGTTCAGTTCAAAGTGTTGAGTGCAGAGGATTTGTCTGATTGTGATTTCTACAAGAGCACAGATCTGTCTACTCCTGCAGACATGAATGATAGTAGTCTATCAGAATCGGAAGATGGTAAATCTGATTTATAAGTTTTTGTATACAATTTTTTAAAGGCTTGTTTAAATAAATCATAACTGAAACACAGTTTTCATAACTCCTTCCTCCAATTGATAATTTTTTAACCATTAATTTTCAGATTGACATAATTTGAAATGTTCGTAAAGGAGCATATACTAATTTATAAAAAAATATGTTTTAGAAATGTATTCACATTGCTACAATGCTATTAGTAATATAATTAGTATCTGGTATGTAAACATATCCATCCCAGTGCTGATGTCAGAGCTTTACTAATTTGCTAGAAATTTCCTCCATTGTCATGCATTGGACCAATCACAAAGTGACAGAAACTTGATAGTGATTTAACCAAACACTATTTTCACTACAGTTGGCTTGGGTTTTTAGAAATCTTCATTTCTTCTAGCTATCTCTTGGTAAAAATGGTGATAAAAATTTGATGTCTGCACTTTGGGGTTGGACATTGTGTATAAAACTTATTTATAATTTATGAGTCAATGATAAAGACTTTTGATAAAAAGTCTGTTCTTTGGTATAATAAAGTAAAAACAGACTTGAAAACAGACTTGGCAAGTAAAAACAGATTGTCAAAATAACATTTCCTTTTATTATTGAAAGTATGCTTTTATCGGAGAAAATAGTGTATGAACTAGCATATAAAGAATGATAGTGTATTAACTGGCATGTAAAAAAGCTCATTAGTTTAGATTCACTCAGCAATAAACTATGATACTGTAAATATATAATAATAAAAAAAAAAACCTTTTTATAAAAAGTTTTGTTCCAAAATTACACAAACACACACATAAATATATATATATATATATATATATATACACCATATTAGCCCAATATAACACGGCCTCGAATATAATGCAACCCCAAAATTTTTCATCACGGTAATTTAGAAAAATCCTCTATTTAGACTTTAAGTTTTGTGCAAATCTGGTTTTTAATGGGAAATGATCAGTCAAAAAATATTGTGTTATGTTCAGGCTAATACGGTGTGCGTATACAAATATATTTATATATATATACAGGGTGTATACATACGTACATACATACACTGCTAGTGGTGCCCAATGGCTATTTCCTAAAATGTTAGAGATACATAGTTCTAGTTCCAAAAATGCTTTAGATTGTATAATCTATTATATCAGAAAGAATTAAAGTCAGTAAATCAATTCCTATAAAAATTACAAAATTTAAATTTTTATGCAGTCCTGTGGTCATATCAGTTATATTTAGAAAATTTTTCCTTATTCAATTTCATGCAAAATTAGGAAAAGATCGCCCTTTTACGACCAAAATTCACAGAGTTATGAAGCAGCAAACCTTTTGACTTAAGTCACTTTTCCACATTTAAAAATGTCCCTTTACGGTAAACTATTAAAAGACCATATAAATACTGAAATTTGAAATCACAGGTTTTAATTTCATTTCCTGGCATATGCAAGAAAGAAGCAAAACTAATTTTAGAATACTAATCTTTAAGCAGAGGGTTGTTGTCAGGTTCTATAAAAATCTATCTAGGGTCTTATGATTTGAATGATTAATCAAAACCATGTACATTAATTTTTTCTAAATTTATTCTGTACACAAGCCCTATTTCGCAGCTCGAAAATATTTTAACTTTAAGCTGTTGTAACTTGGTGAATTTTGCTCATAGAAGGATGATTTTTTTTTTTTTTTTTTATTGTGCATGAAATTGTATAAAGAAAAATTTTCTACATATAACTGATTGGACTGGGGGACCGTATAAAAATTTTAATTTTGTAATTTTTATAGGAATTGATTTATTCACTTGGATTGTGCTTCTGATATAATAGATAGTACAATTTAAAGCATTTTTACTACTGGAACTATGTGTTTCTGACTAATGGTTTAGGAAATAGCCAATGGGCAGAGTTAGCAGTGGACACCCTGTATATATATAATTAATAAGTAAAACACACAAAGAATATTATGGCAAAAATGACATACCTCGTAGGAAATATATATATGTATATAATATTTAAATTTATGAACTAAATGACATACCTCGTACTTTGTAATTTCACAAGTTTATTAAGGTACTACAATTTTAAATTAAAAAAAAAATCTAAACTGAAAATTGAGAAATATTACCTTATTTTCAGTTTCCATTTTACTACCTCATTTATCTAAATCTATTTTGCAGACTCAGAGGATTCAATCTTCTTTGTTGAACAAATTGATAACACTGATAGTATGAGAGCAAAAATGATATCTGTTAAAATTGGACCCAAACATGCTAAAGAAAAAGATGTCATCACTGGGAAACTATTAGACATACTTGATTTGAGCAGCTTGTCCTCTGTTACAAAAGTCACTCAAGAGAAGGTACTTTAAAAAAAAATATATATATATGCCTCTAAAATTCATTTTTATATTGTGTATATTATTATTATATTGTTGTTGTTGTGTGTGTATTATTGTAACTATTTCAATGCAACCCACTTACTGTATATCACATATAATTGATATAATTGCTCTGAAGATAACTAGTGCTACAAAAAATTAAAACTCACTCATTAATGAATGAAATAATTTATTTAGTACAGTTCTAATATATTGTCATTTTAGATTGGGTTGCTGTTTGAGTTTTAAATAATAAATCCATTCTATTCTTTTCAAGTTATCACTTGATATTTAAAAGAAAATCTGGCACTCTTTCATTGGATAAATATGCACTAAAGTGCTATATATTAAAAATATATCATATTCCATGCATCAGCCCTATATATCTTCCTTGTTCCATTACATTGGGAAGTAGATCTTAATCCATAAATGCATTGTATTTCTCTTCCTGTTAAATAAAACACTTCTTTGAAATTACAATTTACAGTAAAATCGCCAACTAAAGCTGTTTTATAATCTTTGTTTGGCATATTTCAATTATACTTCACATTTATAAATTGGGTCAAGTGGGAGGAAAATTGAGGTACAGTCAACTTCCTTTAATCCGCAGACCTATAATCAGCAAACTTCTCTAATCTGCAACTGATTTTTTAATATAAACAAACAAATCAATTTGGAAAAAAATCAAATTGCGATATGCTCACCGATTCTTGCATAGTATTCAAATAACAATAAAAAAAAAAAAAAAATCACAAACACACACAAATAATAACAAACATGATTATAAATTTACATTTATAATCATGCTAAAAGAGCATGATTATAAATGTAATGTCGATGTTTAATACCAGAATTAGACATTGAAAATTGGGTTTCTTCCATTGTCAAATACATTACAGGAGCAGTTAGCTTGCCACATAGGAGAAAAATCACCTGGTTGGTAGGGTTGCCGAAATGCTCTATTATCTGGCAATTCATAGCTTTTCAGGATTAACTCTGCATAGTTCATTTTCCTTTTGCATGCCTTTAATCACAATAGTGATTCTCATACAGAGTCTGATACAGAATCACTAAAAGAAAAAAATATCCCTTGACAAAGGGTTTAAAATTGGGGAGAGTTACATTAGTTTTATTTCAATGCAGTCTTTTATTTCTGAACGAGAAATTGCATTTTTACACAATTTGCAAGCCAAAATTTCTGAAAACAAATCTAAGAATTTAAAACAAACCACTATTACATCAATTTTCAAAGAAGGATAATCAATTATGAATTTTCATTTCTGCACTTGAAATATCATATGTTACATTTTTAAAAATAAATGTATATTTTATTGATATACATATATGCATTATTTGAGTTTGCTAAAATTATTTACCTTCAATAATTGATATGTTGAGTTATTATTGAAAAAATACTTGATCTTGAAAATTTATTAGTTATCATCTTTTCCTTTTAATGTCTATTTATGCATGATTAAATTAATCAACTCACTCAAAATCTGCAAAAGAAAAATGTAAGCAAAGACAATAACTAGTAATCTGTAAAATCCTATAATCTACACAACCTTTGGGCAAAACTTTTGCAAATAAGAAAGAGTTGACTGTATATTGAAAAAAACCTTTTTTCCCATAAAAATTTAGATGCTTCATTGTTTTTATATTTTAAGAACCTAATGAGTATTTCTAAAGTTTTAGGATATTTCTCAACATTAGTGTGCAAAACTTATTGTTTTTGCTGTAAAAATACTGCCTGTTAAAAAGTAATACCGAAAAACTTTCTTCTGAATTCCTTATAATTAGATAAAGCGTTTAGATATTTATACATGTTATTGTAGAGAGCTTGAGAGAACTGGATTGTATATAAAAAAGAATAAAATCATAATTTCTATTTATTTATTTATTTTATTTTTCCTGCGGTGAGGTAAAATGGTGTGGTATGATTAGACTTAGAAAAGTTTTGTATGATATCGGCATTTCTATTTCTCTTTTAGTAAAAATTTCTGGAACAGCTATAATCAATGAGAGTGATATTTTAATTTACTGTTTACTGTCAAAAATTCCAAATGTTGTGGATCCAAGTAACATTTATCACATACTGAGTGAACCTAAATTTGATAATCATGGACATTATTTCTCCAGCTAAATATTTTGGAAATAATCCTTTTCTGTGCATTTTTTTCTTTCAGTACCTTTAATTATACAGTAAATTAAAAGCTTTTTATTTCATTCATAGCATTAATGTGATTTTTATTAAAATTATGCAGTTACCTTTGTACTACCCCCTTTTTCCCCTATGATGGGAGAAAATGGAGGCATCAATACTTGCCTAATTAAAAATGACTCTGTAGAAAAGTGTATTGATAACGTTAAAAAATAATGCTATGTTTTCAATCTACATAAATAAAATGTATGTAATATGCATCAATAGTTTAATTAACATAAATTTAGCAGCTTAATATTAGGACTTTTTTAAAAATTCCGACTTCCCCACCATATCCCCCCCCCCCTTACCCGACTCTGCTGTTTGTAAAGGGCATCATAATCCACAAGTACAGTAGACCCCCTATAACACAGGCTCATGTAAGATGAATTCATGTAATATGGGAGGAAAATTTGTGATCTTATTCCTATAACACACTAAAAAGGCTCATATAGTATGGTAACTGAATGAGACAGATGTTTCTGTCTTGCCTGTTAATACTGCTGATGATGCTTATGATTTGTATAATCTAAGCGACTACATATATATATAGCAACTAAGCTAGAACACAGATTCATATAACACTGGATGTATCTACCAGGTTATAGGTGGGTCTACTGTATTAGTCTTTCTTGTTCCATAAAATCCTTTTTCAGTATTTAAATCTATATTAAAATCTCTTCCTAAAACTACTACAATGTTTGTCAGGCATATTCTAACTATACTTCATCTTTATGTACACTAATATAGATAATTATTTACACTAATATATATATATAGACCTTTATAGACACTATTTAATATTCCCATTGAATAAGCAATAGGATTTGGCAATTTCCAATCAAATATATAAGATATAACCAAGCGGGTTTCAGATATGGGGATTTATTTTTTGGCACCAAACTTGGCAATTAATAGCCAAAAATGCCCAGCTTTGTCAACTTTTGATATACCAGTATCCTGTTGTTATCTGGTAACCTTTTTATCTTTGTTTGAAAAGTGATTAACTGTTTCTTCATAGATAACTCGCATAGACAAAACTCCCTGTCTGAAAGTAATAGCATTGAATACTTATAAAAGAAGTCATTTTCAAAATTAAATTTTTCTTAGAAATTATTTGCTTCATATTAATTATTTTATCATTTAAAATTGTTAGTATTTTTATTGATTATTATCATTTATTATTTGTATCATTCCTAGAAACATAGTTAACATAAAATTTATGCAAAGGGTACCAGAAAAGTTTTGCAATATGATTAAACATAAAGTTGCAGGAGGTTTCTTGTTGAGACTTGTTCATGCTTCCAAAGCTGTAAGTAGCTTTGTTTCAAGTTCTTTCAATGGTATCCAGGTCCCAAAGATAGGAATGGATAGTTTTGCAATTTAGCTTTGTGCATGGTTTAAATTAGACCAGTGCTTTCACTCTTGCACATGATGATGATTGTCCACATCATAGGACTATATTTTGGTGGTATTAAGAGTTCCAAAGGGGAAAATTTACTTTGTAAAATTAAATAAATAAACTCGTATTGCAAAACTTTTCTGGTACTCTTTATATATTAGCATTTCTGCGATGTATGTTTTGTAAATAGTTCTTTGAGAGCCTTAATTTTAGAGAAGCTTTTCTTTATATTTGTTTCTTACTTTGCAGGATGACATTAAAAGTTTTGAAGTTCATTTAGAATTTGATACAGTTAAGACTTCACGGCAGCGAAGATTGTATATATTTCATGATCTGGAATCTGCTAATGTATGATTTTGTTATTTATAGTGACATAGTGTAATACATGTTGATGATAGATATATTAATGGTCTATCCAAGTATTATGTCTCTTGCCAAGGAAGAAATATGCTAGTAGTGAAATAGAAAGACTGTGTAATTATACTAAAATTCGTCAAGTTATTTGCAAAAATAAAATATTGTAGCTTTTCTAAAATTAAAACATAACATGTCATAAAAGAAGGGGGGGAGGGGGTTGAAGGAAAGTCTAATTTGAAGTTTACTTTTTAACACAGAGTGCATTTATATTTCTTTCGAGAAAAATAAGGCAAATATAAAATATATATCATATCACAGAGGATAAAGAGAAATGCAAGGAAAAGATTCTTTATGAACCTTTGAGCTATTTAAATTTATAACAATTAGAAATTCATTTTATTAAAGATTAATGCCAATTCAACTTTCATAACTGTCAACTAAGTACAAATGTTATGGCTAAAAATTTTTTTGAAAAATTAATTGTTTATGAAAGAATAAAATTATATAAAAGCTTTTTGACAGCTGTTGAATCTTTTGGAGACGTATTTGATTAAAAAAAAATATTCATTTTAAACTGCATGATTATTGCTGTCAATTATCTTACAGCAAAAAAGAGAATAAATATGTTAAGTTAAAACTTATAAGAATAAGAAGCCTTACTAAAACAAAATGCCAAAGAAGCTTTTTTTTTCTGTTGTGGAATAGGGTGGGTGGTCGAGGAGAAGGAAGGTAGATTTTGCAAATTATTGGAATGTGTGTTCATGTTTCAATAAGACATAAAGGCATACGCCTAACAAGGTGTACACCGGCAACTAAAAAAGGCAACTTTTGCTTCTAATTTAAAGATAAGGCTACTTGGGTAGATTTTTTGAATAAAAAATGCCATTTCATACTATTTTCAAGTTTTTGGCTACTTGTACCTTACTCCAGGGGACTAATTTGTAAAGAAATTTCTATTTATGTGAACTGCCTTTCCTTTTCAAAGTAGCGATTGGTCGTTCATCAGTGGCGTAGCAGAGGAGAGGGATCCCCCCCCCCCCAAAATGAGACAAACAGACATGGGAAAAAGGATGTTATCCCTATATTTATATATGTATGAAGGAAAAAATTTGGACTCCCTCCCCTGAAAGAAAATCCTGGATACACCTCTGTCTTTATCAACGCCACTGTCCCTGTCAAAAATCAAACATTCTGAACTGATTTTTAAATCTTACTATAAAAATAAATGTATTATATGCACTGTTACATAACACATGGAGTTTTTTAATTTACCATTTTATTCATTACTTCTTGAGTGAAGCTAAATGACATATGTTTATTTCTTAGCAACAAAATCATGCAAAAATGCTACTATTTTAGCAACTAAAATTAACCCTACAAGGCACCTGGTACCATATATGGAACAACCATTTTAATTATTCCTCTGTGTTTATAAACTACTAGCCTAGACATCTTTCAGTTTTTAAAACTATACATAGATAGCAATGATAAAATTCAGGCTATTGTGTGTAAAAGTCATTACTGTTTTCATTATTGTCAAAATTGATTGAAATTTAAACCCTAACATTCCAAGTACGAACTGTGAACGATCAGTTTAAACGTTCACGGTACGTAAACAAAAAAACTCTCTACTAACGTCTATGTGTCCGGGCAGCCGACGTGTTTAAAATGTAGAAAACCGGTTCAAATTATGTACTTCCCAAACTTATCCAGAACCATTAAATGTTTCGGTAGGACGTTCACACTGTGTTTAAATTACGTTTTCTCGCCCTGATAGCACAGCAAATTTGCATCAATCTTGCAGTAAACTTGATTTATCAAGTCAATAAACTTGCATTAAGCTTGATTATTTCAAGCGTGTAAGCTTAATGCAAGCTTGAATCAAGTGTTCAAGTTTACACTTGCCTAACTTGCATTATGCTTGACATAGCAAGCTTGATTCAAACTTACTACACTTTAAAAAATTTTCCTTAAAAAAAATCCTAAATACATGGGGTGCCGAACTCGCCCCATATATATTTTATTTTTCCACTCTATCTGAAACCTCAAGTTATTTTAATCTGTTTCCGGCTAGCATCCGCGACTGGGTTCGATCTCGGTACCTAAGGTGCCCGAAGCAAGCATCCTATCCACAATGCAAATCTGACTCGAGGAGGAATGACTAAAGTTTGAAGTGACTGTTATGGTTGTCACGCTGTTGTTTGGGGAGATTGATCAGTATTTCCCATGCCGAAATACATCTCTTATTTTTCCATAGGATGAATCAAAATTAAAATAATGTTATATGTGATTTATAGACTCTACTACTAGGGAAATAAGCATAATATAAACTTAAAAGCAGCACATGTTTTAAAACTTTCAATATCGCAACACCCATGTTGGGCAATATTGGCCAATATCGAGACAAACGACTGATTTTTAAATAAATTTTGTAGTATATTTGTATTTTATTTTGAAGAATTTCAATATTTGGAAATACGGAATCTTTTATTTTTTTATTCTATGGTCAAGTACATTTATGACTGATGATAAATTATTTGTTATGTGGCTTTCCAAATCAAGAAGTAATGAAGTTGTACTCAAGCTTGTGTGACAGTTCAAATGACTTCAATTCGGTGGGAAAATATTGGCTGACTCATTTTTTTGTAATCTCCAAGCTTGTTCCAAGCTTAAAATGAATTGAACTGTCAAGCTAGCATTAATACGTCAAATTGAAAGAAATGCCAAGCTCTTTTTAAGCTTATGTGCTATCTGGGAGTAACACAAATTGTAAATTATGCAAAAACAAAAAACAAAATATGACCAACAGCAATATCATGAGGAATGCAAAATGATTTTGCCGCTTGCTTGCCCCCCCCTCCTTGGGCAACTCAACACCGGGATGTTTCCAAACAGGTGTCTGTAAAACTGTATTAGACGCCAAGAGAACGATTCATTCCGACGTTTCAGGAATAATAAATTCAACGCATCTAGTAGAACGTGTTGTTAAACATTGCTTTTAAACTTAGTACCACCAGTACTTTTGTTATGCGCTGAGTAAGACGATTTATGAGCACTGCTTTTGAACGGTTTCACCAGCACTGATGCACGTCAAGTAGGACGGGTTACCAGGCATAACTTTTAAAATGTATCAACAGCACTTCTGTTATACGTCGAATAAAACGTGTTATTAGGCATAGCTTTTGAACGGTAATACCAGCACTTCTGCTGCACGTCGAATAGAACGAGTTATTAGGCATTGCTTTAGAACAGCATCATTAAAACCCCTGTTGCACGTCCAATAAGACGTTATTTATTCACAGTTTTTGGCAAAAGATAGCTTAGTACAATTTCAGAACGTTATACAGAACGTACAAACTTTACCTGAACGCTTTTCTTACTATTCTGAACGTTACTAGACGTTCATAGAACATTCTTGTGCTGCCTGGGAAATAGCAAAAAGTTTTGACACGGAAAAAATCATTGTGTGTTTGAGTTCATCATATGAAGAAATTATTTTAATACTAAAATTTCAAAACAAATGCTAAAAAAGTATAGTTAAGGCTCAGTGTACTACCTGCGGAACTGAAATAAAAACTGATTTTCTAGTAAAATATTTTATTATTTTTTAAATTATTTTTTGCAAAATACTAATCACTAACATCATCACATATATTAATTTTGGAATCGGGAAAAAAAAAAAAAAAAAAAGAGCGTTGTAGGGATAAGAAAATGGCTACTAAAATGGCAACATTTTTATGTCAGTGAGGCTACTAGTGATACTATTTTTGCCTCCTGAAATTGGTGGACACTCTGACTTAATAAGTTTAATCTTCATATTTCTTTTTATTTATTTTAGAGAATGTGTAAAATCCTCCAACCATTTGCTGATGCTAGTACTCTGAAAGAAGCCACTTTAGGAGCTTTAGAGGTATTTTTATTAAAGTATTATATGCTGATGTTTGCAGTTACTGAGCTATGATGTTAATTATAGTGTGCTCCAAAAGACTCTTTATCTTATTATACTTAGTCATTGAAAATTTATCTGCTTTCTCATAAACGGTGTGCAGTATCAATTTTGTTATTAAAAAAAAAACACGAATTTTATCATAAAAACTAAAAAAAAATTGATTAAAAAAATTAAATTAGATTTTTTTATTTAAATAAAAAATTAAATTTTAAATGTACTACTAATTTTTATCAGTTGAAACTAAGAAAATAAAACATAATTGCAATTCTAAGTAATAGTAATTTCTTTATTACAATTTTAACAACACTTTAATACAATTTTAACAACACTTATTAATATTATATTTATTCAGAATGTATTACAATCTTTTACATTTAACAATAACAATAAAATTTCTGAAATGTTTTTGACAATTCTTATAATAATAACATAGTTTAAGACCATAATTTTATTGTTTAAAAACAATTTTAAATGTGAAACAAACAAAATATGTTCAGTTACATAAATATAATTTTGAAAGTAGAGAGTATCCAAATCTCACTTGTCACTATTAAAACCCATTCCTTTCATTACACAGTGAAACCTGCTAAGTTGACCACCCAGGGGTTCTACATTTTGATGGTCAACTGGACAGGTGGTCAGCTTATCAGTGGGGCAATACTTACTTTTTGATTTTCTTATTTTATCTATGTACTTATACATTACACTATGCATGTAGTATATGTAGTATACTACCAAAATTATATAAAATATGGAATCAAAATGATACAAATAGGAATAATATTGCTTATTAGGGTTAAACATTAATTATGCTCACATATTACTGTATTAATGCAAGTAAATAAACAAGGAAGATATACGGCCCCTCAAATTTAGTGTGCACATTCAATGTGATTTAGACTTGAATCTGCAGTTACCATGACCATTAAAGTATTATTAGTTGGATTTTAGTTAATTTTTTAATGATCTATTTACAAGTGTGCATTTATGCATTCATGAATTTTTAGCATCTGCAATTTTGGGAGACTTAAATAATGTCTGTAGCTGAGCCTACTTCAAATAGAAAACCGCCACTGGGTTGACAGCATGTTGAAAAGGGTATTTAAAGAGGCTTCTTTCTTTGTAATGGACAGTATTGATTGACACAACAGTAGTACATACTGTATTATGTATTCACTGTGGATGGGAAGCAATAAATAGAAAAAAAATTAAAACTTCTTATAGAAGAAAGACAGAAAAAATTCTGTTAGTGATCATCTTACAAAGGTTTTGAGCTATGGTTTGGTACAAATTCTACCTAATTACCCGGTCAACATACAGGTTAGACAGGTGGTCAACTTATAAAGGGTTCTTTCAACATTAAAGTAAGAAATCCATTCTGTTCTTGGTCAGTTAAGTCAATTTAGACATATTGTCTAAATTGACTGTTAGAAAATTATAATTTGTTAGAAAATTAATTAAATATATAATTTGTTAATTAAAAAATAATTTGTTAGAAAATTATTTTTCTAACAAATACAATTAATTAAATTTTAGAAAATTATTTTTCTAAAATTTAATTAATTTTCTAACTATAATTTGTTAGAAAATTAATTAAATATATAATTTGTTATATATAATTTGTTAATTAAAAAATAATTTGTTAGAAAATTATTTTTCTAACAAATTAAGCATTTTCTTTGAGTAGTTTTATTTGATAAATAAATAAATTTTTTGCATATTGGCTACAAAAAGAACTTGAAAATTTATGAATTTATGCATTTAGTTAAAAAATAAAAGTTTTGAAACTTTTTCAATACCAAGTCTAGATTGCAGTTTAGAATGAACTAAATTAAATGATGAAAAAATCCATTCTATTCCAGCAGACAAAGCAGTTGCACTTAACAAATGGTGGATGGTATAAAAATGGCAAAAGATATTTTAAATCTTTTTTTTTTTTTTTTTAACCTATGTGCAAGGGCAATTACAGATATTTACTTTTACTGCTTAGAATACACAGAGTGAGGTATGGGAGAATTTATGCAATGAAATCTATCCACAATCATTCTTTATTTAAGTTTTACATTGTGTTGTGCTGAACATATCCACTGTGTAAAAAAGAGAATCCAGTGTAATTCATGTATATTTTCATTTTACTGTAAATTGATTGAAAAGTACCGAATTATGTACCAAATTATTTACTTAGCAACTATAGCTGCATCTGTCATTCCATTTTACAGATTTCCCATGAGACAATATAAACAGATTTGATCCCCCTTTCATTCTAGATTGAGCAATGATATATGCGATGAAATAAATAAGGCAGATTAAAAATGTGAATTTCAGGGAAAACTTAGTAAAAATGAAAATAAATACCTGTATTACTTTATTTCAGTACTTTTAAATATAATGTACCAGCTATGTGAATTCATTCTTCATTAAAGGGCTTTTATGTTAATTAATTTGTGTCTCTTACAAGTAATTTGAATAATGTTTAAAACATTAGAAAATTAAAAAAAATTAAACAAATTTTGAATTTTAGATAAAAAAGTCATGATTTTTTAAACTGATTTAAATCACTAAATCCTGGAGGGTTGAACATCTAAAAATATATTCATTATTCAAAATTAAGAGTTTTAAAATAAACATATTACAAATCAGGTTCTAATCTTTAATGTGAGTATCAGTACTTTGTAAAAAAAATCGAGTATTTTTTTTTCTGTTTTTGAATTAACCCTCCAAGAGGCTGAGACGTAAAATCCCGTCAGCTTCGTTCTAGTTTTCACTGCAATTCATCTATAACTTTAATTATTTGTAACAGTCAGGTACTATAAAATATGTTCCAATATTAAAGCTTGTAAGTAATTTAGGAACTTGTTTTTTAATAATTATAAATCTTCCTATCAAAATTTTATTTTTTTTGCATAAGCTACATGAAAATTTTACCATAAAAACAACTTTACATTATTTGCCCATTTCCAGGACACTCAGAGGGTTAATATAGAAATTTTTAGTGCAAAGATCCGTATACACATCTGAGCACATTATCAACAGATTAATTTAGTGCTAAAGTTTTTTGGTTAATAGAAATCACAAGATATGCTATCAAATTTAACAGCATATTAACTTTACAGCATTAAATTTGAGTAATAAAAATTTAAAATCTACTTTTATGCTTCTGTGTTAAACTATATGTTTCATTAGTTACTAGTATTATTGAAAAAAGACCCAAAAAATTTAGTACGAGAATGTACTTTTAAAAATAAACATTCAAATACAGTCAATTCCGGTTATAGTAAACTTCTGTGGACCAGCAAATTTCATCTACTATATCCAAAGTTCACTAAAACCATAGTGAAGAGAGATACTGTATGCGAATCGGGACTAATGGTTTCCTTTCACTACATCCGAAACTTCATTATATCCGGAGTTGACTGTAATTAGTTTCATGACAAATTTTCATTTTTATTGTTGATGATCAATTTTATTTCTAAGAATCATATTCACTTAAACATGTATATATTTTATTGGTTGATGCAAAAATTTCTTTTTCTGCTTGCTTAGAAAACTAAAACAGCTATGTATACTATGATCCAAGTCTTGGTGAATATTATTTTTAAAAGTACTTTTATGGTCTTTAATAGAGGAAATATGCTACATCGTATAATAACATTTGCCGAGGAAGTATTTTACTATTTATTTTAGATATTCCATTGTATTTCTGTTAAATATTATATATGTCTTTTTGTTCTGAAAATGTTATTGTACACTAAACTTTTTTGCTTTAAATTTATGCATTAAAATTATTTTATGTAATGTAGATCACTGATTGTTTCAAATACTAATTGTCAGTTTTGTTTTTAAAAGTGCATGAAATGCAAATCCATCTTTTCAAAACAAGTTGCACATCTTAAAGTTTTAAAGACTAAGAAACCACTTCCTGGCCAAGCTACTATGTCATCTAGCTACGATGATTCGAAAGGTGAGACTTAAATTTTGTCAGATATCTAATTCAAAAGAACTTATAAAAGATTTCCTTTGGATTAATATTATTAATCAATTTTTAGCACTTTTATTAATTATGTTCCAGATAGGGAATGTAGTCCTGATCCCGCGGGAACGGGATCCTGCACAAATGTTTGCGGGACTAGTCCCGCAGGATTACAATCCTAATCCCGCGGGATTGATACCGAGAAATAAATTATTGTTTATTAAAATTTCCCGCTTCTTTCCCAACCAATAGACCGAAATTTTTTTAATATTCATGTTTTTCATCTAACAATAAACGAATCCATAATTACAAATTTTAATTTAAAGTTTTATTTTTTTAAGTTATCTTCCAATGGGAGTCTGGATCAAGCATCTAAATCTGAACACCGTAATCTAAATTTTTCGAAAACTTCCCAATCCTAAGTGAACTCAAATATTTCATACTAATTTATCTCTTAGCGAACAATCATGAATTAATTATAAAAAGTTCTAATTTTAGTTATTAATTTTTTAAATTCACTCTTTTAATTATTTTACTAAAATTAAATCGAGACTAGGAAATGATTCATTGGATTTGTTCGATTTTGTACGTTCTTTTTTCAGCAACTAAGAAAATAACCTAAGTATGTGAATGTATTTTTCTGTAAATTCCTCAATTTTAGAAACTAACTAATACTAATATATTAAGACATAACTTACTGTATTATTCTGAAAATCAAGATTATAATTTTCATATTTCTGTAAGTTATTGTATAAATTATCTCATAAAATTAATTATTATTAATTATTAATATTATTAAAGTTTAGCTTCATAGTGCTTAAAATCTTACTTTTTTTTCTTTTCTCTGTTGAAATGAAGCCCTAGCTAAATGAAATGTCAATCCCGCGGGATCAATAAATCTCAATCCCGAAATCCCGCAAGCCGAAAAACAGTGCGGGATTGCATTCCCTAGTTCCAGATCATGTAGTTTTATATATTTTAAAGATTGTAACTCAAAGCAGTATTACTTTACACTTGTAACAGAGTCTTGCATTAATAAATATATTTATAACCCAATTATATGTATTTACATAATTGTTCAGTTTCACCTCTGATTATAATTTTCTGGAAATCTATTTGGCTTATGTAAATTGAATTAGCTGGCATTCACAGCTCAATAGGGACTGACTAGAAGCCTAAACTCTTTATTATTTATATCTTAATGTAGTACATGTATGTACCAGAACCTTTACAATAGTATCATATTTAAGGTATTATACTATCTATCATCATGTCTTGTCGTGGTGTATTTAAATAAATCAGTTAACTGAACAATCTCTTGAAAGAAGTATAGTTTACTTTTTTTAAAAAATCAATAATTTTTATATAGTCATGAAATTTTTTAAATGCAGTTTATGTGTAGAGTATTATCAACTGAATATCAACAAATATTATTTGATCTTTACAAGAATCTTTGTCTTAATATCCAAATCTTGCTTTTACATCTTTTATCTTAAGCATGAAATTTTGCATTGAATTTTTTAACACATATAACTTTTTTGAGACATTTTTAGTTAACATCACAGCATTGACTCAATAATTTGTCAGCCACTGAGTTTTATGTTAGCATAATAATGAAAAATTTCAATGAATTTAGTAATCAATGTGAAACTATTTAGATTTTTTATTGAATGCAATGTATGTAGTCTTAGTAATACATATGATGGGTTTTGCTTAATTAATATAAATGTCTCTGTTCTTTCAATTAATGCATTTTATGTAATAATATATAGCTTTAGTAATATAGGTGACAGGGTGTGTAGCACCAGGAAAGGTGATTATTTTAGAATAACTCTTAAAGGACTCTATTAAAGTGCTTTTTTTTTAGACTTAGGTTCTCTAAGGGTGGTTATATTTTTAAGTAATATTCTGAACTTTATGTAATATTGTTCATATAACTGATATGAAACATAAGTTGACATGTTCAAGTTATAGAAAATGTAAAGAAACTAACACTGTCTGTAAATATTCAGTTTTTATAAAATTCTCAGAAATCACATTCATATATTTTGGTCAAGCAAGAAAATCTGAGAACTACATAATAATTAATAAAGACTTGAAAAAGAATTATTAGCCTTTACTTTAGTTACCTTTTTGTGTGTATGTGTGTAACTATATAGATGTATTAAAAATTTCTTAATTGTGTACTTTCATCCAAAAATGTCCCATAAAAAGAGTTTCTTTTAGAATGATATTTGGTTACTCACTATTTGAGTGAGACTTTGTTTTTATTAATATTAATTCAATTATTTATTAATTTTTTTTTAAACATTTAAAAGGTTACTTACATGAAGCTGATGCTTGCCCAAACTGTGGAAATCACATCCTTGTTGAATTGGAAAGTATTCCTTTGCCCTCTGTGGCAGCACCTCCTGCTCCAGCAGATGGCATTGTTAATGTAACTCATTCACCTGGAGGTAGTTCTGGGTCTTCGTCATCTGGATATTTATTTTCCAATTTACTTAACTCCTTTAAAATATCACCTTCATCTAAAAGGTATTTTAATTATTTTTTTTTACTCATGCAATTAATTATTTTTTAAACTCTTTGTAAATTTATGCCAAATATCTTGTATTTTGTTCTGTTTTACAGTTTCAGATGGTTGTAAATTAGAAGGAGAAAGAGGCCATATATAATGAATTTGTTTTAATAAAAATTAACAATGTATACACGTATATTTTTTTATCTGTGTATTTGTCTTGTAGCTATAATGTAATTATTGTAGGTATTAAATATTGTACATTACTGGACCACCGATTTAGTATTGTATTGTAAAATTAGTCCATTGTTTTAATTATTTTTTAATTTAGCCAATCAGTAATATAAGTGTATGCCTGGAGTTTCAGTTGTCTTTTTTAAGCTATGCATGAATATAAGCCAGAATAAATTAAAATTCCCATACATAATGTATTTCTTACAATGGTTGAATTTCTTTATGATATGCCTATTTCTACTACTTTAATTTAATATCTTTTTTCATGGAGGATAACTTTTTTTTTTCTTCTGACCTTCTGTAACTATGAATTAGTTTATGATTTTTGTTTTCTGTTTTCAGAAAAATGATGGCAGGAAATACTAATGAAAATGCAGGTAAGAAAGCAGGCACACTAAAAGTAACTTTTAATCACTAAATCTGCATTAATTTATTTAGATTCAATTAACCTGTAATTGTTTAGCTAATATTTCATTTTTGTTGAAAATTTCCTTGCTAGTGTTTTTTTTTTTTTTTTTAAATAAGAAAATAATATTGCTTAAGCTACTCATTGATTACAGTACTCATTAATTTTTCTATTATGTACTTTGTGCAATTCTCTTTTCAAAATAAAATAATTCTATAATAGTTTGAGGATTTATTGAACTTTATTAATTTATTTAAAGTAATTTGCCTGTTTGAAAATTTTCTTTAATATTGAGCATTTGGAAATTTTCTTTAATGTTCAAATTGACATATCTTTTGAATATGAATTTCTAGGTGAAAGTAATTTAAATGCATCTGAAGCAATTGGTATCTATCATCATGAAAAAGATTATCTCAAACACAGAGGATCAGATTCACAAATGAGCAGAAATTCAAGTGATGTAACCATAATTAGCAATCCTAGTCAAAGTAGTATCGCAGTTATCCCCGATCCTGGAGTTGAAAGTAATCTGAATACTATTGTTGAGAGAGACTCACAAGCATCATTGTAAGTATTGACAACAAAACTTTCAACCCTGTTGAGGTGAGATTAAGTAACATTCACCCCTCAGCAGGAACTGACTAAAAACCTAAACTTACTTGCCTTCATAGCCTAATTTAGTGCAAATCTATGCCATAACACTTAAAAAGTTTTCTACTTTCCAAATTACCAATTTTGAACCTCTGATTTCTTAAAAGTAGTCTTTTATAGGTTATTTTTAAAAATGAAACTAACATACAATAAAATTTTTTATTTTGTGATAACCTGAATTGATTTTTATGCAAGAAGACCTTCCACAGTTGTTTTTTATTTTAGTGCTTTCATTTTTACAAAGCTATATTCACCATATTAAAATAAATTATTACTCATAATATTTTTTTCTTTGACCCTAAAAAGTTTATGTTCTCTTATTTGCTAATTAAAACATTGATATGTTAGTCATATTTGTCTATTTATAGTGTAAAATCAATTTTATATGAACATAAATAACTAAAGGTTTTTTGTAGAATTTCGTGTATACCATAAAATACTGCAAAAGTGCCCCCCTCGATTAAGCGCCTCTACTTTTACATGAATTTTGTTATCTCTTAAAATACCAAATAAACACTCCCTTTATGCAAATTACTTACCATTACTCCTCATCTACTTCCTTTTACTGCCGCATTTCTGAGTTTTCAACGCACGTGTGCTGACTCAAATGCAGTTACTACAACAGCAAAACATTCCCTATTTTTCTTAAAATTCTTCTCTAAATATATATATATAAACATGTACTTGAACAGTCTTTTACGGTACTCTAAGGTTATTTTACCGTTTAACCACACCCTCCTTAAATAACTCTCAATTTTCCTTTAAGATTGGGGGTTGCTTGAATGGTACTCATTTACCTGGAAATATTTGCCAGTGAGACAAGTTTCCATTTAATTAATGATTTGCTATAGTTATTTATCTTGCTTGTTTATGTTATCAAAATTTAACAGTCAAAATAAAACTAAAAATATTGACTTTAATAAAATAAAAAAATAATAAATATTTTTGTTTTATAACTTATGTAGATCACCACCTGTTTCCAGAAGTAGTACTATTAATGAGAATGAAAAACTTAGTAAAAATGAAGGTAATTAATTAATTTATTTATGTAAATGAGGACATGGCGTGTTTCTTAAATAAAAGTATAATTATATGCAAGAATTTCATCAAACTATTCTTTTGTAACTTTCAGATAAACATAATAATGGAAGTATTATCCTGTCATCAAAGGATGATCCTGACTTTTATTCAGTTACAGAAAGTTTTGCAGGAGAAAAGGAAAAGCCTTTTAAACACAGTGACATATTATCCAGTGATTCTGATGTATTTCATTCACCATACAAAAGTGCAGAATCTTCAAATATGCGAGTATCAAAAAGTGCTAATGACTGTGATAAAATAATGCATATTTTGAGTGAGAAAAATATTGTGACTTATGATTCATTCATGCATTTAGACCATAGGTTAAAATTGCATATTGAAATTAACATTTTTAGGAAAAATGAATACATAAACTGCTGTCTTCAGGTAATAGTCATTTATAATTAATTCTAAGTTTTTGCAATATAAATTTTGCAATATTTTTAGCTTGAAAGGTATTTCAGATATTTTTTTTTTTTGCCACTTTATTTGATATATTGCTTTTTAAATTCACTAGTACTTCATAACATTTCTATTTCTGTAGTGCTGCATTAAAAGCACAATATCTGATTCTGGTTCATTATAAAGTAATTTCATTTCAGTTTATTTTACGAAATTTAATAGGATTCTTTAATATAACATTTACTTAAGTTTATACAAGATGAAGTAATAAAAATATATGATTATAACTTACAATACACAATTTCTTCTACGTTCCTTAAAAATTATTCATACTCACCATCAAAATAAAGGTTATAAATTTTATTTACAGGGTGAAAAGATATTTTTTTCTTTATTTTTTGGTTTGAAAATTTTGTTTCTAATTTTTTGATGATTGATTTATTTCAGTTTAATAAGAGAAAGGTGATTAAAATGAAAAGAATTGAATCATATGTGATGAAATATATATATATATATATAAACATGTGATTGTGTGTGTGGTGTGTTTTCTGGTACTTAAATATTATAAAAGCAAGTTTATTTTCACACAAAACTAGAAGCATAATTTGAGTGTTATTTGCTTTCTTCATCATATTAATAAAGGGTCAGAGTCTGTTTCAATTGCATAATCTCAGGAACTATCAGTTCGATTTTAAAAAGTCTTTTTGCATTAGATAGTCCATTTAAAGAGGAAGGATTTAGGCTTTTATAGTATTATTGTATGACAGTAATATGCATGGGCATATATATAAAAGCTAATATTTATGCCTTTACAATGTTTTCAGCTTAAAAAACACAAACTTTTCTTTCCACTTTAATTTTTTGTGAGAAAGCAGACAATTCTTTTGAATGCAAGTGTAATGTTTAGCTGAAAACCAGAAGAACGCAAGTTCTGGTAAAATGAAAATTTCCATATGTACCTATATTCTATAGGTAGACATATTTTTTACAAGTTTAATAAATCAGTTTAAGCATCAATTTAAATTAATAGTCTCTGTTGTAAAAATTACATCACAAGTAAATTAGTTTGTAACTTTTATGATTTCAGTTAGCTAGGAATATCTCTTTGAAATTAACAAGATTAATTGATCCCCCCCTTTTTTTTGCCAGACCAGGGTGATTATTCATAGCAAATTAAAATCTGTGAATTTGCATAATTTTGTCTATATTGTTGCTAGGTGAAGAACAAATGCATTCAGATACAATGCAAAATACAATGTGAAAATAATTCTTCTTGTCATGCCATTTGCAGACATTTATGCCCCAATATGACCGTCCTAGATTATCCTCCTATGTTGAGGTGAGTGTCAGCTCATATATTCAAAAGCAGGACTTAAAATTGGATGTTTTTGCATTTTTTCAAAGTTTTCTTGAAAATGACTCAACAAATTAACAAGATAGCATTTACAAAGTTGTAGAATATTAAAATTTTGCTTAAAATGCATAACTATTTAATTAATTTTTGCTCCAGCTTTAAATGCAAGAATATTTATCAAAATTTATTCTATAATGGAAATCAAAGGCACTGCTGACAGCTGCCTGTCTTCTCTCCATGGAAACAGTGTGTGTGTGTGTGGGGGGGCAAAGCTCACTTCTATTGCACTAACATTGTAAATCATGTAACTAATAAACTATTAAGGTTGTATATTTAACATGTATTAAATTCTCTTTCTGCAAATAAACTACTGAATTTTTAATATAAAACCAGATTGTGCTATTATGGTAATTTTGTTATCAAAAATACTTTCATTAACCTAAATTAAATAGCTGTTTCTTTTTCTTTTCTTTTCTTTTTTTTTTTTTTTAATAGACATCCATAGTGCCTTTATCAACTGGAGAAGAGTTTGAAGGAGTATTTTTATTATCTTCAAACAATATTTACATACTTAAGTTCTTAACTCAATACAGCTTAGCACTTGAGCAAAAGTAAGTTTATTTTTAAGTTTTTGCATGGTATATTGCCAATGCTTAAACTTTTTATTTGTAATGTCAATAATATGTTTATTTCAGTTTTTCCCCTTTTAATTAAAAATTTGCTAAATTGGTCTCTTACTTTTTTAATGGTGATTCTGTGCTACAGATTTTTAAAAATGTCTTAAAATATGAAAAATAAAACAATTAATAAATATTGAAATACTGTAGAGGAAGTTGTATGCAGCAGACTCTTCTGTAATTTTAGTGATACTTTTTGTGATACAGAAATTTACATTACACAGGTCTTCATTATCGAATATTTATGAAGTTGAACTATGTTCGTAAATTATATACATTATCAGTAGCTACAGACTTTTATATATAATGAGAGAGTTAAATGAGTGTTCTATATTTACATTTAGATTTTTATCATCCACATTTAATGTAAAACTTTTGATATATATTTAAAACTTTATAATCTCAATAAATAACATTCCCATATTCTTGTAGGTTCTTAAATTTTGATCTTATCTATGTGAAATATATTTAAACATTATGCTGCTTTTATACTTTTGTCATGTTTAGTAAATTATATAATAAGCAAAAACTACTCATTAAATCACAACTTTTCAGTACAACCCAACATCGTTTACTCTCATCTTAATCCAATTGTTGCCAAAGGCTAAAAGCAAACCCATCATAGCAAGATGTTGCCACTCGAGTAAAATATTAAAGTAAAAAATACTTTTAAATTTAATTACTAAAAATGCCATATGAGACTCTCCTTAAAATTTTTCTGCAATAATGTTAAAACTTAGACAGTATTAAAATAAAAAGTTTAATTAAGCACACAACAGTAAATGGTCAAATGAAAAATATAATTAAATTAAAGGTTAAGCAAACTTTTATAAATCTAAATGATTTGGAGGCTTTATGAGCCTTTTTGATCATGGGGTTTTACATATTTGCGAATTAGAATCAGTATGTAAGTCTGGAGTTATTTTAGATGTTTCAGCAGTTCTAGGAAGAATCTGTTCTTCATTCTCCACTGCCTCTGTTGGAGTTTGAGATACAGTCTCATCTTTTATGTCAGAAGTAGCTGGTGTAGTCCCCGCATTATAATTATCAGTTGTTATCGCTGGATATTATATTTTGTGACCAGCTGGTACACTGTAATCCACAGGAACTTTAGGGGGGTGGAACATGCACTTTCTTATGTGATCAGCTCGCGCGGCTGTCGATCTAACGGTCTGGAATTTTGGTAGGTTTTCTCCAGATGTAACGTGAATACGCGTTAGAACACCTTAGAAAGTCCTCCTACCAAGGCAACCCCCCTTCCCAGGCAGATACCCCCGCGTGCAGGTTTGCCTTAACACATAACACACACTTATGTGATCAGCATGTACAAAGCTTATTTGACCATTCACATTTACCAAATAAGTGTTTGCACTAATTTCTTTTATTACTGTTTCTGGGAACCATTTAATTTCCTTGTTTCTGGTAGATTTTACCAGAACTTTCCCTCTGACACCAAAATGTCTTGCAGGAGCAGCTTTGATATTCTTGGTAGCTCTTTTCATGCGTGATATGATCATTTCTGAGCTTAGGGATTTTTGTTTGAGGTGCAAACCTGAAAATAAGCTCAGCGGGAGTCTTCAATGTGACTGATGAAGGCGAATTTTGATAGCAAAGAGTGTGCAATCTATGTTTAAAACTGTTGTGTACCTTGTTAGAAAATTTATGCTGCTTCAACATGTTCTTGATGATGTTAAAAGATTTTTCTGCAGCTCCATTTGAATTTGGATGATATGGAGGAAAAATTCTCACAGTAATTCCATTTGACTTAAAAAATTTAACAAATTCATCAGATTTAAATTGTTGAGCATTGTCAGATACAACTTCACTTGCTAGACCAAAGCTTGTAAAAATTGATCTGAGCTTATTGATTGTAGACTTGGAGTATGTACAGTAGAAGACCCAAAATCCGCACAGCTTGGTTCCAGACCTTGTGCAGATTTTAGAATTTTGCAGATTTTGGGTCATAATAGGAAATTTCTATTTCCTTCCACCCCACAAAGAAAAAAAAAAAAATATATATATATAGATAGATCAAGAGAAACAAATCATGTTACTTATTATCAGAATCATAATATAAAAATACAGTGGAATAATACAATATACAAAACTATGAGATTATAGATCAACTTATTTAAACATGTATATTTAATAGTAGTTTAGGACTTTGGGATATTCTAATTATAGTTATTTTATTTTATTTTTTCATTATTTCCTGTTCTGTAACACAGCTTTGCTGCTCTACAAATCTGAGATATTTCTTTCTCAGAGCCTAACCTTGATTAAATGTTATTTTATCAACTTTTTGATCATCCTCATTTGTTACTGTGTCATGTGATCATAATTGAGTGTTAATTGTGTCACTGTCAGTCATTTCAAGGATATCAATGTTACCTTGAGAGCTCACAAACTCTTAAAATATTTTTTTCGAGTGCGAATAGCTTATTCAGTTTTACTTTGTGGCTATAGTGGTGTTTTCTGAGCTTGCAGCTGGCAGGGCAGATTTCATTGTTTACATTGAATAGACAGTGCGGATTTTAGAGCCTTGCGGATTTCGGGTCGGCGGATTTTGGGTCTTCTACTGTATTTGAAACAAGAGAAACTTCAATCCACTTTGAATATCAATCTTTTAGAATTAAGAGATTATGATTTTCATATTCAGCATAGTCAATATGCACTCTCTCAAATAGTCTACCAGTTAGAGGCCAATTATTTAATGACACTTTGGGTGCACTTTACCTTGTTAATTGGCATGGGATACATTTATTTATGTAAGATTCAATTTCCTTAACCATTTTTGGAAACCAAAAGTATCCTTGAGTAAGATGCCCCATTTGCACTATTCCAGGATGTTCGTTATTTAAAAGTCGAAGAACCTTCTCCCTTAAATTCTCTGGAATAACTAATCTATTAGCTCTTAGCAAACAATTATTTTCGATACTCTGTTCATCTTTGTGATAATCCTGTAAAGAATTTGGAACAATTTGTAGCCAACCAAACTTGGTATAATTAATTGCTTTATTGACAGAACAGTCAACTGCTCTGGCCTTTTCAATATCTTGATGTTTAAATCTTCAGATTCTAAGTCTGCTAAACAACATTCAAACTTATCTGCATGTTTGTCAGCTGGTTCATCATTTTTGCAAGGGAGATGAGAAGGAGCATCAGCTAGCAAAAGTTCTGATCCTTTATTGTACTTCATAATATAATCATAGCCGGATAGAATCAATGCCCATCTTTGCGTTCTTGAATTGGCCTTCTCTGGAACAGGTTCATCATGACCCAGCAACTTCAATAATGGATAACTTCATAATATAACTTCAATATGAGATTTAATACCAAATGGCAGTTTCAATAACAAAATTTTGGCATTGTAAATATTTGTTGAAACATTAAATACCAAAAATGATTGCTAGTGCTTCCTTATGTACTTGAGCATAGTTTCTTTCTGCTTTATTTAAAGTTTTTTGATGCAAAAAATATTGGTCTTAAAGAAGCAGGGGATAATTCATGACATAAAACTGCTCCAAGCCCCTAGTCAAATGAATCACACTGTAGAACAATAGGTTTGGTCATATCATAATGCACCAATACATTATGTTTATTTAACAAGGTCCTATTATTTTCAAATGCATTTATGCACTTCTTGTTGAAATCCCACTTAGTGTCTTTTTCCAACAATTTATACAACGGTTTCAGCTTTGTTCATAAATTTGATATGAAATGTTGATAGTAACCTAGAAGTCCTAGATAACTTTTCAATTCTGCAACATTAGTAGGTATTGGGGTATTTGAAATATTATCACATTTATCTTTAAGAGGATGAATACCATTAGGATCTTTAACATTACCCAAAACTTTAATGGTATCTTTGAAAAATTCACGCATATTTATCTTGAAATTAAATGAGTGTAATTTTTGTAACACTACTTTTGTTCTATGTTTGCATTCATCTTGAGTATTTGCACGAATAAACAGGTCATCATTGTAACAGTCTGGGAATGGAAAGTCCTTTAGAATTTTATTCATTTTTTGCTGGAACAAGAAGGATGCTGATTTAATACCAAATGGCAGTTTTGTGTAATGCATCAAACCTTTCGGTGTATTTAAGATCAGCAATTTTTGAGACTCAGGAGCAATAGGCAGTTGATGGAAAGCCATTGATAGGTCAATTTTTGAAAAATACTTTCCATATCCTACATTTGTTAAAATATCTTCTTGAGATGGAAGTGGGTAAAATTGAGTTTCGCAAAATTTTTTCACAGAAAAATCTCCACAAATTCTAACTGATCTTTTACCTTCTCTGTTTATCTGAGCAACTGGAACAATGGGGGTTACACATTTTGAATGACTTACTAGTATCAATACACTTTTCTGAATTAAGGAGTCCAATTCTTCATCAACCAGTCGTTTCATAGCATAAGGACGGCCTAGACTTGCAAAAAACTGGTACAGAATCTTCCTTCAATGCAATATTTACAGGTTCACCAAATATTCCTCTTGAATCATTATTGAAACAATTTGGGAACTTGGACTGGTAATACTGCAAAATACCTTCCTGAGAGAGATAATCTTCACTTTTTGAGCTTTTATTTTCACTTTCTATGTTGGCAATGTTGTCTTTCACCTCGTTCAAACCAGTATCGACCCAATAATGTAGGTCTATTTGGTATATCAATAACAACCAATGGTAGCCATGGATTCTTTTCACCAAATTTCACAAGCACATTTTACCTTGCAACAATTCTAACTCTTCTAAGTATGAACACAAAGTTGGAATTTCTAATATTTTAAGAACACCCAAATTTAAACTGTCAAACTTAATTTTAGATGTGATGGAATGAGCACTGCCAGAATCTATTTGCATATTAACTGAGGTAGATCCTATCAGAACATCAATGAGATAAGGCTTGGGAACCTCATGTTCAATTGTTGCACAAATTGAAACAGTGTTGATGTACATTTCATCACATACTTCATCAACAAAGTTAATCTACAAATGCTGGAAATATGCCCTTTGCTTTGGCACTTATAATAGGTTGCAGTTTTAAAAGAACATTCGTCTTTCCGTTTTTTACCACAAACTAATTTATCTCAACAATTTGGGAACTTGGACTGGTAATACTGCAAAATACTTTCCTGAGAGAGATAATCTTCACTTTTTGAGCTTTTATTTTCACTTTCTATGTTGGCAATGTTGTCTTTCACCTCGTTCAAATCATTGCCAAATTGTTCAAACCAGTATCGACCCAATAATGTAGGTCTATTTGGTATATCAATAGGCCTACAGCATCATCCAAGATATATCCAAAAGAACATTTACTTACCTGCTGTTTGATTCTGACAATAAAGGTAGCAATATCTTCACTATTTTGCTTTAAATTATAAAATCTGAATCTTTGCATAATTGCCGATGTCTGTGGTGAGAAATGGTTAGTCAGTATCCTAATGATTTCATCATATGGAGTTTCTTTAAGACTTTTAGGTTGTACTAGATTTCGCAGTGTTGAGAATGCTTTTTTACCAACACAAGTTAGCAAGATGGCTCGTTTATCACAATCATTTTTAATTCTATTCACTTCAAAATAAAAATCAATCTGAAGTAAATATTCCTCAACACAGTCATTTTCATTGTATGCTTTCATCTTGCCAGTCTGGGGATGATACCCATTGCTTTCAGAGTCTAGCATTTCAAACGTACACAGTATCGTCGCAAGTCAGGAAGTGATAGTATACTCACAAACAATGAAGTTTGAATTAGCTGGAAAATGTTGTAATATGAGTTTACCTCATCGCCAAGGAAATATATTTAGACATTATGCTGCTTTCATACTTCTATCACGTTTAATAAATTATACAATAAGCAAAAATTACTCATTTAATCACAATTTTTCAGTACAACCACGGAGGCATATTCTGTGGAGGGGAAGCTACCGTGGTCGAAAGTCACAATTTTGGCATCTAAATTTGAAAGCTGATAGAGGGCACCCTGTGATGTAGAGAATCTGATTCCGAGGGTCAGGATTGGTCCAGATCGGCACGAAAAATGAAACCAATAGAAAGCTTTCGCTGACACATCACTCAGGCAAAAGAAAAACATCAACATCCAATGTTCTAATAAACCCCATTTCAGGAAAGATAAATAACTATCGAGTTTTTAAAAAATTATATGTTATACTTGAGATTTTCAGCAATAACATTTTACTACGTTTGAATTTTTTAAGGTAAATGTTTCAAGAAGAAAAATTATTTAAAATGGATTGAAGCGTGCTTTTATAACATTGATTTTCCCTTCCCTACCAGACCTTCTTAGCGTAGAGTGCCATCTTTTGGATGAGAAATTTATGTGCCAAAAATCTAGCATTAGTTTCCCCTCCATAGAATATACCTCCGTGAGTACAACACAACATCGTTTATTCTTGCCTTAATCCAACTGTTGCCAAAGGCTAGAAACAAACCTATCATAGCAAGATGTTGCCAGACAAGTATAATATTAAAGCAAAAAATACATTTAAATTTAATTATTAAACATACCATATGACACTATGAAATACTCCCTCCCTCTGTTTCTGTTTTAAATATTGTATAAGTTTTGGGGAAAAAAACTCATAAAAAAAGTGTTTCTTGGACATTTGTTTATAACATCACTTTTTAAATATGAATTTAGTTTCATTGTTATATCTTTTAATAGTAAATAACCAAATTAAAACAAAAATATTTAATTAGACGTTCCTGAAAATAACATTAAATTCTATTTAATCTTATTTAAATTTTTATTATGAAAAAGAGTAAGAACCTTGACCTGTGTAACTTCTGTTCAGTAAACAATGAAAATGTTATAGTTATTTTTTGCAGTTGAATTTTACTTGTTAAAATAGCAAATCTGTTTCAACTTAAAAAATCTTATAACATGTCAGCTTTTCTAAAGTACTTGTCTTTATTTTATTTCCAATTAATAATGTCTATTCAGAGGCAAGTTTGTAATTTATATTTACTTTCATACCAAATGATATCTAAATTTGACAGCTGATAGAGGGCGCCCTGTGATGTAGAGAGTCTGATTCCGAGGGTCAGGATTGGTCCGGATCGGCACGAAAAATGAAACCAATAGAAAGCTTTCGCCGACACATCACTCAGGCAAAAGAAAAACATCAACATCCAATGTTCTAATAAACTCCATTTCAGGAAAGATAAATAACTATAGAGTTATTTATCTTTCCTGAAATGGAAAGATAAATGACTCGATGGTAGTTTGACAATGATAATTTACATGCTAATTGTTTGAAGAAGTTGGGAATTTTCCTTAAAATTTGTATCGTTGATCTTTGGTATGTACAGTTAGGTATGCAGTTCGATCTTATTATCCTGCCAATTTTGGGGCCACATAAAAGTGTCATCATAAGCAAAGTATTGTGATAAAGTTACATGTGTACAATTTGTCATTTGCAAAAAATAGGGATTTTTTTCTTTCCGAAAAGAAAATGATGCTTCTGATTTGGACATTAAGAAAAATTTAGAATTGCTTATTAATAGAAAGTCTACTTTGCAATATAGAGAGTAAAGTATAGAGAGCCCAAAACTTTATTAGGCCTACAGCAATTCACTCGCTATGTAGGCAAGTATATGAGGTATTCACAAAAGCTGTTTGCATTAAGAACATTCTATAAACATGTTTACTTGATTATTTATTAGTAATTGTTTTAACTTTTCACAGAATATCTTACTTAACTAAAAACATTTTATCACTTCAGTTAAGATAACTAATATAGAGTTTAAAGTTTTAAACTATTTTTAAACAAACTTTTTTAGTTTGTTAATGTAAATTTGATCGCCCTCTTCTTTTTTATGTATAGACTGCATTTTACACTGTATGTATACACACATTGTATACTCTTTGACATTTTAGGTAATGATTTTTTCTTTTCTTTTTTCAGTGAATCTCTCTCAAAACAAGTTCAGGTATTATACAGTGGTCCTTTAAGTCAAGTAAATCAAATCAAAGTACTTTTAGGAAACCAAGGTATTTGTGTTGGATGTGGACCACCAACTCAAGTTTACACTCTTATAATTAGAGATGTAGATATGTGTAACTCATTTTGTAATTTAATTTCAGGTAAGAATATAGCGAATTATTATACATTTGGTTTAATGGAAAATGTGAACAAAATATGCTTAAAATAAATTGAAATTAGATGTAATTTAGAACAATTGATGGTTAAAAAATATTGTTTTATTGTTAAATCTTCCATATTTGCCAACTTTTTAAATTCCCAAGGTGCAAAATAATGCATAAACAACATTTTTCATGATTTTAGCCCAAAAACACAAACATCATTTTTAATTGCTTTTGCCATACAGTACTCAAAAGACACTCTTAATAATTTTTAATAAACATCATTTAACTAGCATTTTTAATGCTAGTTAAATGTCTAATGCTAGTTAATTCATGTTCAAAAGTTAATGCTAGTTAATTCATGAGACACCTTTTAAGGTTTAACAATTTACATATTTTAAATAGAATAAAATAAAAATATATTTACGTAACATACACACTTAAGGTGCATTTCTACAACGAAAGAAATTGAAGTTTAATTTACTAACTTTCATAAAAAAAAAAAAAACATTCATACACAAAACACACAGTTTATATAATTTTAAATAAATTAGGTTAAAGTAAAAAAGAGGTGGTTGTTACATATAAGACAGTATTGTGAAATGACACCTTAAAAAAAAAAAGTAAGTTTATTTTTATTTGCTTTCATAAACGCACATACACACACATTTTCTTTTCCTAATCAAAACATTCTTTGTTACATTTTCATTATTATTATTTTGTATTATTTTCATTCATATTTGAACCTGAAATATAATGAAATAAAAGATTTAAAAAATAATTTTAAGTTTAAATAAAAAATTTCTACTTTTATGATATTGGAGGTTCAAATAAAAATACACTAAAGGAAAAATATTTGTTCTCAAGACGGATGGAAAAGGATTGAAATTAAGATGTTGGAGTATATTCAACGAAATTTTCCCTGCTGAACAGCGGAATTAGTTGATCTGAAAAGGGGAAACCAAAAATCCAGTAATTTTAGAATAAACAAAGCTGCGGAAACCCATGAATGATAAATTTTAATAGATTATTCTTTAAAAAAGCAGTACCATGATTTTACTACAAAATTTTATTAAAATATAAAAAACTTCAAAATTCATTTTTTAAAAATGAATTTTGTGCTTTTTAGCATAAAAAACAGGCATTTTGCATAATGTAAAACAGATTAAAAAAGCATAAGTTTTATACCAAAAGCGTAAAAGTTGCCAAGTATGTATTTTCAGATTTATAGTTTGGTATTGAGGTTGTTTCTAGAAATTTTAATTATTTTAGTAGCATCTAATCATTTTAGTTATTAACTGATGATCTCAAATCACTTTTTCTTTAATTTTTTCAATTTTCAACTACATAATTAATCTCCCATCAATTTAAATCTATGCTTTGAAACATATATGTTTTTAAAAATGCTTTATTACATAAATATACATGAATCTTTTTAGAACAAATTCATGAGAAAAATCATCAGTTTCAGTGTCTAACATCTGCTGAAGAAATGCTGCATATTCTTTATGAATCTGTCTTGTCTTCTCAGTCAGAAGATAAACCAGAAATTTTATTGCACCAATTTGCTTTTAAAAAGGGTAAGTATATGTTATAAAAAATATTTATTATATAAGTATTGAACTTTTGCACTTTATATTAAAATGTAGTATATTCACTTTTTTCAAAATGCTTTCCAAGAGAAGGGAAAAAAAAAAAAATGTTTTCTTAGGTTGCAGGATATTCCTTTTAAATGCTTTTCTTTTAATGAATTAATGGCTTTTCAAATGCTTGTTAATTATTTTCTTTTTTAATTTGTAGATAAAGATGTTGTTCTACCAGTTTGTATTACATTAACTAAAGAGGACATTTTTTTGTCCAAGGTACTTTACAAGAAACAACAATCTTGTTCAGATTTGTCTAGTATGCAAGCTTATTTTTTTGCGAATTCTGACAGCCAAAAAGTATCTGATGTTGTGTCGTTGGTAAGTTCATTTCATTTTGTAAAATTTATTTTAATCAGGGTTTAGGGTTTAAGAATTTTATTAGAATGGTACTTTTAAAATAAGTTTTTACTTAGTAATCAGTAGTAATAGATTATGATTATACAGTGGAACCTGCCTAATGTGACTACCCTCAGGAAAAACAAAAATGATTACCTTACAAAGGTGGTTAGGCATATATCTCAACATATTCCTATAGGAAAAAGTAAGCATAGCATATGGAAATTTCTATAGTTGCTTATTTTTCACTCTTTGGAAATTTCAACCATCTATTAGCAGTGCTTGGCTTCTTATAGCTATAGCATGCAGTTCATAATAATGGCATTCTTGAAGAGTAAATTACAATGCATGCATTTCAACTGAAAAGCAGAGGTGTTAAGAAGGGAATGATTAGAAAGGCTTTAATGTTAAAAGTTTCAGCATGTGTTAGAATTTTAAGAATTTTGCCCAGATTTATTTTGAAGCAAAATAAAAGTGATTTAATTCATTGATTTTTTTTTTTTTTTAAATCAGTGAACCCCCATTTTAGCAACTTCTAATTTTTCTCATTTCCGTTATTTTGTTTGTTTGTTAATAATTTGTTTGATTTAATTGAATGATTGATTTCATAAACAGTTCTACTTTCTAAAGAACAGTATTAGTATCTGCTTAAGTAGGGTATATGAGTCTCACGTCTTAAAATAAGTTGTGCTCTTGTTCATCCGGGGGTCAATGCAAACGTAAATTACACTAAACTAAAATTGCTCCCCAACAAAAATGCATTTCATTAAAAATATCCTTTACAGATCCTTTGCAACCTTTGTAGATAAATATGACATAGCATGTTTTAATCTGTTCTATTTTTATCTTTTAAACTTTCAGTTGATTTTTTGATTATGTTTGAACTTATCCGATAATTTTTTTTGGTTTCAACTTACCCTTTTTAAATTTAGAAACTAGAAGAAACTTTAACATCTGTCGAAGTGTGCTTTTTGATTGAATCATCTGATGTAGAATCAGTTTCATGGACAATTGAAATGTCTACAAAATCAGCGATGTTTTCATTCATCAGTGCTTTGAAAAACCCCTGGGAAGAAGTATTTTCTGTACCATTGCCTCTTTGTTTGAGTTAAATGATTTTTAAAATCAAAATTTTACAATTATTATGGCCACTTTTTTTTTTCAAAGTATGTGAAGTTATTTACACACGCTGAGCTAAGTGCAACAAATCAGTCACTACTATAGTATTATAGCTGCCATTTTCTTTTCTAGTGTTTTACTGCAAATATTTATAAAAGTATTTTCCTCCATGTACATATTTATAAGCAATAATAAAATCAAGAGTTTTGTATGATATATATGTTTTAGTTTTAGCTATATAAAAGTTCCTTGGTCAGCTATGGTACATAATGTGTTCATATTATTTTGTGTCATAAATGACATAAATAAAAATTTTCTCATTTCTATATACGAGGCATATTCAGAAAATAAATTCTGTTTTGAAAAAAAAATAATTAAAAAAATTTTTTTTTCAAGCCTATTTTATTTTTACTTGAAAGAGCATACCTTCAACTACTTTTCTACATAGTTTCCGCCAATTTCCAAACACTTGTCGCAGCGGGTTACTAGCTTTTTTATACCTCCTTCATAGAAGCTTCCCACCAATGACAATAACCACGACTCCAAAGCATTTTTCATTTCACCTTCAGATTCAAAGAGCTTGCCGCCTAGCTTGCACTTCATGTCCATAGCTAGTGGCTGTTGGATAGCAGCAGGTCTAGGCTGTATGGCGGGTGATCAAACTGCTCCCAACGAAACTGTCGAATCATCTTTTTAGTGTCACCAGCAGTATGAGGCCGAGAATTGTTATGGAGCAATACAATTCCTTTACGTTTGTTTTGAATTGCAAGCCATAGTTTTCTTTGCCGTAGTTGTGGTTATCGGCATAGGCACGAAATTTCTATGATGAAGGTATAGAAAAGCTGGTAACCTGCTGTGACAAGGGTTTGAACTTTGGTGGAAACGATGCTAAAAAATAGTTTAAGGCATGCTCTTTCATGTGAAAATAAAATTGGCTTGAAAAATAATAATAATTATTTTTTTTTTCAAAACGGAGCTCACTTTTCAAATACGCCTCTTAGGTACTTCTATTTATTTAACATTTTTATGTTTAGTTGCATTATTTAAATTCGATGTCATTACATTGCTGACCTCAAAAAAATTAATTTCTTAACTTCTGTAATTTTAACAATTCTTTCTTTCTTTTCTTAAAAAAAAAAAAAAAAACCTTATTTGGGTGAATATTTAGAATTCAGGGATATTGAGTGCTTGTGTTTTCATTTACTATTTTAATTCTTATATTTATTTGTTTGATCTTTGTTTAACATTTAATTATGAATAGCTGTTTTTGGAAATCATCATTACTTACTTTTATTTATTTATATATTTAAGTTAATTAAATTAAAGGATTATTTATGTTGACAGTACTTTATGAAATCATGTTGTTTTTAAAATTCATTACTGAAAAAGCAGGGAATTTTTGTTTTGTATTACTATACACTCATTATCCTAAAGCAAATTTGTTTTTCCTTCAACATCAGATGATAAGATAAAGTGATAAACAAATAGTTATTTAGCAGTTAAAAATTGCTTGAAAGGAGTTTGTGTGTAGTGTGAAGTTTAAAAATTTCCCTTAATTTATTTGTTTTTATTTTCTCAGGCTTCTGATTTCATGTGAATGTGTACAATTACAGTCATCAATGCATTTCTATTACCTTTTTTGTTTTTGTATTCATAGTTAATCAATAAAATCAGAAAAAAGCTGTAGCTGTTATCTGTATAGTTGAAATATTTAAAATTCTTGTATTAAAACACTAGAATCTGATTATAAGCTTCCATAATAGTATTGAATCAGAATGGTTATATTATTTAAAATATAAAAACTTTAATTATCTACAAAATCCAAATTTTTAAACTTAATTCAGTCTTTTATTTTTTGAGTTTTCAATACCTTACAAGTTTTTTTTTTTTTTTAATTAATGTGATTGATTCTATCTATCATTAAAAAATGTTTATTAAACGTTTGGTATGAAAATTAAATTCTGAATAAAGTTGCTGAATATTCTTGTAATAAAACTAACTAATGAAAAATTAAAAAATGTGATAGTTTTTTTTTTTCTGTAGGTATATGTAAAAATTAAAAAAAACACTTTTCTCTTCCATCTAAATTGTGCATTTTGTTCCTTTTATTAAGCTACTTCAAAATGTGCTATATTTAAGCTGTTGTACATGTTTATTAACATGTTTTATAATGTATCTGAAAAAAAAAATGCTGTTAATTTATTTGTAATTATACTATATGTAATATATTTGCTTATTTGTATATTTTGTTATCCTATTTTAAAAGCAATGTTAACAAATAATTTTTATTTATTTCATCTTTATCATGTTTACCTGTTTTGTAATGATGCTGATGTTTTATTTGTAGTTTTGCATGAGTTAATAATTTTTATTCTAGTGATATATTACTGGTGATTTTTATTTATTTGCAGGTTATAAGTTATTTTAGTCTATAGGATTTTCTATAATAGTGGCCAAGTCATATGTACCTAGTTTGTGTCTTATTGTTCTGAGACTATGTTCAATTATCTGTGTCAATAATGAAACTAAATATAAAATTTCTTCTTTCTTTGGTGAAATCCATCTTTGCCAAATTATCTATAAAGTGCATAGTGGAAAACCTTCAAATACCTTTCGATAGCATTTCAATTTTTTTATTACTCCGCTCCCTTTCTTTTTAAATTTTTATTCCGTATATTTACTGACAAGTGATTTATATTATGTAAAATCCTTAACAGCAAATTATTGTTCATTTATTTATTTTTCATTTGTGTTACTGAAAGAATTAGTTAATAGCTATTTTGAGTTCTTTTAAGTTTAAATATGTTATCAATATTTATTTACTTTTGTAAACTGAGTGTTGGTGAAAGAATTGTTATAGAATCCTTCAATATTTTTTTAGAAGATTATTTTCTGAAAAATTCTAAACTGAAAATCAAAAAAATAATCATTACATTGTCTAATTCAGGGGTTCCCAAACTTTTTTTACCCGCGACACCCTTGTCAGGCTAAAAACATTTCGCGGCACCCTTTTCAGGCAAAAAACTTTTGCGACAGATTTCCTTTAAAGCAATATGAATATAAAGATTAGAATGAAGCAGTTTGGATGCATTTTACGTTATTTTTTGTTTGTTTATAGGGCTATAAAGAAAGTACTCTCTTGGGAAAGGGATATAGAATTTTGATAATACCCCCATTTCAGGGAGTTCCTATAAAAGAGAGGCTACAGAATAGTCTTGAACTTGACTGAAATATTTTTGTTTGAGCCCACTTAGTGATCGGCTTGGCTCACTTTCTTGGGGATACCGGTTCAGGGGAAGTTATTTGATTATACTCCACCAAAACACTTTCTTGATTATCTCCACGGCACCCCTGACATACACTCGTGGCACCCTAGGGTGCCACGGCACCCAGTTTGGGAACCCCTGGTCTAATTGGATGCCAGAAGTTTTGTTCCCACCCCGACACACACTGTATGCCAATTTAACAATTTTGTTTTGTTACTCTGCAAGCACTACATCATTTACATACCTGATGAATGTGTGTGATCTTACAATTAATTTTAAAAGAATGTGTAGTATGTTGGAAATCATGTTTCTACTCCATTTAAGCATAAACTACTTTATATTTGTTATTGAAATGTATATTTAAAAATTGACATGTCATCACAAAATACTTGGAGTGGTTTTCATAGATATTTTTTGCACACTATCTGAATTTCAAACTTTTCAGGACTGAACAAAACCTCATATTTTATAAAATGTTTTCCCTGTGAATAAAATGTCTATATCTAATATTCTATTGATCATTTTGTACAGTAATTTATATTTAAATAAATGCATTTTTTGAAAATAAATTGTTTATATAACCCCCATCCCCTTCATTGGTGTTGTACTTCTAACTTTGTTCCATATTTAAATATATTTGTGATACTTGTCTGTAAAGTTATATTTTGCCATTGTACTGTTTCTTTGTAAAGATTTATTGTGTAAAAATCAAAATGTCACTTGTTGCCTCATAACTTTTAAGTTTGTAGAATGAATATATTCTTAATAAAGGATTTAGAATCCTAGAAGAAATTGTAATCTCATTTAAATTTATTTTAGTATTTATGCTCATTAAAAGGTTTATATATACTTTTGAATTTCTTTGTCATTAATAATTGAAAATTTTTTTATCATTTATTTCCACACAATTTTCTTTTCTGTTATAATAAGATCTGATAATTCTAGAAGCAAATTTTAGCTTTCTGCTCTACATTAAACCAGAATAAAGGTAAACAATTCAAAAGAACCCACTATTGGAACCAGAGAAATATTATTCAAAGAAAGCAGATTGTTTTTTAATTATAAAATATGTAATTATACAAAAATATGAAAATACAACTAAACTTTTTACTATGTCTTAAGCTTTTTTCTTTGTATCTTTTTTTGCATCTTTCTTAGTATCTTTTTTCTGTTCTTTTTGTTTCTTCTTGTCTTTTCCTTGACGTTTAGAGTGGCTACTAACCAATTTGCAGAAGCAGAAAACTAGAATAAAAAATTTCAATATTAGTTTGATGTATTATTTGTTATTTATCATTATTTACGTTACTATTACTCAGATTTGTAGTTTGAAAAGGGCACATATAATATCATTACGTAAAGCACTGTCCTGTGAAGGTGGTATTTTAATTTAGGGGACATTATAACAATTTTAGTGTGATTACTAAATATAGTTATAAACTATATAAATTTTTCTTACTTTTAACTCAATTAAATACAACTAAAGCAAGTAAAAGAACAAAGATTGTTCTATACAAATATTAAATTTTAAACATTCTTTTTCACCACCAATAACATTTTCATTTTTCATGAATTTTAATTCAGTTCAAACGTGGAAGCAAGTCTTGTCTTAAAGAATTATTTATAGGTTTACTTATCATTGCTTACCTCTTTATTTACTAGTTACTTTATTTAACACTGTTCTTTACTAGTTAGTTGTCAGTTAGCCTTTGAAAAATGAATATAATAAACACTTTTAATTTAATACACACAAAATATTTATTAACTAGGTGTATTTTGCTTTAATCCATATTATCGTAACACATTTTCTGAGATATTGATTCCATTTTTAAAATTCATAATCTAAAGAATTTAATAACTAGTAAAATTTAATAAAACTATTTTTAACTAGTGAAATTTAATCTAATATTGCCATTACATCACTAAAAATAAAAAAGATCCTGCTGATGTCTAAAAAATTAAAATCATTAATGCAGAATCAGAAATACTCAATTTAAATTCCCTATGGTTTAGCAGAAGAAATAGTTTATCAAATTTTATCTTGGGGGAAAATGTCAAACTGTACAATCTTAAATTGTTTAAAATTGCACAAATTTCATTTTTTTAAAATACAGAATAAATTTTGTGATAGAGTTTATCAGTCTCTTGCAATTTTTAATTCATGATGTCACTTAGCCATAAAAGAAATCTCAGTTAGTTCACTTTTATTCTCTAACACAGTAACATTATAACTTACAATGATGCTGTAAGTTAATTTTTTGTAACTGCTTTTTTTTTATATATGACTGTTATTCACTGTAATGGTGGAATGCAATTCTATATTATAACTCAACATTTCCAAAGTCTCTTCAGCTCTGCGGCACTTCTCCTATTTTGCCCCATTAATTGTATAGTAATGTCGTCACTTGTCTTTCTGCATTCTGGTGTCTCTTCAGGAGAATGTGCAAGCTTTTGTGCCATATAGAATGATTTTTGTGGAAACATCATTACTTTGTATACAGACAATATTCTTGATATTTATATGTGTTTATAGTATATGTGAGTGCACGGGTTGGTAATTGCAACCAAAATGAGATTGCTAGACTACATTAGATTTATATAATGGAAGATTATCTTCAGTAGCAATTATATCATTGCATTTTAACAAGTTCAAAATTTTGATCTTAAACCTCATCACTGCACTAGGTAGATACATTGGTGAATCTTCTTTTCAGATTGATGCTTTAGCTTTGTTGAATTTGTTAGTCTTGCTTATGCTACATTGGAAATCCTCACACACATACAAGAAGGGCTCAAGGTATTTCAATTGGGATGCACCAAATGTCATGTTTTGCCAAATAACGAATACCGAATATTCGGTTAAAATTCTAACCCAATATTTGGCCGAATACTGAATATCTGGTTAAAATTTATTAAACGTTATTAAACTTTGATTGTAATGATTAATTTGATTAGTTTGTTCTTGAACAATATTTCATTTTTCATATGGTGTAAAACTTCATAAATTAAAATGCTGTAAAATTTAATATCCAAGTGTTTTCTGTATATATTATTAGTAATAACTTTTTTAAATATTAGTGAAATGCGGGTAATTTTTTTACCTGCATATTTTATTTTAAAAATTAACATTTAATTGACTTTACATATTTATGAACACTTAATGTTATGAGGTGTTTTTTTTTCCTGGTTAATGTTCCAAATTTAAATGAGTTAGTAATACCAAGGTTAACGTAATGCGTCATAAGATTTAAGAAAAATTGAAAAGCAACAAAATTTAAATTTAGCATCTGAGTTTTCTCTTACATTAGAACTAATTTCATTGTGATATTAGTTTTTAGTGTGATTGTGGCTACGCTATGCTAGGACAGTCTGCCAAGGATAGGGGTTTCCTTGGCAGGTGGACTTTCTAATGGTTTCTAATGCATATTCATATGTGATATTACTAAGTAACAACTTGAATTAATTTAGTACTGTGGTATTGTACTATCTTTCATTCATGATATAAGAAATATGTATTTGTTTACCAATTGGTGAATACTTAAATTTGTTTACTATTTGGCTGCCGAATATTTAAGTATTCGGCCGAACCGAATATTCGGTTTGTCTGCCGAATAGGCAGTATACCAAATACCAACCAAATATTTGGTGCATCCCTATATTTCACTCAAAACTAGAAGTATTTTTCCAATGTCAAATTGAAATATTCAATTTGTCAGTTTCATTCATGATTAAATTTTTAAAATTTCATAGTTTCTTTACGTTATATTTTCTTATTTTATGCCTAATTAATCATTATTTCTTTTTCAACTTCATCAAACTAAGCATTTTTTGAATTATTAATCTTTTTGTGATTTTACCTTTAATTAATGAAAATCATTGTTATTATAATTGAGATTTATAAATCTAGATATTTGTGTGAGTAAAAAAAACATACAGTTTTAAAATGTTTCCCAAATGCATATTAGCAACACATTTTACACAGTGATAAAAAATGTCATGGCCCTGTTTTTAACTTAGCAAACTAATGAATATTGTCTGAAAAAAACATTGTACTGAAATTTAATTGTGTTGGAAAAACATTTTTTAAAGCATGTTTTTGAAGCTTTTGTGATAACTGTCACATACCCATGACGCTCATACCTGGAAAAAACTATATATTATTGCATTTGATCATTCAATTTTGAAATTGATGGAACAACTAAGACACAGAATGGCTGGTTACCCAGAATCTCACTTTTTAAGAACTCATGATGTTCTAGATAATCCAGTTTTACAAAGGTTAAATTTCTAAGTGTTTTCATTATTTACTAGTTTATTAAAAAAGACTTATAAAATTCAGCGAGGTGTCCCAAATAGTTATACCTATTAGCCCGAATGTAATGCAATATTTTTTGACGGATCATTTCTTGTTAAAAACCTGTCTCATACTAAACTCAAGGCCTAAATATAGGATTTTCCTAATTATCTTGATGAAAAATTTAGGGGTCCCGTTACATTCAGGCTAATATGGTAATTTGAGTCTTTAAGATTCACAAATTTAAAAAGTCATAACACCTCTGACAAAGAAGTATTTGCAATAAAAGTAAATGTGACATAATTACAAAACAAAAAATATTTATACCATTGACAGTTTCTTTTTACATGCTGATTAGCTACTTTTTCATAGTTAAAATAACTGTAAAATTATTATAATTTAATAATTGTTATGAAAAAACAAAGTGGTTGTAATTTCCCCACCAATGTTCACTTATTTTTGCAATTGTAATACCACATTTTCAAAGCAGATGAAAAAGTGTAATATAGAATCTTCTAACCCCATACAGATCCATAACTGCATATAAATTTCTAACCTCATAGAGATTGTCTTAAAAATGTATCATTATGAATTTCTTATAAGAAGGAAAATACTCGTAAGATTAAAACAAAAAACGTGTGGCACATGCAGTTGGTAAAAGAATAGTTCACGTAAGTCACTAGCAGTTTTATTCTACTTCAAATTTCCTGTGGTTTTTTAGTAATTGTTGTTAACAATTACTCTCTAAAACTCTTTACTGTTATCTAATGCAGCAGTTTCCAACCTTTTAATTTTCTGCCCCCCCCCCCCCCCCACACACACACACATTGCTCAGCATAAGATTTTTATTCTTTAACACGCACAATGAACATTGTCTCCTTTTCTACAAAATAATGTATTGGTAAGTTTGCATAACCATAAAGCGAAATTATATATGTTTTTGAGTAAAAATAAGAATAAGATGGTTTTTTAAAACATGCATCATCATTTGCTCTTTGCCTGTTTTTCTCGCTCCATGCCTGCAAATGTTCTGCACCTACCTTGTAGGGCACACCCTACCAGTTGGGAACTGCTGATCAAATGCATGTGCCCCCTTTTTTTTGAATTTTTGAACAAAATTTTGACATCTTGGTTTTCATCACTTTAAAAAATCATTAAAAAAGAACAAATAATGATAAAAAAATCTGATTTTCATGAAAGAATTAGGGATGAATTTCTTTTCTTTTTTTTTTTTTTTTTTTTTTTTTTTTTTTGAAAGCTGTATCATATTATGTATACCAGCATCATCTGTCAGTAACTTTTTGAACTACTTTTTTTTTTTTTTAAAGCACAAAAGAAAAGGCTCTGACACAAATATTTGATATAAACATTTTTTTTGTTGTTGATAGTAGTGTTGTAGATCATAGGTTCCCAACGTGGGCGATAACGCCCCCTTGTGGATGTTTGAGGCTTTCAGGGGGGCGGTAAAAGACCCAGAGAAAATTAGGGGGGGCGTGGGAAGATTAACCAAATATAGTTTAAAAAAAACTTAAAAATTATACTGATGATATTTTAATAAAAATAAATTTTAATAAAATTCTTTTTAATATAATTAAGTATGCGTTTTGATTGTTCTCTGAAACTGTCAATTTATTTATTTAGAAAGCAATAGTTTATTATCTATTACTTCGTATTATCAAAACCCCTGACTGTCCTTATAACTGGTAAGCTAAAACTTTTATTCCTCTTTTTTAAAGAAGAAGAAATTCAGTAGCGTCTCAATTCCAACAATACACTGTTTACCAATAAGTATTTGGACACCTGTGATAGAAAAGAAAAACTAACTTTATTCAAAATCAATAGTTGGTAGAGCCTCCACGAGAGGCAATTACAGCATGAACCCTCCGGGGCATATTGTCTTCCACTCGGCTTGGAGTAAACACAGAAGTTCCTTCGCCGATTTTGGACGGGTAGTGCACCCCTTAATTCGGCGATCCAACTCGTCCCAGAGGTTCTCGATAGGGTTCAGGTCTGGGCTCTCGGCAGGCCAGTCCATTCGGTGAACTCCATTGGCACCATACCAAGCCTTGGTTAACCTCAAAACATGACAACTGGCATTGTCTTCCTGAAAGTAACAGGGGTCCAACCCGTAAAACTGCCACAACGTAGGAAGCACATTGTCATCCAAAATAGTGCAGTAGGCATCGGCGTTGAGCTTACCATGAATGGGGACCAAGGGTCCCAGTCCATACCAGGAGAAACACCCCCAGACCATAATTCCACCTCCGCAGAACTTGACTGTTGGCACTATGCATTCTGGCAGGAGACGTTCTCCAGGCAGACACCAGACCTAGACCCTGCCATCCGAACGGTAAAGGGTGAACCTTGATTCTTCGCTCCAAAGAACCCGTTTCCACTGATCTACGGTCCAATTTTGATGTGCTTTGCACCACATTAACCGAGCAGCGCTGTTGGACTTAATGATCAAAGGCTTATGGGCAGCAGCATGACCATGAAACCAAGCAGATATGCTTCCTTACGCATGGTATTCATTGAAACAATACTCCCGGATGCCTGTTGAAACTCCTCGCGGATGAGGGCCATCGGTTGGGTGCGGTTCTTCCGAATTTCTCTGGACAGCACTCGTCGGTCTCTATCTCCCAGTTTCGTTGGTCTGCCGACTCGGGGCACATTCCGACAATCACCGCTCACCTTCCACTTCTTAATCACATAGGCCACTGTCGATTTTGGGAACTTCAGATTGCTGGATATGTCCCTTAAGGATTGGCCACATTTGTGATACCCGATAATTATACCTTTCTCGTAATCAGAGAGCTCCGAACTGCGCGGCATCTTTCATGCGACTAATACTGATGCTGTTTCCTACACGATATATACCGGCGGAGGCCGTGACGTAACTCAGGACCGCAGATATAGTCATTTGCATAGGTGTCAAAATACTTATTGGTAGACAGTGTATTCTATGAATTAGTAATTTTTTTAAAAATTTAATTCTTGTTTTCACCATGCATTATGTACGCTCTTGTTTCGCTGGATTGGGAGGGGGGGGGCGGTATTGAAATATTCACTAGAAAAGGGGGCACCAGCTCAAAAAAGGTTGGGAACCTATGTTGTAGATGGTTATATAACCTATAACTTTCCTCACTAAATTGGGTATTTAACACTAAAAGGAATTTTTCCTGGTAGTTCCTGAGATTATCACTTTCAACTAAACAATGCTTCTTTATTATATTTATTAATATACAAGATGTTCCAGAAAGGACTTCCCAATTTTGAAATGACATAATTGCAAAAGCAGTGAGAAACAGAAAGGTGAAATAAGTAGTATGTTGGACAGACAGGTCTGGAACTTGTTCTACTCCATTTCAGTAGGGTAGTGAAGGGGTTCTATCATGTCCCCAGGTGCTGCTCTCAGAGGAGAGTCAAATTGTCCCTAAGAAAATTTGACAAAAAATAGAAACGAGTTGCACCAAGAAAATATTGTACTCCAGAGTTCTGCTCTCTATGCCACTGTCGGGTTTGCATAAATAGTTTTAAGATTAGACATCAGAAGGCACTGCTGTCACAGAGCAGTGTTTGAATGCTTATTTCCAGAACAAAGTCAAATCACATTATAATGATGATATGACTACCTTTCACATCAATAATATGATGCAAACGAAGGATGAAGTTTGAAGTCACTCTATGCAACGTATCTAAGGAGAATACACATTCCTCACAGATGAATTGTTCAAGCTGTTACAGCGTTTAAGGATTCTTAGAGTAAATAATGTCTTTCAAGTAGCCCTGCAAGATGAATTCACATATATTGAGATCTTGGGAATATAGAGGTCAAACCATACCAATGCCTGTCACTTAGTAATAATTCAAAGGAATGACTCATTACTGAGGCATTCCTCAAAGAACTCAAACACTGCAATCGTATGGTGTAGTTATGCCTCAGCCTGTATAAACCATGAATTCTCTGGTGCATCTTCCAGAGCACATATAGGCAACCTCTGGTCCACGATCCAGATGTGGCCTGCCCCAGCATTTGATCCGGCCTGCGGAAAATTTATATAAAGTCCATATAAGCCATTCAAAATACCCTATAAATTATATGACCCAAACCCTAAGGCTGACGCAACATGCTCTAAGGGTGACTTCATTGCCCGAGTAGTCAGCCCTCGGACTTCAATTAAATGGCCCGCGACTTTGCTAACATCCTAAAGTTTGGTCCGCAACTTTCCAAAGGTTGCCCATACCTGCTCTAGAGCTTGAAACATTGCAACGAATTGCTGTAAAATTTTAATATATTACATGGTGTTTTTCAGTTTCTTAGTAATGTCTAATTCAGTACAATTTCCCTGCATGTGCTTTCTGCTGTCAGCAGTGAAACAGACTGATGAATGAATGCTCAGTACTTCAAAGTACTTAAGTTTCATGTGCGTGTAGCACCACCTATTAGTCAGTATTGGAACTATTCCTGCAAACCCGGACATAACAAATTCCAGGCGTGTCTGTCTAACATATCACGTGTTTCACTTTTCTGTCTCTCACTCTCTGGCAGTTACATCTTTTCAAAGTTGGGGAGTCCTCTCTGAAACACCCTGTATACAGGGTGACAATTATTTAGCTACATCGATAGCAAAAACTTTGACAACTTTTGAACTGTTGGCGAGATTCAGTTAAAATTTGGCGGTTGAATGCAGGGCATATTGGGATTTTATTTTGAGTATGCACTCTCTAATTGTTCTTTTCTTCAAGCAGAAATGTCTAAATACTGCACTTCTGAGGATATATCGACCATCAAGGCCTATATTATTGAAGCAGGAATAACAGCCTGACTGTTCAAACAAAATTTGCAGCAGAGTATAAGCTGAAGCCAAGTGGTACAACCATAGGGTAAATTTGGGCTTTTAAACTGTGGTGATGGGCAAATGCAAAAGTTGTCTTGAAAAAGAATTTACCCGAGATGATGTGCACACACACATGCATGTATAAATTGTATGTATATGTATATAAATACACATACACCATACACTTGACTAAATTATTAGACTAATCCCTATCCAAAAATTAAGCATTGAAAAATTAAAAATAAAATGGTTGATACAAATTGGTGGGGATCAAGGGAGAGAAGGTGTTTGTCGATTTCAAAATAATTTTTGCACAGTTTTGAAAACTATCATTTCTTAAGTAGTGTTGCTGCTTTTTCTGGTTTTGAAAATTGCACATGGCTTTGTAAATATGATGTATAAATCTTCTGACACCATGCGAGAGTTTATGAATCTCACGCAATTTTAAACTTAGGATGTCACATTTTTGATTGCCATAAAAGAAATCCTGGTTAGTTCAATTAGTTTAGTTAGTTCTCCTGGTTAGTTCACCCAGTTAGTTTTCTAATGAAGTAACACTGAAACTTACAATGAAGTTGGAACTTTTTTTTGTTCGTCTTTAGGCAGGGCTGTTATGGAGGGATATAATCCTGTGTTAAAATTAATTGAATATTCTTTTTCCTATAACTCCCTTGTTTATTCATGATTATTTTCACTTAAAAATATTTTAAAACTGTTATCTAATTTGAAACAAATTTTCAAATGTACAGAACACTCTCTTTGATTCGCCTCTCTGACTTATTAGCAATCACATACATACTCATAACCCAAAGTTAAGCAAGGATAGGAAAATATTAATCTTTATAAACCTGGATCTGAGAAGCTACAGCTCTCTACAGAGGTATATAGACTTATGAAAATTTGTGTATTAGTTAGCGTATCAACAATATTGCAGTTTGTAATACTATGCTATCAATTTTAATACTAATATAATATTGCAAGCCTAAAGGCCAACAGACTAAGACACCATCAATAAAATATAAATAAAAAAAATCTTCAATTGTAAATAAATCGCAAATAACATATACTGTTGCATTAATAAAATTGCAACTGAAAATTTTAATTAATATTTTCGATTTATGATGTAATTAGCAGTTAATGCAAATTATCAAAATAGTTACTTTAAACATTAAATTTCTCAAAGAATTAAATTTTTCTCAAAAGTTATCTGTAAAAGGAATTTTGTTTATTTTACATGCGTTGCTTCAATCGTTTTGAAAATTCAAAAATTAAATTGCCGAATGTAAAATTACACAAAATGATAAATGACGTTAAATTTGTCTTTCTCAGTCGAAAATATTTGAGACTGAAACAATATTTTCCGTTTAAAGAATTTGATTTTGTATTTTAATTCTCCAGAGTGACATTGTTATCAGACGGAAAATTTGGAAACTTGTACAGTTCTCAATTTGAGGATAACCACCACAAAAAATGAATTCACAATATGTACAGAAATTATCCTAGAAAATTTGTGAAGTTCATAGATTAATTTGAAAGTTTTTATGAGGTCAAAATAAGGTATTGCCATTTTAAAAAACGGAGTTAATACAGAATTAAGGATGAAGATGGCTCCTTATACAAATTGTAATAGAGTTGCAAATTAATGTATACGTTTTTTGTAAATGCGTGGCAAGTGTAACTTTTCTGTACTACGAACAGTGGCCGAATAAAGTACAAGAGGGACTTTTTTTACTTTCCGACATGTAACATGTACCATGTAAGGAAAGTATTGTAATCATGAAAAAAATTTGACTTTGAGATTTTAATGTATTGACACGTTTTGAGGTCTTCTGAATTCATTGATGCAATTTTTACGACATGTATGTATGTACGTGTGTATATGTGAGTGAACACGATAGCTCGTAAACGGTGCATTCGATTGAGCTCAATTTTGGTATATATATTACAGACCACCGTCGCACGACCGGTCTTGATTTAGGTGTGTATAGGCCTTATATGTATTTTTTTTGCAGGGCTACGGTAAGGATTTCTTTTACATTATGGCCTATGAAGGGAAATTCTTGAAAGTGTTCTACTGTCTAACTGTGCATTAGATTGAGCGAAAATTGGGTACGTATATAATAGGTATATGTCACATATTATCTGCACAGATTCCGGTGTGTGTAAAGCTGATAGTCTGTTCACGTAGTTGCAAAAAGTAATTTTTATACATTACGGCCTAAGGGCGCAAATCATTTAAAGTGAGCTAGTGTCTAAATAGTTCATTCAATTTAGCTCAAACTAGGTACGCACAGTGGACACCCCCCTCATCCGCCCACGAGGAATTTTTTGCCATACAAAATGTATATTCTTCACTCCGCTATCACACACATCTATGCATATATGCGAGTTGCAGTAGTCGTAATCCCTCACCTCCCATAAAAAAATTCTGATTACGTCACTGGGTACGCATATTATAGGTCACTGTCTTACACACTGAAATTTTAGCGAGTGTACGGGCTACAATTTTTTACATGGCTACAGAAAAGTATTCTCTTACATTGCGGCCTATGCACTCAAATCATTTTAAGTGCATTAATGTCTAAACACTGGATCCGATTGAGTTGCATGAAATTTTATTTAAACGCTTGCTAAAGATCAAGTTTTCGGAAAGTCGAGTTGAGTCACTCCGGATTTTTTCCCCTAGCTGTACATCATGCGAATGCTTGTAAGGATTTAACCATTCATAAATAATTTTAATCTTGACTAAATAATAAATAAAAAAAAGACCCGATTAAAAAAATTTTTGACTAGGTGATTCAGGTGGGGATCCCCCCCCCCCCAAACATTGATGAATCAGCGTGAAATTTCCAAAATTGACACATACAAAAATATTTTTTTATCATTAGAAAAGTATATTTTACCAAGAATTGGTTATCATACAAGTTACAAATATTGAATTGCATTTAAGGCAAACCTGCATGAGGGGCATTTGCCTTGGGGGAGGTGTATGACGCAGCTTTTGACGCAGCTGGCTGTGCGCGGGCACAGCCAGCTGCATCAAAAAAGGGTATCTAAATCTGTGGCACGCGATGAACGTTTCGATCGTCCGTCATCTTGCTGGTAGTTAAGTCGAGCGATGGCAACGGCTGCCCTTTTTTCAGTATTGGGCAATCTATCCAGCTTTTCTCGCGTTCTTCCATTTTTCAGCAGATGTCGGTGCTGTTAAAATTAATCGTGACCATCTTTTTACGGGAAATGACGTGCTAAAAAGTGAAGTGTTCTCGTGGAGCTATGTCACCCGCAACTATTTTTAGAGAAGTCAAATCTATTCTTCGTGACTGGCAAAAGTCAAAACGTCAGAGTTTGGTGCTCCCAGAGCGGTAACACTGCGCCTTAAAGGGTTAATCAGTCACTAGTTCCGTATTAGGATGTTCTTTTAGGAAATCATGCAACTTTTGAACAGCTTTTTGTAGAATTCAATGGCGCTAGAGGCTGGGGAAAATTTAGAATGGATCTTGTAAGTTTGGAATGTATCTGCAAAATATGTACTGTGAACTATTACAAACAATTAACCTATAACAGTTACGAAACACCCAGGAAAAAATAATAAACCTACTGAATTGTGCAATATTTCCCCTATTCATTTTTGAAAGCAGCTTTGTGATTATGAATTTTTTCTGAAAATTGCGTAAGATATATAGATTGACTGTTAATATTAGTTTGTAGTGCAGTTAGTGAAGAAGCATTTAATTTTTTCGATTGCCTAGCATCATTATTTTGTTTTTAAAGCTGTTCGTAATTCCCTTGGCACCTACCGCTCCTCAAAAAGAACACACTTAATGGTAAAGCCGGTCCGGGGAGCTAGAAATTATCAAGTAGTAGGTAAACATTTAGCAATTCAGAAGTTTTTCAAGATTTCTCACCAATGTATTTTAATCGTACTTATTTCCAGTATACAGAAATGCCAACTAGGATTATGCATTAGAAGATGTTTCAATCCGTTCTTCGTTGAATTTATTGCCCTGTTTACGGCTCTAGATATATTTGTTTGTTTGATTATGGCAATGCTACGCTAGGGCGATCTGTCAAGGATGGGGGTTGCCTTGGTAGGAGGACTTTCTAAGGTGTTCTAACATGTATTCACCTTACATCTGGAGAAAACATACCTAAACTCCAGACCGTTTTATCAACAGCCGCGCGATGCGACCCGAACCCGGGACCTTCACTCTTCGGCCGTCTACCATTTTCAGTGACATTACCACTGTGCCATGGTGAGGCTCTTCTACATATGTTAGTATCCAAATAAATACAGATTATTCTAGAATGAACTTGAGTTCTAACATATTTGCTCCCATCATTTGCAAAGACATAAGGTCGATGATTCTCTTTTTGTGTTGAGAATTATTTCTCCTCATTGACATGAAGAAACGTTATTTACAGGAAGTGGATATTCCAAGTAGGTCTTTGTAACGATTACAGTTAACATGCTAGAGGGGTCACTTTTCAAACAGGTTCTCAAATGTATCGTTCCTTAATTTTTGTCGTCCTGAGAAACTGACCAGATTGCCCATTCGTCGTTGGCCAAGCCCTGTTGGCAAAGTCCCTTTAATACAACTGAACGCTAAAAAGTAGTTGGCATGGGCGCAGGCAGTATATTTCCCAGGGGGGGCAAAGACTACTTCAACGTATGTCTAAGACTACTTCAACGCTTTTACCATATTGGAAAGAGCAAAAAAGCAAGGGAAAGCACTAAATACAAAAATCCAGGGGGGGGCCCATCGCCCCTCCCCTTGCCCTATGCTGCCGGCGCCCATGGTAGTTGGAAATGTATTGTTAATTTCGCTTCACAGAATATTTTTCTTAATAGATCTTGATTGTTTTCGAGAATTTTAAGATCTTGATCGTGTTCGAAAACATAGTTTTGCCCCCTGACTTTTAAAACTGCAGGGGCGAGTGTTTTCACCTTGCAAAACTGAAATTTAAATTGTTTTAAATTATTTTAAAAATTCGAAAATTAAAAAAATTTAGAGAAATAGTACGGAGAATTCTCGACGCTTTTTTGGAAGTTGTGCAGAATTTCCTTATTCGTCTGCGCCACATCATAGGTATTAATGCCAAGCGTATCAAACATTTGATAAACTGAATCCGAATATCTGTAGTTACTTTTCAAAGTTGCATTAAATTTTTTAGTAGTTTGGAAAAAATATTTTTTATTTCATATAGCTCTTCCTAGCTAGTCCTTCTGGATGTATACTAAAAAATCATATTCTATGCCATATTATGAATCTCCATATAATATTTCTAAGAAAGAAAATAATTTTTGAAGTTATTAGTACGACTCTTACTCCTATCTACTCAGAGTTCTGAAGTTTTTTAGTACACTATATATGCCCTTTGATATTTTCTTATCGTGTGATTGTATCTGGACCAAAAAAAAAATAATAATAAGATTTTTAAATGTCGGAGTAATCCGATACAAATAAAAATTTTAATAATCTCGAAATATTTTGTAAATATATGTATACAAATTGTTTAAAATATAAATTGTAAAATTATGTAAAACACCCACAAAAAAGTAGACATTAAAATCACTTTTACAACTTCCCTCTTATTTGCGGGGAGTGGGTGGATGAACTTAACTTTTTTCGTATAACTCTTTGAATTAAAAAAAAAGCCTTGTACTTACGTATTAATGCAACTGGAATCAATAGAAATCCGAAAAATATCATGAGCTGCGTCTGCACTGGCTTGTCGCTCTGCTCTTTCATGAATTGCATGGCCATCCGGGTGATATTTTCTACAAATTGGTCCATGTCGATGCCTTCAGGTAATTCTTTAACGAGGTCTTCCAAATCGCCGGGAATAGCATCTGGATTGAAATCGGCCATTGATTATTTTTCGCCAATGTAGTCGTCGATAATTCGTAATCTCCAACGTGGAACTATTCGCTGATAATCTTGAGAACACGTCAGTCCGATTACAGTCTATTCTAACGTGGAATACGTAAGATTTTGTGAGTTGGAACCTCCGCTATGTGAACAGCTGGTGTTGTTTCACCTGTTTAGTGCCGGGCTGTAAAAATTCGAGTTTAGGAGCAAGAATTTTGACTCTACTGAATTACGTTTCTAAAAAAGCGGCTGTTTGAGGTTAATTAGTGTATGTGGTTTCAAAAGATACGCAATTGTATGTTTAAACTATGAGCTTTTTGCAAAGTAAATTTTTTGACTGATACAAGGAAAAGAAAAACTGTAAACATATTTCACGATAAACTATTTTGAAAATCTATAAAACCAACACTTTTAATAAAGCATAAAATACTTAATACACTAAAAATCTGTGACTAAATCTCTTACTGACTAGCAAAATAATAAAATTTCTCCGAGTACTATCCTGAAACTCCCTATCAATTCCATTTTATTCTAAAATTGAAAATGCATACATTTGTATAGTCTAATTAAATTTAAAATAAATAAGTATTTTATGAAACCAACTCTTCAAAAGACCAGTAACAGCACAAAACTATAGAATTAATTTTTATACATATTATTTTGAAACTAAACAAAACCTTCAGTGTAAAATTATCTTTCTCACTCACCAAAGTCAGTTTCTTTGCATAATGTATTGAAACTCAATAAAAGCATCAATTTTATTGCAAAGCAAATCCCCCCCCCTCCCCGCCGAAGGAAAAAAAAAAAGAAAAGAGAAAGAAAAGTAATATTTGGTCAATTGCAAAAAACTGTGAGATTTATTGTTTCCTGTTTCTATTTGTTAAGACTTTTGTGAAATACATATTTATTCCTATTTGAAAGTTTTAAGAAAAAGTATTTGATTATTCAATATTTCGCTCCTTCTATTTGCTTTGATTGTATCTTGCAATCCTTTCTCTCATATTTATTTTGACGTATTTCAGTATTTTAATATGACCCTTTGAAAAAAGAATGAAAGTGTAAGCAAGTATTTGCTTTAAAATCTATTTTACTCGATTAATTTGAGAAATATGACAAAAATAATGCTCGCATAAAACGGAGAAACAGTTAGAAGTATTATGGAGCGATATCAAGACTCAAGGAGACTGTTTTTGTTTATATTTAAAAGAGGGTTTCGCTTCATTTTATTTCTCTGCATAAATTCTTCCATTGCTCTGATCGAACAAAAATTAATCATTTGTATGGAGAATAGCGCAATCGTATTATTATTTTTATTTCAGAATGTTTGTCGGAAGTCTTTATATATATATTATATATTATATATATATATATAATATTTCTGCTTATCATCATAAAAAACATTCAAAAATACTGGTGGGTCATTCCATGTCATATCAAACAGTAAATTAGAAAAAGTTCACCACGCCATTTCAGATTTTCCTCAAATTTTGTGTAATGATTTATAGAATAGGATAACTCCAAATCTGAATTTTAAAGGTTCTACGTGCAGTCCCTACGTATAGTCGATTATTAACTACCTAGAAACTAATTATGAAAATTTAAAAGACACCCTACAAGTCCTCATGTTGCAAAACCGGTCAAGGGCACGTTAGTCCATGGTTTCGGAGCATCCGGCGTGTAGCCCTGACATAGCCTCTTCTGACTATCATTGATTTCGGTCAAAGAACAATACCTTGTCTTCTGTACACTTCCCCACAGTGGAAGAAGTACGAAAATCCACTGATGACTTATGAATCCTTCTATGCTGCTGGCATCTGTGCGCTATCTGATCGTTGGCGGCGAGTGCTGGAAAATAATGGAGATTACTTTGACGAATAAGGATATTATTGCATATTCATTTCTTTGACACGCTCTTTAAAACTTATTACTAAACCCAATATACGAAAAGTCACACATGAAAATTTAATAATTTTTTTTTGTTCAGCTTCTGAGCAGAATGCCAAGATGAATTTGGGGATGTAGTGGCATACCATCTTAAAAACATATAAAAATTTAAAACATGTGCTTGATCAAATATGCCGAAAAAAAAATTCATGATGTTTTTTAGCAAATGCAATGCTTATGTATAAATTATAGAAGATAAGCAAATTTTGAAAGCATTTTTGGAATCCGCGTAAAAAGTTACACTTAGAAACACATCTTCATTTCAGTAACCTCTACAAATAAGGAGTTATTTAAGAAATTCAGAGAAAAAATGGCATATCTTACAGAAAACTTAAAAATTTGCATAATATATTTCTCGGTAATTAATTATCGTAGAATCTGCAAAATTGAGATTTGTGGTTATCTTAGCCTATCAATCATCAATATAAGATTTGATGAAAATCTAAGTTGGCGTGGTGAACTGCACTGTTTGATGTGACGCGGAATGACCCTGGTATCAGAGTCAATCAAAATGAAGTAACTTTGTTAGAAACTCACATAAGAATATACAAATTTCAAGAGGTACAAAGCTTTTTCTTTCGTCATAGCAAACTATTATCAAATCTTCTCCTAAATATGAAAGTATATAAAAAACAAACTTAAAGAATACAGAATGTTGCCATTCCGAAGAAAAAAGATATCTAAGAAAAGTAGAGTCAAAAGGAAAAGTGTAAAAAAAAAGAAAAGATCAAAATAAGTACTAAAAAGAGTAGAAGGATTTTGATGATTTATTGAAACGATGAGCTTATAATTTAAAAAGAAAAAGAATTACTCATCTTTAGAGTGTAATTCGAAAGTATTTATTCAAAGGCTGTGTATTTATTTAAAGAATATTTATGGAAGTTGTTGTTTCTTTATGATTTCCCGACACTTGTTTAATGGTTCTTACAAAAGCAGGGCTTCCACAAAACAACCCGCAGTGGAGCCGTAAAGTAAGCAAACTTCTTTAAACTTTCTTCGCCTTACAAAAGAAAGTTCTGAATAGTGCATCATAAAAATGTACGTTTCTAAAACATTTTCGAACACTTTGAACATGAATAGGTTTCACGATTTCACAAACTTTCTTTTGTGTGTACATTTTCTCGAACAGTTTTAATGCAATTTTCATGTAGGGGCAAAACTGCACTTGCATAACCTCCGTCTGCAAAAGAGGAAATTGATACGTTGCAGTTTTCGCCTCGAGCTAGCTGTTAACGTTAAAGATTTCTTAAATTCCGTGATGGTTTAGTATAGTTTGGAAAAATTTTAGCAAATTAATTTAAGCTTTCTAATTTTTGCGTGCGCATGTAGGTAGCCAATTAGTTATTTCCTCGAGTAAAATTCCTTGATGGTTCAGTATATAGTTTGGAAGCTTTTAGTGAATCAATTTAAGAGTTCTAATTTTTGCATGTGCATGTAAGTTACCAATTAGTTATTGCCTCGAGTAAAAAATCCATACATCTTTCATGATACAGGAAGCTCAATTGACAGTCCTTTAAATTCTTTTAATTTTGCATTTAAAATAAGTACTATGATATATGCATATTGCCATAAAAACTTTCTAAAATATTTTTTGTGTAAATTTACTAGAAGTTGATCTATTTCAAAGAAACTGCAAAATTGACACAAAATCGGGAATGCTGCAAATGCGAAACAATTAGCATCGTTATTTCAAAAGCGATATCGTAAATAAAAGAAGTCATCAACATTATAATTTAAAAATTCTCAACATATTTGCTGCATGCATTTTACAAAGTGTCGAATTGAATCAGTATTAGACCATGATATATGAGGAAAGAGAACAGGTATAATATAGAAGCCATCCACACACAGATGCACTTGCCACTCGCACATATAAATCTGAATGCAAAGAATTTCAGGAAGAAATCAGATTAGGCAAAAACTTTATTTTACTTTATTACTAGCTGCGTGCCCGTTCTTCGCACGGTAGGAAACGAATATTTTACTAAAATAAATCGTAACTATCTATGCGAAAACAAAATGTCAAAAAGTTCAAGTAGTCCTTTTGTTGATACTACCGCGGGATATATTACGCAACGTAGGATTATGGTTTAGTTAGTTATAAGATGATCATTGAAAAATAATGAATATAACACTTTTAATTTCACGAAATAGTTATTAACATGGTATACTGTGCTTTAATCCATATTATCTAAACAAATCTACTATTACTAGAGAAAAAAATGAAAATACTATCTATTACTTATAGTAATATTATCTATATTCGTTTCTCCGTTTTTAATGCTCAATTTAAAGAAACAGATTAGATATTTTAAACCAATGATGCCTTTCTACTTTTTGGTGATTCTGCGGAATTTATGCATTGCCATTAAAACAGATCTCCATATATTTTTAAGCATAATTCTTGTCTGATTGGCGTATTTAGCACAGCAAAATATTTCATCTCGCTGTGGTGGAAAACATCCAAGCTGTACCAATTTAAATATTATTTAAATCCACCATAGTTCAGGCTCGTGAAAACATCAAACTGTGTAATCTCTAGGAACTATTTGGAATCGCTCAAATTGCGAATAGGGGATTAAATTGTGTTGCAGAGTTTACGAATTTCAGACAACTTTTAATCTATGACGTCACGTTCTGATCAGGGTAGTCGAATTTAGTCATTTCGCGCAGTAGTTTTCAAAGAGTAATATTGAAACTCAAGACGTTGAAAAACTCTCTCTTGCAACAGAACTTTATTAAAGTTAATTTGAGAGATATTGGGGTTATACCTAGCTAATCGGTATTTCAAATATTTTCCGGATCTATTTTGCTAATGATGTAACTAGTGCAAGAGCTTGTTAAGTTGCTAAAATTAAAAAAAAAAAAGTATATCTAATATAGATAATATACCGCCAAAAGTCGTGCAAACTTGGCGACATCTTGCATAATTTTTGGGAATACATACAACGACCGTCGTCAAACCGATAGCGAATACTATGAATTATGTTAATTAGTATTTTGCATTTTGTGCCGACATTTGAATTTCCCACGATTTAAAAAAATGCAAGTTTCCTTTCGTTATTATGGTTTCTGAAAAATCACAGAGCTCAAAAATCGCTAAGGGTAACAGGCGCATTAAACAAAATACTTTGAATTTTTATAACAGTAAATTTTTGGGTAAAAGCCTTTTAATGTAATGAGATTTCTAACTCATTTTTAAACTTATGACGTCAAAATGACATCATTCTCAGTTGCGACATCTAACATGAATTAGTGAAAGAAGAATAAAAACACGTTATTTTATTTTCTACAGCACCTGATAATATGGATGGAAGATTATTATTTCGCTCGTGGTGTAATTTTTTGTCAAAATTTGTTAACTTCATTAATGCATTTTTACACTTGTGACATTAAAATGACGCCAGTCTCACTTGAATTATTGAAAGTAATAAATAAATAAATCTAACTTTGTTAACAATGTTCACGAATGTGCTGGAATCGGACATTTGAGTAGCTTTCTACCCTAAAAATTGCGAAAAATCGTATAAATTTAGGGAACGGGTGGATTTTCAGAATTTTTAAGCAGACTACGGACTAGTCTATGTCATTTTACATGTATGTGCAAAATTTCACGCCGATCGGTCGAACGGTGTGGGAGGAGTTCCTGGACGAACAAACAAACAAACAAACTTTCACATTTAGTATGTAATAGATTCCCTCCCCTCTCCTTCCCCCTCACATGTAAGAGTAGCGGCTTACTATTATTTTCATGAAAAAACAAACAAACAACGAAAGAAAAAAAAAAAGCGTTGTGGTGCTTTTAGCTATAAATTACCAAGAAAAATTACACCACATTCTCAATTTTTACAAGCCTGGTAAGTAAGATTGTTATCGCAAGTAAATTATAAATCCTTCTGCAGATGGCAGCACTAGATAATTTCTGACAACAAATTATTTTACATCTTCCGTTAACCAAAGGTATATGTAGCGAGCGCTTCACTTTTTTAGCGATATTTTTCTTTTTCTTCAAATTTTTAGCACTAGGGTGCTATTTCGCTCAATCCCAGAATTTTGTCTACGCAATCGTGTTGACAGGTTTTGTAGATATGAACTCTTACGATGATGATCTTTTCAAATGTGCTTGCCAGCAGGTCCGGCCCAAGGGGGTGCGAATGTAGGCGATCGCTTAAAGCCCCGCGCTTGAAGAGGCCCCGCGCCTCTGCAAGGACCTTTTTTTTTGTTGTTATCACATTAGACCGAGCTTGGTATATGTTTGCAATGGATCCGAAAAAAGAGAAGAATTAAAGCTAATATGTACTAGCAGTGGTAGTATTAACTTACATAAGACATGACAGAAAAGTTGCCCCGCTCTTCCGGTTCGCCTGGGGCCCCGCACGTCTGTCGGGCCGATCCTGTGTCCAGATAATGTGGAAGGAGGGGGCGGGTTTATAAAATGTTGCACAAGGTTTGCAATTTTTTGATAATCGATCGCTATGTTTGGGGCCAAATCGCGACAATTTATTATAAATAACGAGTATAGTTAGGAAATGCCTGGCGATGATTGTAAAACAGTATTGGTAGGCGATTTTAATATAAATTTCAATTCCGAAGAAGTGCTTTATGGAACAGAGAAGACAAATACGGTACACTCATATATTATGATACACTTTCCAAATCGCATTTATAAAGGTGAAATATAGTTTGACTATGCTGGCAAAAATTGATAAACATTTTTAGTAGGCGATTTTAATATAGATTTACATTCCAAAGAATTGTTTTATGGAACAAGGAAGGAAAACACGGTTCACTCATGGATTATGCTGCCCATTTCAAACAGTATTTAAAATGTCTACGCGATATAATTGGAATATGCCTATAGTTCGAATATGCCTGGCGAAGATTGTAAAACAGTTTCAGTAGGCGATTTTAAGATTTCGATTCCAAAGATGTGTTTTATGGTACAAGAAAGACTTGATTCCTATTTTAATGCCCCCACTCTCGTCATCCTAAAAAATCGCCGCACTTTGGCGAACTTTGCAGTCATGGGTCTTTTGGAGTTATGTACAAGTTTCAACGCTCCCAAAAGAACTAGATGAAAACTAAAATGAACAAATTAGTGATAAACGCACCAGTTAAGGAATTTGAAGACACTTAATTATTAAAACTACATTAATGGGCAACCCAAACTAAATAAATAAGTAATGGAATATTGTACTTACATTGTGTTCCAAATCGCCATTTTAATTCTAAATTACGGTTACCATATAAATACAAAAAATCGTATTGATAACTGCATATGTTTAATTATCGCCACCTTGGCGAGAGTCGGGGCGTCAAAGTAGGAATCAACATAAGAAAGATAAACACGGTATACTCATGGGTTATGATGCACATTCCAAACAATATTTATAACGGTGAATGGGGTTGGAATATACTTGGCGAAGATTGTAAAATAGTTTTTGTAAGCGATTTTAAGATAGATTTCGATTCCAAAGGTGGGCTCTATGGAGCAAGGAAGAAAAATACGGTACACTCGTGAATAATGATACACTTTCCAACTTAATGGAATAAGGAAGAAAAATAAGGACGACGCATAAAATATGATGCGCTTTTAGTGCGCATCTAAAATCTGAAAGTATTTTAGACTTTCTTACTCTTTCTTTTAATTATTATCAACAATATCAAGACTTTTTTTTTGCTTTTGTTGTTCTCAGAAATATTCTATAAAATACAAATAATTTTTAATTTTCCGAACGGCAGCAGGCTACTCCACACTTTCTGTGGATATCCCTACATTGATAATGAAATCGAAGAGTAAACAAAGTTTGTAGCGGGCCGGCTATACAGGTAGGTTTGTAACCTCCGATCTTTTTCTGTGTGTCTGTCGATAGCATAGCGCCGAGACGGGAAGTCACAGACCTACCAAATGTTGTATAAGGCTTCACTGGGATAGGTCTTAACGTCCCTCAAAGCAATTTTTTCGAAATTCGAACGTTTAAAAAAAAATTATGTTTTATGCGATTTTTGGTATTTTTTCTCGCCTAACGCGTAATAACGCCGGTAATTACACTTGCAGTAAAACGATATTCACATCATCGGATAGAGATTTTTTTTTAAACAGCTTGTTCTGACCATGTAAAATACTTTTCAGATTTTAAAGAATTTTTTAAAGAAAGATCATTTATGATGAAAGTTTTCGAAAAATAATTTTAAAACTGTTGCATTTTAATTCTATCTGTCAAAACTTTTTGATAATTTGACAAACGGTGAGACATTTATTTCGCCCTCTTTTTTTTTTAAAAAATAATCTGATGTGTCCAACACATGACTTCCTTGCACGTCCATTATATCAAAAATATTTCCGACGCACTTCCTCTAAATTTATTTGTTTGAAAGAGATAAAATATCAATAATAGTAAGGTTTAGCGATTTCTAGCCAAATATTTCGATATCGCCAAGCTGAGTTCAATTTGAAAGATTTCCTTCTGACACTTTATTTGGCGATATTTCACCAAAAGCGGACAAACTTGAGATAGTCAGCGAGATTTTGGGGATAGCCAAAGTAGTTATTGACCACAGACTTTCAATGAATTGAATGCATCTATACACCTCAATGTATTCAAAGTCATTTGGCTCACCATGTAAATAAATTCTCAGTCGATTGCTGTCAAAAAAGATATTGAAAACAGTTAGATATTACAATAGTTCTAAATACAAAGTTAAAAAAATCTACGGGTTAAAGTTTTAGAGTTATACAAAATAGGAAATAATTTTTGGCGCCAAATTTGGCGATATTTCGGCGAAACTCGTCAATGTCGACGACATTTGGCGAGATTTTAAGCATGAACCAAACAATGACAGATTATCGCCAAATTTGGCGATATTTCGTCAAAACTCGCCAAGAACGATAACAAATGGCGATACTTTGGGCATGGACCAAATGACTGACTATCGCCAAATTTGGCGATATTTCGCCAAAACTCGCCAAGGTCGAGGACAGACGGCGAGATTTTGGGCATGTACCAAACAATGACTGTCTACAGTTGTATTATATTGAAGATGTCCATAGACATTAAGGTACTGAAATTCTTTTCGGTGGTCCTGTAAATAAACTCTCCAGTAGATTGGAACCAAAAATAGAGATGCACAACACGATGTTACAACATTCTTATATATGAAATTTCATAATAGTTTTTGAGATTTGAGAGTTAAATATGCACACACATACACCAAAAGTCGCCAAGCTTGGCGACTTTTGGCATAGTTCTTGAGGGAGGCAAGGAGGAAAAGATATTTTTTACGAATTTTTAAGAAAAGAAGGATTTTGAATTCAATAACAGCTGCGTGAATTGTTTGAGTCCGCTATAGAAGTCAGTCATGATACCAGTTTTTATTTTACGTTGCTACAAAAAGTATTTAATAATATTTTTAAAGAAAAACTCTGTTTTTTCAACCCAGCGGTATTTTAGATAGTTTTAAAACGGGGCACTGGATTTTGAAATCGCAAGTGAGATCTATTTCTGTGTCGTCAACTGCGCATTAAAAAAAAAAAAAAAAAGAACTTTCAAACATGACTCCAAGTTTTCGTAAGTGAGATCTACGATATTTTCATGTAAGGACTTAAAAATCTCTTTCGAAACTCAATCAGGGTGACAGACTCTCAATCAAAAAGTACATCATGCACGAAATAATTCCGCATATTCTTATATTTAACTGAGGAGTAGCCATTGATTAAAATTTAAAGTTGCATATCATTTACTAATTTTCACTATCGCACCCTGAAATCTATTACTCAGAATGTTTTTTTTTAAAATTTTGTCAAATAATAAAATGCACATTTAGGCCTTCATTAAAAGTTAAACGGCAAAGAAATATTAATTAGGAGACTTGAAGAATTTTAAAATAAAACAATTAAAATGATTTATTTAGTCTCCATTTCATTATTGAATCTGGCAGCTTAAGTAAGAGCAATGTACAGGTCCGTACTCAGAAAAGAATTTCGGAGGAGCTCCAAACGCTGGAAAAGGTAGAATTTTTCTGAAAAGATTTAATCATAATCATTTTGTTAACAAAAATTGAAATTTTGGGAAGGGTTAGAAAGACCGGAAGCCCCCTTAAATATATCCTTGGTAGATTCTGTTACTATGGTAACAATTATGATAAGAATGAAATTAGTTTTAAATTTTAAGTTCTAATCGTAAGTGAATTTGACATCTTTTTGATGTCACGAACTCCAAGTTGCATCACAAACTTTAGCGAAGGCAATGCGCTTTACGGAAAAATTACTTCACTAGGCTTTGCTTTTACAAATATGAAAGCCGAAAAGTTAACGAAACAATGAATGTTTTATGAAGATATTTCTATGATATCCACAAATATTTAAAAAATTTTTTTGTTTAGTAGAGTTTACTAAGGTGTTCTGCAGAATGACTGAAATACATATGATAGTTCGCGCTTTAGGAATTAGAAGACAAAATAAAGCCGTTGTCCGCACCATGTGACGTTATTTTAGAACTTAAACCAGTAAATCAACAGTCTATCCTGCAGAAGAACTTTGAAAGTGAATAGATTTGTTTTCAAAATACTTTTAACGTTTTTTTTTTTTTTTTAAATCTCAAATAACGCTGACATAGTTTTTATGTTATCATTTTTCAATTACACTATATACCATCTCAAGTAAGTACCTGTAAGGTAAAGTTTATGTCACGAGTCAAATAATTTCTCATATTTTGAAATTTCGTAACGATGGAATCAATTTCACTTATATGAGTAAGAAAAACATTTGATTCCTTCCTTACGAAGAACGGGAGCACAGCTAGTAAAATTGTTTTATGCCATTGATAAGTACATCGTATTATCTCTTTTACATGTACGAAATACTTCGTATCTAATATACATTTTTGTACATGAAAATTATTTCTCCAAAATATAATATAGTACCCATAATGCAACTGGTTTTCAGAAAGTGAAGCGATGTTGGTCGAAAAATACGAAATATATCTCCCTACTTGATATAGGGTATGAAATGTACTGTAAAGCCAGATTAAAGAGGTGTCATGGCAGAAAGATTTCTGACTTTGAAATGACAAACGGAAACTTTTATCGGCCTGTTTTTAAACTTGAAACATCCTTCCTCATATGGCTTCGTTGATTGACAATAAACTTATAGATAAAGTGGGTATTTATGGGCCAGCAGTGCTGTCTTGAAAAATTTTAGAATTGAAATGTCTTTCTTATTAGCTTAAATAAAAAGAGATTTGCACTCATGGTACGTTATGTATCTTTATTTCATTAGTTATTTTATTTGTACTCAAATCATTTCAAATTTCATTATTAAGAGATATAATACACTTGAAATGAACGTTTAAATACATATTTATTGCAGTTATGGTTTTAAGTCAGATATATTATTGCAAAAATTTCGAATCAATACGAATGTTCAAAAGTGTTTTCTTCAATTTAAAAAAGAAAAAAATCTGATGTGGACAACACATAACTTCCTTGCAGGTCTATTAAATCAAAAATATTTTCAGAGCACTTCATCTAAACTTATTTTGTTTGAAAGAGATAAAATATCAGTACTAGTAAGGTTTAGCTATTTCTAGCCAAATATTTCGATATCGCCAAGCTGAGTTGAATTTGAAAGATTTTCTTTTGACACTTTATTTGGCAATATTTCGCCAAAAGCTGACAAGCTTGAGATAGTTTGCGAGATTTTGGGGATAACCAAAGTAGTAATTGACCACAGACTTTCAAAGAATTGAATGCATCCATACACCTTAATGTATTTAAAGTCATTTGGCTGACCCTGTAAATAAATTACCCAGTCGATTGAAGTCAAAAAAGATATTGAAAACAGTTAGATATTACAATAGTTCTAAATGCAAAAGTTAAAAACTCTACGGGTTAAAGTTTTAAGTCATACAAAATACGAAATAATTTTTGGCGCCAAATTTGGCGATATTTTGGTGAAACTTGACAAGAACGATGACAAATGGCGATATTTTGGGCATGGACCAAACGACTGACTATCACCAAATTTGGTGATATTTTGGCAAAGCTCGCCAAGGTCGACGACAGACGGCGAGATTTTGGGCATGGACCAAACAATGACCGTCTACAGTTGTATTATATTGAAGATGTCCATAGACATTAAAGTATTGAAATACTTTTCGGTGGTCCTGTAAATAAACTCTCCAGTAGATTGGAACCAAAAATCGAGATGCACAACTAGATGTTACAACAATCTTATATATGAAATTTCAACATTCTACGACTAATAGATTTGAGATTTGAGAGTTAAATACATACACACGTACACCACAAGTGGCCAAGCTTGGCGACTTTTGGCGTTGTTCTTGAGCGAGGCACGTGACCGTGGTCGGACCATTTCCTAACTTATATGGTAGGACGGTATTGTACTTGAAATGGATGAATGTCCCTAAAATTGCCATTGACCGTAATGTATTGGAAATCTTTTGAGTGTTCCTGTAGCAGAACTGTAAATGATAAAGACACTTTTTTTAATGGAGAAATTCATTTTCTAACTCTTTACAGCACATATCACTTCTGAGTCGTTTGAAATAGCCCAATACCTCTAAAAAACACTTTGATGAATTTCGGCCCATAGAGAGTAATGTATTTCGAATCTTTTAGGCGGTTCTGTAGATAAACTATCCAGTCGAATGGAACCGAAAGGGGAGGTGCACAACTAGATGTTACAACAATCCTAAATATAAAGTTTCAACATTCTACGCCTAATAGTTTTTGAGATATGCGAGTTTAATGAATTTCGGCCCATTGAGCGTAATGTATTTCGAATGCTTTGGGCCGTCCTGTAGATAAACTATCCAGTCGAATGAAACCAAAAGGGGAGGTGCACAACTAGATGTTGCAACTATCCAAAATATGAAGTTTCGACATTCTACGCTTAATAGTTTTTGAGTTAGGCGAGTTTAATGAATTTCGGTCCATAGAGCGTAATGTATTTCGAATCTTATGGGCGGTCCTGTACATAAACTATACATTCGATTGCGAATAAAACGGGAGGTGCACAACTAGATCATAGAACAATCCTAAATATCAAATCTCAACATTCTACGACCAATAGTTTTTGAGATATGCGAGTTACATACATACGTACGTACGTACGTACAGACGGCATGGAAAAACTGACCACAATAGACTCGCCGCTGGTCAAAATGAGTTGCAGACGCGTTCATATGATCGTGCATGCTAGCCTACGATGAGATGCATCGGAAAAATTCTTAAAATTAAATTTAGAGGTAGTCAAAATCGGCTTTTTTGTCGAAATTTGGCCCCCAAAATTTTTCGGGATCACATTACTTCCTTATACTACGTACAAGGAAGTAAAAAGTTATAAATTAGGTGATTTTTTATACAAATTTCAATATAACACTAGTTGCGTACCCGTTCTTCGAACGTAAGGAATCAAATGTTTTTCTTACTCATGTAAGTGAAATTAATTCACGTGTTAGAACTCCTCACGTGATATAACGCGTTCACGTTACATCTGGAGAAAATCTACCAAATCTCCAGACCGTTAGATCGACAGCCGCGAGATGGGACCCGAACCCGGGACCTTTACACTTCGGCCGTGTATCATTTTCAGTGAAATAACCATTGTGTCATGGTGAGGCTTTCAATGTCGTTGTAAGTTTCAATATTATATACAGTTTAAAAACTACTGTCGCCAGTGTTGGCGACTTTTGCGATAAATTGCCAAATATGGTGCGAAAAAAATGCTTTGAAAAATGAGCCGAACTTGGCGATATTTTCATTATTTGGCGATAAATCGAAAAAGGTATTTACATGTTATCCCGGTGGTCATTAATGCCAAACTACTTTTTCCGCAAATTTGCGTGGTAAACTGTAGCCAATCGCATTTCGAACCATCAATACTTTCATGTGTCCGGCATTTATATTGGCGAATTGCCGGGATAATAAGTAAGTACTTCGAAAAATTTCTAATGTGATTACATTACGCTATGACGATTTCATCGGGAATTTTGAAAATTCGTGACTCGCGCTGTAATTAACCAATTTAGTGTATTGTGCTTTGTTAAGGAATAGCTAAGGGCTATCTGCCTAGGAGTAGGAGTGGGTCTCCGACCGACAAAAATACGTTAATGCGTTAAAATCCAAAACGGGTTAATGGATTTACATGGAACAAAATTGCAAACTTTGATTCTTTAGCGCGTGTAAAATTAATTTTAGACTCATAACCCTTAACAGAATAAAATTTTCGCTCTCCGTGTTCGTCCGATACCGTTATGTTGTATAAAAGGAATACTTATATTTTTAACTTGCCAGCAAGTTTGAGAGGTTTATGATTTCGGTTATTTGTCTGCTCTGTTGTCCATACGTCCAGTGTTCTAACTGCAGTAAATATACTTCGATTTGTGCGAAAATTGTTTTTTTCTTGTACATTACCATGTACCTTATTGAAAATGGTGTAAGTAACATTTATAGTTCTTTCATAGGAGAAAAAACAATTCCAATACATCGTACTCTTTGGGCACTTATTCTTGAAAACGGATTTCAGAGATATTCGTTTTTTTGAAAGAAAACAAAGTTGGCATATATATTATTAAGGCTCTCAAATTAATGCTCTCCATTGAGAATAATGTCTGTATTATTAATAGTTCTTCTACAGGAGCACTCAGAAAAATTCCTATACATTACAGTCTTTGACATTTGGGAGACACTAATACATGTCTAGCACAACGAGTATAAAATGTTTATGTTCTTCAGTTAAACATTGAAAAAAGAAATTAAAGGTCTTGAACAGGGTCTCATAAAATTGCATTTATAGTGATAATACAATATTATTTTATCTCCGAAATCTCGGCGATGTAACTTCGGCAGTTTTAAGGAAATACATAGCAAAATTTGTCCCAAAAATAATTTTCTGTTGGAAAGTGTTTTATAATCTGTGAGTTTGGCATGATTTATCTTTCTTGTTTTTTACCTCGGCGTCATTAAAAGGAGGATAGTTTTACCGTCGTATATTTTATATACGCAAGGGAAATAATATGTTTCTGGGTGAAAATATATTGATAAAAGTAAGATTACACTGAGGATTCTCATCAAAATCTTATGTTATTTCTTTATAGAAGAATTTATCCAATTACAATGTTTTTTGAATGACAGTTTTATGGCCGTAGCCATTTCTTCCTATATCGAAAAACTGAAACTCAACAACACAGATCAGAATATTTTTATTGACTATGAGACAAAACTATATTATTTTGAATATCATAAAAAAAAAAGTTAGCAAAATCGTAAATGGCTGAGAGCATTCTTCATATGATGTAGGAAGTATAAAAACACATTCTTGAACTTATAATCCACGGACGTGTTGTACCATGAAATGCGTAGTTTAAATACACGCTATAAAATCCCCACCTTTCAAGCCATCTACACCAAACGCGATTGAAAAACTTTTTCAGGTTGGATTGCTTAGCATCCGAGACATTAAATGCCTCATTAATGATGCATTCTACATTTGAAAGGTGAAAAAAAAAATGTGTAAAAATGTTAAGCTCCTTTTTTTCTGGCATAGTTTTAATGCCTTTTGTAACTAAATAATAAAGAAAAAGTTCTGTATATTTTGAATACCTTTTTCTTTTTAACTTTACTCTTCAGATGTGTGCAAGGAGCTTAAAAATAAACTTTAAAACAGAATACAGAATCGAAAAAAATTTTTTTTTCTTTGATGCACTGTTACATAAGAAACGATTAAAAGGAAGAAAACAAAACAAAACATGAATTTATTTTCATATCCAAGACAGCTTAATCCCAAAATAGAAAAAAAAAATTTTGTTTTCAAAAGTGGGCTTTTATTGATAAAAAAAAGTTCAATTAGAAAAAAAAATCAAATAAATAAAAGCAAGATTTTTATCGAAGTTGTACAAGTTCTTTGCAAAAGGTATTAAAATAAAGCATGTAAGAATTTTACGATGTGTTTGCAGTTTAAAATTTGTGTTTCTTTTGTGCAAAATTCAATAGTCGAACAGAATTCATCTGCATAGTAATAGCCATATCATGAAATTAATATGAAGCATCTTTCAAAATAAAGAAGCAACATTAAATTAATGATAAAAAAATCAAAGATGCAATGTATCACATATATTTATTCATATTTTCCCTTTTTAATCTTTTTTAAATGTAGAAATAAAACTCATAAGACTTCCCAGTAACATCAAAATCATTTTGATCATCTCAGCTGCTCACCTAAATCATTAATTTTGCAGATTATTTAATGAAATGGGGACACTGTGACATAAAATAGAAGTGTCATCTAACTGCCCAGTGAAAAGTGGGCGTATTTTCGTTTATATGTTCACTAAATCTATACACAGGGAACATGCGTAGGCGGATCTTTAAAATGAAACGAAAGCTATCTCGACTGTTTATTTTTACGGGGAAGGGTACTTATTTTCACAGCACGTTTTTGAATTCTCACCCTTTTTCTCGTTCTTCCCTGAGCTCACTCACATTTGTTCTAAGTGATTCTGAACTGATGCTTAAGCAGCAAATTGGCGTAGAACAAACCCATTTGAGTTAAAATATGTTTTATTCTGCGTAGCGTTTGTCTAAGTCACAATCAGTACTCACATATAAATCAGTAAATCTTGAAATATCCATATTGTTTTAACATCGCCAATCCGATTTGCATTCTTTTTTAGCAGCAGCGATATATCGTTACTTTTGAAAAATAGATAATTCTTGTGTGTTATAACAAAAAATTGAAGCACATCATGTGTATGGCTCATAGGACGTAGAACCGATTTTGTTGAAAGCCTGCTGTTGCTTTAACTTCAGAATGTGTGGTTCCAACATGGGGGCAAGCCTACGCTCATCATCAGTAAATCAGTACTTGGTCAAGGATTTTAGTTAAAAAATAATCGTGTATGGTGGTTTCGAAGAGTGGCTCCCTATGTTCACCTGACATGACTCCAGTGGAATTTTTTCAACTAGGATATCTCAAGCAGAAGGTGTATATGAATCCATGTAGTTGAAACAAGGGTCCAGATGTGCATAGCAGCTGATTGAGAAAAGTATGTACATCGAAAATAAAGATATCTTGTGATAAATAGTTATTTTTTCTTTAATAGTTCGTCACATCGCAATATAGGCTATCGCGAACTTACTCTACAACATTGTATATACACATGGGCGCCGGCAGAATATTTTCCAGGGGGGGGGCAAAGACTACTCAAGGGGGGGAGCAAAGACTACTTCAACGTATGGTTACCATGTTGGAAAGAGCAAAAAAGCAAGGGAAAACACTGCATACAAAAATCCAGGTGGGGGATTGCCCCCCCCCCTTGCCCTATGCGGCCGGCGCCCATGCATATACATACATGGCGCCGGCAGCATTGCATTTCTCCCCCCTCTATCTAGTATCTTTTTCGAAATAGAAACACTAACTCCGTTGTTTTCCACACAAGGTAGTGCTGTAAATGATCCTATTTAGTAGTACATAGCTACTTTGCTATACCTAGACACCACTTTTATGAACATTACTGCAACCTTTTGGCAGTTAAAAGGAAGGGGGAAAACAGACTTTAGTGGGATATACAGGGTGATTCAAAATTACAATACAAACTTTTAGGGGAGGTAGGATACACTAAGACTCTTCAGAATCACATTACAATGTGGCGTCGGAAACGTCGTTTATATGTACCTGTGAATTTGAAGTGTGTGTCTAATTTTTAACCAAATTTCATAATCAATGGTCCTCTCTAACAACAATTTCACTAATGTGATGAAAAAAAAATTCTGAATTAACAATTTTTCTCAAGTGCAATCTGTGAAAGATGCACTGGTTTTTGAAAAATCGTGGTCGGTAAGTTCGCTATTACCTGAACACTTCTTCTAAAGTGATTATTAACAGGTACATGACGTTTGTGACCCCGGATCACTATGTGATTCTGAACCGTCCTATTGTAACCTACCCTCCTAGGAGTTTCTCGCTCTAATTCTGAGTCACCTTGTATACAGGATTTTATTATTCACAGAAGTAATTAATTAATCCGCTAATTAAAACGTTTGAAAAAACAGCAATAAAATGTGAGCTTTAATATCATTTCTATGTACTTTAAACAAGAAAGCAAGAACATTCGGAACTATTTATAGATACAAGATCTTCTAATCTCCACGATCTTCTCATGTTTTTAATCTTCCTCTGCAGATTTCAATTAATATCTCCGTACAACTCTCATTTTACAAATGATCATACAGATTTCCTTTTTCTCATATTTCTCAATGCCAAAGGGTGCAAGTAAAAAAATTGAAAAAAAAAAGCGATAGTTTTTAAAATGTTGAATTGTTTGCAGTTGCATACTAATTAATTTATGCAGTATTTTTGAAGAGTTTTTTAAATCTCGGGTTGTGATGGGTGATCATTGTTATTAATTAAAAATTTTTTAGAGGCTGAAATAGAAAATTAAAAGTGTAGATTTAATGTGCTTTATTTAAGCTCATTAATGTATTTAAAAAAGCAAATTAGTAAAGTTTTATGCTTTTAAATATGTTATAAGATATTAATATTACTATTTTATAATATAACATACTGTGCAATGGATATTTTTTGAAGTGAAAAACTTTTTCATATTTAATTGTTACTTTTTAAGCGCTAAGAATGCTTTTGTGATAAGTATCAGAAAATTACCTTAAAATTATAGATTTTTTTCAGATTCAAAATGAATTCCACGTAGCTACAGATGGTAAGTTTTAAGTTTTAGTACATCGTTATTGAGATTTGTTGAATACTTAATAAGCGAAACATTAAAATACGCACGCTATTACGTCAAATTTTTGAAGATTGAGATGCTCGCGTCATTATAATTGCGATCTATTTTTTCTCTAGGATGAACATTTATAAATATTGTACTGAATTTGAAGTTTGTTCAGTATCAGAAAAATGATGAATTTTGATCATATTACTATGAAGAGGTAGTTCTTGGGCTTTCTTTATTTGGTACTTTCTTTATTTGGCTTTCTTTATTTGGTCTTGGGCTTTCTTTATTGTACCGTACGATTTAGTTTTAATATTAAAAGAATTAGAAGGTAGAGAGTTTCACTTAAAAAATAAAGCACAGCAGTCGGACAAAGACTATGAACAACAGTTTATAAGTATGTAAATTTTCCAGCTTATAATGGTATTTTTATTTTATGGTATTTTTAATTTACTTGGTTGTGAATTACAAATATCACTATATATTTTCGGAAGTTGATACTACATGACTATACTTCATTTTTGAAGGAAGTAGCATTTTTAAATGCGTTTTAAACTCGAATATTCAATAAATTTTTAATACAATAAAAACACAATATTAAATTAATTACAACAAGAGATAAATAAAGTTGTTTACCACAGTGTATGAAGCATTTAAATTAACTTACACGCACACGCTTATAATTTTAAAACCACTTTCAAGCTGTCTGACAAAAGTTTTAAAACGAAAACTTACGTTAAAAATGTACACTGAAAAGTTATAATTAATTTCGAATTCTTTCTGAAAGTATAACGAGAATAATTCTTTTGTTAGAGAATCATAATGAGCTAATTAAGATTTGAATATATAGATTTTAATTAAATTTCGATTCTCAAGTTTTTGTCTTTTCATTATTCTTTGCTTTGTTTCTGGTATGAAAATCATGAATTTTTATTTCAAACTTGTCGAAAATTAACATTAATGGGTTTATATTGTGAAAAGTATATTTTACCAGCAAGTTTCATCGGCTATTCTGTTAGTGTGTCGTAACTAAGGTAATTCAATAACGGAGAACCTCTTTGAGTATGATTTAAAGAAAGGTTTATACGTGTCAAGTATTGCTGTGGTGGTTAGTAATGTTCAGAAAAGCTCCCCCCCCCTAAAAAAATAAATCTGAAAAACTTTTATATTTTAAATACTCACCAAAGTGCTATATATTAAAAGCGAATCATGACCGATCCGTCGGTTCTATTTGTCTTTCTTGGAAAGTATACCATAATCTATGTGTCAGACCTATTTGTATTTTTTTTTTTTTTGTTTCATTATGTTGGAAAGGGTATTGAGATCCTCGTATTTAGTCCTGTTTATCTTCCTTGTTCCATTATGTTGGAAATTCTATAATCTATCATGCCCATAACTTATGCGTCACTTCTTTCTTACACTACATTCGAAAGTGTATCACAATCTAAGTGGCGTAGCCAGAAATTTTTTTATGGGGGGGGGGGATTACGACTACTGCAACTCACATATATGTATAGGTGTGATAACGGATTGAAGAATATACATTTTGTATGACAAAAAATTCCCCATGGGAGGGTATGATCCACTTATCCCCCCCCCCCCCCCCCCCCTTGGCTACGCCATTGCATCCATAGGTGTGCCGTATTTGTTTGCGTCGTTCCATAAAACACTTCTTTGGAATTGAAAATATCTAAAATGCAGGTGGTAAACAAATAGCTAAACGGGAAAAAAGAAGAAGCACCACACAATGTTAACTCGCTTCAACCTTTGGAAACTATATAAAAACTTAATAATAATATCAGGAGATGTTACCGAAGACGTTAGATGTAACTCCGTAGCAGGAGGAGCGTTTTTCTGGGAGTTTTATCACTGGTGCCAACGGTGATACTTTGGGTCGGGTTTATCGGGCTAGTTAAGAGTAGATGCAACCCTGTTCATAAGCCGGGAAGGAGGAAAGACGATTCTTCTCTCTGGAGCACCGCGTGCGTGCAGCAACAAAGTCCTTCAAAACTCAATTTAATGTTCGACAATTCACCGAGATTGTCTTTATTATAAAGTTTTTTTTTTTTTTTCCAGTCCCGTGTAATACAATCAGTCAAATAAAAATTGCCGTTTTCAAAGTGTGGCATGATAAAATAAATAGTTATAAACCTTCATATGTTAAAAATGGTAGGACGGTGACTTGAGTGTCGTTTCAGTTTTAATAATGAAACACAAGAAAACATTTTTAGGCAAAATAACACTGCATAAACAGGAAATGTATTAATTAAAAAATAAATAAAATTCCAGTTTGAATTTAGCAAACAGGTGTTTTTTATTAATAACTCATAGACAGTAGGGGATCCAGAATTTTTTGGGGAGGGGCTAAATTAAAAAAAAAGCTTATTTCACCCAATTAAAATGTACTATAAATCAAAATTTTAGTCTGAACCTATGTGCATGCTTTTTTTGGGGGGGGCTAAGTAATAAAGTATGATCATTTTAGCTATTTAAAGTGTATAATAAAGCAGAATGTTACCTTTTAGCAATCTCTTTTTCTTTGGAGGGGGGGGGGACACTGGATCCGCTACTGCTCATAGATAGCAGCATATTGTCAACAATGGCGACACACTAAAGATGGAAAAAAAAGACTCCCCAAGCTTTGCACATGATATATGTATATATAGATACTAGCTGCGTACCCGTTCTCCGCACGGTAGGGAACGAAACTTTTTCTTACATATATAATTTGAATTGATTCCAGTGATTTGGAATCTCAAAATAAGCAAAATGATTTGACTCTTGGCGTAAAGTTTCTCATTCGTTATTCGTAAAGTTAGTATAAGTACTGACCTGAGACCATTGTTAATATTATGACAAAAACTATGTCGGTGTCATTGCCGATCAGAAAAAGAAAAGCGTGACGGTTTGCAGCGAAAATTCCTAACTTTCAAAATGTCTCATTTCTACATCATACTCTTTTTTAGATTTAAGTTATACCACCTTAGATACTACATGATGTGGCGAACCGTTTTATTTTATAGTTAAATAGTTGTGTACCCGCTCTTCGCAAGGCAAGAAGAGAACATTTTCCCAAAATGTGATCATGACTACTTGTGACAAAACAGAATCTCCAAGAAAAAAAAGTTCAGTTACAGTCTTTTCTGTTGAAACTACCGCGGGATATATTAACGTGACGTAGAATTACTTAATGCTTAGTTAGCTGTGATGTAAGATGGTTGTTGTAAAAGGAATAGAACACTTAGTTTCACGAAATATTTATTAATGCGGTATATTGTGCTTTGATCAATATTGCCCAAGCATATCTACTAACTATTACTTATACTATCTTTTATTGATACCAATACAATATATTTTCGTTTTCCAGTCGTTAATACTTAATTTAAAGAAACGGCTTAGATATTTGCCACGAATGTAGTCTTTTATTCTTTGGTGACTTTTGCAATTTACGCATTAGTATAAACGATAATCATTTCACTTTATGGTTGCCACTAAAACAGCTCTCCATACATTTGTATGCTTAATTATTGTCAGATTGGCCTATTTAGCACCAGGGCCCTATTATCTCACTGGCAAATCTGGACTTTGCCCAGTGCCTCCGGCTCGAAATGGCCCCCAATTTCAAATGTTGTTCTGAAATATTCTTTTTTATAAGCATATTTTATGAAAAATAAAACAAATTTCATAGATGGAGGCCCCAAAATTCATCAATGCGCGGGGTCCCCGTTTGCCATAATCAGGCCCTGTTTAGCACCGCAAAATATTTCTTGCGATTCGAAAACGTGTCCCGTTTAAAATCTCAATTGAAAATAATGCTGGATAATTTCACTGGTGAAAAAACAGCATTCAATTCTTTTTCTGGCAACGTAAAATAAAATATGGAATTATTTCATGCGTGGTGTATGTTTTGCTTGTGAGTCCGTTATTCTGATTGAGTTTCGAAAGGGGTTTTAAACTCGTGACGTCAAAGTGACTCGTGACGTCATTTCACATGTGAAAACTCTGTTATTTTAAAGTAATTTTATTTATTTTTTCAGCTGGCAATTTTAATCATTGTTACTGTTTCCAAGACAACCAAACCGCAAGATATCATACCGAAATTCTTAAGCATATAAGCAGCTGCGATTGAAATGAGAATCCTTCTTTACTTGAAAATTCTCCTAATTCATATCTTTCCTCCGTTCTTCTTTTAAAAGTGGGCGAATTGTGTGCTCCGTCTTTTGCCCAAATATAAAAAAGTTATGACAGATAGAATTCAAGATGCAGCAGTTTTAAAAATATTTTACGAAAGTCAGCGTCAAATTTAATTTTATTTGAAAAATTCCCAAAAATCTGCAAATTATGTTACACAGTCCGAACAAACAGTTTTTAAAAGAAAATTTTCTCCTCTATACGATGATGTAAATATAGTTTTCTTGCGAGTGCAATTACCGGCGTTATTATGTATTACGCAAGAAAAATCGCTAAAAATCGGACAAAACATAAAATAAAACATTTTCTAATTCGATTTTCGAAAAAATCGCTTCGAGGTGTGTCGAGACCCGTCTTGGAGAATTTCCGTACAAAATTTGGTAGGTCTACGATCACCCGTTTCGGAGCTACGCGAGACACAGACAGACAGGCAGACAAACGGACAGTTTACACTCTGTTTTATTTATATAGATACCCAATATGAGTTCAATCGAATGTACCGTTTAAACGCTAGAGCACTTTCAAGTATTTCCCCCCCATAAGCCATAATGTAAAAGAAATCTTTGTAGTAGCCCAGTAGAAAAACTATAAGTTCTATACACATCAAAATCATTGTCGGTCTTACGATGGTGGTTTATAACATATATACCCAATTTGAGCACAATCGAATGCCCCGTTTAGGAGTTATCGTGTTCACTCACATACACACAAACACACACACACATACAAACATACATCTCGTAAAAATAGCATAAATGAATTCAGAAGACCTTAAAACGTGTTAATACATCAAAATCTCGAAGTCGAATTTTTTCATGATTACAATACTTTCCTTACAGGGTACATGTTCGGAAAGAAAAAAGCATGAAAATCTGAAACACTTTCAGGTTTTAAATACACACTATAGTTCTATATATTAAAATCGTATCATTAGTTATACGTTGTCCCTATTTTTCTTACTTATTCCATTAAGTTTCAAAAGTGTATCATTATTCATGACTGTGCTGTATTTTTCTTGCTTGTTTCGTAAAACCCATCTTTGGAATCGAAATCTATCTTAAAATCGCCTACTACAACTATTTTACAATCTTCGCCAAGTAAATTACAAATATACTCCATCGTTTTATATATTGTTTCGAATGTGCATCATAATCCATGAATGTACCGGTTTGTATTTCTTGGGTTGATTCCTACTTTAACGCCTCGACTCTCGCCAAGGTGGCGATCATTAAACATATGCAGTTACCATGACGATTTTTTGCATTAATGGGGCAATCGTAATTTAGAAATAAAATGGCGATTTGGAACAACATGTAAGTAAAGCATGCCGTTACATTTTTATTTATTTTGAATTGCCAATTAATGTAGTTTTAATAATTAAGTGTCTTCAGATTCCTTAACTGGTGCGTTTATCGCTAGTTTGTTTATTTTAGTTTTCATCTGGTTCTTTTGGGAGCGTTGAAACGGTACTTACCGTATCGTACAATCGTATTCCAAACCATCAACAATTTCATGTGCCCGGCATTTATCTTGGTGAAAAATTGCTTGACTTGCCGGACCGCCGGGATAATACGTAAGTACCGTTAAAACTTGTGCATAACTCCCAGAGACCCATGACTGCAAAGCTCGCCAAAGTACGGGGATTTTTTAGGTTGGCGAGAGTGGGGATGTTAAAATAGGAATCAACTCTTTCTTGTACCATAAAACGCATCTTTGGAATCGAAATCTATCTTAAAATCGCCTACTGAAATTGTTTTACAATCTTCGCCAGGCATATTCTTCCTGTAGGCATATTCCAACTATACCGCAAAAACATTTTAAATGCTGTTTGGAATGGGCATCATAATCCACGAGTGTACCGTGTTTTCCTTTCTTGTTCCACAGAGAACTTCTTCGGAATAGAAATCTATATTAAAATCGCCTGATAAAACTCTTCTACAATATACGCCAGGCGTTTTCTAACTATACGCGAAATATATTTATAATAAATTTTCGCGTTTTGGCACCACATTTAGCGATCCATTATCAAAAATTGCAAACCTTGTGCGACTTTCAACATTTTATTAACTCCCCCCCCCCTCTCCACATTATCTGGCAAACACATTTGAAAAGTGATTCGACACGCTAATGTCTACACAGAAATCCTGATTGAAATGAATAGCACTCGGGGGCTAAACATTTTGGGGTGGACCGCCCTTATGACTTAGGGGTATGAGACATAGTTAAAAACCTATTCTATGTATAAACTATGTATCTATTGTATAAACGAATATACATAGAAAATTTCATTAAAATTGGTCGAGTGGTTTCGGAGGAGTTAGGTGACTAACACTGGGACAGGAGAATTTTATATATTAGAAGATAATTAAATAATGCAATTAAAATATAGAAAAATGCACCTTTTAAAGCACTAATAATAGTTACTTTCGAGAATGACTAGGAAAACTCACGAGACACTTCTATTTCGTACAAAATTGCACACAAAATTGAAATTATTAATCATTAAAAGAAAAACTTAATTGTGAGATAACATATATAATTCATTTAAAATCTTTAAAAATGTTATGCACACAGAGTTCATACGTTCTACACAATGCAGACACAATTTTAAGATATTATAAATGTAAAAAAACGTTCCAAAATTCAAGACACATACAGGATCAAACTATATTATCACATAATGAATTCTTGCATGACATGCATTAAAATTTAATATATAATCTAAACATAGTTTTAAAATAGATGAGGTCATTCCAAGAAAACCTTCCAAAACAAAAAGCATACACAGTATCAAAATATCATCTCTTAATGGATTCTTGGATAACAGACAAACACTAAAATTTAATATACAATTTAAACAGTTTTAACATATCAAATGTTATTTGAAGATAACCTTCCAAAACTCAGCTCACACATTGGATCAAAATATTATTACATAATGAATTCTGAATTATCACATATTACATTCTTGGATGACATACATTAAAATTTAATATACAATTAAAACACAGTTTTAACATAGCAAATGTCTTCGAAAAAAAAAAAAAAAAACCTTCCAAAACTTATTGCACAAACAAAAACAAAATATCCTCGCATACTGGACATATAATGAAATTTAGCATAAACATTATCGAAAAAAGGAAATATTATTGGAAGAAAACCTTCTGAAACCCAAGAGGGGGCAAACGGGACTTTGGAAGTCGTGCTATTCGTGTGTGTGTGTGGGGGGGGGCTGCTTCTGCTAAATTAAGGTTTTCTATAGGTTACATAAATTCTAATTTTGGCACACTGTGTGTATCTAGTTTTTAATCTACAATCACAAGTAAGGAAAATAAAATGTTCAAACATATGTTTAAAAAATCCATTCTACAGTCAAAGAAATTACGCTTTGGGACAGTAGCGTAGCCAGGATTCTTTTTAGGGGGTGGGGATCCAAAAATTTTCCCTTTCGAATGCCATATATACGTATTTATCAGTTTAATAAAATAGGGATAAGATTCCTGAAATATTATTCTTTATCAATATGTTTCATGAACTATCTATCAAAATCAACTTAAAATTCTACTTATTACCGAACATCTTTATTGTATTTTATATAAAACAAATTATATACTTTTCTGAATTTATCTATATTTTTATTATACTTAAATTTCACATAATAGGAATTAATTCCCATCCCAACATTCCGGAATTGGAAAAACTATGCAAACGTAGAACAGGAGGAATTACTTTATATGGATTCAGCACAGTAGCGTACACAGATTTCTGTTTATTATTGCTTGTTATTAATAGAAACTTTCCATTTTAAATTAAATTGCTAATCTTAAGTCCCTTTAACCATCTCGTTTTTATTTTAAATTTTACTACTGGATGGCTTCCGTTCGTCTACCGAACGCTTTGGAATTGGTTTTGATCCGACGCCCTCTCCCCCCAGCCCCTCCCTGCGTCCTTTAAAAAGAAAAACCCTTCACGAACGCTTTATCTGCAGCTTTGCATTACAGCCTAGTCGCTTGGCAGATATTTTGTTTTAGTTTACGTACATCCGTATCGGAGTTTTGCGCATGCTGACTAGAGTTAGATTTCGCCAAAGGAAATTCACCTCCTTCTACAGAGTTGCATCTAACGTCTCCCTATTTTTACATTTATTCCACTATGGATTTGCCATCCGGTTCGATTGGTTGGTTGTGTGTGATTATGGCAACGCTATACTAGGGCGATCTGCCAAGGGGGGGGGGCTTGGTAGGAGGACTTTCTAAGGGGTTCTAACGCGTATTCACGTTACATCTGGAGGAAACCTACCAATACTCCAGACCGTTAGATCGACAGCCGCGCGATGGGACCCGAACCCGGGACCTTCACACTTCGGCCATCTACCATTTTCAGTGGCAAAACCATTGTGCCATGGTGAGGCCACCATCCGGTTCGAAGTAGAGTATATAAAATAAAATTTACTTACCAAAAGGATAGGGAAACTGAAGCTATTAATAAGTTTATCTAAAATTGGCACATTCCCCTCGAGTGTTATATTTTTGCATCATTAATTTAATTCATTTTTTAGCATAAAGATTACCGATTCTTCGAAAACAAATTAATAACATTATTCAAAAAGGCTTGGAATTTATGATAAATTAAAAAAATGTTTTATTATTGTTTAGGACTAAAATTCGTAGAAATTAATGTTTCGAAGATACAACACTGACAGGGAATGGATTAAAAGAAAAGAAGGTCCTTTTTGTTGTTTTAGTCCACCCATTCGACATTACTGAATATATTTTTACATCATGACTGGGTTATAAGCAGCAGCGAATATGCTTGATAATTTTCGTATGGTGCCAATGGATTCTGAACCGATCTATCTTTTAAAGACGTACTGCTGTCTGATATTCAAAGCACATCTTATACATTCCTTTACACTCTACATTTAGCTATAAAATTTATCGTATTTTATTTTACAATACGTGAATCTATATAGTTTACTATGTTTATTTGGATATTTATCTTCAGCTTGAACAATACATAACCTCATGTTGTTTTGTTCCTCATGTTATTTGGATGTTTTATATGTTTATGCCCATTAAATTGACCTAGTCAAGGCATTTCCCGTGACTACTATTAACATTTGGCTTTTTCGTATGCATTTGTAATGATTAGTCATTTTTCTATGAGAAAAAATAATAAAAACTTGTAAAAATAATAGGGTTGATTTTTGTTGTTTTGCCATGTTCTAAGTAAGCACATAGCACATACAGTTGTAGAGATATCCAGAAATTATATCGATATAATATATAAATAATCTGATGTGTCCAACACATGACTTCCTTGCACGTCTATTAAATCAAAAATGTTTTTTACGCACTTCCTCTAAACTTATTTGTTTGAAAGATATAAAATATCAATAATAGTAAGATATAGCGATTTCTAGCCAAACATTTCGATATCGCCAAGCTGAGTTCAATTTGAAAGATTTCTTTCTGACACTTTATTTGGCGATATTTCAACAAAAGCCGACAAACTTGAGATAGTTTGCGAGATTTTGGGGATAGCCAAAGTAGTCATTGACCAGAGACTTTCAATGAATTGAATGCATCCATACACCTTTATGTATTTAAAGTCATTTGGCTCACCCTGTAAATAAATTCCCAGTCGATTGCTGTCAAAAAATATATTGAAAACCGTTAGATATCATAATATAGTTCTAAATACAAAAGTTCAAAATTCTACGGGTTAAAGTTTTAGAGTTATACAAAATACAAAATAATTTTTGGCGCCAAATTTGGCGATATTTCGGCGAAACTCGTCAATGTCGACGACATTTGGCGAGATATTAAGCATGGACCAACAATGACAGATTATCGCCAAATTTGGCGATATTTTGCCAAAACTCGCCAAGAACGATGACAAATGGCGATACTTTGGGCATGGACCAAATGACTGACTATCGCCAAATTTGGCGACATTTCGGCAAAACTCGCCAAGGTCGAGGACAGACGGCGAGATTTTGGGCATGTACCAAACAATGACTGTCTACAATTGTATTATATTGAAGATGTCCATAGACATTAAAGTACTGAAATTCTTTTCAGTGGTCCTGTAAATAAACTCTCCAGTAGATTTTAACCAAAAATCGAGATGCACAACTAGATGTTACAACAATCTTATATATGAAATTTCATAATAGTTTTTGAGATTTGAGAGTTAAATATGCACACACGTACACAAAAAAGTCGCCAAGCTTGGCGACTTTTGGCGTAGTACCTGAGGGAAGCACGTGACCGTGGTCGGACCATTACCTAACTTATGTGGTAGGACGGTATTGTGCTTGAAATGGATGAATCTCCTAAAATTGCCATTGGCCGTAATGTATTGGAAATCTTTTGAGTGTTCCTGTAGCAGAACTGTAAATGATAAAGACACTTTTTTTAATGGAGAAATTCATTTTCTAACTCTTTACAGCATATATCACTTCTGAGTCGTTTGAAATAGCCCAATACCTCTAAAAAACGCTTTGATGAATTTCGGCCCATAGAGCGTAATGTATTTCGAATCTTTTAGGCGGTTCTGTAGATAAACTATCCAGTCGAATGGAACCGAAAGGGGAGGTGCACAACTAGATGTTACAACAATCCTAAATATAAAGTTTCAACATTCTACGCCTAATAGTTTTTGAGATATTCGAGTTTAATGAATTTCGGCCCATTGAACGTAATGTATTTCGAATGTTTTGGGCGGTCCTGTAGATAAACTTTCAAATCGAATGGATCCAAAGGGGGAGGTGCACAACTAGATGTTACAACTATCAAAAATATGAAGTTTCGACATTCTACGCCTAATAGTTTTTGAGATATGCGAGTTTAATGATTTTCGGCCCATAGAGCGTAATGTATTTCGAATCTTTTGGGCGGTCCTGTACATAAACTATTCATTCGATTGCGACCAAAAGGGGAGGTGCACAACTAGATCATAGAACAATCCTAAATATCAAATCTCAACATTCTACGACCCATAGTTTTTGAGATATGCGAGTTACATACATACGTACGTACGTACGTACGTACAGACGGCATGGAAAAACTGACCACAATACACTCGCCGCTGGTCAAAATGAGTTGCAGACGCGTTAATATGATCGTGCATGCTAGCCTACGATGAGATGCATCGAAAAAATTTTTAAAATTCAATTTAGAGGTAGTCAAAATCGGTTTTTTTGTCGAAATTTGGCCCCCAAAATTTTTCGGGATCACATTACTTCCTTATACTACGTACAAGGAAGTAAAAAGTTGTTCTATTTTCCTTATTCTTTATTTGTATCCCTAATTTGATGGTTCAGGCTTATACTGAAAATTAATATTTTATTCCATTTTAAACCTCGATTGCTTTCATAATTTGTGGAGCGTTAAAATTTCAAACTTTTCGATTTAATGCTTATTTAATGCCTTAGTGGAAGTTGTATATGAATTTCACAACGAATTACACTTCTAACATGCGAAATATTACAGCGAGGATTTCTGATTGCGGAAATGCCCATGCTAAAGGGAGAGTTCATCTAGTTCCTTGTCAGTTAAATGTGATGAAATTTATCTCAACGGTTCATTGTTTACTGTTTAGAGTAACAACTAGAAAGTTATAAAAGTTAAGTAATGGGTAGAATCTCGAAGTTTCACTGTACTAAATAATAGGAACGTCTAGAAATTAATGAATCATGCCATATGCATCAATTATGAAACACTTTACAACAGAACAGTTCTTTTGCACCATATTTGGCTATGTACCGTCGTCAAATTCGGCAACATTTTTGGAGAAAAATGAAAAAAAAAACTGTATAACACTCTTAATGTTGTTTTGCGAGAGCCTGAAAAAGAACTTCAAGTGTTATCTCCATTTTTTGACGGAGGAGTAAACTGCCATAGACGTGTAGGATGATGTTCTTGAAATGGATGAATGTCTCTCAACTGCTGTAGACCGTAATGAATTGTATTTCTTTTGCGTGATCGTGTATAAGAACTATCAATGCGACAGACAGTATTTTTCATGGAGAACAATATTTTGCAATATTTAATGACATATATCAGTTTTGTTTTGTTTAAAATAGCCGAATATCTCTAAAATAAGCTTTAAAGAATGACTACCCATAAAGCACAATTCTTTTAGATGTTCCTATAAAACAAAACTCTAAATGATCTTCTATACTATTAAAATCTGTGCGCGTGTGTCTGTCTGTCTGTGTGTAGCATCATCTCCTCCGAAGCGGCTGGGAGTTGAGTTACGATCGAAGTGTCCACGGATTCGGAAAATTCCGACGAAGGTAAAAAAATTAATGTTTGTTAACACCTTTTCGGGTTACTGTATAAGTCGAATAATTACGAGTCAATTCAGGAAATTTCACTCGAGTCCACTATCACCCCTGCGAAATTGAACTAACACTGCATAACAGAATAAAAGGCGTAACTAACTGCTTAGCAGAATTTCAAAATGTAATCTCGGCGATCCTTTATTCTGCGACAGCGTTTCAAAATCCTCCGCCAACAAAAGCGATTTTTCACCTCTACTGAAGGAAATGCAAAGTTCCACCCAAACATAAATATATATGGAATCCCCTATCCGACGTATGTATATCTTTTCGGAAGGGGGAGGGGGGGGGTGTTATGTCAGTGAGAAAATGTCTACTTGAAATATTTTAAATGTTTTGGAAATTCCGTGTACTGGATTAAACGGGTTGTTGTCGCTCCATGTAGTACCAGTGCCGATGTTGGGTTAAAAGATTCTTTCAAAAAAAGATTGGAATTGAATGAGGAATCTGGCAACACAGACGAACGGAATCTAGGTTATTGCGTCCATTATTCTGAAACTGGAAAAGTGTTTTAAATTGATTTCTGGAAAATGAAAATGGGTTTCAACTGGAATCATTTAAAGTACTGGGAGAGATTTTAAAGTAAGTATCATCTGCTCATAGTGAACCCTTTACGTTACTCTGAGTTGCAGATCTTCTACATACCCATTAAAGCTGTGTAAGTTAATCATAGTGTATTAAAAATATTTGAGAGACTTTTTTCTAGAATAACGGCAGCATAAAATAATTTTTTGAAAAATTCTGAAAAGTTTGTGATATGGAATCATTATTGTGACAGGAAACTGTATTTTGTTCTTCAGTAGTCGCACTATTAGTTATTGCAGCACTTAAGCGTCATAACCTGTTGCAATTTTTTCAGAAATGAGTTATAATTTAAAATCGCGGACCTTTGCCTCTACCTACCCTACTCTTTTAGGCAGATCATCCTGTATTTATGTGAAATATTTACTTTTCGAAACAAAGGTTCTTTTTATTATATCGCAATTGTTTTTAAATAAAGAAAACAATATCTAGAATTTTGATTACAGTTGCTTTTGGGAATAATTAATTAGTTCACCGCAAATGTAACAGTTAATCTAAATTTACTAGACATTGCGGCTTAATGTGACGCTCGTTCTTGCCTACCGTGATAGCCCTGGTCAAGCCTCTCGTGACTACAAGCAACGCCCTTGCCACTCCCCTTGTGGACTCACGTGACGCCCTGTCTTCGCCCATTATTAAAAAGAAACATGTTAACGTAGTCCTTTTCAGAATGAAAATAAGCACAGGGTACTAACATCTGTATTTATGACATATTATTTAAAGTTTAAAAAAAATTGTATTCTCTACAGTTTTCTAAGAACTTTCCTTAAGGGTCATCCTCTACTCTGTGTTTACGCCTTCGCTGGATAAAAATACTAACTGGTCTGAAAATTTACCATAAGAAAAACTCGTAAAACTCACACAAAAAGAGGGAATGCTGAAACCCCTCCACAAATCTTATATCAACGGCCTCTTTTGCGAAAGTTCAATTGTTTGTCAGTTCAACAATGAGTGGATCTGAATGGACGAGAAATTCCAGTTTTAAGATGACGCCCTGGACACGCCTCTGTTTAAAGACATGTTAAAGCAGTTCTTTACAAAATGAATATAAAAATATGCAACGTCTGCATTCGCTATCGTGGAATTTTAATTCATTTCTTTTGATCGCAACTCGGCAGTGGATCAAAAATTTCAAGAAAACTTCCTTCAAAGGAGGGAGGTAACTCATGATCACTTGAATCCATTGCTGTATTGAATAGAAAGAGAACCGACATGAAAAGGTATAAGTTATTTTCCTCTAGGAAACTGTCCGAAAAAATTCCTACAAAAGATTCTTCGAAGAGTGATGCATTCCGCAAAATTTTCTATTTTTCAGAAATATTAAGATGTTAACTAAAGTTTCTTAACTGATACGGGTGTGTATCGTTTATTTCAGTGTACAGAGTACAGCTTGTAAAGGCCCTTTCTAAAATTTTTACCATGCTTCACAGTTATTTTGTACACTCATGCCCATAAATTAAGGATAATGAAGTTCAGGCAAAGAAAGAGAAAGAAGCAAAACAAATTTGACTTATTTGTAAAGTCTATTTATTAAACCAAAAGTAAAGAGCAAAAAAGATGCTATATGTTTGACATAATTAATAAAAATTGCAAGTTTTACTCCCTTGACCAAATTTCAAAAAAGAACCTATTTACAAAAAACAGTAGGATGGTTAATACGGAGTATGTCTCCCGGACGATGCAATACAGGCCTGACAACGCCTAGGCATGCTGAGTATCAAATGATCAATCTGATCTTGGGGAATATTACACCACTCATCAAGCAATGCACTCCGAAGTTCCGGTAGACAGGTGGGAGGGGGTTGACGGGCTGCAATTCGTCGGCCAAGCATATCCCACACATGCTCTATTGGAGTCAAGTCCGGTGAGTATGCTGGCCAATGCACACGGGTGATATCCTCCGATTGAAGGCATTCGTCTACAATGTTTGTACGGTGAGGACGGGCGTTGTCATCCATAAACACAAATTCAGCACCCATGGCGCCCCGAAACAAACGTACATGTTGTTCCAGAATGACATCCCGATAGATGTGGCCTGCCATCGTTACACTCTGAACATGCAGGTCAGTTCTGGAACCAAGAATAATTCCTCCCCAAACGAGCCATCCTGCACCACCGTAACGGTGTCTTTCAATGGTGTTCTCTTGGTGGTAACGGGTACCTGGCGCTCTCCAGATGAATGTCCGGCGAGAATCAGACTCCAAACTAAACCTGGACTCGTCGGAAAACATCACACAAGACCACTGTTGCGGTGTCCACAATGCATGCTCTCTACTCCAGGTTAATCGCAGGCGACAGTGAGTTGCGTTAAGTGGAACACATCTGACAGGCCTACGAGCATATAGACCAATGTGCCCTAAGCGTCTGTACACGGTCTGCCTTGAAACTGTCGTACCGGTAGCTGAAGAGAGCTTACGAGACAGGTCTGATGCTGTACTCCATCTGTTTCTTTTGGCAGTAACTGCCAAATAGCGGTCCTCATTCGGCGTTGTAACTCGGGGGCGACCTGTGCTGTAACGTCTACTCACATTACCATCATCTTAGAATCGTTGCCAAAGCCTGGAGATGACACTCTGGGCGATTCCAAGTTCCTCGGATACTTCCAGCTGGGTACGTCCACATCCAGTCGTCCGATAATTCTGCCACGTAAAACATCATCCAAATGCCTCCTTTGTGCCATAACTATGCGGTTTTTGCACTGAAAAGCTTTCACAGCGCTTGTGAACAATTTTACTTCTTTGCCACCATTCCTTATATACCCCTCTCTTACACTCTCGTCATTGTGACGTACCATCCACGCCATCTGGTGGTTTCCTCTAATTTGCATATTCTTCTTCAAGATGTGTGTGATCATTCCACAGGTGAAATTTTTATTTTAGAGATCAATTTCTGTGTGATTCTGAATTATCCTTAATTTATGGACATGAGTGTATTTAAGTACTCTATTTACATGAATTTTTCAGTACATCGTTAATGTGTGAAAATGGGCTTTCTTTTAACTATTTAGATTTTTTGGTCTAGCGAAACGTGCTAAAACGGCTATAAAATAGCACTTTTGCAAAACATCCAAACTCAAATTGAAATGAAGGAATTTCGAGAGCCTTATTATCGCATGGGGAAATCGGGACTTTGCCCAGGGCCCCCGGCTCGAAAGGACCCCCAATTGCAAATATTGTTCTGAAATATATTTTTTATATCAAAATTCAAATAATACAAATTTCATAGATTGGGGGCCCCAAATTCATCACTGCCCGGGGCCCCCGTTGGTCATAATCAGGCTCTGGGTATTTCTGTTCTGGACATTTTATCTGAATGAATCTTTCTGTCTTATGACTGTTTCTTTCGGGAGGGATAAGTTTTGTTCCCCTCTCCCATTCCCCACAGATTTCGAATTTTGGAAAAGGATGTCCAATTGAGCACCTATGTTAAGAAATTCATAGCCATGCCTTATTTCATATGATTAGCTGCAGTCGTTTTTGCACAGAAAAACGAAAAATAACGGCATTACTTCTTCCTGCCCCCTTCTTCTAAATAATAGATGCAAGAGAGCTAGAAGTGGTAAGGTATTTAAAAAGAAGGGAATGCTCATTTCCCTGATATTGCGAAAGGAAGACCGTTAGGAATTACAGGATGCACTCGCATAGGCACCTTCTACTAGATTAGAGAGGACCACCGATAGGGTACCCTCTTAGTCTGGTAGCGTATAGATCAGAGATGGCTAACCAATGGCACGCGGCACCATATTTTGGGCACGCCACCGATCAAAGCGGTTTGCATTTTAATTAAAAATGACGAAGCTCACTGTGAAGTATGACTAACGTGACCATTTATTTTTTCCTTCAAAACGGGACATCTACTTCTCTTTTTTTTTGGCAATAGCGTATTTATTTTTTCCCTCAAAACGGGACATCTATTGTTTTTAAGGTAATAGTGTAGGGTGACTGAATTTACAGGTATTGGTTTCTTTTAGTTGTTAAGTAAACGCACAAAAAAGCTTGTGTTAATGTTTAAAAAAATCTTTGCTAAAACACATACTATAAAAAATAGTGCAAGGCGGACGCTTCGGGTGGTACAAGGGTTAGCTGACCCTATCCTCCAATGGCCCATTTCTGAAGACACATTTTTTACTCTATCTATTAATGTCAAAATATCCTGTAGAAGAGACCACACAACCCTCTATAAGCGACCGGACGGAAAAAAAAACTAGGTTAAAGAAGAAGATATATGTAAAAGAAACGAATGATTAACTGCTGAAGCGGCGCATGGATGGGATTCAGTCACACGAAAAAGGAAATTCGGAGAGGACGTGAACGGTTTACGATTGATTGCGGGAAAACCCAAAAAGCCAATTTTAAAGCAAATTGATTTTACTATGGCAAATTCAAATTGGGTGAAGAATATCAGGATTATTCATCTTTTGTCAGAGTATAAAAAAATAAAGTATTGAGGAAAAAGAATTGATTCGAAAATCTGAAATTATAAGAATTTGTTTTTATAATTAGTTATGTATTGGTATGTAATTTCATAAAAAACAAAACAAACACTATTTCCTAACATGTTTTTTTGGCTATCCAATGTTCACACTTCTTTGAGCGACCATCTCCCTTAACGACCGATTTTTCGCTGAACGGATGCTGATCGTTGCCGAGAAGTTTCACTGTATACACTAACAGCGGTCTGAAACAGATGTGCGCAGAACCTCCCCCACTCCTTGCAAAGGGAGGTAGGCGAGTAAAACAGGCAATGAGTAAGTGGTAATACATATTTTAAAGATTCGTTTTATTTTTATTAATTTTTACAGGTTTAAAACATTTTTATCTTCCCTTAAAATGTTCAATCAAACTTTAACACCTTCCGTCTCACTCCCGTGATATTTTCGGGCTGGAGAGTTCAAAAGTTGTGCGCCAGAAAGATTAATCATTTTAATTTTGATGCACGTAATTATTTTTTTATATCGAAATGTCCAAAACCTTAAATGAATGCATAAATTGTACATAGACTTATTTTTATACAATATTTTTTGAATTAAAAATATAGATGCTTTTATAACCGTTTTCTTGAAAATAATACGACCGTTGAGGAGTGAATTATAGCATTAAGCATGTGTGCTGGGGAACATGAAAGGTCGTGCGCTAAGTATCCTTTGATGGGTGGGGCGCAATGTTAAAAGGTTGGGGACCGCTGCCCTGTCAGATATTGAGTAAACCCTTTGCAGCAGGAAATTACCGACAATTGCTAAAAATCTGGAAACGGTTCGATTTAAAGAATCTTGTCGTCGCTCACGGCCTTCTGTACCGTTCTGCATATCAATACGAAATTTGAATTCGATCGGTGCGGAAAAGCTTGCTTAAATGACGTAACAAGTTCGGTTTTGGAGAGGTCCAAACTGGAGTCGCGCCTTCTCTGTTGTTTTATTCATATGTTAATTGGAAATTTTCTTTGAGAGCAAAAAGCACTACATAGAATTATTAATCAAATTTATTTTTGCAAAAGTTAACGTGTTCATTCGAAATGCAACAAACATTTCCGCCCAAATTCACAGGACATTGCGGCTTACCGTGACGCCCCTTGTTGCCTCGTGTGACGCCGTGGCTAAGCCCATCGTTCGAAAACGCAGTCCTTTGTAAAATGAAAAATAAATGTACGATGGCAACAACTTTTGTTTAAAAGTAGAGCTTGTGATGAAGATCACATATCTAATTTAATAATATTTTTAATTTGGCTTTCTTTAATGTAATTATCCAAAATTCAAGAATTCTAAATCACTTCTGTTTTCATTTTTCTGCCATTTCGGCTTTTAAATCTGTATATTTGCTTTTCCCCGTATGCTCTATTCCTTTTGGTTTGTCTCTCGAAATGAGACCCGGTGGCGACGTTATGAGCTAAAAATAGATTTAATTGCGTCCGTTTGCAAAATCAACGGCTTTTTGTTTCCCCTCATTTGGCATAGCGTTGGCGTAATTTATTATTTGTTGCCATTCCGACGTCTTTAAAATTATTTGCTCGCGATTACGTCATTGTAATTTTATTGGATTAATTTTTAGGGTTTGCATTGGAATTGGCGTTATTGATTTCAGCCAAGTGTTTGTTCTCGTCAATGTGTAATTCTGTGCTAGCGTAATTTTTAAGTCATTCGATCTTAATTGCACTGTCCATATAGGACGTCATTTTATTTTCGCTGAGCCACCACCGCCCGCTATAAAAATGTTTCAATAGTATATGTTTAATAAAATAGTTTCAAGTACTTAACGTCTTTTTATTATATTGTAACTAAGTGCATATTCGAACCTGGATTATCAAGTATCACAACGCAGTGTTAATAATTTAAAACAGCCTCAACCAAATAACCTTCTTTACAGAGCTCAAGAATTGCAAACAACTTTTCTTTAAAAGTAGAAAGCCATTTTTAAAAATTTTGATTCAAGATGCCTGGTGTGAAGCCTTGGCCACGCCTTTCGCCTAGATTGGACGCCCTCTCTACGCGTCTTGTAGCCCTGTGTGACGCCCTCGTGACTCCCCGTGTGGCCACATGCGACGCCCCGGCGTCACCCATTGTTAAAAACATGCTACTATTGTCCTTTTACAAATAAAAATAAATACACGGCACAAACATCTATATTTATTAAAGCGCCGTTTAAAGTAAAAACAGATTATGTACCCTCTAGTTCTTAAAAACTTCCAGAAATGTGGGGTTTTATCTCCTATCCGTTTACGCCTTCACTGAATAAAAATAATAACTGGTCTGAAAATCCGTCCTAAGTTAAAACTTGTACAAATAAGGAATATACCCCCTTCCCCCAGCCCCCCCCCCGGAAAAAAACCTGATCAACGGCATTTTTTGCGAAAGTGTATTTATTTGCAGTCATTTCAACCAATGGCATGCACTGGCATGGAACATTTGGGGGACAAAATGTTTCTTATTGTTGAAAATATTTCCAAGTAGCTGAGATCTGAATTTTGCTGAATTGTTTCGGAGGGGGGGAGGTGCAATTGTCCCCCCCCCCTTCCCTCTAGTAAGTCATGCCCATGAATTCGACAATCAGTTCATCTAAAATTACGAGAAATTCTGGTCTAAAGCGACGCCCTTGGTCACGCCCCGCACCTTGTTAGAGACATGTTAAAGCACTTCTTTAGAAAATGAAAATAAATAAATATATATGCATGGTAGCAGAATCTGTAGTGACTAACTTGAGATTTGAATTCATTTCTACTAATCGCAATGGAACAGTGGATCCGAAATTTCCAGAAAACTTCAGCTGAAAATGGGCGATAGCTTGTGATCTGTTTATTCCTTTACTATTCTATATGATTCTCAGTTCTCAATGGGATATAATTCTCAAGATTCGTCACTCCATGTGCGTAGGAGGCACATTTTACTCAGTAAGACTTTTTTTGTACGGGGACCCATTTAAAAAGTGCTACTTTTTTTTTGAAAATGAAGGAGAGAAAGTCTCTCGACGTAATCTTGTTTCCTACCTTATTTCGTTTATTTTTTTTTCAGTTTGCATTGGGCATTTATCTCTTATAGTTAACGAATTAAAGCGGCTGTTACTACACTTTTGGGACACACCACACCCTGTGTGTATACATGTTTCAGCCCCCTCCCCCCCCTTTGGATGCGAATTTCGAAAAGTGCTGCGTAATTTAGTACCTATGTTAAGAAATTCATATACGTGCCCTAGATCGTATGATTAGCTTATGTCGTTTTTGGCAGGTGGAACCATATTGAATTACGCTAAAACGGCATTGCTTCTGTACCCCCCCCCCCCATCATTTTGTGGAAATTTAGTTAAGCCAAACTTCCCTTCAAGCCATCTTTTGTCCTCTCCTTGTGCGTCCGACGTGAACGTGTTAAAAAAGAAGGGAATGATCATTTCCCTGATGTTGCAAAAGAGAATATCCGCTGGAGACAACAGAGGCTGCGTTCCCGCGTAGGTGGCTTCCGATGAGGGATGGGCCATTCTAATGGTTCGCACGATCGATGACTCCTGTTCGAACAGAATCCATAATCGGTTCATCGAATAGTGAATATTGACTATTTTCACTATGCGAATAATTCGAGGTATCGCTGTTCGAATAATGTTCGCGATTTTTGCTATTCGAATAATATTCGCGTGTGGGGTTGAGTGATAGGGTTATTTTGGGTAAGCAAAAGTAGTGGATAATGTTCTGCGATAACGCCGTTGGGATCTTACTTGCAATTTAAAAGTGACCTGTTAACCCTCTAATGCCCACGATCTATAGGTTTCCATCCTTTAACCCTTTCCCAATGCTGAAAAAAGGGCAGCCGTTGCCATTGCTCGACTTAACTACCAGCAAGATGCTGAACGATCGAAACGTTCATCGCGTGCCACAGATCTAGAGACCCTTGACAGCTGGCTGTGCCCGGCATAGCCAGCTGTCAAAAAAGGGTCTCTAGATCTGTGGCACGCGATGAACGTTTCGATCGTCCACTATATTGCTGGTAGTTAAGTCGAGCGATGACAACGGCTGCCCTTTTTTCAGCATTCGGCAATATATCCGCCTGTTCTCGCATTCTTCTATTTTTCAGCAGATGCCAGTGCTGTTAAAAATAATCATGACAATTTTTTTACGGAAAATGACGTGCTAAAAAAGTAAAGAGTTCTCGTGGAGCTGTGTCACCCGCAACTATTTTTAGAGAAATCAAATCTATTCTTCGTGACTGGCAACAGCCAAAACGTCAGAGTTTGGTGTTCCCAGAGCGGCAACACTGCGCGTTAAAGGGTTAAACGCTATTTTTTAAGGGAAAAATGGTTTTGAAGTGGTAAAACCGTCCATTGGTACTTCGAATAAATAAAAATAGTAGTTGGGGTGCACAGATGCCAGGATTCATGGATGAAAAATATTTTAAAAGCAACTTGTATACGTCAACAAAAAACATGTTTCCAATGATAAGTTTTCCTAGTATTTTAATAATACTTAATGTGAAGAAAAAATTAATAATTGTCATTTAATTGTCATTTAATTAATAATTGTCATTTAATTTCATAGAATTATTATTCAAAATGATTTTTACAAAACTAAATGTGTTCATTCGAAAGGAAACAAACCCTTCTACGAAGTTGACCGGACATTGCGGCTTAACGGACGTCCCTTGTGACGCCTTGGTGACGCCCATCGTGAAAAACATTTTAACGCGCAGTCCTTTTCAAAATGAAAAATAAACATAGGATACCAACATCTGTATTTATTATCGTGTCATTGAACATAATTCATTTTTTTTTCCTTTTCATGAATCAGATCTAAAATCTTTTGTTAAAAGTTCAGTGGAAGGTGGGTCCAGAATCTATCCTTGGTTCCCTCCTTCGCTGGATAAAAATAATAACATGTGACTGATTTTGAAATCAATTTCGCAGTATAATTGCATTTTATTTTGAAGAATTTCAATGTTTGGAAATATAGAATCTTTTAATTCTATGGTCAAGTACATTTATGACTGATGATAAATTATTTGATATGTGGATGTGGCTTTCCAAATCAAGCAGTAATCAAGTTGTATTCAAGCTTGACAGTTCAAATGACTTCTCCAAGCTTGCTGCAAACTTAAAATGAATTGAACTGTCAAGCTTGTATTAATACGTCAAATTCAAAGAAATGTCAAGCTTGATTTAAGCTTACGTGCTGTCTGGGATAACTGTAACCGTGATCGTCTTATATTCTAAATTCTAATGTAACTTGGTTGTTGTGTAGTTCGGCATCATTCATTAAAGTTTGTTCGTTTTGACTTGGTCTACTTGTTCTTACAGAGATTCTGTTTGTCACAAGTAGTTATGGTCACATTTTAGGAAAATGTTCTCTTCTTGCCTTGCGAAGAGCGGATACACAACTAACTATTAATTATAAAATAAAACAGTTCTTCACATCATGTAGTATCTAAGGTATTAATGGTATAACTTAAATCTAAAAAAGAGTATGATGTAGAAATGAGACATTTCGAAAGTTAGAAATTTTTAGGAAACGTGAAGCTTTTCTTTTTCTGATCGCGAAGGACAGGGCATAGTTTTTTGTGTCATAATATCACAATGGTCATAAGCCAGTACTTATGCTAACTTTACGAATAACTAGTGAACAACTTTACGCCAAGAGTCAAATCATTTTGCTTATTTTTAGATTCCACATTACAGGAATCAATTCGAATTATACATGTAAGAAAAAGTTTCGTTCCCAACCGTGCGGAGAACGGGTACGCAGCTAGTACAGGGTACATGGTATAGTATATAGAAATAATATATATAAATTTCGTAGTAGTCCATCCATATTTACGACAGTTAGAGCACAGACGGACAAACCGAAATCCCAAACACTTTTTTCAACCTTTTTGGAAAGTGTTAAAAACAGGATTAGTGCCAGAATGCTAAAAGTGACATTTTTAATTTCTATTTTTAAATCTAAAATGTACGTAAATTTCAGTCAAAGATCAGTCATAGTTGAATCAATTTTCAACATGTTTCACAAATTTCTTCTTTGAAAAACATTGTAGAAAAATTATTGTTTTTGAGCCCATGTATAAGTTGTGGATTTTGTTGCTGATGAAGGGTGAACTTTCTGCACTACCATCCGAATCGTACACATAATTCTTGTTTCTATTGATGTTTGCTTTAAAAAAATCAGTTTTTTTATTTTAATTCCGTGTCCACGTATGAGTGCATAACGTTTCAAAACAAATTTAGAATGTCCACCTCTGGGAACCAGGTCTAAATAAACAATTTGAAAATTATCACAAGTGAAAAGTAGCACTCAAAGTGTTAAAATTCTTCTAGTATAAAAGGTGGATGCTGCATTAGAGCCACTATAAAAAGTAATATATGATTAATGTAATAAGTAGGAAATAAACTGATTAGGTGTTGTAAATATAAAAAGTTATGTTTACTCTATTCTTTTTCTGCTAACAAAGAGAAAATTTAAAATGTGGGGAAAAAAAGATAAATTGAATTTTTCCCAAAAAGGAAAAAAAAAAAAAAAAAAACCCGGAAAGAAATACCAAGTAAGTAAATTAAAAAAGATATCTACATAATTATCTATATTCAATTTTACTTGAAACTACACGAGGATAACAACAAAAGGCAAAATTACATATTAAATAAATAAACAAAACAATACGTAAATAAATAAATAAATAAATAAATAAGAAGTTTTTTAAATGAACTTAATTTTACAAAATCTGTTATTGAACTTACTAATGACTTCATGGTATTTTAATACAATACGTCTTAAGCTCATTAATCATATATTTAAAATACAGGGATTACAATCCTTAAAATAATTCATTGATTTCATTTTAAAATAATTATGAAAATTGATACTAGAATATACTACAATGCCACTCTTGTAAATATAGTTTATTTAGAATGTAAAAAATTCATTTAATCATCTATTGAATAAATCTATACCTGTAAACGTAAGTAATTTTAAATTCTGTGTCAGATGGCAATTTCATAGATTTAAAATGAATCTCTCTATTCTAAAAAAAAGTAAAGGCCGCTGTCGCCGCCGCTGGCGCTGTCAAAGCTTCTGGACCTATCTCCTCCTAAACCGTAGGGATTTGAGTTTCGACTAAGGTACCCACAGATTCGAAAAATTCCGAGGAACCTGCTAAGCTGATTTAAATTTCGAAAATCGAATTATTTTAGAAGATATTAATAAAAAACTGAAAAAATAAATCGAATGGTTGCCAGATTTGGCATAACATCATTCATTCATTTGCAACAAAGCGTTTCCAAGTATCTAGAATCGAGTGAAATTTACAAAGTTAACACAAAAAGCCTAATAACTTCTTCACCGTTTGCACGATCCGCTTGAAAATTTTCATGATCATGTATAAAAATATAGAAAACAATCTGCGCTTCTTTAAAAATCTGAAAATCTACCCGTTCAATCCTTTTTAAGCGATTTTTCGCTATTTTCAGCACCATTTTATTTCCGAGAGTCAAAAAAGTAAATCATTTGCGTGACAATATTACCCTTTTCAAGTGAATATGACGTCATACAATTGGGATTCAAATTCGTTTAAAAGAGATTTTCCAGATTACACTGTTTATTATCATTTTTTTTTTTTTTCACAAATAAATCGTTTGCATGGACATGAGAATAGCTGTGTACACAAAACGAAATCTTTCGATTGCGAAAAGATTCCGCGAGTTTCCAGAACAGCATGAAATTTAATTTGGGTATCTCTCTATTCTAAAAAAAAGTAAAGGCCGCTGGCGCTGTCAAAGCTTGTTGGCCTATTTCCTCCTAAACTGTGGGGATTTAAGTTTCAAGTAAGGTGCCCACAGATTCGAAAAATTCCGAGGAACCTGATGAGCTAAGTTAAATTTCGAAAATCGAATTATTTTAGAAGATATTAATAAAAAACTGAAAAAATAAACAGAATGGTTGCCAGATTTGGCATAAAATCATTCATTCCTTTGCAACAAAGCTTTTCCAAGTATCTAGAATCGCGTGAAATTTACAAACATGAGTTAGAATTACGCCCATTTTACGCCAAAATAAAAAAAACAAAAACTCCAACCAACCAACCAAGAGCTAATAAAATATTCAGCCTTCAGCTGAAATTAGTTTCCCCTCCGCTAAAGAGGTTTTTTGACAGAACCTTTCAATTTGTATTGGCAGCCATGTACAGGATGTATTTGCATGTAAATCAAACGGGGAGAAACCAACCGTTCTTCCAGTGGTGTCAAGTATTTTAAACAATCCCGTATTTCGGGGAATTCGAAGCCATTGCTTATAGCTAATTGTGGTATTGTCAATTTAATCAAACAATCGTAACATGTTCTGCAAAATTTGCCAATATCACCGATATCTTTGTAAAAGACTAGTTTTATAAAGTCCGTTGTCGCTCCTTTGGACAGTAAAGTTGTTTTGGAAAGGGTTCTTATTGACTTTTTGAACCACAGTCGATCACAACAATAGCATTGGTGGATTGGACCATCAGCAACAGCTTCGAAAAATTTCTCAGCTAATTTACGAAATTCTAGTTCTTCACACCTTACATTTAGATCAGTATCTGTTCTTGGTCTTTTCGATGGTATATCTAGACAGAGTCGTAAACGTTTTCTGTCTTGTCTTCTGGATTTGGATTCCGCTTCTTGAGCACGAAAATCTGGATCTTCCCTTTTTCTTTGCATAAATAGACGGTTAATTTCACGATGACTTTCTTCCGGATTAGACAACTGGCGAGGACGGCCAGCGCGGCCTTGAACAACAGTCCCGGGTATATTCTTCTGATATTTAACGATGTAATACTGAACAGTAGAGCGTGAAATACCAAGCCTACGAGCTATTTCACACTGCGTGAGTGGTGTGTCAGAAAAATAAAGCGATATGATTTAGTCTTTAGTCTCTTGAGAAAGCACCATAGTCTCAATCAATCACGGTTAATAGATTACTTTATTTACTACTATTAATTATCATCCACGACCTTTTTTTGTCTAGATATATTACACCTTTCAGCTACATAAATTTGTTTAGAACAAAAAAGTTATTTTTATTCTAAACTATCGTCCTGGCAACCAGCGAAAGAAAAAGAGGAAAAGAATCTTCGTTGCCATCCCCGCAAACACCTTGATGGAATATACGTAAATAATTTAATTACTTTTAATTCATAGTTATTAATACAAAACTATTCGTAAATCTTTTGTGAAAAATTGCTCGAATTTATTACTTCATCCTTTTGTAACTAACGTAAAGCTAAATGTATTTTTGCGTATACACTAAAACAATAAAGATTTTTCATGTATTTTATTGATCCATATGATGCGAATTTCAAAAGTGCATATGCTTACTTTATTTACTACTATCAATTATCATCCACGACCTTTTTTTGTCTGCCAAAAATTATTACCCTCTTTAGCGGAGGGTAATTATATGAAATAAGTAACTCAAAATGTGTTACACAAAGTTGACAATTTTCAAATAGTAAGTTCGCTTAGACAACCGGAGTTCATAATTAGCGATTATTCGTTTTTCCAAAACAGAATAACTAATATCTTGAAAATGAAAACTAATTAAAATGCAGATTATTTTAAAGCCGGTTCTCGTCCAGCTGGATTATTTGCTACCAGTAGAAATATTTGGCGTTAACTATGCCATTATAGCAGTTATAGTACACTTTGGATATTTGCTAGCGCGACGAGATGGTATAATTCGTGGTGTTAAGTACGCCAATCTGCAAACGATTATGTAAATGAAAGTATGGATAACGGTTTTCCGGTAACCTTAAATGAACAGTAAATATAGGTTGTGAGTATGTGTAAATCGCCAAATAATGAAAAGTCGCCATTGGTGGCAGGCTATTCTATCTGTTCCGTAGCTTTTATTAACTTTACATGTACGCAAGTCGCCAAATAATGAAAAATCGCCATGGGTGGCAAATTCGCAAGGTGTCCAATAGGTTTTACATTATTAAAAATACAGCTGAAACATATGTTCTTATTTTATTACGCTTTAGCTCCTAATTAGTATAACCTTTGAATGGCAACATTAAATATCATTGTGTTTCTGAGGAGTACAAATAATTTTTCCAGCGATTATAAGCGGAATCCGCACTCCAGGTGGAGTATAGCTCAGGACCCGTACAACACGGATTCCCATAACAAAATATCTCCCGTGTTATGAGGGGTAGGGGGTCTACTGTAGTGTGAAGTTTAAATTTTTATGTACCAATGAAGATGCAAGAACTAAGCAATGTGTAGCTTAGCTCAGTAACATTCTATCTGATCCAATCTTCAGGTTTTCTTTGTTGAAATTATGTCTTTTTTACGAATAAGCCCGATTAGGGGCCGAATGCCTCATATGAAAAGCGAGCGTAGCGAGTCTGGGGGCCTTGGCCCCTAGTGATGTAAAAAATTGAAATATTTTTTTACATCAATGAAATATTTTTTTTTACAATGAAATATATTTTTTTAATGATGTAAAAAATGAAATATTTTTCCTAAAAAAGTACGAGAGTTCGTGTAAATTCTTTCACGAAGAACATACTGGTACATCAAGAACAAGATTTTGCACCAGAAATAACGACAAAATTATCAAAACGACAGTCTTTTATTTCTGAGTTTCATTCGTGAAAACTTTTAATCCTCCATTTTCTGAATTGCAATCGTGAGAACGTGGGCTGCTCAAGCTTGAGTATGACTACAGTAAATGAAGCATCAGTATGCTGTTCACAAACAGCGATGTTTCCGAGTAAAAGCAAATATTTGTGGAAGAGAGTGCTTTTTTGAACGACGTTTCTCCAGTCTTTCTGGTGGTAATGCAAAGCAGAATTGGTTTCTGAAAGCAACAATCTTTTTCATGATATTATTGTGAGATCTGCCTTAAAATGTTTCATATTAAAATGCAAATCCTGTCACTTTAAAGTAACTTTAAAATGTTTAGAGTTAAGTTCTTGGGTTTAAATGCAAATCTTGTAATAATAAAATGTCCAGACATGTTTTTCAATATGATGATGTTGAAATCTTGGTTTTGCTGAATACATTTTATTACACATTCTTGAACACATACTGTGAAGAAAAATGATTATATATCTTTTTCAAATTACAGAATTTTTAAATTAAAACATATCAATTTAAACTCTATGATGATTACAATACTTATATAATTAGCAAGCTGTTAAGAGACGACAAAGATACCAATATTTTTTAAACTGGACTATGAGAATTGTCGAATTTTCGGAAGAATTTATATTATTTCAACAAATTGAATACCTTTGTCTAAAACACCAATATTTAAAATATTGTGTGACAAGATCGCAACATTAAAATGGACTCGGCAAAATTCATGTTTTTAAGAAACTCAGGTCCCATGAGTCTCAGGATAGCTAAGCAAATTGTAAGATCGTTTAGAAAATAGGACCATGTCAATCCTTTGAATTAGCAGATAGTTTTTAATTTCTACGAGCCCTCTGATTGCTCAGTTACTAGACGAAAAAACCTCAAACTTTTTAAAATTATGTACAGAAAATAATGACACACAGTTTTCTTTGGTAAGAATAAAGAACAACTATCTAAAAGTGACATCTATGACTATTTGTCGGTCAAAATTTTAAAGAATTTATATAATTTATGCCAGTGATTAAACAGTAAAAACGCTGGATACACTTCTCAATAAAGACGCAAAAAATCATGCCCTCAAGTATCGCGGGATAACAAATTTTGCAAAATTTGAGTTGTGCATAAAAACCGCGGGATAAGCAGCTAGAAAGTTAATCCAAACATGTTTCTGATAAAAAAATAAATTACTAAAATATCTAATTAGAATACGAAGAGGAGCTATGTTGAAGTTTCCTATCATACAAAGAGTGAGACTTTATAACAAGAATATATTTAATAATAATATTTGCTTTAGACCGAAATAATAGCAGTGATTTATTTGATTACAAATATTATAAATTTATAAGCCCGTGGCAGTTATTTTATAGTCTTATGACTGTATAAGGATTGCAATAGTGGTATATACAAATGATTCTAAAACATTTCTGTCACATTTTCACCATTGTAATTCAATGTAGAACAATTTCATTCGATATTTAAACAAAACTCATTTAGTCATGTGATGGCTCATAGTGGAAATATTGAAATTAAATCAAAAACACAGTGCGTGGATATCTTTAAAGTGTTTTGAAAAATAGACAACCTTGAATAAGAAATATAATTTAAAATACATTTCTATTCTGAGATAATTATCACATTATTTATATTTTACGTTATGATACACGTTATACTATAAATTACGTTATATTACGTTAGTGAATTTCTTTTATTGAACTGTACGTTTGTTAAACTAATGTGGTAAATATTTTTTTTATGTTTAAAATGCCTCTTTAAAATTCACTGAAAAATCGAATTTATCTTTTATCGGCACGTTATTAAACAGCTGTTCAATATTTAAAAAAAACTACGTTTTCTTGTGTAAATATTTTATCTTTTCCCATAAATTTAAATTGCATCCCAGTTTTCCCGATTTTACGCTGGATACAGACTGTTGGCTAATGTGAAATTCTCCTTTGCCTAAAAACCTGATTTCCAATCTTGGAACAGAAAATTTGATTACATTCTACTGTGCTAGCATAAGCATGTACTGTGATTCTCCATGTGATAATGCAATCTGATGGAATACCTTAAAGTTAATATATTTCTCCTAAAATATTGAAACTCAATTACTGGATGAAGATTTTTTTTCTCACTCGCTTAAATGTTCTAAATTGTTAACAGTTCCGCCGGAGGACCGGTTTTGCAGCTTTATGGTCCTGCTGTATCTAATTTTCTATAAATGGAATGATTTGAAAATTGTTTCGAAGCTTGGTTAATTGTTATGTAGAAACAAATTTTGTGATTAGTTATGTATAAGAAACATCGGCTAAATGCTGGTTCAGTTACCGATTATATTACAAAATTTATGTGAATAATGTGAATTTGTTCAAAGCATTCAAAATACGCTTATGCGACTCAGTAATTTAAATGTCCGTCTGCAGGACCGTAGCCAGGAAAGCTTATACTAACTAATAATAAAAATTCAGGGTGGACATACATCCTGATATCTTGTTCTTCTGTTTACTTTTGTGCATGATAAATTTCTAAGAAATTAAAGCCGTTCTTTAAAAAATAATTAACTTCTTGAATAACATAAAAAAAATCAGTTATGTTAGAGGAGCTAAAAAGGAGACTGTCCATTTTTAAGCTGAATTGTTCATTTTCATTAATGATGAGCTTATAAAAGTTATGAAATATCCATAAAAACTTCAACAAGTACCTCAGCGCTTATGAAGTAGTATTAATTTTTTTTGAGAGTTTAACGCCATTGATCTGTTTTCGGGAGCTATTTAATCTTCTAAGTGGGTGTGACGTAAAATCCAGTTATTATTGCAATGCATCTATAACTTAAATTGTTAATAAAACTCTGTTATCAATAAATATGTTTTGATATTAAAGCTTAAAACTGATTTATGAGCTTTTTTTTCTAATTACAAATTCTTCCTAGCAATTTTTTTTCACTTTTATAATTTTAAAGCGACATGTAAATTATACCGTGAAAACAACTCTAATTTTCCCATTTTCAAGACGTTTAGAAGATTAAAAATATTGCGACATCTGCAATTCCTTAAAAGCAATTTTTATATTTCTTTGAGGAACTCGAACAGCCTTAAAGTATGTAAGAGGAATAAAAAGATCAGTCTCACAATGCTTAAAAAGACATTTGTAAATTATTTTTAATTCGGAATATATTGAAAGTAATTGAATGATACGGAATTCACAAAAGTAAGCACCGGACCTAGAAAATAATTTAGCAAACTGCAAAGAAAATATAGAAAAAAAATGTGTGTGTGACACGGGCTGAAGATTTGATAAAAATTTTCGATACATAAAAAAATTTCAATTTCCTTTACAGCTATATCAGGTACTTTCGTAAGCCTGTTTTCAGACCTAGCTTGAACAGAAATATTATTAATATGCATAATTTTTATATTGCATTTTAAAAATACTGCAAAATGCTATTTTATCAAAAATTGTGCTCTTTTATGAAATATAATGTTAAAAGTTGGGCATATTTTTAAACTAACATCATAATCTTCAAAGAGTGATAGAACACAACTAAGTAAATACTTTTCATAATAGAGAAGGTTTTTTTACTGTCTCTACTCAATACATAATAATTCTTTTAATTAAATAGTGACGAATTGCTCGTCGAATTTTCTAAGCAGTTTTCATAAACAGTATGTTTATTTTAAGAAAAATGCATTAAGAGGGGGAGATTTTAATAATAAAATCTTAGTATAATGCTTTTGCATTAACTAATTTTTATCAAATCATGATCGAAAATGTGGTCCGTTTTTTCAACATTAAAAATTTTATTACAATTTGCACAAACACATTTATGAACATAGATTCTATGAGTGATTCTATTCCACTGTATTTTATGCTATATCCCAAATATTCCATTCAAACCATATCACATCCCATTTCAATCCTAAGTTTAGTGTTAATTCAAAATACAGTCTCTAAACCGAGCATATCGATAACCTCACATTGAAAGAAATAGTGCAGGAATAACCTATAAATAGCAATCAAATTAAAATTTCTGGCGATCATTTTATCAACAGATAATTACTAGCTGTGCTCATAAAATTTACTTTTGCTCATTTCAAACTCTTTCAGGCAGTATCAAAAAAATTTCGCTCAACCTTCGTTGTAATATTTACTGTAAAGTACCCACATTTAAAGTTTATGAAGTACAGAGTATTGAAAATATCTCCCAAGATCAAATGTAAAAATTAATACCAAAGCTTGAAACTGTTTCCAATAAATTATACCAGAAATGACAGACCGATGGCAGACTCGATAAGAAACTGAACATTGGTAGATGGCTGAAAGGTGGAGGTCAAGGGTCTGGTGTACCACTGGGCTGTCGGTCCAATGGTCTGGAGTTTTGGACGATTTTCTCCAGATATAACATGAGTACTCGTCAGAACCCCTTAAAAAGTAAGTACTCTGTCCAAGGCACCCCGTCCTAAACAGATAGCTCTCGTGTAACTTTGCCTTAACAACAAACCAGAAACGAACAATTTAATAAAAATGTACTGTACTTTTTATACAATTTTAGAATATTATGTAATAGAATAAAGTCGATAAATTTGATTTTTGAATAGTTTCACAGAAAATTTAATGATCCGTAGAAAAAGTAACATTTTTGAAACAATGATAAAAAGAAAATACTTTTCGAAATGAAAGCTACAGCAATTTTTCGAAGCTAAGGAATGTAAACTCATAACGAAAACTTGAAGTACCTTACCTGGTCAAATTTTGAAATTCTAGACACAAATGAATGTCTTTTTTTTACTTCTCATATAAGGTCAGTAACTAATTCTCGAGACATTACTTTTTCAGCCTGGTTTACTAGGTTTGGAGAATTTTAATGAATTTCGAAGGTCGCGCTGACCATTTAATCGAAAATCTTTATTAGTCTGAGCCGGTTATGAGTAAATAAAAAGTAATTATTCAATATTTAAAGGAAAAAAAATTAAGCTCCAGCTAGATAAAAAAATGCTTTCTGTCTGGATCCCAAAATAAAAAAAAAGGAAAGATGAATGATAATGGCATTCTTTAAAAATTATTGCAGAAGCGAAAGTCACTCAATTATGCGAGTGATTCTGTAAAAACACTTAAATCTCGAGAATGCTTAGAACTGGTTTAGGAAGTAAGTATTTTAGGATTTGATCCATAAAGAATCGATTAAAATTCAATTTCACGAGCCATTAAACTTACAACATCATAATAAAATTCCCTTTAAGTAATTAAATGTTGAAGAATGATTCGCATTTGCCTTCCACTAAATTAGTTCTAGTTATGTAATAAATTTGTCATTCAGGTATTTTCTTTTATTTTTTATGCAAAAAGGGCTTTATCTTCTTTTTTTAGGCTACCCCCATAAAAAAAAGAACAACAGGTTTTGTGTTTATTTCACTCATTTGTATAAAAATTTTTTTTTTTGTAATGCTACTCATATATTTTGTTTTTCCGGGTAAAAGAACCATTTTATTCTGCATAACAATTGTACTTGCAGAGTGTTATATGAACTGGGTAAAGTGATTTTCACGAATTGTCAGTTTTAAAATTACAAGATTTACAAATTTAGAAGCACAGATTATTGTTAAATCACCTTTATTAATTCGATTAAAAGTACTATTCAGTCTGCTTTCGTTACTGTCCAAAAAGGCTTCATAACGCATTGTAGAGTTCAATTAAATTTACTGACACACACTATATAACAAAAACTGGTTAAGTCTTAAACCATATATTTTAGGAAAATGTATGCTTCCTCCCGTGCAAAGCATGGGTGCTCAGCTATCTTAAAAAATAAAAAGAGTTTTATCAATATTTTCTTAAATGATTGAAACAAGTTTTTGTCTTCATTTTTTGTTTGTCCGTCTGTCTGTGAGTTCGCTCATTTTAGTAAATTTATCAGGGATATAGTCGGAATTTAAGATACAGTTACAAACATTTTATAAGATTTTTATTGAAAGTAATGAGATATTTAATTGTGTTTTGTATATTTAAAGGCCTTTTTACAGGAGACTGAAAAAAAAAGCCTCTCGTAAATTACCCGCTACTGTCAGCGAAACAGTACAGTCATTTTTCCTACTTAGCTTTAGTTAAGTTATTATTTTATAAATAATAAATGCTAGTGTAAATGGATAAATGCAAAATACCATACTAATGAAATTAAGCATTTAAGAGGCAGATGCTGTATTTCTTACTCCGTTTAGAAACTGTTAGAGGGGTCAGGTTGCTCAAAGATGAATCAAAATTGCTTACCAACGGGATATGTGGAATACGGCGCTTGCTATCCTACATTGCTGTCCCTTTTATCCATCTTTAAGAAACATATTATTTTTTAGAGATTTTTATACGTATCTCCGTGTATATTTCAATAAGACATTTTGGGAGAAATTCTTTCTGTATTTCGACGCATTTGACTTTTTTTTTTTTGCTTTCTTCTGAAATAAAGCTGGCTTATGTAATAGTTTATGAACTATGTGTCAAACTGCATGCAATGTTGTAATCAGACTACGTGGCAGTTAGCGTGTCTCTTGGATTGCCGTGAATTGGTATAAGTGTTTTACACTTCAACAGTTAGCACGTGTATTAAAATTACTTATACCCTCAACGACCGTTAACCACTCGTCAAAGGTATGGCTCATGCCTTTCCATTCTGGATTAAATATGCAAATTTTCTGACGGCTCACTAATGTTAATAGGATCATTGTGGCCGGTCGAATCAATATTTCTACATCCCACAGTCATTCAATTGCGTGCCCTGGAACAAATTAAGGATAAAGCTTATTGCATCGAGATTAAGCTTGGAATTCTCTTGTGATGTGCTGAGATCAGGGTGTTGAATTTCGAATGGTGGGGAGTAATAGGGAATTTGCCAAAGCTTCAACTGACTTCTAACATATATGTTGTTTTCTTATTGTCATTATAATCCTACGTTCGTTGATGAGAAGAAAAAGTGAGATAAATGAATGAAATTACATGTAATCTGCAAACATTTTTGAGGTATTTTCAGTTTCCTTTAAAACAGAAATTGAAATTAAAGTAATCAAATTTCAAGTAATCGATATCTTATTTTCAAACCGTATTTTACTGATTGTGATAAGCAGTGATTTAAAAACTATCCTAAGCAGAAGGTAACGGGATTAAAAATTTCAGAATAACCATGAAAAATCAAAAACAATTATGCTTAGAAGATGTATACAAGTCAAAGAGACAACATAAAATGAAAGTGCATTGTAATTAATCGTGTCAAACTGTTACATCAGTTGTTAATGTAGATTATAATTTGATTTTAGTTATAACACATTGAATTTAACAAAAATTTAAGAATCGCGCGCACGTTAATGATTGCAATAATTTATGCATATTCTTTGTTGGACAGCAACTAAATAGGTTTTGCTTCATTCGATAAGCTAATATGAGACAATACTGTCCCGCAGTGGTCTGAGCGCTAAACTCCGTTCCAATTGGAACACGGCAAGTGAAGCAGCATCCGGCTTGGCCAGTGTTTGGGAGGATCAACTCCCTCTCGGCTCGAGTGCTGTGGGACCATATACTCTAATGGGAGCTGGTGCATGTAAAATCCGTCGTGGCTCCAATGTCCTCCAACTTGTTAAACGATACCTCTGGGGGGTGTCGATTTCAGGTGGTTGCTCCCTCCTCTGGAATTGATTCAAAATTAGGGGACCACGGGCTAAATAGCATTTCCTCCCACTGGGGGCCCTCAAAAAGGAAGGCGCGCCCCTCTGCCCATCACCTCAATACCTAGGGGGGATCGTGCACCGCCGTTGTGGTTGCCAGGGGGCATCACAAACAACAACAACGAGACAATACTACCTTCAGAATCGCTGGAAGCAAAACAAGCTCTTGATGACTCTTTAAAGTTGTAAGATGTCCATCTTCTGTTTATATGGTTACCCTAGTGGTTATCCTTAATCCGGCATTACCCGGCTTATCATCGGTACCTCAGATAGTCATCACCTCATCATTACGGATCATCCTTAATATTTCGCATGTTCTTCGTTTCCCGATGATTGGATCTTTATTTGCTGATGAAACCGGTGCAAAACGCTTTTTCAGTTTAGCACAACGAGCTAACTTCTTGCGGATCAGTAGTGCTACAGTCCACCGCCTTTAAAAAGAAAGTAGATTCGATGATGATTATGGAAATTCATCCATTATCAGTGGTATTGCCTAAAGAACGTTTACATCTATTCTTTCACTCTTTGTAGGAGTTCCAGAAAATCACGTGTTTCGATACCCCACAGAAAGAGCAAAAATAGATAGACAATCATAATTAACGATTATACTCTTGCTCAATTTTGTCAAAAATATAATAAAACATATCAATTAATAAAGGAAAAAAACCAACAGAACCACTCAAAAACCAATTTCACAACAAAGTCGTAATAATAATTTGAATTCACTTATATCGAAAGGACATCACTGTATTGCGCAATTTTTGTACTTTTTTCAAATTAGAAGGTAAAATATATAAAGCGTAGAAAATCCATAGCAGGAAATTTTTTGTGATAATTTTCTGCATACTTAGCGTGCTAAAAATAATGATTATTGATACATTAACAAAAACCCAAAAATATATGAAGTCAAATATCTCTTTGTCAGGTAACAAAAATACAGATTATCATTTATCTCCTGTTTAGACACGAAAGCAAAATTTATCAATCTTTGTTCTAAACAAATTAATGTAAAAATCCATATCATCTTTGCAACTTCATCAGAGAAAATTCGATGTCCTCTTATTTAAGATAGTAATTAAAACAATTAAAGGAAAATTTTTACTTCAAGGGAATGAATAAGATTTTAATGGAAAATATGAGCAAACTCAAAAATGCTTGCAAAATAAACGCATTTAGTTGTTTGGATAAGTAAATTAAATTAATTAAAATGTATTATTTTTTGTTCATTACAAAAAAGCTTTCACACACGGAATACTTCTTTAGTGTAATTGGAACAAACTAAGACAAAACAAGCTTTTCTGAAGGGTGATATTAATTTTCTCGTATAATTATTGTTCTTCTTTGTAATAATTTCGCTTCTCAGTGCACTCATGCATTTAAAAGCATAAAACATGGGAAAAGGATTTTACGAGTGAGGTATGTTCATTCTAGAATGGATGTTTTTATGTTTTTATAAACATAATTACATCTTTCAGCTCTTTAGTATATACTGATTACAAAGACATTAATTTAATGTAATGGGCTTGTGTATTTTTTACTTCTTTTATAATACTTTGTTCAATGTACATTGACAGCGATGTTTCGATGTTATCAGTAATTGAGAATTCAGTAATTAATTAGTTTAATAATAGGGAGATTCGATAATCGATCGATTTTGGGACTTTCCGTACTGTACTGGTTTGGGAAAAGTTGCAAATTCTACTCAGAAAGTGGTGTTTAATACACGGTAACTGTTGCTTATGTTGTAGAAAAGATTTCTTGTATTTTCGGAAAACTTTTAAAATCAGACGTAAAAGATTTTGCAGATATTATATCGATGCAATGTACGTATTTTTTTTAAATTTATTTTAAGCACTGGAGGAGTGATTTTAATCTGCCGTAAAATTAGTGATAGAAACTAGCGAAGTAGATACAATTTAGAAAATTTTTAGATTGTGACAATTTTAGATTAAGAAAATTCAAATTGAGGCTCTCAGAAAATTGTAATAGTTTAAATTGCCACCACTGATAAGATAACAATGGTCAACAGAAGTTCATGTCTGTAAATCCTTAAAACACTCTGAGTGTCTTGGAAATGAGCAAATAATGTAAAGTTGTTTTTACGGTAAAATTTTCATGCAACTTTTAAAGTACAAAAAAAAAAAAAAAAAAATTTTGTTAGGTACTATATACTATACCAGTGATACGCAAACTATTTCCATTTGCGACCGCTTATTTTATGTAAAATTTTGTCGCGACCCCTGGATAGACAGTAGACATTTTGTTTAATTGACAACGAAGTTACATTGAAATTCTTTCTGAATGAATCGTTCTTCGTTCATTGAAATTCTTTCTATCCAGATTTGCTCTTGCAGGGTGTTTTTAAAAGAGTGTCGTGACGTCATCGATTGAAATGACGCCTTTTTAAAATAGCGCACCAAACTTATAAATGTTAATCATTATACGAACCATCCATCATCATCATAAAAATGTTATAAAAGTTGTAACATCATAAAAATCAGTTAATGAATCAACACATAATTTTATGAAACAATGCTTTATTTATGCATATGGATATAAATATTTTTTAATGAAAAATCACAGAAACAATGCTTTATTTATGCATATGGATATAAATATTTTTTAATGAAAAGTTCTTTTATGAGTAAAAAAAACTTTACATCATAAAAAGTATATGTGAAGTATGTGCTTGTAAAGAGCTCATGATTGCTTCTATGTTCGTATCTGTATAGGAAATCGCAAGCCCTAAGTCATCCTCTGGATCTAATCAAGATCGATATGTTGTTTCAATGGATACTAATTTTAAAAAGCCGGATTCACATGAGTAGGTCGATGCAAAGTGAATCAAAATATTGATTGCGTTTCTTTTCAACTCAGCATATTCGATTCCAATCGATAACCAACATTTTTGGCACTTTTTTTCCAATGGCAAAGGCAATGGTAATACAATGGAAAGAACCCTAGTAGCACAATTAGTCCAAAAGACGTTTAAAACACGTCTTTTAACGTCAAAAAACGTGTTTCCAACGTATTTTGAACGCTTTTTGAACTATTTGTGCTACTAAGGAAGTAGAACACCAAGAAGAAAAAAAAAGACAAAAAAATATAACCATGACAGATGATACAAAGATTGACCGAAGTCACTGCCTCGAAAGTTCTCTCGCTTTCCAATACAACGCCGTCTCGGAGTCGTCATGGAGTGACATGCAACGATGAAGATGGTCTCGATACATTGGCTTGTCAGTACCACAAAGAGGGCAGTTTGGATGGTCTAAAATCCCTAAACGATGGAGATGCTCTCCAAGGCAGTTTATACGTGATGTGTACGTATACTTGCATGTGCTGCCGATTTACAGTAGAGTGACTGTTTTGGAATGTGTTTTTTGTATACTTTACTTACGGAAATATGCTAGAAAATTCTATGCTCTGGTTTCCCTTCATCAATCGAGCTAAACTTTCGCCTTTTACTAACGATTGCCGTGGAGGGGAACAACCTAATGAGCCTAACCTAATTCTCGCACATTCCTATACACAGTTCCGTCAAAAGACGAACGTAACGACGTTAATGAACATAAAGTGCCTAAAAGATTTTGATAGTAATAGTTATTAATAGCAAAATTACTGCAATATTAAAGTACTGAGGTAAATAAGGTGTCCGATTGTCCTCGTCTTTAATTCCTTATGTTACGACTGTGCGACAGCTTCACGACGCGGGCCGATGGGAACGGCCAGGAGATCATCAATTTTCCTCTGCTTTAACTGGAGACGGTCAAGAAGACGAACGCATTTAAAAATTTTTAGACATAATTTGTTTAATATACGGCTTAATGGAGTGATAAGAAATTGTTGAGCATTTTGACTGAAGCAATCTCGAGCCCCTTCTTGCAAGGAAATCAGCCTGTTCGTTACTGTTTATTCCACAATGACCCGGAATCCACCGAAGCGCCACAAGCTTCTTCTTTAAAACCAACTTTCGCACATAGTCCCGACATTGAATAATTTCGTCCGATGAAGGAGGACTAGTTGAGCCAATAGCCTGGATTTCTGCTTGGGAATCGGAGAACAAAACCACTCTTGTAAATTTATCTTCGAGGGCCAATAGCTGCTTTAGAGCAATTCTGATGGCTTCCACCTCTCCATCAAAAGCTGTTTTGTATTTCACCGCAGAGGTATAAAAGGAGAACTGGCTCGAAAAACCTCCTGACCCTGCAGCCATATGATCATCAAAAAAGGAGCCATCAGTGTAGACATGCAGACACTCAGGAACCGGGTACTTCATGGGAATTGTATCAAGGGCACAAAATTTTAAAACATGTGCAGAGCTATCTTTTTCGTACAAAGTAACCTCAAGATTCAAATTCATCTCAGTCTGTACCATTTCCAAAAGATTTGGTGGCCCTGTCAAGTTTATGCAAGTCGGAGAGTTAAATTGAATGCGCAGTGTTTCGTCGCTTGAAAGATCAATTAACTATTCTTTTACATTTAAAGGGATATTGGAATTAATTATATCAAACGAAAATGGATCACGGATCCAACCTAATTCATTTTCTGGAAATTTTTCGTACCTTATATTAGTTATAGGTGGAAGTAAGCAACCGATACCGCAGATCACTATATCCACGATAACGGGGTTTTGAAGCCCCGTGATAGCGATCGCGAATATCGCGTTCGTAAAATAATAATTGTCAGTTTCTTCTCTTGTATTATTTCCGTTCTTTGAAATGAATAATTGTAGATTTTCCTTAAATTTGAACTTCTTTGAATTTGACGACCCCCAAACATTTTCTCGCGACCCCTCCGGGCGTCGCGACCCCAGTTTGCGCACCGCTGTACAATACTATTCTATAAAATTATTGATTATTTGAAATTATTTAATGAATAGCATTACGTAATTATGCTATTTTTAATAATATAAGATAAAATAAAAAGAAACATGCATGGATATCAAAAACTGTTATTCAATAGTGTTAAACTATGTTGCTTCTTGTAAGTAAAGTTATGCAAATTCAAATATTAACATTTAATAAAGGGTGAAAAAAATTATAATAATGCCACTGCTTATAAATTTCTAATAAAAACATACTCTATCTATTATATTCAGAAAACAAGTTAGCAAAACTTCGTTCCCTCGAGAAATCAAAGTGAATACATGAATAAGTGTTTTTTTCCTATTTAGTTTGTATGAAGCTAATCATTAATTAGTAAATTTGAATGTGAAAGAGATATTTTTTTTACATTTTCGAAATGTAAACGCAAAGGGAAAAAATAGAGATGCTTGAAAGTGAATATAAATTATGTAAAATTAGACCAGGTAAATCTGTACTTGTATAGACATGGATTATAATAATTAAATTTAATTATTTATCGTAATAATAATACCCTTTCTTGTATTAAATCATGATTTAGCCTTTGGTTTCTGTAAGTTTGGCATATCCTTAATTAAATTTGACATGAGTTCTATAAATACATCATAATTAAAATTTAAAATATTTCTATTGTTGAATTTTTATCATAGTTTAATTTATGAATGAAAACCACTTCGTTCCCCCCCCCCACTTTTTGTTAAAAAAATACGACTCAAATAAATCATAACTATATTAAAATTACACATGTACGTAAGTATGCTTGGAGTTTGAAATTCAGTTAGAAATTAAACTTAGAGCAAAGTTTTATTTATTTTTTTGGTAATATGATATTAAATATACACAATACAGAAATGATGAAAGGCAGAATACTATTATGCTCAAGTGCAGAACGTTGTCAGAGTAAACAAATTTAATTAATGTAAAGAATTAAAGTGTGACTAACAAGTTTGAGGAACAAATTTAAGCATCACTTATAGTTTAGAAATAACGAGGATGAAAAAAGTAAAGTAATTAGTGTATCTGAAAAGCCTTGTTTTATCCTGATTTATTTAGAACGGTTTGTGATGTAACTAATTAATGCAAAAGAATTAAAAATTTATAATTGCATTTTCTGGAATTATTAAATTCTTATTTTCTTGAATATTTTAAAAATGTTAACTATTTAAATCCTGAATTAAAATGTGTAGTACTATCATCTTTTAGAAAGAACTTTTCATGTGTTTACTATTCTCTTAATACGGAAAATCCTTTGAAAAGTTTGGGGTTTTAATGAACATAAAGTGCCTAAAAGATTTTGATAGTAATAGTTATTAATAGCAAAATTACTGCAATATTAAAGTACTGAGGTAAATAAGGTGTCCGATTGTCCTCGTCTTTAATTCCTTATGTTACGAATTTTCGGGGTGATCTGCTTTACAGAGTTTAAATTAAGTAAAAATTCGAATTCTAAGCTTCGAATAATTAAATTTTGCATTTTGTTGCATGCAATCGTTTTACGCAAGATAGGGGATCTTTGTATTTGCCACAGAAAAACATGGATTTGGTAGTTTCTCGCCTAATATTGGCAATATCACTTACCTAACTTCAACGTTTAGGAACTTATTCTTGGCGCCAAATTTCGTGTTTTTTGCCAAAAAGTCGCCAGTCGTAACGACATTTGGTGGGATTTTATTAATGGGGCCTGTAATGTTTACTTTCCTTCACTTATATTACGCAATCAAGTTGCGCAGCTGATGGCGGTTTGTCTAGAAATGAAATCACGTGAATATCCCGAAAATTCTTAGAAATTATATAAGAAGATCATGATAATGTGTGACCAAGTATAGCTGTGAATCTTGCTTGCTGTAAAATGTTAACTGCTGGGAACCGAGGTGCTCCGTTTCTTCGTATTGCGATATTATAAACAACATTTTCTCGCTTGTTTTGAGAAGCACATTTCTGAAGGCTGTTGTGAAATCTTTATTGTTGTGTACTGAGAAATAGTCGAGAGTTTTGTTCGAGGATTTGCGCTGTGTTTTAGCCTCTGGAAGGATTTAATCGTATGCGAAATATAATGCCTGAGGGAGTCTCAGGGCTCAGTTGACTATTAGAAAGTGTATTATTGTTTGCTAATTTCTGTGAATTGTGTACTGAAGATTGTTCATCTAATTTTGTAGAACTAAGACAATTTTTTTTCGTCATACCAGATGGACTATTTACAAGAACTTTCCATATACTATGGACATATACACTGGCCTTTTAAACTACGAACCTCGAAACTAAACAGTTTTCTGCAACAATTAGATTTGATCATAGACATACGTTATAAATTACAAAGTTACGTAAGAAAAGTACAAAATTCTATGAAATCGATTAAAATTTTCAGGTAAATTTTCATACGGCCCTCGTTCAAAATATTCCCAAGTAATAATTTGTGCCTCATACTCTAATTAAGTGATGTACGAAATCATTGCTGGTTCTTATGACAAAAAGTCTCGGACATATGTTTGAACAAAGTTGGTGAGGAATTAAGCATAAATTTAGACAATTATTGACAAACCATTTTTAATATTGTAATATTTCATTTTATTTGCATCTCCGTAGCTTCTACGTATAGAATCGTCCATTATAAAATAAAGAGCTTGATCTATTCGGCAAAGATTTTGATCGGCTAAGAAAATGTTTTCGTATGTTAGAAATTAATTGTAGCAAGTGGTCTAAAACAATGAGGGAGTTAGTAATTTTGGAAAACAAAAACTTAATGTAATATGTCACTAATACTAATAAAACAATTTGCAAAAAATCAAATTTATCAAAACTGCTTATCACTTAAATAGTGACTGATATGGTTTGGTATTAAGGAGCGCTTTGTACTGTTGGGAATATCAGTGCGTTTCTTTTTATCAAGAAAAGACAAAAGCTTGAAAATGCACAAAGAGGGAGGTTTCTTCTCTCCTTTTCTTAAACTAAATTTCGGACGATTATATTTTTTTCCCAGGATTTCAGTGGTTTATCTAATGATAAGGAATTTCATATCTAGTCTTATAACAATAATAGTCTCCTACATGAGTACTTTAAAGGTGGGCGTGGGGGTTCTTGCACTCCTAGGGAAGGCTAATTTCAGTATTTCAGACACTTCAGGTTTTCAGATACTCAGGAAGTTAAAAATGATCACTATACCTTGACAATGGCGGATGGGGGTGTGACATCCTTCTTGCATGGCACCTAAAGATACTTATGTTTAAGTTATGATATTTGGATATTTGAGACCCCCCCCTCCCTTGCTAAGGGCCTTGCGGTATAGGGAGGGGCTGCCTGGTAGAAATCGTCACGTAATGTAAAAGCGTTATGCTACGTTTCAGTACAGCTTGGATGTACTGGCAGCTTGGAGATATTGGCCGCATGGCGAAATGAATTACAGGTATTTCGCGGTACTAAATACGGCAACCAGCAAAGAAGTAAAATATACAAATGTATGTAGAACTTTTTTCATGGGAACCTTATATGGGAAATGATTATCGATTATGTGTGTGTGTAAAGCGCGAAATAATGAACAGTCGCCATTGGTGGAAAAATATCTTAGCTGTTCCGCAGTTTTCAGCAACGAAAATATGCGAAGCGCTGTTTTTTTACAAACTTGATGAGAAATGCTGATTAACTATACGCATACGTAAGTCGCCAAATTATGAAAACCCCCTTGGGTGGCAAATAGCAAGCTGTTTCATAAATTTTACATATTTAAATATATTGTGAAGTTTAAATTTTTATTTCCAAGGAACATGCAAGAATCAAGCAATGTGTAGATCGGTAACTTTCGATCTGATACAGTCTTCGGTTTCTGACTGTAAAGATTATGCCTTTTTACGAGAAATGAATTATTTCGCGGTACTAAATATGGCAATCTGCAAAGTATTAAAATGTACGAATGTATGCAGAATTTTTTTCATGGGAAATGATTATCAATTATGTGTTTGTGTAAAGCGCGAAATAATGAACAGTATCCATTGGTGGAAAAATATCTTAACTGTTCCGCAGTTTTCAGCAACGAAAATATAAGAAGCGCTGTTTTTTACAAACTTAATGAGAAATGCTGATTAACTATACGCATACGTATGAAAACGCCCTTGGGTGGCAAATAGCAAGGTGTTTCAGAAATTGTGCATATTTAAATATATTGTGAAGTTTAAATTTTTATTTCCAAGGAACATGCAAGAATCAAGCAATGTGTAGCTCAGTAACTTTCAATCTGATCCAGTCTTCAGTTTTTGACTGTGAAGATTATGCCTTTTTACGAGTGAGCCTTCTTAGGGGCCGAATACCCCGTACGAAAAGCGAGCGCAGCGAGTCTAGGGGCCTTTGCTACATTTCTTCAGGTGTACTTTCGGAGTATGGTACAATTCGGAAGATTGGTTCGGAGTTTTGTTGTAAAATCGGAATTGAAGAAAAGACGTGAGGAACATTTTTCCTAACGGGGGTTCCCCGACAGCACATTCTTTTTCTTTCTTTGTTTCTTGTTTGTTTTTTAATTGAGGGCATTTGGCGAGCAGGCGTCCGCCATTTGCAAATGTCCGAAGTATTGAGATTCCCTGACAAGGGCGACAAATGGGTGATTAACGTTATCCATATGAAGGAACGGACGAGATAGCACCCAAGCCAAAGCAGGGAATCTAAACCGGACCCAAGGTGTGACAGAATGATCCTTTAGCCACTACACTGTCTAGGCATGAAAGTGTTAATTCTTTTAAAATTTTATGGTTAATTGGGTAAATTTCAAATAAATTATTTGACATTGATAGCTAAAAAAAGAAGATCAGTGTGATTTTTTTATATTAAAAGAAAGGTAGAAAGCTAAGAGAGTTAGGTAACATTTCACGCATTTAAGATTAAAGAAATTGTTAAAACTCTAGTATGTAAAAAAAATTCACAAAAATTAATTAGAATTCTTCAGTATTGTTGTACTGTAAAGGGACATGTGGAATTTCGAACTAAGCTAAAGTTCTATTTTTGTATTCTCAAAGTACTAGAAATTGTCCCCAGGATATTGAATTTTCAGTTTCATTGGAAACTTAATAGAAGAAGAGTATTGTGGAAACTCTGTCTTTTCCTTTAATACTTTATTATAAGCACTTACTCATTCTTTTTATAAAAAATCCCCTTTCCATCAATAATCTTATCTTAAAAAAATCGGAACAAATATTTTTATCTTTCAGAAATTGAATAACATTTTGAGAAACAAGTCAAACAATATCAAGACCAGGAGCATCGAAAACGACAGCTTATGGTCAAAAGAACAATAGATGATTGAAAATAACTATTTGTCTTTTAAAAAGTTAAAAACGTGCAAGTAATTTTTTATAAGACTATTTTTTATATTTTTTTTATTAAAGAAAGAAATGTCGAAATAAATCAAACTGAAATGGCATATTATTTATTCTAGTGTATAAATACGTTATTTTTCAGGTTTTAAATGTTGCTAGAGCCGGGGGGTATTTTATTTTTTAAGTTAATAAAGTCAATCGGATTTATTAAATGTTTTAAAACGTAAAATCTTTTGAAAATGTTGATTAAATTTTTGTTTGGATAGCTCCCCTATAGGTGCAAATTAGACCTAGTTAATAATATTACGTTAAAATTTGAAGCAAATACTTCGTTAGTAATTAACTGAATAAAATTTATAGTATACCGAATAAAATTTATAGTACTGAATAAAATTTATTATATATTGGAGGTTAGTTTGGCTGAATATTCCGAAGGTCAAATATTATTTCAAAATTGTTGTTCTATGAACCTCTGAAGGAGTTACTTTTAGCCATCTCTATCTTTGACTTTGATCTTCCGCTAATCACTAAATTTTGCAAAATTCTAAATTTAGCAGAGGAACGCCATTATTGTTCCTTTTTTACTGATATACCGAGGTCATTATTATAAATTGACCATCCTAAATTTCATATTTTAATATTACAGAGATATTTATGCTCCTTATAAATGACGTATTTTGATCGCAGAGACTCTAATTTGCAAATTATATTAATTTAGCTCTTCTTATTTAAAAACATATTCAAATTTTGTACAGATTGGATTGCGATGAATGGTTTCATGATGTTTTAGTGCACTGCAAAAAAATTCTATAAAAATTTACAGAAAAAAACTGTCAACCAGGACGCCAGTTTATTTCCGTATAATTTACCAAAGTCTTCCGTAAATTTTACATATTGTCAGTTTATTTTACAGAAATCTTTCGTATACTGAAAAAAATACGGAAGATTTCTGTAAAACATACAGAAGTAAACTGGCGTTCTAGCTGACAGTTTTTTCGTATTATTTTTGTAAAACAGATGTATTTTCAATTCAGAGTCCTTTAGTAGTAAATTCGATATGACAATTTTATGTTAATAGGAATTGTAGTTAATTATAAAATTTATTCTTGCTTGAATCATTCAAGTAAAGACTTATTCTACGATTATATGTTGTTTTTTATATAAAGCGTGTTGCATACAAATCATTTGGAAGAATTCTTCTTTCTCGCTTCATACTTAATTATTTTGTGATATTAAAGTGTAGTAGTTACACTCCAGTTACCATTTAATTCTAATTAAAGTTATTTTAAACACAGTACAGAACAACGACTTTAATATAATGTAGAAAACGCGGATACAGTCAACTGAAATTGAATTAAAATGTTACTGAAATTGCATGCTGAAAGCATTTTAATCTTAATTAATCTGAAAATCAAATAAAGGGAAAGCACTGACCAATTAACGGTATCAGAAAACTATAATTATCAAATACTTTGAGTTATTCTTAAATAAATAACCATCGTAATTCTTCAATTGAAGTAACAGAAGGAAATTTGTTAGATAAACTGCAAAAGTTAACTTTTAAATTCTTTGTTAATAAAATTAAATCAACTGTGTGTTGCAGTCTTTTTTTCTAATTAATGTTATTAGCGATAAATTAGATACCAACAAATTTTCATAGAAAAGACATGGATAACTTTAAATATAATGTCAAATTTCTGATTTATATAAAACTTATTTTATATAAATTAGTAAATAAAGATAAAAACAATCCCATTACAATGCAGATTTTTTTTAAATCTGCATTGTAATGGGATGCATTGTAATTTTTTTCTGCATTGTAATTTTTTTTAAATCAAGTAAAATTTTATACTTTTCAACACAATCGAATGATTGTGATCAAACTTCTGTAAATATGCCCGCAATATCTTTAAATATAAATATATCATTTACATTTACTACAGCATGTTTATTATAGTAAACTATACACCCTTATTACGTACTTGTACTTGGAGATAACAGAAGTAGTTTCCAGTTTATGAGTGACAATTGTTTGAAGGTCGTTTAATGACGGTGATATTTTTTAAGCAAAATAAAGTTGCTGTACATCATTAAAGATTATAACAGTATATAGCTGGAAAAATTTGTGCGCATCATTTATAGGTCATTGTACAGAGTTACTTAAAAATCTGTTATATTAGATTCCCCCCCCCCCCTCCCGTTGTAGATATAAGTGGCATTTTGCTGTTTTAATTGGTCTGTTGATATCATATTCTCCATTTAAAGTGTTTGCGTTATCATTTTTAGTTATTTTTTACACTTTCATATAAGTTACACTCTGTGGGTAGTGATTGAATGGAATGTCTAAATGATACTGATCTATTTAAACTTATTAACTGTATTTTTCAGGTACAGAAAATGCTCAAATAAAACGCATATTCAATTCTAATGCGTAATGATCCGTTAAATTTATAGAAAATTAAAAACTTTCCGGCAAATAAATGAAGATTACAGTATTTCAAAGCATTGACATCTGATAAGATTATAAGAAAACTGTAAATTTAAATCTGGAATATTTTGAAAAACCGAGATGTTTAATTAAAGTATTCATAAAAATCATTTTTTTCCTCTAATGTTTCACTGCCGTTAAAAGCCAAAAAAGTACTACTACTTTATAAAGTAATTACGTCTTGCATAACGATAAAAAGCTCATTTAAAAGAGGAAATTTAATAATGATAAGCTTTGACATAAATGAAAAAGAAAAATGATATACTATAATTTAAAGTCAAACGAATCACAATTTTCTTTTTTAAGAATAATGTAGAAATAATCCTTTTGATATTAAAATCTTAATTGAACATACATAAAACATTTTTAGATTATGAATATAATCTAAAAGTATTAATAGATTTGAAAATACTTTTTAAAAATTACGACTTGTTATATAATAAGTATTATATTGATGGAGAGAAAAATGTCCACGAAATATCGAAAAAAAAGGAAAAAAATAGCAACTCAAATTAATAAAATAAAACTAAATCAATGGAACTAATTATCCGAAATCCCTACAAGCAGAAAAGCGGTCAAACGTAATAACTGTGGATAAACATGAATTTTAACATCGATAGACAGGCATGGATTCACTAAAAATTTAAAATAACGTGAAGTATGCGGCAAAATGAAGACTTTTGAAAGATATCTAGAACTTAGAACTCACGTGAACCAAAATACAGCCATAGTACATTTCTATGTCTTCATTAACCAAATAATTTTTCCCGTATGCATACCTATTGTCTGAAGGGATCTGTTCTTGAAATTTCTAGACTCCCCCACTGTTCACATTTAAATATACATTTTAAATTACTAAAAGGCAATAAAACTGCAAGAAGCTAAATGGTCAATTTTCACTTCCTGTACTGAACTGTATTCCCCTTAGAAACTTATAAACTAACCCAAAGAAACTCTTCAAGGATTGCAACTTTTTTCTCGAATTTTAAAACTGGATCTGAATTGATGTTACTAATATCCTCTACTTTTGTATATTTGAAGTAGGTATTGTGTTTTTAAGACAAAGTCAAACTTTCCTTGAGTTTTTACTAAACGGTCACCCCCCATTCGTACAAATTTAGTCGTCCCACTTTCGATTGAATGTTTATGTAATTCAGTTTTTTATAGACTTATTTACACATCTACTATTTTTTTTCTAGCTGTAACCCAATTTTCGAAAGGTAATAATTTAGGCCGTAATCCATGATGGCGTTCAAATTGTCTTTCCATTGTTATCAGTCTGGCTGGGAACTTATATTACTTATTCTGTCTCAACCTTTATTTCAATTAGATTCCCAAAACTATTTCCAATTGTTTGGGTATCTTTAATTTAATATTTGTTTTCGTCAGTGAATTCCTAATACTTTTATCGAAAAAAGTTATAAAAATAATTTGCAAGTTGTAATGGCATTAGTACTTAATGAAAGAACATTTTCCAAGTACAAAGATTAAACTTTTTTCAAAAAATGTGTATGTGACCACCATAAAACATTTCTTATAAATAATTACATTACTTTTAACATAATTATGAATTAAAATTGACTGAGCCGAGTTCCAATACATTTGACATTTTGTTTGATAATGATGTTTGGCAATAGAAACTGCCATTAAAAAAAATACTTCAAGTATAATCGAATGAGCGAAAAAGAGCCCCCTTTAGATCAAGAGCCCATTAATGTAGTTTTGTAAGATACACCGCTGGGAAATTTTCTAAAGAGGATTAAAACGTCGTGTCTCTTAATTAAGGTTAGATAATTTTTTATATTTATTTCATTTGATAAATGAGTTTTCATTTATTATTTAATTACGCACGAAATACTTTTATTCAGCCACTTTGTAAAAATGTTCACGAGTTGTGTCTATGCAAAAGGACAAAATAAAAATATATTTATATTATTTCAGAAAAAGTAATGTGATAGTTTTAAGGTACTATATTTACAATGTATTTAAACTTAACTATAAGTATAATTATTAATATTGAATCAAATTTTTGTCCTAGAAAATATTTTTACTAATCTTAACCCTGTACACTTCATTATAGACCAGTGACTGATTTCATTCCATTGTCAAACTTTTAGACAGCGCGCGATAATTGAGTAATTATAAATGTCGGCAAGGTGGTATAGTGACTAAAGAACCATTTTACCACGTCTTGGCCCCACCATTGGCCGAGTTCGTTTGCGCTCTCAACTGGGAAACGGAAGGTATCTGGTTCAAAACCAGGTCACGTCCGTCGACCTAACCGTTCGCAGTTTTCCGTAGTTTTATCTGAAACTTTGCTTAAATACGGGTTAGAATCCCTTACAAAATCTCCCATCGGTATAGATCCCTCGCGTAGATAATTGGCCGTAACGCCACATTTCATTTCTATCACGCCTTGGTCCGAGTTCGATTTCCGGCCTATGCTTGGGAGTTAACTTGTACGTCCCTTCATAAAAGGTAACATTGGACACCCACTGGATGTGCCCTGGGAGAAAAAAGAAAGCAATAATACAATAATTTAAATCGTTTATTGATAAAAATCATGAAATCATTCACTTTTGACGGATTTATGCTGTATTAGTTTTGATGTTGGGGAGACTGGGCCTAATAGAGCTAATAATTGTAATGATATAGTAAAGATAAGAACCTGAATCTTGTTTAGAATATTTTAATCGTTTTGTGTTGTGTATAATGGAGAAAGTTTGCATACGGGAGACTGGGAGCTAATAGGACATGGGGCTAATGAGAAAAGTGAGTTATTACATGAAATAATACATTTATAAGTTCAGAATTTCATCGTTCTGTGGTTGTATCAGCCTTTCACATAATACTGTATTGAAACTTTTTTTTAACAATTTGAAAGAAAAAGAAGCACAAACTTCCTAAGCATCAAGGAAGTGAGCATCATCAGTGATTTTTTTCATATTAAATAAAACTTTTTTTGATCCCTTAATAACACCTTCAAACACAAATCTCTGCTATTGTGAAGCTTCAAAATGTTTTTCATTTAAGACCATTATTTTGTGTCAGTGGTTAATAATTTGCACTAAGGCTAAAAGCAATGATATGTGACATAAATACACTGCACCAATGGGAATTTCTTAAGGGATCTAATGGGACGTCGTTAAGTGCAAAAACTGCAATATTGTTGCGCATAATTTATTTAGCATAATTTATTGCGCATAATTTATTAAAGTAATATATTTTGTTAGGAGTAATTTAATGTGAATCGTCCTTTTAAATTTTTCATTTTACATCATTTTAAAGGTTTGCTTTCAATAAAAGCACAAGGTAATTATGATCTCAAAATTCAAAAGTTTAGTAGTACAAAGATAAAGAACATTTAATTTTTAAATTGAGATTTTTAAAATTTACAATACTGTCTATATAACATCAGGAAAGAAGTAGAAAATATGCAAAATCCTCACAGATACACCAGAAAAAATGGAAACGGAAAGTAACTTAAAAGGCATTGAAAAAAAATTCGAAGAAGCAAACTCGGAAAATATTGGAGAAACAAAAGAGAAAAGACACAGACATCATGTCTGTACATGATTCATCAGAGAGAGAGAATCTTTATTTTAACATTAAACAAAATCAGTTTTCCTCAAACTGTGCTCCGCGACAAATATTTGTTGCTTTAGTCTCTAATTTACATGAGATGCTCCACCCGAGAAAAAAAAAGTTTGATAAACTTTGAAATAAATGATTTCGTATTAATACGATTTGTTAGTAAATGATCTTCGAAAATTTTATTGCCTTTGTTGAGATCAATTTGCCAGACAAGAATCCATGTTAATTTTTTGAGAAAGGAAAATGTGTGAAAACTGTATGTCCAGAAAAGACAGATGGGTCTCGAGTTGACTTGGATGATGTTGAATCTACTTTAACACTATTAGATAGTAACTGTTATACTAATATCACTACACTAGTGTCACTAATTAAGGAGAATTTTCCCCGAAACTATTGCAGGATATAAAATAGATCTGTTTGTTGTAATATTAAAATTAAGCAATAAATGTTAAGTTGGTGGCATATAGTGTTGTTTAATTAATATGTTCCATTAGACTCTTGAAGAGTCCCATTAGACTTAAAGGTTTGGGTCTAATGGGACAAAATTTCATTTTACAAACTAAGACTATATCTCTTTTAATAATTAAACAATCATTTTAACTTTTTATTCAATAGTAGAAAAGTAGTTACAAATTCTTTAAAAAGAATTATGGGAACTAGGTTTTCTACAACAGAAAATATAATATGTGCCCATTAGCACCCAGTCTGTCCTACATCCAAATTGAATTATGCAGAGTGCAATCATCAAAAATAATCATCCTTTTTCGAACATTTCCATCCAGTTTGCTGGTTTCACATCATGGCCCACCGTCACCAATCCACGCAAATTCAAATCTGTGAGCATTGAGGAGTACGCTTTTTCCAGTGCTGTATTGTTAATACTAAATCACTCGTACAGCTGGTAAGTTTCAAGAAACAATTCTTTTTTGCTTATCTTGTCACTTAAAGGATATTGTATCAAACAACTGCTACGAAATTAATTCAATACAATAACTTCAAACTTAAGTACTAAAAAGTATCAGAAATAAAAAAGGACTACCGCAAAGACTCCACTGGCTGTTGTAAACTAAATAGCGAATGGGGATTGAAGAAATGAACGCATCGTTTGTTTAAATTTTTTACAGAGCTTTTGAAACATCAGTTCGAGGAACGACTCTTTCATCAAAAGTTGGTCGAAAGTCAAATTGCTTCATCCTTCATCTTTAGTAAACACTTTGCATGAAATAAAAATGAAAGGTAATCTACAATTATCTCTTTAGATATCGTCAAGATGAACGTTCAAAGTGATAAGCATGAATGAACCCTTAAAATAAACACAGTCAAAATTATTACAATTGCACAGAAAGCTGTAATCCACCAGTTTACATTATGTTAGTATCGGCTATTTTCTTTGAAGAAATAATTGTTCTCTTAAATTTAGGTAAGAGACATTTGGAGTTTTCTTTATTAATTTTTTTGTGGAGTTACAATTTTCAATTTTTTATCCCGCTTTTCAGCAAATTTCCTAGGCTTTATCTTTTCAATTTTCATTGAATAAAGAAATACACACTATCCCCTTCGCTTACCTCATACTTTTCCCTATACATATTCATATGTATGCATGAATATAAAAAATCAAATTTTTATAATTGTATAAAGCCAAGTCCCAATTCAGCATTGTAGAAAGTTTTGTACACTTGTTGTTAAGTTTGTGCAAAAACGAAAATTTTCCACGACGAGCTATAATACTTGGAGGAAAATACGTGGTTACAGAAGCAATTGAACATTATACCATATGATGGTGCCACATTAAGTGCAACATTTCAATAGAGTATTTCGACGTGGCATTTCACTTACGACATCTGAGTGTCAGCCAACTGTGCATAATTTCTGCAAAGATTCTGTCACTGTATTCCTATTGTATTATACCCAGGAATGGGTGTTAGAAACACCAATTGTAACTATTCTTAATCACTTCAAAACATAATTTGCAACTGGAAAATGAAAGCCGAAGGTTTGCTTAACCTTGGGATGGACAAATCTTGGCTCATGCGCTAAATTGAACGATTTCAATTCGTCATTATTGTGCTTACTTACTGTTGGGACAGATTGGAGATTCTGAAATTATTTCGTGGTTGGAAATATTTTTATCTCTAATAATTTATGACGCTACTTCAAAAAGAAGCATTTGTGCACTCACTAAAACACTACATTGTCATAAAAAATCGGACCATCTCTGATCCCTACCAAATAGCTGAAAAATTAGATCTAGAATCCTCTTCATCAGAAGAATTTTAATATCATTTTTACATGTTACTAATTAAACTAAAGTCTACTCGTATTCATATTTTTCCTGCTCTACCCGTGAACCTATAAGGAAGTAAAACAGGTTCTTGAGTTGTATGGCGCATCTAAACATCTATGAAAAAAAAAATCGGAGCATTATACGCAAAAGGTTGTCCATCCCTAGCTCAATCAATTCGATCCCTTACAGTCACCCAAAAACTTGTATTTTATATTGTTTTTCCTATTAAATATCACGTGACCTCGTATTATATGCACTTAAAAATGAAAAACATTTCCATGTATTTACAGAAAAAATTGTACTATAAAGTACGTTCTATACGCATATGGCACAATTGGTAACGGATTTTTTTTTTCGCTTTTCAATTTCATGAAAAATGAATATATGAATTAAACACTGTTTATCGGTTAAAGAAAATTATTATTATTATTATTTTGCAATTGTAATAATATAAAATATGCGATTAATTATATTACAAAAATATTTAAATTTCAGTAATTTTTGTTGCAACACATAATTAAATATTTTTCTAAATTTTCAGTAATAAGACTTTTTCTCCCGGTACAATAGGATAATCTACTAAATCTATTATTCTATGTTCCATTATATGTAAGCGTAATAGTTATCAGTAAAAAATATTTTAAAAATACTGAAATGTGTGAATGCAAAAAAGAGAATTCAATGCAAAATTGTTTGAAATATGCATCCAGGAGCGAAGATAGTGAATTTTATGCAAATTTATGGAAAATTACCAGAAACTACTGAAATATGCACTTGCATATTAAGTATGCAGTTGCATATAATCCGCTGTTTGAATAGGTCTAGATTCGTCGAAATGCTGTATTGAGAAGTATTACTCCGTGATTTCGTTTCATTAATCAGTTCAAGCATCAATTCACGAAATAACGTTTCTCTGCAGCAAAAGTTGCAGTTAACTGGTCATCATTTTAAATGGTAAAGAGTTGAGACATTTTTATAAGCTGTATAGCATTTAACCATGCTTAATGGTTATAACCTGAGCAATCAGTAAAACATTCTAGTTGGAAAAGTACGAATTGTTAATTATGTATTATCTTCTGAATAATGTTTCTAGGAGTACTAAAACAGATTAGAATTTACAGAAATGTAAGAAAGATTCCACGCAATTTAACATTCTAGAACTGACCATTTTTTTTAAAAATTTTCATTTTCCCCCGTTCATATCATAAACTCTGGAAATTTAGCAGAGGCGAGAGAAGTTATGCAAATTTCATTTCACGGTTTGCGTTTATAAATGCACTACATTTACCGCAAGTTTGCAGCAATAGTATTAATTTACTCTCTTGAGTTGCAAGCGTAAAACAAAGTGGGACTTACATTTTTGCATCAATACAAATTAACACTCTAAATGTTTCAAATGAAATATTTAAATGTGCTTGTGCGGCCTCCGTTGGAAACTAAAAATTTAATTAATGTAGGAATTTTACGTCTTCCAGCGAGTGAAAATTTCAAGCATTTCTTTCTAATTATGTGTGATTTATGGAAGGATACAGTGCTCAATGTGCGAGCCAGCTGCAAATGTTTAATTTTGAAACACATGTTCTATTTTAAGTAGAATTAATTAAAAATAAATTTTAATAGAAATACTTTTCGAGAATATTAGCGCATAATGCATGTTTTTAATGGAGCTTATGCAACTATTGATATAACTTTACATTTAGAATAAATATATATGTTTCGTAGTTAATTTGGATAAAGATAAAAATAAGTGTATTTTTACTGTAACAGTTTACTGACATTTAAAACATTTGATGTACTGTAGGAATGATGTTGTAGGGCTATATCAACAACACAATAGTAAAATTTCAGCTGCAAATAAAATCAGAACCTCAAGGTTTTTCTAATTTTCTTTAAAATGAATGTCTATAAAATTTAAATTAATAAATGGATTTTCACACATTTTTGATATCGATTAAAATATTTTACAAATAAAAAAAAAGCCTTTTGAGAAAATATTATTATTTTATTATTTTTTATTGAATGTTATAATGAAATATTTTAGTAAAACTATCTTAAGTAATATGTTATCAATAAAAAAATCAGATCGTCAAAAAATATTAGTCTATTGTTAAAAAAACTGTTCAGGTGTTTCAATTGTTTTTACATAATAGATAAAAATACAAATGCTTTCTTTCTAACTCTCTTTTTGATTAAGAAAAATAAAAATAAATAAATAAATAAACAAATCACAGCATTAAGATTTCGGAGACTTTAAAACAAACCCATCTTTTTTCTTGGTACGTATTTCTTTATTTTAAATAAATGTAAACCTTAGATTTATAAATATTTTGTTAATTTTCATATTTTACCTCAAAGTTCGTAAAACATGTGCAGGTACTTTTTAAATCTCCATTTTATGTTTTAAAACCGAAACATTTTATTTATCTTTCGATTTATTTCATTATTTAACAAATCTGTTGCACCACTTAGGTTAAGTTTCAAACATATTTCATTAAAAATGCACGAACAAAGATGGTATTGAAAATACATGTAAAATAATGTATCATTTTAGTTTTAGATTATATTTTAGCTTCAAACAATGTAAAAGCTTCAAAATTTTCTAAATGAATACAGATATTTTTTTTCATTTTTCATTAGAAAAGAATAGTGTATGATTTTCGAAACAACAAGTAAATGAATATTCATTATCTAAATAAGTACAAATACATCAATATATACAGGGTAGCCATAAAAAATGTTAAATCCCCCAAAAACCAAAAACCGATATAGGGACCTCTACGGGCCCAGTCTGTTCAACCGATCGAAATGAAATTTCAGAGATACTTATTCAGAGGTTTGAGCTCTAGATTCTGAACGGCAATAATGCGACGCTTACGGTTTCATTTATAGGTACAGGAACTCTAAATATTCGAACTGCAACACCTATTTTTTCTTCAATCGCAAAATAATCATTTCATTCCAAAACCTTAGAGAGCGTTGGAACGGTATGTGCATGACAAAAAAACGGACGCGTTATGCACGCACAAAAAAACACGGAGTGGTGGTTGGACCACTTACCAAGATTATACAGTGTCGGTCCAACGGCTATGTAGAGGACATCACCTGTTGTATAGAAGGAATCCTTCGACTTGCGAACACAAAAGGCAGCACTTACGCTCAGAAAAAAGTTCTGCAAATGACCCCCCCCCCCGCCCCTTAAACAAACAAACAAAAGAGATGATCAGGGACCCACAGAGAAAATTTGCATTTGAAAGAGCTAAGAAATTAACGGCACAAATTGGGGAAAAGTTAACTTTTATACTGATTACAAATTTTCCAAATGGGTATCCACAGGCAGTTATGCATTGCGTACGGGAGACTGTGGGGAATAATGCTGCACGTATCATAGCATGAGGGATCTCACGTTTGATAGAGTCTTTCAAATCCGGCTAAGTTTGAGGATTGCACATCTAAACTCTACATTTGAAATAGCTCCAGAACCAGAAATTCACATGCGTGGCGTTGAAAAGATCACGGAAATGGATTATGGCGTGCGATGACGCAGTCTCGAAAATGCTGTTTCACGACCCTGCGAACAGACGTCGCCGTATGTGGAGGTGTACTGTCCCACATCCAAACGATGTCATTCAGTGGATGTTGCAGCTATTATGGTATGACATAATTCTGCAGCATAGTTGTAGAGCGAGGGCCTGACACAGAGCATTTTACAAACATTGTTGGTGTCAATTCCTGATAGAAGTACGAGCCGAGAAGAACTGTGTCTGCAATGGCGCACCACACACTAACTTTGGCATCATATAAATATTTTCGAAACACTTTATCTAAACTTATTTCATTTGAAAGAGACACTATAGTGCTATAATATTAAGATTCAGCCATTTCTAGCCAAACTTTTAAGATTCCGCCAAGCTCGGTTCAGTTTCAGTTTTAAAAACTTGCTTTTGCCACTTCATTTGGCAATATTTTCCCAAAAGCAGCCAAGCTTGCAATAGTTTGCGAGATTTTGGACATAGCCGAAATAAGGATCGACCACAGACTTTTTATTAAACGTAGGTATATTTATAAACTGTAAAGTCTTTTGGGTAATAATGCAAATAAATTACCCACTCGATTGCATTAAAAAGGAAAAATGTCCAATTATATGTTGCACTAGTTCTAAATACAAAATCTCAGTATTCAACTGTTAAAAATTATTTTAGATTTATGACAAATACTTAATCCTTTTTAGATCCAACTTTGGCGCAAATATACATAGCGTATTTCGGAAAAACTCGTCAAAGTCGATGACAGTTCACAAAATTTACACTAGACCATATTTATGCTAGATTAACTTTATACTATTCAAGGCTATACTTTTATTTGGTACAAGGAAGTAAAAAGGTTTTAAAATTAACATAATTTCAAGAAATATTATAATAGATTTAAATTTGATTTTGCCTCCATAGAATAGCTTAATAGTCATGTGGCAATGTTTTGGTCTAGGAAACATGGCGGTGCGGTTACAGTTTCGGATTCACTACCAGATAGCTAATGCCATCGCCTTGTATTCGCCGCTCAGGTAGTGTAGGGGCTTAGGAACAGCTCTATCACGCCTTGGGCACGGGTTCGAATCCCGGCTTTGACATGGATGTTAACTTGTGGGTCCCTTCATTGGAGGGTAACGCTGGCCACCCACTGGGTGACCCCATGATAAGATAACTACAATACCTTCCGGCAGTTGCAGTGGACAATACCTAATCGGCAATTGCCCGCCCCTCAAAAAAAGAGAATCGTCCATCGCAGGTGCAGCCAGTTTCTTCAATTTTTTTACTAAATCAAGCTGAATTTGCGGGGTACATGGACTACGCTTCTAACACTAACGACACTAAACATGCAAGGCTTTAGGACATTTGTCCCGTTTTGATAATAATTTACCATTTCACCACGACCTTTCGCTGGTAGAGTCACATCGTCGGCATGTACAAGCTCCCGAATGAAGAGCTAATAGCCACGATGAAAGCTAATGTCACTGATCCTCCGGATCCCTTTACGAATGCACAAATTGCATCATAACCGTAGCTTTATATTTTATAATTCACGAGAATCTTTGTTCTTACTAATTTCAGAATTTGTTCACGCATAATGCGACTTTAAGAATACTTGTGTTTTTAGCTTTGTGATTTAGTTTATATACGTTAGAGCTAAATACGTTTCAGTTGGCGCATCGTCTTTATACGACGATTTTCCTTCGCCGCGTATACCTGTACTAAATTAACATATCTGCGGTCACACAGTACAGAGGAACGACCCGGTATGGAGCTTTTGCATTCGCAAGTCAAAGGATTCCTCCTGTGTAACAGAGAAGAGTCGCCATTTAGCTGGTAGACAAACACACGTTTCCGGGGAACAAATATAGCATACCTTGGTAAACGGTCTAGCCGCCGTAGCGTGTTTTTTGTGCTTGCTTAACGCGTCCGTTTTTTTATGAACCATGTACCGTTCCAACATTCTTTCAGGTTTTAGTATAGGCGATAATAATTTTGCGACGGAAAGAAATAGGTGTTGCCATTTGAAAATTCCGAGTTTCTGTACTTATAACCATAACCGTCAGTGTCACAAAAATGCCGTTCACAGAATCTTGAGCTCATACCTCTGAATAACTATTTCTGAAACTGTATTGCTATCGGTTGAACAGATCGGCCCCTTGAGGTTCGTATATCGGCAATTTTTTTTATGGCCATTCTGTATTTTTATATTTAGGGTATCATAAAATATTTTACCCATTTTGAGAAAAAAATGCACCTTTTGCTGTATTATCTGTGAACACTAGGAAATTTTACATTCCTTATTTTTAAAATTAATTTCAAAAGTCAAATTAGGAGGTGCTACTCTACAAGAAAATGTATAGAAATGGGATGAAAGACTGCTACTGTAATACTACGCACTGGCGCATCTAAATCACAATTCTATATTCACGCGTAAACTGTTACTCCAAAATTTCCTTTTCCAAATGTCTGCAAAAGTTCTGTGTTGTCCAGTTCAAATTTTCCCACTGAGCTCTCCCTTTCAAATGTCATTTTATCTCTCAACACCCTTTATTGAAAAATGTGTCCCAAAAGTGCGACATAAAAAAGCGACATAAAAGTATGCGACATAATTTTACATGTATTTAAATACTATTAGTTCACAACAGCTTTAATCTATTGTTACAATATTTCGTAAGGTGTAGAATATGCTTCACATGTATTTTTTACATAAATTTAAATACTGTTCGTTCACAACAGCTTTAATCTATTGTTACAATATTTCGTAAGTTGTAGAATATGCTTCAAATGTATTTTTTACATATATTTAAATACTATTAGTTTAAAACAGCTTTAATCTATTGTTACAATATTTCGTAAGCTGTAGAATATGCATCACATGTATTTTTCTATAGATAGGTTACGCTCATAAAAATTTCAACATAGGGTTACCAAGCGAAATACGCGAAAGATGAGCGATAAAATGACATAATCAATTAATATCGTTTTAATATGGCAATAATGAAACTAAAAAATTAGGGGGGTTCAGGCGGATCTCCCCCTGACGAGGCTCGAACAGCCGAGTTTTATATATTTTTTAAATATTGATCAATATGTGGAAAACTTCAATGGATCAATATGTGGAACAGTTGACAAAAGTATTCCTTATTTTTTATTTTATCCTTGTGACAAGCTTTAATCTGGTAATTGCCAAGCTAATTTGAATCTCGAATAAAGTGAAATTATTTTGATTATGCTATAATATTTAAACAATATTTTCACACAGCTTTATACTGGAGATGTCAAATTATTCATATAAAGAAGCAAGAAAGAAAGTAAGTTTTTTGTTTGATTCGTTAGAGCAATATACTGAGTTTAAAAATACAAACATCGCTGAAAATAAAACATGGTTAGATTTTCAGATTCTTAAGATAAAATAACGTTGATTGTTCTTTTGCCTATTGTTTCATTACTTATGCAAAATGTTCAAGAGATTGGATTAAATTTGTCTTATATCCCCACCCCCGGCTCACATTTTCGTCTAATTTTAATCATGTTTTACAGAATGTAATTAATTTGAACAAAAATTTATAGAACATTTACGCAAATCTCCAAACCTCAGAATTTCACTCTGTAAATATCTTTCTCATTTGACTCTAAACAAATAAGTCCATGGTAAGTCTAAGACAAACATAATTAAGTTGTCACGCAAAAGATTTAAATGGAAATTGATAACGTTTTTATTTACACAAGCAATGCTCTTTTGACATTAAAAATGACTGAATATTATATTCTACACTGTCAACCACGATCTTGTTAATTAATTAAACGACACACATCACTGAAATTTATTTTTATACATCTTATTCTAGAAGGTGTACATGTTTCCCCTGAAAACATAAATATTTTGTAAATGGAAAGGAGGCAGCATAGATATAAAAATTAGCATATTAAAATATATAGAGGGATACTTCTTTCGAATGGTTTTGCGTCTGAGATGAAATATTGAATTGGAAATTCTTTGAACTGATGTTATTTCTAACAACACAAATATGAAATGCACAACTTTTCAGATAAAACTGTTAAAAAGATGCATTTCTAAATGATTTCCTTAAAAATATATAGTTTTTTTCCCTAATTCATTAACACTAATATTGCTTATTTTTTACATTTCCTTTAAAATGTAAGCAAGCATGGAGCTGAATATAAAACTAATGTTTTGATTTTTAATAACTGTACGATCATGTAACAATTACCTATATATACTTAGCATATGATATTTAAATGTATAATTCAGTGAAACTTTTTACGATGTCTCCTATTACAATAATTCTCTCAGCCGAGAATGTTTTCAAGAATTATGTTTAAACTTATACTATCTGTATTAAAATATAGCACAATTATGTTTAACAACAACAACAAACATATAAAATGTGAGACGAGACAACACAATTACTTTTAAACATAGAGGGGAAAGTGGCTAAAAATTATCCAACGTTCAAAACGATCCACGTATGTTTTTTAAGATACAGTCTGCGTTATCACATAAACTAGGTGTGCCATAGAAAAAGCAGTGGGAGTATTCAAGCGGTCACAGTATTACTCGTCTAAATAGAATTATTCAAAGAACTGTGTTTTATATCATCTGTCATAAGATAAGCACTAACTTTCCTATTTATTTAGATACGTAGTCTTTCATGTACAAAAATATGACTTGGTTTACTGAATGGAGTATGTTTTGTATGATTTTAGATGGGAATTACACTTGCGGAGTTTGTAATGTTTCACGGCATGGTCCAGTAATATAACCTAAAGTGGGCAGCCATATTGCTGAATAAAATGATTCATTGACTGAAGAAATTCCAATACCGCGTCTTAGCCATCATGGATTTTCAACCGTTCTCAAAATGCTTGACTCCTCATTATTACTATTCATTTATTTATACCTTTATCGTAGGCCATAATTTTTAGTCATAATTTCGAACTATCATAACCATGTTATTGTCTGTGAAACTTTTTATTTTAAAATTTTCATAAAATGAATTACACATACTATATGATTGTAAAACTTATTTTATTTCATTATGTACAGTTATAATTACTTTTACATCTTTTACTTCGGCGGAAAAAGATTTACGATTATTTTCAAATGATACCAGACAGCACAGCAAACTTGCAGCAAGCTTGATTTATCAAGTCAATAAGCTTGAAAATTTCAAGCGTGTAACCTTAAATCAAGTGTTCTAGTTTACACTTGCCCAGCTTGCATTAAGCTTGGCATTTCAAGCTTGAAAAATTTCCTAAATACACGGGGCGCCGGTCGGCGAACTCGCCCCACATATTTTACCTTGCCACGCATTTTCCCCCTCTACGCTGAAATTTCAATTTAATCTGTTTCCATCGAGTGTTCGTGGCTGGAATAGAACCCGGGACCTTTCGGTTGGGAGTACAGCTCGCTATCCGTTCAGCTACTAGGCTTCACGCAGATATGACTAAAGTTTGAAGTGACTTATCACGCCGTTTTTTCGCCAGATTGATAAGTGGGTGATGTGTTATTTGTTTCTTTTATTTTTCCATGGGATGCATCAAAATTAAAATAATGTTATGTGTGATTTAGAGACTCTACTAATAGGGAAATAAACATAATATAAACTTAAGAGCAGCACACGTTTTAAAACTTTCAGTACCGCAACACTCATGAGCAATACTGCTGGCCAAAATCGAGACAAACGACTGATTTTGAAATCAATTTCGTAGTATAATTGTATTTTATTTTGAAGAATTTCCATATTTGGAAATATAGAATGGGTTTACTTACTTACACAAATTTTGTGTTAAGTAATCTGAAATCAGAGAAACAGATAGGTAAACGTTACTTCGAAATACTATATCACAGTTGCTAACATGTATGGAATACAAACACTTTAGTCATTTTTGTAAATATTTCTTAAAATAACAAATAATTAAAAAATTTTGCTATTTTTTAACGCTAAAAATTCTCTTTACAAATGTGGTTAGTTATTTTCCTGCATATTGGTATGCTATGTCGATATAGAGCATTTCGAAGAATTAAAAATAAGTTTAAATTAATTTATACAAATGTAAATTTGAATTATTTTCATTGTTCATACTTCATAATTAAAAAAATTATTTAACTTCTGAATTTTTTTTTAACCTTTGTAATTTTATTTTAAAACTACAAAAGTGTAAGATGTAAGATTTTTGAGCCCTAAAATCTCTAGGCCCTGGGCAGTTGCCCCGTTTGCCCTCCCGGTAATATGGCACTGGTAATAAAATAAAACACATCTTTTACGAACATTCAGAAAATTTGAGGACGCTAGACAATTAATGTCCATTCTCTTTCACAGATGGCCCCATTACTGCACACTTTGAAAGCTAAAATCAAGCTGTATTTAAGCTTGACAACTCAACTTGACTCCCGCAAGCTTGCTGCCAGCTTAAAATGAGTTGAACTGTCAAGCTTGCATTAATACGTCAAATTCAAGGAAATGTCAAGCTTGATTTAAGCTTATGTGCTGTCTGGCGAAGGATCATTTTGCCTTTCGGTGAGGATAAAATGATCATCTGGACACTTTCTCGAAATTATATTTCTTTCATAACTCAATAGGCTTTAAAATATTATTAAATATATATTTATGATGCAAAATAGAATGTAAAATATGCTATCAAAGGGTAATAGTTTTTAAAAAATATTTATGTTATTTATATAAGTTTTCTCTTTAAGGGGATCATTTTTGGTCCCTTTCGTTACTATCTACATTACTATAGAGTTTTCCTAACGATTTATATTTTTAACCGCCCTCCATATTGTTTGTGCAGAAACATTTTAATGCAAAAAATAATGTCGAAGCTTTTTCTTAGAAATGAAAGAATGGTGGGGGTGTGTAAACGTATTATCAATTTCTTACAACCAATGGAACTGAACTCCTTTTACTTTTTTACTTAATTCTCAAATGCTCACCTCAACGTTAAATTTTGTTCTTGTTTCACTGTCCGATAAAGAGTTTCATATTTATCCATGAGAGGAACTCCTGTGTTAAGAATTTCTCAAGAATAATTCAGCGAAAGTGGTTGAGATTTTGAGCAAGCCAGACATATTGGAAACTATACTAAATAGAGTTTGTTGCGACAATGATGTTTAAAATTTGTGGCATTCAGAAACTTCCATTTTTGCCTGTTTTGTTTTTAATGGCACCAAATTCTGAAATCTTTCTATTGAAAAGGTATCTCGTTGCTATAATAAGGAAACGTTACGATATCGTGTCTCTAATTTATTTTTACTCGCTTTTCTTAATTTCTGATAGATTTATAGTATAAGTTATTTTTTTACCAAAGCAGTTAAAAGAAAAATCAGAAATTTTTTGTAAGCGATTCATAAGATGAAGTAATGTTGGAAGTTTAACCAATAACAGAGTTTTTTTTTTTTGTAAACAGAAAGGGTATTGAGAGAATAACGCAAACGAAATTGCGACACAGTATATGTTGAGAAAGAATTCGTAAAAAATAAGAGTTTAAACGTGAAGTAACTTCTCATTTCGTACATTGATTTCCTGGATTCATTTTATGTTTACGTATAATTATGAAATATGTGGAGACACAAAAATAACACGCAACGTATTAAAAATATATGAATTTAAACGTTTCTTTTGTTTGATTATTTTTCGAGAAAAAATTTAAAATATGAAGTCGATAAATATTAAGTAAGAAAAAATTAAATACTAATTAAAACAAAATATTTCTCAAAATATTGGAATTTGTGAAATTTAAATAGACAGACAGCTTAGAACACAGCCACTAATTACAACAAACAGATGAAAAAAGCCACAAATCAACATTTGTGAGTGCCTAATCTATTGTAAGTAGATTTATACTACAATTCTGGTGATCTTGGAAATGCTAACTTGCTCACAATCCACTATTTTCGCGTGACATTTAAATGCATGGTAATTAACTTTATGGAACGATATCTTAAATGCTTCCTAGACGCAATAAAAAAAAAAATAATTAGTAACAAAGATAGTTATGTTTTCTCAAAATTTGCAGTAAAATTGAACATTTTAATTATTACGAAGGGAAAACTACTTCAAAATATCGTTTGTAAAAATAAATTAAGAAAAATATTCTACAGCATGTATGATCAATTTTTGGATTGTAAGCCAATTTCGAAGGCAATATCAGTATATCCTAGAACGAATCAGATTTCGTCAAATCAATATCTACTATGTGCAAAGTTTTTTTATTATTACCAGTTTTTATTAGACAATATTATGGCTAATGCACATACAATATTATTTTTAGCAACCACATTTCACCGTATAATGCTTAGAGTCACACAGCATTACACGAAAATTTGGTTAGTAAACTAGTCATAAAAGCCAAAATGTTGAAAAATCTCCATAAGTAGCACATAGTAGATAATTCGTTTGACAACGACGATATATAACTATCAAGCAAAGTTTAGTTGTTCAGGATGCTGTATATTTCCTTAATGATTATGTGCGATATTTTAAGACTATTTTTAAGTACACATTAATTAAGCTGTAACTAGCGAATGACATACACTGAAAACTTAAATTCTATGCATAGTTTCATCTAATTGCAGAGAACGAGCACGTGTTGATAGATTGTTAAGTTCAAAACTGTCATAAAGCTTCCTTATTTCGAATATAGACTTTACATAATTAGCTTCAAATGTTTAATTTCTTGAAATACGTTTCGCTTTTGATTAATCATTACTGCAACCGGATTTATGTGAACACGACTAAGCCAATTACTTGAAAAGTTATATTGAATCATGCGAACAAATAGTCTCTATTATATACAGTGTAAGAACTGTGTAATATTCCTCATAGTAAACAATGATACAAATAGCATATCTGAGTTAACCCTATGTTTCCTTTTATTCAGACTATTCTAGTACTCCTTTGATTTCACGGCTGATATATACAAAGGCAATTCATATTCTAGCCTTGTTAATTATATGATTGCTGATATACAATTTTATTAGACAATACGATAATAGTGTATGGATGTTGTGAATCCCTTTAAGTATTTCTGTAACAGCAAAATAGTTTAATTCTTAGTACAACACTAGCAATATTGTTCGTTTAAGATTAAAGGCTTTTATCATACACTTTGCTTCAAAGCCATTATTGTAAATAAGCTACCCTAGAATAGGAAGAGAAATTCAAAATAGTTTCAGTAAGCTTATTATTTATTCGTCTATATTTCATAACGTGGAAGCGAAGCGAGTCGTCGGCAAAACTCCATGTAAATTATTGTTTCTTTTTTTTCCCGTTTCAAGTAATATAAATAAAGCTTCTTATAATAAATAAATACTGCCTCTTTAGAGAATAAAAGCTGATTTATTTTTTCATTCAAGTTCTTTTTACTTTTCTTTTCAACGTAAATGCATAAAACGTGTGATAAACATTACACATGTGATCACATTATTTTTAATCATCATCGATAAATCATCAAGGTTTCATAAGAATAAATTTGTTTTTTTTTTAAATAGGTAACTTTTTAATCAAATTCAAAATAGAAATAATTTTGAATTTTAGCTATTAAATCATATATCATCACAAAAAGCTAACTAGCCCCACCATGGTGCAGTGGATAATTCACTCAAAATAGTAGATGGCTGGCAGTGTGAAGGTTCCGGGCTCAAAACCGTCGCGTTACTGTCAGGTTTTCTCCAGATGTAACCTAAATAGGCGTTATAGAAAGTCCTCCTAAGAAGGCAACCGCCTTCCTTGGCAGATACACCTCCTGAAGGTTTGCCTTAACACACAAAATACAAAAGCTAACTAATCAAAATTTATGGATTATCATCTTGGTTTGAATATTTTTTTTAATATAGAAAATTAACATGATATGTGATCTTCTAGATTATTACTGATATTTTATTATAGTTAGTAAAATACTTATAGATATTTTTAAAACGTTCTCACTGCATAAAAAAGAAGAGAAAAATCATACCTGTGTACAATACCTACTTATAATACATTTTAAAAAATTTGTTACATAGATTATCAAAAATATTATTTATAAAATACTTCAAAGTTGTACTAATCATGTGTTTTTAGTATGATTAGAATAAGAAATTACATACAAATAAACTAGTAACCGTAGTTTAAAACTGTTAAACTGCTTATGTAATTCGCTCAGTCTTCTTTAATCCTTTATCTACTGACGGTACTTGGAAGTAGCGTTAAATTAAAGTTGTAAAATAAAATCCATTCCTTTGAAGAATCACTACCAAATACTCCATTTAATCAGCTTACATCACGATTGCATGTTCTATTAGAGTAGATTGTTTTAAAGAGACAGCTTTCCGCTCACTTTCCAATCATGTCGAGCCCCCTCCTCCCCAATACAGACCGTTAGTGAATTTTCAGACTCCTGTTGTATGATTAAAGGATTAGATTTTCTAAAAGTGTATCAATAAAAGTATTACTTGACTCCTTCAGATTGGTTGGTCCTATACTCTTTTGAAAAATACTCGTTAACTGTTTATCAAACCAGTCATCAAACGTATAGGTTATTAATGTTTTCATAATTTTCATTTTTATTACATTAATCAGTATTTATAATTCATTGTCTAACTATAACAAGAGAAAACAAATAGATTCAAAGTGATAGTCTTGGCAATAATCTTAATTTGGTAGATAAAGGGTTAATAAATTTCTGGAAAGTGTCCGTGGCAAACTTAATGAGTATGGCTCAGCATTTGTGCAGTCAGTGGCTATTGAGTTTCCACGATAAAAATCAGTAATCTGACAAGAGATTAAATAATAACAAAATCTAAGAAAATTTAAGAATTAAATTCGATGAACGTAGAATGAATTAAGAATTTGAACAAAATATTCCTTTCTGACGCTGAAAAAATGTCTAAAATTGACAAAAATTAAAACTTACGAATGTGTGATCATTCTTCTTAGTTTTAATGAAGACTTTCACACTGAATTAAAATATTTGTTTGACATATTAAAGTATCATTATTGCTTTTCGCTGATTCAGATTTCCTATATTCACAACGCTGTAACACTTGGCTAAAATAGAACTTGTTCGAGATGTCAAATTCTAGTTCAGAACAACACATTTACGAAATGAATCACTTAACTAACGCTCGTGTTAAAGTTGTCCAAATGTTTCTACCAATTCTTTAAACAATCCTGCACGAGATGTGTACGACGTCGTTTTCGAGCCCGCACGACGTTTTCGAGAAAATTATGAGTCAACTGGTTACCAAAATCGAATGGTTTAAGGCCTTTATTTTACGGATGAGGCGGTTTAAGAGTTATGCTTACACCAAAAAACTTGCAACGTCGCAGCACCTATAAACGAATATCTGCCAAGTTCTAGCTGAGGTAATTTTTGCAACGTATGAAAAGAAAGTTACCTCAAACGTATCAACTGCTGCAGAAAGTCTAGATGCAACCATTTACATAAAGTTCGATGTACAGGGTGTCCCATAAATGTTGCGCACATAATAAAGAATGAGAATCACACAGCAATGTAGGGTCAAAAACGCAGCTTTCACATACCTGTTAATAATCATACTTTGGGAAAAGTGTTGAAATGTTAGTCAAATTTCTTAACCAAGTTTCATAAACAACGGGCTTGTTTCCAAATATTTCATCAGTGACATGAAATATGATTTTTAAACTATCAATTTTACTTTTTTTTTGGTGTGAAATAAGTATTAATTTTTGACGAACCACGGTCGGAAAAATAACTATTTTTTTAGCACTTGTTCCAAAGTGATTATTAACAGCTACATGAAGACGACTTTTCCCGCGTTGCTATGCAATTCTGAATCCCTATGATGTGCCCTACCTCACCTGAAGTTCGTGGTAACATTTATGAGACACCCTGTATATTAAATTATAACAAATATGCTATTGGTGACAATTAAAAAGCTAAACTAATATTACATTTCACGTTTGCTTTTTAAAAATAAACGTAAGAAGCTTAAAAAATGGAGCCTTTATAATTTATAAGACTACTTTATTGTATGAAAGAGTGTCTTTTAACAATGGTGTCATTTAATCATGGTGTCTGTTTTTTCTCACCCAAAAACTATCGAAATAATCGTTTACTCTATTCTAAACATTTTTTTTTGGAAACACACAACTACGGTTAATGCTTATCTACAAGCAGTTGGCTATCATATAAATTATTCGGCTACCTCTTTAATAATTGTCGGTTAATAACAATTAAAAAGTTAAAGTATTATTACACTTTGCGTTTGTTCTTTAAAATAAAAGAAAGGAAGTTAAACTAAAACATATATAACATACAAGACCAGGGTATTATACAAAATTTAGATTTTAACATTTTCCTTTTTTTAGCAAATCGTATCGAAATAATTACACAGGACTTATTATAAATATTTTTCTTATTGAAAGTGGACATCTACGACTTATGTTTGACAACCAGTAGTTGAGAATCATTAAGAACACATACCCTGTACATAAATGTAAAATAATACAACAAATAAGTTGCGCAAAAAACCCATTAAAAAAGCAAAGAAAAGAAAGAAAAGTCTGAAGCACTTTTATATTTTAAATACGCATTAAGGTTCTACATATTAAAAGACATATCATAATCGATCCGTCGTCTCATTTTTCTTCCTCATTCTATTAAATTCGAAAGTGTATCACTATTAATGAGTGCGCATTTTTCTTCCTTGTTCCATAAAATACTACTTCAGAATTGAAATCTAAATCAATATCGCACCTACTAAAACTGTATAAAATTCTTCTCCAGGCATATTCTAACTATACTTAACCTTCGTAAAAAACTGTATGGTTTGCAAGTTTCTAGACAAAGATATCACCAGGTTCGGAACAGTTTTGGAGACTTATTTTTTGGCGTCATACTTGGAAATAAATCATCAATAGTTGAAAAACCCTGACAACTTTAACATTTTTTTGCCCCCCCCCCGGCTATCTGGCAACCCTATTTCAAAATGCAACAAAAAACTTGTCGACGTCCAGAAATCATGCCCACAAAAATCAGTCAGCAAAAATATGTCCACAAATTATGTTGACGTCCAGAAATCATGCCCACAAAAATCGGTCAGCAAAAATATGTCCACAAATTATTTTGACGTCCAGAAATCATGCCTACAAAAATCGGTCAACAAAAATATATCCACAAATTATGTTGACGTCCAGAAATCATGCCCACAAAAATCGTTCAGCAAAAATATGCCCACAAATTATGTCGTCGTCCAGAAATTATGCCCACAAAAATCGTTCAGTAAAAATATGTCCAGAAATTATTTTGACGTCCAGAAATCATGCCCACAAAAATCAGTCAGCAAAAATATGTCCACAAATTATGTTGACGTCCAGAAATCATGCCCACAAAAATCTGTCCGCAAATTATGTCGACAAAAAATACCAGACTGAACGATATAGCAGGGTAGTGCTAAAAAGAAAGACAAGGACACAACATAACAGAAAACGAACCATAAAGCAAGCATTTCATTTCGACTACTTCACTTACTTAGCATTCAAACATTACACAGAGACCTCTTTTTTTTTTGGCTGCAAGCAGACATTTGCAGAATTAAATTTCCTTTCCCCTATTTCCAGAATTTTAAACAAGAGAAGTTTTGAACTTTCGTGATTCAGCTCATAGTAGAAGGAAGAAAAGGCCTGCCCAGCCTTAAAATTCTTTTAAAAGATATCGCAGAGGCAAGTGCGATCCTCGAAATCCTGTTGATTTACGGTGAATGACTTGGAATGAAGAGTGCTTCATTAGATTCAGGATGTTCGGAGAGGATCCAATTAGGATAATATAGACGTTTAATTCTGCTGAATAGACACACGTTTAACTCGAAGAAGTAAATAAAATTTATGAAAAGGTTTATAGGTTCTTTAAATAAGAAGGGAAATTTTCATTTGGAATACCATTATTCAATAACTTACTGGCTAACAGTACGATGATAGTTTAAATATAAACATGTTTTTGAACATCATAAAAGTGGGTTTTTCTGTAAATTAAAAGCATATATCTTGATTAAAACAATTTACTGGTGGTGTATAAAGTTCAGTCTATTGAAATCTCAGTAAGTGATGACAGTTTGTATATATAGCCATTTTCTATTGATAAGGGCAATAAAGTGTAACACTCTTTAATTCTTTATCTATTAGAGATAAGTGGGCAGTGTAAATTGAAAAATATTCAAAATAAGGTAGGAAAAAAATATTACGTTTAGACAAAATTCCTCTTATTAATTTCCAAAAAGTTACACTTTTTAAATTTGTATACGACCACCGTACAAAATGTTTTCCAGTTATTAAAATGTGCCCCATGCATTAGTAAGGCGACGACAAAATTTGAGAACTATATCGTAAAAGTGTCAGAAATATGAAGATAAGTGCATGCTGATTTAAACCACTTTTCAGTGCCTCTCAGGGAAAATATCTGGTCGGATGATCCCTTTTCAGGAGTGGTACAAAAATTCTGAAAGAAAACAATATTTTGTCTTCTTGCAATAAACGTTTGCAGTCGAAATCGCCCCTGACCATCTTTGTTTAAAGATATATCTGAGGCTTTCTATGATGAAAGGCTGGAAATTTGTATATCACCTCATTATTGTACGGGGCACATTTTACCATTTGGTATTTTTTGTACGGGGGCTGTATAGAAATTTAAGAACTGTAACTTTTGAAAATTAATGAGATAATTTTGGTCTTAACGTAGTCTTTTTTTACTACTTTATTTTGAACATTTTTTCAATTTGCAATGGATACTTATCTCTAACAGTTAAACTATATATATACAGTAGAACCTCGATCTATCGTTTTTCAAGGGGTGCTTAGTAAAAAACGATGCATGCGGAAAAACGACGAATGTGGGTTAAAGTCAAAATATGAAGAAAACAGTATTTATGAATACACACAATGTATACAGTATACCAAAAACACTAAATTTGTTACCAAACTGTAAAAGAAACAAATTGAAGTTGTGTAGAAATTAAGTGATACTTATTTTTAAAAAACCCAGTAATTTTACACTGGGTTTTCCATTAATCTTTTAATTAAACAAAATTTTCAAGATTTACAATTTTTGTTGTCTTTTTATGGGTATTCATCTTTGTATATGAAAGTGATACAATTCCAAATACCGTTATTGCGTACGATAAACTAGGCACTATGTGTTGGCTCAGTCTCATAGGCATGAATATTATTCTCAGCCTCTTCGCGATTATTTTCATTTCTTGCGTCACATTTCTTCCATTCTTAGGATACCGCACGTTGCTACTTCTAAATCAGTGGAAATATAATCACTACATTTCACACCATACTCATCCCTTCTAGATGTAAGAAATCTTCACCTATACCATCATCAACCCAAGATATCATACCAGGAAGTAATTAGATTTCTAAGCCATGTTGATCCACTTCATCTTCAATTTCATTTTGGTCAGAAGAAACATTTTACAACGATGAACGCGGGAAAGCGAATTTTTGACGAACGATACATGCGGGTTTTGTTAACGTTAGTTAAATACAGTTTGTGCAGGGACCATAGAAATAAAACCATCAATACGGGAAAACGATAAATGCGGGAACGATAGATCGGGGTTCCACTGAACATAGTGATCAAAAATTTCGTAACAACTTTAAAAATTCCTTTAAAAAGAACAAATAATGATAGAAAGTTTCGGTTTGCACAAATAAGTTTAGAGGGTGATCGGATTTTTTTAATGTCAAGAAAGGTTGTAGTTCCAATTGTTACCGATAGGTAACAATTTCCAAGGTTAGTGGTTTTATTTCCAAGGTTAATAGGTTTTATTTCCAAGAGGCGTACCGGCCCTATCTGTTTCGATTTAGTTTTGGCTGTCTCACTAAGGTGCGAGATATTCGAATGTGAAATTGTTAATATATCCAAGATTTGTAAATACAAACTGACTGTAAATAAACTAGTTAATCAAGATAAATGATGAGCTATTAGCTTTCTTCATACCAAGAGTCATTATTTATGTTTATTAAGTGGAAAAACAAACATCTTAAAAACATCTCTACACATTTTTCTTAATAGATTACTGCTATTAAAGGCTACCTACTACTACTACTGCTACTACTACTACTATTATTAATAATAATAAGTAATCGTAGTAAAAACATTTTCGAAAAACAATTTTGAAATCTGAAACTAAACGTACTAGAATCATACTGTTGTTAAAATTTTGCTAGCCATTTTCTTTCATAAATAAAATTACAAAGTATTCTATAGCAGCAATTAAATTACTAAAAATAGCCTAATATTCCGTTTAGTCAGTTTAAAAAAAAAATGAAAAGTATCTTCGGAATTTAAAAAGAAAATAATTATTATTTCTTTAGTTGACTTCCTCAATGTGTTGGAGTTGAGTGAACAGAAAATGAAATAAAATTCAATAAAAAATAATAAAAAATAAGCATACATGTTTTTAAAAAATAACAAAATTTCCTTGATCTTTGAGTTATACGGAATGATTATTTCACAACCTCCAAGAAAAAACAGGTGAAGTATTTTATTATGAGCCCAATTAAAGTGATATTTATCACGTCTTCGAGTATTTTGCCTGAGAAAATTTAACTTGCTTCGCAATTAAAATAATAATTAAGGCAATTAAAACGAACTTTTTACTGTAGTACTGGATTAATTTAATGGGAAATATGAATAAGCTTGCAAGTGCTTGAATAATAAATGCATTTTGCAGTCTAAGTAAATAAATTTAATTAATAAAAACATTTATTTTTTTGGCTCGAAAAAAAGTTTTGCTAATTGTTTAGTGTATTTGTGGATAAACTAAAACAATTCTTGAATTTATAAAGCTTAATGTTAATTTAAAGGCGTTTTTTCGTAATAGCAACCTTTTACTTAATGGATGCAGTCATGCGTTAAAAAGATATGAAAAAGCTCCAGTATTCGTTTTCTTTCATAAGTATTCAAGTCTTTCTTCTAAAAGTTTATTTTCTGCGGGAATTAAATGTTGTGGCATCAGTGATTTATTCACGGTTTATAATGTGTGTGTTCTTCAAAAATATTTTACTGTAAACAAGGTTCGGAGGAATTACTTTTCGAATCTCATACTTCCCGAACCGTGGCTGTTAAATCACATGATATAAACAATTTTAAAGTATTTTAGAAAGATTTCGCTGCAGACTTCACTCTTTTTGAAGGGTCGTCTTATTGGACGAAACACTTTGCGAGGACATCTCCCTGTTTTGGAGATGGCTGGAAGAACCAGCCGCTGACTTCCGAAGCCATTGGTGATTGGAGTTCGTTGGCATTATTTGCGGAGAAAGCGGGCGTTTTAAAAGAGTATTTTGTTGATACATGCTTTGAATGAAGAAAATGCATGGAAATATTTTATAGATTTTATTACATAATCCTATTAATATATAAATGTCAGTGTTTGTATCTATGTTTGTTACTCTTTCACGCTGAAGCGGTTTGACGGATTTGGATGAAATTTGGTATAAATACAGTTCAAGCCCTGGATTAACATATAGGCTACTTTTTATCGCGCGAAAAAACCCCACTGTTCCTATAATATAAAAAATCTAGCTTATATATAATATAAAATAGCTTAACTTACGTAATATGGAATCCCAATTAAAATATTAATTGATAGCACATAATAACAAATATAATACGTAAAATAAACAAAATAAGTGACTAGGAAAATGGGGAAAGAATACATATACGTAAAAGCCAGTTTAAGGATGTAATAAAATACTGATATTCATAAAAAGGAAAGATGTAAATCACATTATTTTAACGCGTAAAAGCAGCTAAATTTAAGGCATGCAAGGATTAGTATGAAATTACACTGCTGGCCATCGTAAATGCAACACCCTGAAGGAAGCATGCAAATAATATGAAATTTACAACATGCATTAGCTGAGGTGAGATATGCAAATGATTAGAATTTCAGCGCAGACGCACATCAAGCGCGCCTGTGGCGCCACCTCAAAGCGCTATTTAAGGCTTGGAGATTTCGACGGTTTCAAGTACAGCAATTGTGTTTTTCTTGCTTTTTTTTCAAAAAAACGATAAATTATGCCTCGTAGGAAACAACGATCATCTTTTGATCAAGTATCCGAGTTTGACAGAGGAAGGATAGTGGCATACCGAGATTGTGGGTTATCTTTCAGGGAAATCGGTCGTCGTATTGGACGAAACCAAACAACTGTGATGCGGATATGTGATCGTTGGGTGCAGGAGGGTACGACGGACAGACGTGATCGACCGCATCGACCTCAGTGCACCACGTCACGTGATGACAGGCAGATTGTACGCATGGCAGTGACGGACCGCTCAGTCACATCACGAACCATATCACAGCAGATTCAGTCTGTAACGCATCATCCAGTGTCTGCGCGTACCATTCGACGTCGTTTACAGCAGAATGGTCTGTCCGCAAGACGTCCGTTGCTTTGTCTACCTCTGACGCGGAACCACAGACGTCTCCGCCGCCAATGGTGCGATGAAAGAAGGATGTGGACGACAGAATGGAATGAAATTCTCTTTACTGACGAGTCACGCTTCTGTATGCAACACCACGACGGTCGGATTCGAGTCTGGAGACACCGTGGAGAGAGGATGCTGAACAGCTGCATTATGCACCGTCACACTGGTCCTACACCGGGTATTATGGTATGGGGCGGTATCGGATATCTCTCTCGCACTCCTCTAGTACGCATTGCCGGTACTTTAACCAGCCAGCGCTACATCTCCGAGGTGTTGGAGCCAGTTGTCCTTTCTTACCTTCAGGGCTTGCCAACAGCCATATTTCAGCAGGATAATGCACGGCCACACGTGGCACGCATTGTCCAAGGGTTCTTCGTCAATCACCAGATTGAATTGCTTCCCTGGCCGGCGCGCTCTCCGGATCTTTCGCCGATAGAAAACATGTGGTCCATGGTTGCTCAACGACTGACCCAGAGTTCATCCCCAGCTGTCACACCAGATCAACTTTGGCAACGTGTGGAAGCTGCTTGGTCTGCTGTACCCCAAGAACACATTCAAAGTCTCTTTGAATCAATGCCGAGGCGTGTGGCAGCTGTGATCTCCAACAACGGCGGCTACTCTGGGTACTGATTTTGGCAGGAACCACGCTTCATAGAATGCTGTAAATTTAATCATTTGTTACTTGGTCAACATGTTATCTACACAATAAATTTTGTTGTGATATCTCTTGTTTTTCTTGGTGTTTCAATTTGGGTGGCCAGCAGTGTATATTACCAAATATTGGCGATATTTTTAGAATTTATGCATAGAACAGTGTAAAAATAGAATATATATATATATAAAGAATAGAATTGAGTTTTTATTTTACACAGACGTCGACAGATGGATCAAAATTATATCGTTAAATGATGGTAAAATAATGACTAAACATCATTTTACCGTCTGCTACGCCTGACTTGGACAAAGAATACACCTGAATAAATTTTTGAAACTTTCTTTCAGTTCAAATTGTGCATTTTCCTGCGCAGCTTTTCCTCATTCTATTTCTATGGCATTACATCCAGAAAACGGATGTTAGAAATATCAATTTAAATTTTGTTTTCGAATTGCGCATTTTTCTGCGCAGCTTTTCCCCATTCTATTTCTATTGCATTACATCCAGAAAAAGGATGTTAGAAATATCAATTTTAATTTTGTTTAATCATACTCATGAATAATGATACATGGAATACGCATGGATTATGATACACTTTTAATATATAGCACTTTAGTGCTTATTTAAAATCTGATTTCAGATTTTCTTTCCGTTTTTGATAACGGCCAATATATCCAGAAGCTCTTCAGAATTAATATAGGACGAAAATAATTTGTACCGTTTAGCAGGTTTTTATCGCTAAACTATCTTATTTCTGTAACCAGGGGCGGCCAGACACGGTAAGCAAGGTAAGCATCGCATTAGGGCGCCGACTTCGAGAGGGCGCCATTTCGAACTTAAAAACAAAGTAGAGCAGAAAAGGGGACGTCTTTTTTACTTTATAAGGGGGCGCTACTTACCCTAGGGCCGCCCTGTTTATAACCATCTTAATTTGAAATTCCATTCACAATCTGAGAGATTTCATTGCCAAGGAAGCCGGTGAGAAACAGGATTCTCTCCGAACAAGATTTATTAAGATGGCGAACCAACTGGTCACCGGAGGCGGCTAGAGTATGTACATATAAAATCCTCGGGTCTTCGAGCGTGTCGTCACGGGGGAGACCCGCCTGAAACACCTAATTTTTTAGTTTCATTAATGCCATGTTAAAAGGATATTAATTGACTATGCCATTTTATCTCTCGCCCCTTTTTATTTTTATTTTATTCTTCCTTTACATTTATTTCATCGACTGGAAGTAGAAAGGTTTCCTGATCTTTCCTTGCAATTGCAAACGTGGGTCGATGATAACTGAAGTAACTTATATAATTTTTAGTATCTTTCTTGATACACCAAAAATTTTGCTTTTCGTTATTTGTTATTATTGAGAGAGCTTAAGATGACAAGGTTTTCTATATTTCGCCTGGTAACCCTGTTTGCGAGTCATCCAGCGTGGATAAGAATCCGAGGCTGTTAGGTTTATGTTTAAAATTATTCCTTTTTCCCCTTTCACATTCGCCAGCCCAGTTCCCGATGCGTTTACATCTTTTACAAGTTATTCTTTGATGCGTCCTTAATTTTATGATATTCAGTTTTTCAATTCGCCAAGTTCCAGTCGCCATTTTGAAATAATGAATGATGCAATCTTGAAACGAACGTTAAAAATCAGCAAATAAATAAATTAATCCATCTGGTGTCCATAACCTTTTAGAAATGTTAGCAGAGTTATGGCACAAACATAGTAAGCGTGGGATTTTAACATAACATTTACTTTATTAAATTAGAACGGAAGAAACAGGCACAACACATTACAAGGTAACATCAAGAAGGAAAAAAGTATAGATGAAGTAAAAAGAATGCGTGCGCGAGCACATTTACAGTTAAGTAGATAAATGTTTATTGAGGGATACAGAATTCAGGAGGATAAGTGATTGCACAATAAAAAATAAACAATTCAATACTTATCAATTTATTCTTACTTTTATTTCGCATTTTTGGGACACTTTTTGGGACAATTTTCAATAAAAGGGGTGAGGGATAAAATGACATTGCCATTAATGTTAAATAATAGTTTCCGAAATTGTTTAAAAAATATTTTTTAAAAAGTTAGTCCGTCGCCAATTACCTAGATCCTCTTGAGTATACGCCACTGCTATATGCCTTTACCACTATCATAAAACTATGATATAAATCTTTAATAATTTACCGAAACTAAAGAATTCAATTTTATATCATTTTAAAGAAAGAATACGTTATGCCTTTGGTGTATTTTTTTTATGAAATACCACACACATTTTATTTACAGGCGTATTAATGCAAAGAATATTAAAAAAACTATAAAAATGCCTCTAAATTACATTATTAAATTGTTCTCCAATAGCCGAATATCTATACCTTGCGAAAAGAGGAAAAAATAAAAAAAATACATATGTACATATATCTATCTATATATATATATATATATATATATATATTAAAGAATGTTACATCACCTACATCAATAACATTCCAGACACTGATATGGAATTTTACTCTTCCTTTCAGAAACATGTACAGGAAAACAACCATCGTTTGTACTCGAACTATACCACAGTTTGTTCTCTGAGAATAACATAATTTTCTTGTTCTGTCTGAAGCTACTGTAAAGAAAACGCTGCATTTTATCGAAAAAACTGCATTTTTGAGAGGGCGAGGAAGAAATGTTATTTACGGATTTCGAACAAGATGTTTGAAGCTATAAATACATACATAGTGCATACATTTACATATACATACATACATATGTATAGTTATTGGTCAGATATGGGGTAAATATGGGTCATCCTTATTTTGTAGTAATGCACATCAAAAGTAAATAATATCATAAATTATCTTTACTTAGCACACAAACATATTTTTTATTTTTCTAATGTGTTGTATTTAAAAAAAGAATTTAAATAATAAGATTATTTTTGAAGAAAGAATTGGCGACAGACTAGCGTTGTGTTTCCAATTCTGAAACAAAAATGGGAGTCTTTTTATAAATTCAAAGCTCTTCTCAAAATAGCTTCTATTTATTCAACTAGAACATTATTAGCATTCATAAAATAAAGAAATCATGATTAATTTATTTTTAAATTGGGAAGAAATAAGTGTTTTCATTAAAATTTTGTCCCCAAATTTATTTTTACATTTTGGGGACAAGCTGAGAAAAAGTTCTGAAAAGTTCTGGGGATTGTCCACGAAACGCCTGGTTTCCTCAATCATAATATACAGCAAAATATTTCTGCTCTTCACGAACAGTATGAATTCCTTGTAGCACCTTCTTAGAAGGAATTTTTTTGCGACTTTTTTATTGCAGCTTCTTCAATCTTATTTTCATTGTCATTAGACAGATCTTTATCACTAAACAGTTCCAAATTAGCTCATTTTACATTTGAGGGACAGTCTATATCGTCCAGTTAAAGTATAATATAATTTTACAGTAAAGAATAACAGTTCAAGTAACTACTAATATTTTTTACACGTAAATAAATTAAAAAACACCCAAAATATCAAAAAATATCACTGACCCAGAAATACCCCAGTAAACTGGGGAAAAATGAGCATACTTTAAAAATTAATGAAGTAAAAATATATGTACGAATGAAAAGCTTAGACCATCTGTAATTAAGAAACAGCACCAACAAAATTGTTTTTTCAAAAACGTTTCACTAAAATAAATCTTAAAAAATCATGATTTTCAGAGACAATCTTTTTCGATCCTTTTATAGTAGTGTAAAAAGTATTTTTTCTCTTATTTTTTCATAGTTACATTATTTTTGAACTTGATATAAGAAAATATAATGTTTAATCATGATTTGGTATAGTTTAGCTGTTTTCTGAAAAAAGAAAAATTAATGCTACAAAGTGAGTGACTAGTAGTTACCCCGGAAGCAGACTGACCCTTAATTTCCCATATGACCCTTCATTCAAAGTAAAAATATGAACATTTCATGCTGCTGCTTCCAGCAATAGCTGGACAGAAAAAAAAAGAAAAAAAACACTGGCATTCAAAACTTAAGTTATATAGTCGACGATTATCTAGAGGAAGCGGGTATTCAACGAATGGTGTGACGAGGGAAATCTCCAAACCTTAGTAGAGTGCTTGTGGGATGCTCTTAGGAAGAAACGTTACATGTCGAATACCCCAACCGGGGACCTCCGGGCGTTGAAATTGGAGCATTTGGAAGAATGGAAATTACTGTCAAAATCTTTGATAAATAGTCTTCGTTACTGTAAAGATGTTGACGCTTGTGTAGCTGTACAAGGTGGCCACACGTGTTATTAGACGAAACAATAAATAGTTATGACACATCTTATTTTATTCAATGCTGCTCTAATCTGCTTATCAATCTACATTGAACTACTGTGCAAATATTTTTGTTACTATTTCTTGCCGTAAAGCATGAGGTATTAGTATACCGAATTCCAATGCAATAAACTCATTTTTAGTCGAAAAATATAATTTTTTAAATTTGTATCCTTAATTTTGACACCGCTACGGAAAAAAATCTTTCCCTCCTTATGTTAACATGGGATTTAGCAGTTTAGTTTTCTTTAGTGGAAAATTATCTAATGAAGCTTTTTTTCTAATTGAAGTTGTTTTGAACACACAATCACCGTACTTTTTCTTATAAAACTTCTAAATTTCTGAACAGTAAATGTAATTGCTTAACACTACAGTTATTTTTAACTTTAAGCAATTTAATAATAATGAAAGAAAATATCCGTATTTTTTCTCATAAAACTTCTATATTTCTTTTCAGTAAACATAAGCATTTAAATTAGAGTCATTTTTAAGCAATTTAATAATAAAGAAAGGGAATACTACTATTAAAAATTCAAGATTGTCTTAAAAAATGAAAAAAAAAGTGTAAAAAGAATAATAATCTACTACTGAAAAAAAAATGTTGTCTATTAGTGAAAACTTAATATATGGGAAAAATTTGAAAAAACTTTTTTTTTTTAAATGTGAGCACTTTAAGATTGAAAATGTCAAGAAAATTTAATTTAAACTCCATAATAACTGTTCTCTTGCATAACTAAGAAAGTTTCTTGTCTTTAAATGTCAAAAGAACTGAATTCTTTGCTTAAAATGAATTAAGTCGAATAAGAACTTCAATAATTAAAATATATAGTAGAAGAACCGGAATTAGTCTGATAAAATTATTTTAAGCATATTACCATAAAACTGAAGGCGATAACTTAAGAAATATTTTAATCACTTGAGGTATTTTTCTGTTCTAACGAAAAAGTATGTGAGGCTTATAATTTTCATAGTTAGAGCTAATTAATAATTATGAATATCTTTAGTATTTAGAAAGTTTTATGTAAAGTAAAAATTTCCAAAGTATAAATTTTGATTATGTATTATAATTTAACACTTAAATTCTGTATTAATTTAATGGAATGATCGATGCAAAAGTACTGCAATACGCTGTTATTAACCCATTTGTGCCTGGATATTTTTGCGACTTTCTTCGATTTTTTACTGATAACAGAAATAATAGATAAATTTCTGATGTCAACTTCTTGAACAAGGGATGATTTCTTTTAAAATCATTATGCATAAAAATCGAAATATCAACATCCTACTTGGTCATGTTAAAATATTTTGTAGAGTTGAGGCTCAATACTTATGAATAAAGGCTAGGAAAAATAAATAACGTTTTCGACTAATAGCGAAAATGCCGTCCCAAAAAAGGGACACTTGGCATAAATGGGTTAAAATTTATAGAAATGCTGTACATTGCATAAGAAGGCTATAGAAATATCAGGATCAAAATAATATACGTTATGAACAGTGGCGCAGCCAGGAATTTCTCATGGGGGGGGGTTATGACTACTGTAACTCACATATATGTATAACGTGTGTGTGATAAGGAAGCGAAGAATATATATACATTTTGCGTGGCAAAAATTCCTCATGGGAGGGGGAGGGGGCTTGATTACGCCACTGATTATGGATGTCAAATTCAGAAATTAATATTTTTCTATAAGAATCGAATATTTTACCATACATTTTCCTAATCATTTGAGTATGCCATTTACTATTACAAGAAAAATAGTTCATTGTATTATAATTAGATTTTTATTAGAGTACCATGCATAGAGGGATTAAAATTGAATTAAAACTAAAAAAAAATCATCAGTTATATTATGATTTCAAAACACTTTAACAACAATAAAATTATGTAAAGGAAGAGGAAAAGGTTTACTGGTTGTCTCCTAGTAGTTTTAAGATAAGTAAAGTTAAAAAAAATGCGGAAAAATGTCCATGAATCATTAAAGTACTACTAACATATAAAAAATCTATTGAATATTTTCATGTATTTTTATACTTTCATGCATATAGTGAAAATTTATTTTATCAATAATTAGCTTTAAAGAAATATAATGTTTCTTCCACGATATCGTTAAAAATGTAGTCCAGTTATGTTTTTTGAAGATAAGCTCCTGTAGAAATTTTAGAGAAATTGCATTTTCTATCATGAAAGATGAAGCTAATATATTTTAAATTATATTCATGAAATGGGCTTAAGACTAGACGATCGTTTTTTTTTAAAAGAAAATGACTTTTAAAAAATTTGACATGCTTTATATGGATCCAGTACATGCTAAGTAACAGATGTTATTATAATGGAAATTTGTTTATAAATTTCATAGAATTTACTGTGGGTGCAGTTTGCACAAGGAAAAAGACGGATTTAAACCATTAATATGTGGTAATACATGCATCCAATTTGTACCATGGTTATTAGTTTTATTATCGCGAAAGTTTAAAAGGTTATTAAAGTTTGTAGTAATTTTTGTTTACTCAAGGTAACAGTATTTCATAAGCTATTAATATTGAATGAAATATGCGATTCAATTTAGGAAAATATGATTCAAATTTATGTAAAAGATATGTAAACAACGATAATCAATTGTGAAAAATTATAACGTATGTTAAATGAACAAACATTGAACAAACATGGATAAATTTAACATTTACTGAAATATGCTAATTTTACAAAAGTTAGTCAAAAATTATTTTGGTAATAGAAATAAATATATAATCACTTTAATAAATCCTTATCTATTAAAGAGATATTTTAAAAAAATAAAATAACAGGAAGGTTAGTTCGATTATCCATAGTTAAAAAAAAACAATTGTTAAAAGGCCGATACAAGTTTTTTTTCTTTCAAATATATTTTTATTGTTTACATCACCTATTAAAATATGCATTGTGACATAGATTGGCAGGCCTTTCTCTTAAAAAATAGGCGGTTTCAAATAGGTATTTGTTAGTGAAGGTACATTAGGCGGTACAATAACTCAGGAAGACCAAACTGAATGTCTGATAGAAAAATGTGCTTTATTTTGGGATTAAATTCGAAAATAAATGTTCGAAATACAACAACAACAACAATCGTTATTAAAACGTATTTATGTGATGAACGACATCAGATGCACCAATTTTATTAATTGAATTTGAGAAAAATGAAATGACGTATGCAAAAGCTAAAGAAGGCTACTTAAAAAATACGAAGGATATTTAAACCCAAAATGTTAACATAAAATTATTTTTTCTTGGTGGTAAACTTTTAGAATGATCGTGAAAGCACAAAAATGGTGATTATTGTAATTTTCTACATTGAAGAGTAAAAAGCATTTAATAAAAGAAAATGAAATAAACTACAGTTTTTTCACTAAAGAATCAAATGTATACATTTCAGTAAGTTATAATTCATAAATTTCTAACTCCTCCTTTTTCATAGGAAAATTTATGTGTAAGTTCAAAAAGTAACAAGTTTTTTTCTTGATTAATTAGAAAGACATTAAAAACTGCAAAACAGTAGTTAAAAATCCAAGTATTTTTGTACGCCGGTTTTTAATAAAATATAAAATCAATTCAGTGAACATAATTTACCGCATATTTTGAATAAAGTAAAAATATTTAATAAAAATATTCATAAATACTTTGGCTAGTGACATCAATGGCCCTTTTTTTCTCCTTAGAACATTCGTAACCAGTAAAAGATAAAAAGAAGCTTCTAAATTAATACTTAATTATGCCTTGCACGATGATAAAAAGCGCGTTTAAAAAAGGAAATTTAGTAATGGAAAGCTTTGTGTGCGTGTGTGCAACTTAAAGTTATAAAAAAGGTTGAACGGAAAGACATGAAACATAGATAAACTCTATTTATCAATGGAGTGAATAAATAATAAGCTTTAGTTTTTCTAGCAAATAAAAGGAGAACTAATATATTAAGTTTAATAAAGTATTTAACATTTTCTCATAAATAACAAACGAAGGTATTTATTTTATAATGTGAAATTTATAAAAATGTCTTATATTCATCGTTGAAATCAGCAATTAAAGAAGAATGTTGCTTTATGAAAAAAAATCTAAATTACATGTATAATTTTATTAATTTAATTTCTCAAGTGAAAACATTTTGAAATAAACTACATAAAGTTACTATTTTATGATACATATTTGCCTATTTTTAAATATTTTAAGAAAAATCTTTTTTTTTCTGCATAAAATGTAAATAAAAATTGATTGATTTGTTACCTTAATTTCTTTTTCGTTACAAAAATATTTCTTAAAGTTATTTGCCTTATTCGCCTTTTTCTTTCATATCTTTATTTTCTCTTCCCTTAAACTCCTATTTTAATATTGTTGACTTTTTAAGAAGATACACAAGTGGTAGACCGTTGAAAGAAATAAGTATGGGAATTCGTGCAATATAGAAAATATTGGAGAAAACGACTTTGTTAAAAAAATATTACTTGAAAACAGAAAATATTTTTGTTAATAGATTGCTTACATTTTAGTGTGTTGAAACAGTAATTAAATTACGTAGCAAAATATTAACAGTTATATTACTATAAGATTAGATTACGGAATTGCCATCTGTGGCAGATTTGCTTTTAGATCTGTGGCAGGCTTGCTTTTAGAGCTACGTTTTACAACTAACCAAACTACATTATGAAAATAAAACACTTTACTAAAATCACACATTAAAAAAATATAGAACGCACATTTCGAGTGACACAAAGGATCTACCTTTCTTCATCTGGAAAAAAAAATCCCATAAAGCCACAACAAATGTAAGAAACAGGAAAATAAGAACTAAAGAGAAACAAAAATCAATTTGACATGTAAAAAAATGTTAAATGAAAAGGAAAAAAGGGGAGAGGAGGGCTCAGAAATTAGCTAAAAGTTAATAATAAGATACAATTAAAAAATGATAAAGAATCAGAAATAGAGAAAATTAAATTAATAAAGCAGATGAAAATTAAAATAACAATGGCATGAACAACTTTTCTAAAACAATAACACAGGAGGAATATAAATTGTAAATAAAAAAAAAAAAAAAAAGATGCTATTTGTGTCATTGCTCCATGAATACTTCCTTTCCGTTTCACTGTTTTGGTTTTTCTATTTTCCTTCATATATTTTTAACTTATTATTATATTTTTATTAATTTATTATCTTCCTCATTTCTGTCAAATTTTTATTATCTCTGATTTTCTTGCAGTTTTCTTTCTTTCGAATATGTGGGTTGATGCGTTTTGGGTAATCGAAGAATGGTTACTTTGTACGACACAAACGAACATTCTACACAAGTATGCATACATGCATATATTTCTGTTTTTAAAGAAATATTTTGTTTTTATTTTCATTTTACCATTAAAAGTTTGAGTGTTTATAAAAAGAGCCCCGTCTTCAAATGTGACGCTTTGGAAATGGCTTTGTTGTTCACCCATTTTTAGCGGTACCTTCTTCCATATCAAGAATAACATATCGTGATGAAAAGGAATGGAAGAAAAATTTAGGGAAACACGCTCAAATCCACCTCCTACAGGAACGCTAGCACAGCAAAGTAGTTAGTCTGTAAAAAGTTGTAGTAGTTGCAACTGCTTTAAGCCAGTTAGCCTCAGAATAATGAGAACTCTCCCAACTCCTCCCCCCCCCCCTCATAATCCCAACAAATAACGCGATTATGCAAATTATTGCAGCTTACTCTGTAAAAGCGACAATATTCCCATTAGTTGCGACTTTTGGAACTACTTTTTTTCCTTCTGAAATCGAAATCTCATGGTCCACTATGTACGCCCATGAAATTTGGCTATGTTACGTCCAATACTTTACTTGCTATTTCATGATGTCACGCTATTTTATAAACCCCCTGTAATGTGTTTCAGTAAATAACGTGATATTCCATCACACATATGTATAAATTCTAACGTAGGTATTCTTACTCATTAAATAAACATAAATTTTTAGAATACCGCAATAGAAAAAAATAACCTTCTACGAAGAATCAACATTTGTTGGAGGAACGCATTTGCTGTCGCAGTTTCACTGATATTCAAGTAAAAAAGTTTTGCGATTTATTCAGTTCACTGCTGTGCCTTTTATAAAATTCAAGATTTTTTAAAGCCATCTTTTTAAGCAAAAATTATTATTAATTTTTAAAAAAATGGATATTCAAGGAATTTCACTGAAGTAATTTAAGAAGTGTCGGGGATAACTACTAAATCATGTCATGAGAGGGAACAGAAAACATGCTATGTAAGCAGTAACATTATCTCTTCACTACTGTCAAATTATTACGTTGTCACTTGAGATAGATTTATTTTTGGAGGGTAGTTAGGTGAGGCGCCAAATTAGATTAAAGGGAAAATAATGTCAAGAATCTTTTTTTATTTTTTTCGTATTACTATAACACGCATAGGTATCGAATAACTTGAAGTACAGGCTGGTCGTAAAAACTATTCTGATATATGTAGCTCTAGCCATTGTTCCGTTCAATCTATCAAGACAAGATTTCAGATAGAGTTGCTCAGAGGTATGATATCGAGATTCTGAAAGCAGCAATAAAGTGACGCTCACAGTTACGGTTACGAGACAAAAACTCGGCTTTTTCGAATGGCAACGCCCAGTTTTTTCCATTGTAATATGCTCAGCACATGCGAAAACTTTAGAGAACGTTGGAGTGGTAGGCTTGTGACAAAAAAAAAGGACACATATTGTATGCACAAAGAACAGCTCTGCAAACGGCCAACAAAAATACGATAGCGGCGCACGGAGAAAATTTGCTTATGACAAAAACAAAACGCAGAGGAATTTTTAGTGGTTCCAGCTCACTATTTTAGCCACTCGACGAATATTTTTTAAAGAAAATAAATACTCAAGAATTAAACGGTACTATACTACTACTACTACTAATAATAATAATAATCAAGAAGAGAAATTCGCAGGCTATTTAGGAAATTTTGCGATTCGACAAACCATTTGCTGATAAGTGGATCTGTGATACAGGCAATCATTTTAAAATTGTTTGTAGATTTAATAAATGGTGAGACCTGCGAAGCATTCATAGGATCAATGGAATATCTGCAAAAGGCACTTTATGGAAAGAATAATTTGTATTTCTGTTTTTCTTACAGGCCAAAAAAATAATCCTTGTCTTATTTGCTACCTTAACACTGTACAGTTAAAAATTTTGAAATTAAAAATGCAGGGTCTTCTGAACTAGCATGGTCTTTAGGGCTGGCTCCTTTGGCTTCACGTAGTGGAAATAGGGGATTTGGACATTTTACCCATATCGTAAACCATTTACATCCGTAGCTCACTCCTCAGAAAACTAAAACAAAAACTCAAAAGGTTAATACGATAAATATCAATGATATTTATCGTATGGATAGAGCCGAATCTTATGAAATGGATATTAAACCAGTAATTTTGATCCCAAGATCAAAGCCGATTGTTGCTATGGAACTTTACACTGGTTCGGAGCCCTTGTGTGACTGAAGGTGGAGAATACCTTTAAACCTTGCTAAAGCCATCTTGAGAAGAAAAATCAATTTTCTGAGTTGCTATTGGCCTGCTGTGTGTAGAGAGTTTGAAAACTCAAAGGACAAACCTTTCTTGTATAAAAAAACTGCATGATACGTTATATCTTTCCTTCTTTATTCCGTTTACCTTTCCAGACCCTAGGTGTGCACTGAAAAATTTTAAACTTGCTGCAGGTTATTTGGCCCATGTCTGTGATGTTAACAAGAAAATCTTCCATTGATTTTGAATTGACGTATACCATCTTGTTTACTATACATGAACGTTTCCCGAATGATTCTTGGTTCCATGTCTGTTAGGGTGGATCGAAATTTTTTTTTTTCGAAATCTTTATTTCCTGAGGTCTCAAAAGTTGTATATTGATATGAATAAGGCTTGTGTAAAATTTGAATGTTCCACGACAATATCTTGGGGTTGCGCATTGAGCTTGAAATCCAGAAATTAAAAAAAATATGACTTCTTTAAAAAATCGACCAAAAGGTTCTTTTCCGAATTATCAGGCTCCCGAGGTTTTAGGAGTTGTAAATTGTTTTGAATAAGACGTATACAAAATCTGGAGGGGCTACAACACTTTCTAGGGGTTGCACATCGAGCTTGAAATCTAAAATAACAAAAACAAAAACAAAACTGAAAATTATGTGTTTTTTGAAAAAAATATGTAGAAAGCAAACTTCATTTGTTAAAAATAATTGGGTCCTTTTGTATGTTGAAAGACGTTCAGAGAAGCTCAGTAAATCACAAAAAAGGGCTTTGCGAATAGTTTGATATAATGCACCCGTTATGCTGTCGTTTTGTCTTGGGCGCAGTACGCAATCTGTGCTCTAGACAACCAGCACCGGTTCGCCTGCCGAGTAATGGAGATGCACATGCGTTCGGTTAAACCAGACACGGGATATTTTGATGAAACAGGCATTTAGTTTGACCTTTCATATAGATGGTGCTTTCAGTTTAGTCTGAAAAAACTAAGGGGTGGTTGCCTTGCACTGATACGATCTTGAATAAAGTGAAACTTGCTGCTACAAGATATTTAACAAAATCGGCGTTCACAGAGAGCTGGGAATATCGAAAGAATTACCTTGTACCAAGTTGCCAATCCGAGGAGAAGTACATCTATATTACTATTTTGTACTTAAGAAGAAAAAAATTCTGAGTAAAGGGCAGGATCCACCGGAAGGAGATATAATCTTAGTTGTGGCGATCAAAATACAGGATATTTGGATCAAGGCCAGTATCCCCACTGTGTCAATCCAAAGAATTCAAAATATAGTAAAGTTCGCGAGCAAGTTCAGCAGCTAAATAAATCGCACATTAGAGAAGGACATGAAGAATTGTTGATGAAGAAAGTGGGAAAAACGCTCTCTTACCCAGCTATTGAATATCGCAACTTCCAAATATACTGACTTTTTCCGGAGCAGGTGTGACTCCGAGAAGTTCATACCTTATACAGAACGGGAGTCATTGGCAGACCAGAGGGAAGCTAGATATGTGACAATCGATGAAACTGAAAAGAAGACAAGTTTATGGAGAACGAGAGAAAAGTTGAAAGGTTGGAAAGAGAAATTTCGAGATTGTTGGAGAAAGAGGTGAAACTTCCAATATCCAGTGTATGTCTCCAAATTTAGTCATTTACTTGAAACGAGAAAATAACGAAGAGAAGTACGGAAGACTGAAGAAAATGCTGAATGCGCGTATCTACCGTCACTTTGGAAAATGAGTTAAAAAACGACCAAGTTAGAATAAAAATCTCAGTGCTTTCACAAAACTGCGACACAAAGTTATTACGGACTGGGAAACAGCACCTCTGGTATAACCTTTATTTCACAACCAATAGAAAGCAGAAGTAATGCAGACGGAAAGAAACCTTCTCAACTGATTCTTGACCAATATAATAGAGGAAGCCTCGGATGACTCGCTTTGAATTACATAAAAAAAGGAAAAAATACTTTAAAAATTTCTTTGGATTATGTTTTGATAGGAGGAAGAACAGAACCACATACATAGAAAAATTTAATGAAGGCAAATTACACCAAAGTGTTTGCCACAAAGAACATATCTCCCTGATAATCTAATCTGGTTCAGCATACTTTGGCCATGTGTCACCATCTGATTTTAAGAATTTCACTGGAAATTTGGGAGAGTTTGACACGAAATTCATTGGTCTTGGGACCCTCACAAGGATTGGCGATGGTGGCGAATCATCGAATTCTGGAGAGAACAAAAGCGTCATCCGAAATCTATAAACGCAGTTCTCTAATCTAACAAAATCTCTTCAAGATTGTATTTGCCACCCTCACACCAGCAAACAGCCACTCCGAAATTTGACCATCCATCTATCAGATGGTCGTTTCATACGATCTAGGTTATTACACTTGACACAATATGCCCCGGTTCAATTTGAAGTCGGGCTTTACATTACTGATTAAAACGGATGTTTCAATAATAGGGTGCTTGGGCTGGCACGGGCAGGACTCGGATAGTAGGCAAATCAGCGAGGTGGGTCCTGGGTAATGTAGTTACGATTATGGTTGTACTAGAGAAGAGCTGCGGACTTTACTATTTTTCAAAGGGACTAATTTATTAAAAAATATAATTTTTGCTTTCTACATATGTTTTTTTCGAAAAACGCATATTTTACAGATATTTATAGATTTCAAGCTCGATGTGCAACTCCTAGAAGTTGTCACAGCCCCTTCAGATTCTGCATACGTCTTATTCATAACAAGCTTACAACTTCTAAAACCTCGGGAGCCTAATAATTGGAGAAGTAATTTTTTGGTCGATTTTTTAAAGAAGTCATATTTTTCAAAAAATTCTAGATTTCAAGCTTCATGCGCAGCCCCAAGACGTTGTCGTACAACATTCAAATTTTACACAGGTCTTATTTATATCAATTTACAACTTTGGAGACCTCAGGATATAAGATTTCGAAAAGAATTTTTTTTCGATCCACCCTAATGTCTATACTGATGGTTTGGCCGAAGGGGCCATTAGAAATGCTGGTGCTGAAGTCTACTGCATGGACTTTACATCATCTTGTGCCGTTGGAAAATACTTCGTAATCCTTGATAACGAAATAGCTTCCATTTCTTTAGCATTAGTCAAGATTGAGCAGTGTGAGAGGGAAAATATCATCTTTTTTGTTGATTCCAAGGCAATATTTATGTTCTGTATCATTGCAGTAGTGAGATTTCAAAGAACTGCAAGGAAAAGAGTGATAGACTGTTGAACATTATTTAAGAACTGCATTGCTTTTTAGCAGATACCAAACCCTTGCGTGATATATGGGAATGAGCAAGCCGATATATTGGCGAAGAATGGATATCAAATGAAGCGACTGGATCCTCCGTTACCTTTGAGACATATAAAGCGATATACTTCCTGCTCTATTAACCCTTTAACGCGCAGTGATCCCACTCTGGGAACACCCAACTCTGACGTTTTGACTGTTGCCAGTCACGAAGAATAGACTTGATTTCTATAAAAATAGTTGCGGGTGACATAGCTCCACGAGAATTCTTTACTTTTTAGCACGTCATTTCTCTTAAAGAATTGTCACGATTATTTTTAACAGCACTGACATCTGCTGAAAAATGGAAGAACGCGAGAACAGCCTGATCGATTGCGCAATGCTGGAAAAAGGGCAGCCGTTGCCATCGCTCGACTTAACTACCAGCAAGATCGCGGACGATCTAAACGTTCATCGCGTGCCACAGATCTAGGGACCCTTTTTTGGCGCAGCTGCCCCTTTTTCAGCATTGGGAAAGGGTTGCGCCTCAAAGGGTTAAATCCCAACCGTTCCAGCCTGTATAGTGAGAAAGCTTCAGGGAAAAAAATGGAATTCGCTATTGAATAAATCAACTAGAATATCCAGCTCTCTGCGTAAACGGTCTGCGTGGCCTGTTTTAGACTTTCTATGGGGCGTGACTATTTTCAGAGTCACCAGTATAGACTGGTGCTGACAGATACAGATATTTACCTGCTTTGCGACCATGGAGTACCTATGACTAGATAGCACATCAGCAATCGTCCTGTTGTTCTTAATTCTTCAGCTTTTCATATTATTGACAAAAACTCTGGTGATTGTTTTTATCATTCTTTTTTATATTGCGCTACTCCTCGAATTATGATCGAGCGGTCGGAAAAGTGCATAGTAAAAAAAAGTAGTTTTGATATATTTAATATTACTAGATTGCACTCACATATTTCTTTTAACCTATACGGAAAACATAAAAGTTTTTAAAACAGTGAACTACATTCATTCAGTGAACGAATTGCAATTTAGTTGAGTTTCTTAAAATTTAGACTCTTGTTAAAAGAATACATCAAAACTTTTATTAGTTCTACTTTTCATCAAACAAAAAATAAATCAAAACTTTTATTAGTTCTACTTTTCATCAAACAATGTCCGAAATAGTATAACTACTGCAGTTCACATACATTTATAAATGGAAACTTTAATGAAACTATTACGCGATCTATTATAAATTATAGGTAGATAGCTGAAGCGTGAAAGTCGAGGGTTCTAGGCTACAACGTGGCTACCAATATAACGGTATGACGTTTTGGGAAGCTTTCTCCAGATATAACGTGAATACGCGCTAAAACTCCTTAAAAAGTCTTTCGCCCCAAGCATCCCCATTCCTTTGGTAGATACTCCTTTTGTATCTTTACCTTAATCGATCAACCATAAATTATGAACAAAAATTAAAAAGAAACAGTCTGAATTGATACATTATGATAATTTGTTGGTTATATCTATTCGAACATATGTAATTGTATGCATTCATGATCAATAAGTCTTTCCTTTTATTAATTTCTTATTGCTAATGGGACTTATTTAAATTATTTTATAACCAGATAAATCTTCGCACATGCAATAAGCAGTTAATAACCATTTTCCGCAGAAAAAAAGCTATTGAAAACCATTTATTCTGATTTAAAGGGGGAGGGATTTTTTTTTTATATAAAACACATATAAAAAGAAAGAAAGATTTTTCAAGTAATCTGAGTAAAAATCATTCCATGATAATAATACCCTAATGATGCTATAAAAATATTTGACGGGCGCGTGTAAGAACACAGATTTAAAACGAAGAACGTTAGAATACTTTTTTTAGTTCTTTGTTTGGCGATTTACTTCTTTCCATTGAATACAACTTTTCATAGATTTTTGAAAGTCGTCGTTCTGGTATTGAACTTATTTCTCAAAAGAGTAATTAAAACTGTGTATTCAGAGTTCTCATCACTCGTTAGTTTTGATTTTTTTTTTTTTTTTGGTTGAGGCAAATGACTTTTTCGTCTTCGTGATTGTGTCGTAACCAGCGCTTGTAATTAGTTGAAGACAAAATGATTTTATTTTTAGTAAAGTTATTTTCAGACTAGTTCGATTCCAACAAAATCTTAAGGACGCACCTTAACGTTCGTCTTCACTTCGTTAGTGGATATATTTTAATTAAATTAATGACAAAAAATCAGAAATATTAATATCGACCGCAATCTATAATGAGATTAAATCTAACTTCTGAAAAATAGATATGTATGTTTAAGAAACCATGCCATTTCCACTAAGGCAGAAACAGACTATTTTTAGTATCTAGAAAACTATCTGAATTTCTGTAAAATTTAAATGAATCACCGATTTATGCTTATTATAGTATGAATTAAAAATACTGTTTGTGAAATTTTGATACTTGCATTAAGATGATAGTGGTAGAGCATTCGAGCGATAATATTCGAGTAATAGCAGGCCGATTGCTGTTCAAAAGAAACTATCGACCTAGCCCATCTGAAGACAACCAGACCAAGCGTTAGAAAGACTGGCAATCTATTGGAAGTTGAGAAAGCATGAAAACGCCTGAAAGTATCAAGAAAACACAAAGTTATTTTCAAAATAGCCCAAGGACGAGGTGCGCAGCAGGTTGAAATCAACCGAGAGACTTATTGTTGTTCATTACCTGCAACTCACAGTGACATTAATATAATGTCACGGGGCTTTCAAAGTTCTTAAAGTATCACTTCAAAGTTTGGCTTTGCTGTAAATGAATAAAAAAAAAGTGTATGCCTGTAATTTTTTACGCGCGGTCGAAGTAAAACTTCTTTGACGTTTACGACACATATCACTCAAATGATTAAACTTAAAATAAATATCATATTAAAATTTAATTATATTTATTATTCATGTACTTTACAAAGATTATATAAATGTTGTATTCATATTATTCATTGGAAATAGGTACTTGAATGTCATCATAATTTTTTATGTATGAAATTAAAGGTTTGTGGTAATTATAATGTGAAACATAAATTTTACTCTCTAAATTTGCTAATTTTCTTGAAAATACAGTATCTGTCGTTGTACCGAAACGCGTTGTCGATTGAAGTCGAGAAGTATTCATAGTTAGATCAAATTTTACTTTTAAAAAATCAACTAACGGCTGAGATTCTTGAGAGTGAAAATTAACATTAAAATCTCCAGTAATAATCATCGGTAATCGGTAATTCATGATAATTACTTAGAAACACTCCAGGAAATGTCCATGTTGTAGTATTATTCTTTAACTGTTTTCTTATACCATCGTTCCGTCTGGAGGTTGGATTTGAATGGGGGGGGGATGTCCATAGTCTAGTATTATACTTTAACTGTGTTCTTTAACTGATGTTTTCCTCTGTTAGTTGGGTTCGAATGCATGTAGTGTAATTTTTTTTTGTTTTTCTATGACAGTATTCTTAAGCGTTGATTTCGTCTGCTGGTAGGTTTCGAATTATTATTCTGTATCCGTGTTTTTAAACTGCAGGTTCTGTCTATTGTTTGGGATTGACTGCAGCCAGGGCCCGTTTCTTTGTGGTGTTCCATCCCCGTGTTAAGCCGTTGCTTGCTCTGTCTTGAGGTTGGGTTAGAATCCACGGAGTGTCCATTTGTTATTCTTTTATTTTGTTATTAAACCGTTTGCGGCCAGTGTTTGTTTCTTTGTGGTGTTACATACCCGTATTCTTAAAAAGTTGTATATATATCATTATAAATATATATATATCATTACTATATATAAATATATATATCATACACTATATATATTACACTATATATATCATTATAAATATTGCGTTCACACAAACTACATTCTTCTAAATTTACTAACATTTCTTAAAATACAGCTTTTGGGCAAAATAATAACAGACATGACATACATAATATTTAGGAGTTTAATGGATTTTAATGGCCTAACGGCCAGTGTAACTGGCATTTGGCAAATAATAATATCACTTCGCTTCGAAACTATTGCCTATAATCATTACGAAATAGTATTCTAAGACAATTATGTAATTAAAACACATCTGAAGCCATTAATTACTATATATACGTTCTTAAGTTTATGTATTTAATTTTTTGAAGTTCTGCTAATTCAACGATCTCCATTTACTTCGCTTCGATGGAAATATAAACAACCTGAGATGCGCAGAAGCAGAAGATGCGCAGTTACCCAGTGTGCGTAGCGCCATCTGTTTGCAACTACGGCGTTATCCAACTTTCTAAGAGAAGTGTCCCTCCTATAAATTTACCTTCGTGGGATCGAAGTATGATCCTCCAACAGTGTTCTTAAACGAAAATTTCCCTCTGCTGTTTAGGTTCGTTTGCAGCCACTGTCCCTTTAATTGTTGAGTTCCATCCTCTTGTTCTGTCTTTGGATTAGAATCCAGGAAAAGTGTTCTTAAACTGACGTTTCCATTTACTGTTTGTTCCGGTTCGATTGCAGGCAGGTTCCATTTCTTTATGATTTTCCAAAACCATGTATTGTATATTTTTCATAAAAAAATAAGGATTATCGAGAATCTCCTGTGATGTTGGGATTAGATTTAAATATTTTGTTGGATGTACCTTCAAAACGCTTATGATATATAAATAAAGATTGATGAATTCGGGGAACAGCGAAAGCAGGTCGAAAAGGTAGGATTTTCAGGGGTTCTTCTTTTTCGGAGCGCTCATGTCACTTCCTTTACTGAGCGTTACTTCCGTCAGAAAAAGAATCTGAGTTACTCCCTAGTCGCCACTAAAGAAGTTTTATTTCAATAAAAAAAGTAACCAAAGTTCTTTAAATGGCTCAGAATGACATTATAAACTCATTACGAATCAATAACAATAGTAACCTGTGGTAATTTTGACTATCTCAGCATGACGCAAATTGTATGTAATTTACATAATGTTACCTTCAAATTTATAGATTTTCGCCATATAATTGATTCTCTAAATTCCCCCAAAATGCACTTTAAATCAAAGAAAATCCACGCATCAAAAAGGAGCTGCCTGATTGCGATTAAAATTAATGGATGCGAAGAGCATACATACAAAGAAAAACATACGATTAAAATTTCACAGCAATTAAATGATTTATTAGAGTTTAACGAGAGTAAACATTTCAGAGTACAAAAGGAGGAAGCCAATAAAGTGTCTGTCCACCTCAAGCCCTGATGCAAGCTACCATCCTGCATAGAATAGACGGATAAGATCCTGATGGTGTCCTGTGAAATTTCTTGCTAAATTGTTCCCAGGCGATTGCTAACCGTTTTCCCATTACATCCGAAATGTGCTTGGGAGAATTATCAGATATAGCTGGAGAATTATCAGATATAGCTAAGAAACGTTTTACAAGCTTGAAGGCAATTCAAATCAAGATGTGCCGTGCACATGTACAGCTGGCCTTAATCTTGTTGAAAAGTATATTCACGGTTTTGTAAAGGGACTGGGAACCCAACGGATCGCAGAATGATCGTCTTCGTACCGCTGTACTATAAGCATTTGGAAATGGTACGAAAGGCGTACGGCTATCAAAGAAGATGACACTCGAGGTTCAGATTCGTGGAGGCTTGACAGTGGACCTTATAAGAGTATTTACAACTATTATTTATGTGTAAAGCAAAAGTTTCGAATAATGAAATTTGCTATTACATTTTATCAGCGGAAATGAATTCACATGTTATACAAATGGACGCTCGTCCAGCGTGTTGGGATGGCTCCGGCAGACAACTTATTTTAATGTACGCCACTGAAAATAGTCACAAGGAGTCAAAGAAGAATTTCGAGGACTGCAATTACAAAGCCATGTGTTAGCAGTTTTTGTAAGTTCAATTTCGAAACTTCCGAACAAAATTTTTTCAGCTTACATAATAAACATACCGTTTGCTGCACCCTTCTATTGATTTCTGCTCTAGAGAATAGCTTTGAAATCAAGGTGTTATTTCCTGGACACCCTGTAAATAAATAAGTTAGTTATAATATTGAAAGAAAAGTTTGAATGATCAATTATGAAGAGGTGATAATATATAGGGTTTCCAGCAAAGGATCTTGAAATCTTGAAAACAAGACTTACAAATCTTGAAAACGAGGGACAATAGAATGATGAGACAAACTGTATTTATTTATTACGAAAGTTGTAAAACTTTTATACAGGAAGTTTGAAAATAGTAACAGAAGTTACTAACGGATGGCGTTGTGCACTGTACAGGGTTATTGAAAATAAAATAAAAGTTCTTCTGCAAGTAGTCCATGGAATCAAGGCAAAATCTGTTCAAAATATTCAGTACTAGAGTGCAAAGATGGCGTAAAAGAACTACAGATTTCGCCATCAACCCCTGTGTGTGTCAAGGGAAATGGACACACATGGCGCACCGATTGCTTCCTCAATATATTTATTAATATGATAGCCTGAGCTCTTTAAAACTCTGACATATGCTTGTAATGGGCAAAGATCTTTCTGCGAGGCATTGTTACAGCCGACGTTACGATACCCACAGTCAAAAAATTACATACATTTTGAAATTTTTGAAATTTGAAAAATTAGGTAATTGCTTCTTGTGTAGTGATGATTACGCAGTTCCCTCTGCACGCGTGCTACATCCATTCAAATTTCAATCCTTTGCATATTCGGTCAAAATGTCTTTGTATTCGGAATTTCGTTACAGTCTAAAAAAAATCTTCCTGGTCAGTTTATTTATTCATCCATTCATTTATTTTTGTTATAGAGCGTATAAGAGTTTGAAAATTTTAAAAATACCGACAATTTCGTTTTATTTATTTATCGTTAATGGAAATTTCATTAAGTTATTAACATTCGATGAGTTCAAGTATTTAAAGACGAAAACGATGTGTGTTGATGTATAGGAAAGATTAAAAGATCAAAAATATATTAATTTGTCAAGCCAGTAATTAAAACTTCATTTGGTCAAAGTGAAGATTGAATTTTGTGACTTGATCAATTAACCACGTATTAAGAAAATTAAAATAGTTAAGAAAACTTTTTGAAGTACTACAATAAAGTTTAAGTAGTAACTAAAACTTTTTCATAATATCAATTAGGCGTAAGATGTTACTTTTAACTATGCCAGAAATTTAACTTTTCAGTTCACTTTAATAAAAATTTTGATTTTACTGTATGAATGTTAGTATAACATGAAAACAAGCCACTTACTCAAAAAGACATAACAAATAAATAATCAAATCTGGACCCATACGACCTCCGGAAATATAAATTATTTCAGGGGGTGTATGCGGGTTATGTGTTTCCGTAAACTTTGTGTGAATCCAAAATGAAAAAATTGAGTCTTAAGAAAGATTGATCTATTAAGGGGACAGTTTACCCCAAAATTTGGTCAAAAAATCAATATTATTTTTTAAATATTAACTGAAAGTCTGTTAAATTCTGAATATTTTACCATCTTATTTTTAATCATACGGCAATAATACCACGAGATATTGTAAAATTTGTTTATACATTCAGCAAAATTTCATTGGCAAACAAATTGTTTAAATGGTTTTTTATTCCATGCTCATATTTTCTTCAATTTCATGTTTAAAAATGCTAAGGCGTTTTTTTTTTCGTACTTGAGATAAAGACTTAAAGTTTTTTGTACATATTCTTTATGGTATATCTAATATGGTATATCTGTGCATGGAATTAGACTTCAGATTTTTTTAATTATTATTTCTTATTTCAGAAATGATATGAAGATATGCTGTTTTTTATTCTTTTACTCTATAAATATTAGCAGAAAAATTATATTAAAAGTCATATTAACTGTATCTAAAAATCCACGCGCAGTCTTATGTGTAATATATATTTGAAAATCTTTTTTAAAAAATCGGACTAAAATTTTTATTTTTAAAAATGTAATAGAGATTAAAAAATAAATTTTTAATTATTTTATGTTAAATTTTATTTAACTGTGCAGTTTCAAATGACTTATTATTTCAAAATGTACTTTTGGTTGAACGTTGAAATGTATTCAGTTCATCATTTATACCATATTTTTTTAAAATGAAAAAAAAAATTGAATTCGTAAACTGTCCCCTAAGGTTGAATTTTGTTTAGTTAAATACAGAATACCGCGAAGCATTCTTACAGAGAAAAGGGACTTAATAAATTCTTCTTCTTCTAAGTTATACCATTTTTTGAAAATAATAAGTGTAAGAAACAAACAAAATGAAATTGCAGATTTAAAGATTAACATACCTGAAATTATTTAATACATTTTCTCTTCTAAAGATCTTATAAACAATTCCTAGACTTTTAAAAATGTAGTCTAATTTGTTAACAACTATACTGAAAAAAAAGAGAAAAGAAAGAGAAATGCATCTGGATAAAATAGTTAATTACAAAACATGTTTCTATTAACGAAAGATATTTTTCTTGCATATATATTGAAAAGAAATATTTACAAAAGGATAAACCCAGACTTTCTTTTAGAATAATAAATAAAACTTTTTTTAAAGTACTAAATACTTTCGCGAAAATTGCTTTTTTTTCAACTTGCAATAAATTTCTTTTCTCTAAGATATAAGTTGTGCTCATTAGTAAAAAATTAATTTTTCATCTCTGGAAAGATTATAAAACATTATCTGGAAAATGAAAAATCAGAAAATAAACGGATAAATATCTCCGCTTATAAATTATTGCTTTTCAGTCTAAATTACTTTAATGTATAAATTAAAAAATACTCTAAATTTTTCAAGTGTTTGATTACGTAGTATAAAAGTCGTTACTTTATATCCTTTTTGAATTAAAATAAATTACTTTCAGCTAGTGTAGCAATACTTCTTTAGTTTTAAAATACAAAATATTTCATGAGAAATATGTTTTGATTTTTATGCCTCTGAAACTATCTATATGCTAATAAACTGTCTTAATTTTATTGCCTAAAGTAAAAGCAGTTTATTTATTAAACATTTTTGGAAGGAAATAGTCTATTCTAAAACGATTAATGGAAGTAATGTCTAATATTTTAGGTATTACGTTGATTTTGCCACTAGTATTATTAAATAGATTTTCTAGAAAGACTACGTTGTACATTTGTATAAAATGAAATTAACAATACGATATACGTGGGGAATCGGAGAAGTCTTTGCATCCATTTTGTATTTGCCAGAATAGGGCACATTATGGTAATTATGTACCATTCTGTGTACCTTAAATTATTTGTCTACATTAGGGATGATCGAAAAAAAACTGTTTTCGAAATCTTTATCTCCTGAGGTCTCAAAAGTTGTATATAGATATAAATAATATATGTTTAAAATTTGAATGTTCTACCACAATGTCCTGGGGTTGCGCATCGAGCTTGAAATTTAGAACTTTTTGAAAAATGGACCTTTTTAAAAAAAATCGACCAAAAATATCTTTTATGTATTATTAGGCTTACAAGGGTTTAGAAATCGTATATTATTCTGAATAACATGTATGTAAAATCTGGAAAGGATTAGAGAAGTTCTACGATTTGCTGATCGAGCTTGAAATCTATAAATATCTGAAAATTATGCGGCTTTTTTTGAAAAAATGGTGTAGAAAGCAAAAATGATTTTTTTAATGAATTAGCCGTTGAAAAATAATCAGTAACATTTAAAGCTCTTACCTAGTACAAATACCATCGTAACTACACTACCCAGGATCTACCTCGTTGATTTGCCTGCTATCCGAGTCCCTACCCGTTCCAGTCCAACTACCCAATTATTGGAGCATGTGTTTTAATGAGATATGTAAAGCTAGACTTCAATTAAAACTGTGGCATTTTATGTCAAGGCTAATAACCTAGATAGTATGAAAACATCACCTTATAGATGGATTGATAGCAAATTTCGGAGATTTCGGATGACACCTTCCAGAATTGGATGGTTCGTCACAACCGCCAATGCATGTGAGGGTCTCAAGATCAATGGATTTCGTGTCAAACTCTTCCAAATTTTCAGTGAAATTCTCTCGATCTTAAAATCACATGGCCAAAGTTATGTTGAACCAGGTTCCATTATCAGTGAAATATTTTCTTAGTGGCAAACACTTGGGTGTAATTTGCAGTTAACTAATTTTTCTATATATATGGTTTTGTCCTTCCTCCTATTAAAACAAGTACAAAATTTTTTTAAAAGGCTTCTTCCGTTTCTTTCTGTAATTCACTGCGAGCCATCTCAGCATTCCTCTAACTTTATATGGGTAAGAATCCGTTGAGAAGCTTTTTCTCCATCTGTATTCTTTTCGTTTTCTAGGTCTTGAAATAAAGATGATACCAGAGTTGCTGCTGCCTCATTTGATACAACTTTATGGGTCTCAGACTTGTGAAAGCACTGAGATTTTCATTCTAACTTGGTCAGTTGTGAACGCCTTTTCCAAAATGGCGGGAGATAGGCATTCAGCGTTCTCTTCAGTTTACGAACTTATCCTTCTACATTTTCTCTTTCCTTATTAATAACTACAGTTGGAGACATGCACTGGATGTTGAAACTTTCACGACTTTCTCCACCAATCTCCAAATTTCTCTCTCCAATCTTTCAATTTTTCTCTCTTTCTCCATACACTTCTTTTCAATTCTATCGATTGTCGCACATTTAGCTCCCCCTTTGATCTGCCCATGACTCCCGTTCCATATAAGTTATAGGCTTCTCTGAGCCACATCTGATTCTGGAGATGTATACTTGCAAGTTGCGATATTCAATAGTTCGGTAAGAGAGAGTTTTCCCTACTTTTTTCAAGCGATTCTTTATGTCCGTCTCTAACGTAAAATTTATTTAGCTACTGAACTTCCCCATGGGCTTTTCTAACTACCTCTTGAATTTTTGGATTGACACAGTGGTGATACTGGCATTGATTCGAATTTCCTGTACTTTGATCGCCAGAACTAAGGTTACTTCTCCTTGCACTGTAGATTGTCCTTTGTTCAAAATTTTTCCTTCTAAGTAACATTCCATCTTCCTTATAAGTATCATTTTATGTGTGTTTCGGCATTTTACTAAATCAGAAAATAATTGTTTTGGTCGATTTTTAAAAAAAATCATATTTTTAAAAAAATTTCTAGATTTCAAGCTCGATGCTCAACCCCAAAACTTTGCTGCAAAACATTCAAATTTTACACACATCTTATTTATATCAATATACAAATTTTGAGACCTCAGGAGATAAAGATTTCGAAAAAAAGTTTTTTTTCGATCCAACCTGGTCTGCATAGTTCCCACACCAATTCCAAGTGTTCCGACATTTGTTCCATCGGAGCACAAAGTTTGTGATACCCTGGGGGCAGGAACTTAAGGGATTAGAGAATATATGAGGGATCATAGCTCTAGACATTTATTCGGGAAACAAACAATACGATAGTTTAGATGAGTTGAAACAAAGACCCAAGGTATCTTTAAATATTTATCGTTCGTACGAAAATTTTATTTTCAGATTTCTGTTTTTATTATTTCAAGAGATCCAATTAATTATAATTTCAATAGCTGGAGTTCCGTTATACAGGTTCAGATCCTCACAACATACTAGGGGCATTAAAAAAGTAAGTTACACTTATTCCTCCACGGATGGCAACATTATGAAACAAGACCGAAGCTTAATCAGACGATAGTTCAGTTCCACGGCTTGCAGCAGTAGCAATTTCATTCGGATAGTGACAATCGTTGGTGCGTACTACGAGAAGGAAATGCCGCGTAAACTGGAAGCTTACTCCAACGTTGAAGTACGCGGCACACTATGTTTTTGTGGGCAAAACGCTTCAAGCAAAGGCATTTGCCTCTTGCATGACAATGTAAGACCTCACAAGGCACGCACAACACAGGATTTGGCACGCAGCTTTGGATGGGAGGTCTGGCAGCATCCACCTTACAGTCCCGAACTGGCACACCTTGGAGTAAGCTTCCAGTTTATGCGGCATTTCCTTCTCGTAGTACGCATCGACGATTGTTACTATTCGAATGAAATTGCTACCGTTGGAAACCGTGGAACTTAACTATCGTCTGATTAAGCTTCGGTCTTGTTTCGCAATGTTGCCATCCGTGGAGGAACAAATATAACTTACTTTTTGAATGCCTCTTGTGTATATCCAATTAAATTGCAGAAACTTTCGTGTTCTTTATCCGTAGCTATAATGTAGGCATCATAACAAGTCATTCTTAAAGATCTTCTTTAAATATAAATAAGGATGAGTCCGATGTTAGTCGAAAATCATACACCATTATGCTATCACTTATTTGTTAGTTGGTTTTAATGAAATTTATTCAACTCATGTTAAGTGTATTTATTTAGTGGAGTCTTACTTACGCTACGACTTTTTGACACACATAGGCAGTTACTTTAAAGCTTATAAACAAGGCTCAAACTATTTTAATCCATTCTCTAACTGCATTATTACCATTTCCCACATAAAGAAATGAATAAACGATGCATTGAAAAAGAGTAATGTCATTCACAGTACTGTACAGTAATTTAAATGCAGAAAATTTATGATCAGTTAGAGAGACAGAAAGTCCAGTACTGTACTTAGAGTATGCAGTGATAATAATAAAATGCAGCACTTTAATAATAATACTTTACTAGTCTTAATTGTTTTTGTACTGTGTGCTGTAGTAATAATTACTGCAATGTATGACACAGTACTATAATATTAATTATAACTGTACTGTACTGTACACAATGCTTTGTACCCTGCATTTCTGCTGACGCTTCTTACTATTAGCGAAAAATCCCGTATTGCAGTCGTTTTGTACGTAAGCTCTAAGATACGTTATATGTGAAAAACTCGCGTAATATCCGATTCGCGCAAGTCAAATCGTGTTGAGACACGAGTCCTCTATACTTTCTATTAAGACTAACATTAAGCATCGAGTTTTTCTTAAACCTTCAAAAGTTTTCTTAGTAAATGCAAAAACTTGACAGTGCATTTATAAATAAATCGTTGCAAGCAATCTTTGTCGTTATAAGCCTACTTCCTTGTTTTCCAGGTTGATGAACTTAAATGTCCCGCACTTCCGTCAATAAATCTGTTTTCATTTCAAATGGAGTTCATTTTTAGCACTACCCTCAAAACAAAGAATTATCGCCTTTGGATATTTTGCAGACTTTGATCTGTGTATTTTCTAAGTAGACATGCGACGAAAAATATAGCTATAATCTCACTTAGGAAAATCCCAGGCTTTTGTAGTTGAACGACACGGATTTTCCTCAACAGATTTCCCTGAGGGTAGCGATCTCAGTGGCGAATTAAAATCCTACTGCAGTATACGATCGCAAATGTCATTTTAACATGCCAGTTAGTAAGAAATCCAAAGAAAGTACCGACGTCTGATATCTGACCATATTTGTAAACAACCATTAAATCATGCTCAAAAATAGCTAAAAACTGAAAATCATTTTTAGTGTTTTATAACAAAATTGAAAAGCGTTTTTAATCTCAGTTTTGTGTATGTTTGCCAGTTTTTTCCTGCTCCAGTGGTCAAAAATATAGAGGGTTAACTGCAAAATGCGTATAAGTTTTAAAGATTTAGAGCTGTACGGTTCCATTAAAAATAGTGTTTGTAGCGTGTGTCAATTTTTTTTTCTCTCAAAGCATACATTATTTTAAAGACAGAACTAGTACAAATTATGAAAATTTGTGCTCCACAATACATTAAAAAATTAAAATAAAACAAATAAAGTAAATGTTTAGTGTAGTATCGAACCTGGGGCACTAAAATAATGGTGTCATGGATTATACTAAAAGAAACATTAACAAAATAAATCATTTAGTGCCATTGTGCCGTTTCTGAATAATCTTGCAACATAAGTGTAACTGTAACATATTTGCTTTGGAAAGTGCTTTATATCTTATGCGTTTTGTACAATTTACCTTTCTTTCATAATTTATTTTATTTTATTTTTTTTTACGATGTGCAAAATTTCCTTTCTCTCGTAGCTGCTTAGTTTTAAAAATTTTCCTTTTACAATGAAACAGAAATCTTCCCGAAATATTAAGAATAAAACAATAATAAGATGACGATTTCTTAAAATTCAAAGATTGTGTCAAAAATCATACCCCCACAAATCAAACACCTTTCTTCTGCAAATTTTGTTCACTTGGCAAAGTTCTGATTTGCCAGTAAATACACAAATGAAAAAATATAAAAGCTAGAAAATAAAAGAAATCTTTAGCGTATATATATATATATCTGTGTGTATTGTATTTTGTATTCCTGTCTACTGACGCGTTTTGTCAAAGCGTAAGGATGTATAAGAATTTTAAACAGACTAGGAGAGAGAGAGAAAACAACTTCAGAAATTTCGTTCATCTCTTTCAATCATCTGTCTTTATTACTCTTGGTGGGGCAAGTTTCTAAATTAATGGGGTAAAAGAAATTATTTTTCCATAAACGCAGAAAGTCACGCTGTCGTCGCTATGACCTCCGTGTGTAAAATATATTGAACTAAACCATCGGACCATCAACTAAAGGACCGGAAAACAAAGACGCTGAATGTATCTTCTGTAAAGGAAAATTCTCCTAAGATCATCGAGGAGAAATTTGGACTCAATGTTTGAGCTGTTCTCTGTGGTCTTACCTTGACTGTACCAAAGCGGAGAAAGAATATTATGTCTGTGACTTTTCTATGTAGAATGGAAGCAGAAATGCCTTGAACATCTTAAAAATATGATTTAATAGTTAAAAACAACTGTTTTATGAAGATTAGTCTTTCAACGGCTGAAAACACTTATTCCTTATTACCCGACTATTTCATATTAACCTCCATTTGCAACTTTACAAAAAAAAATAATGTATGGAATAAATGGTGTTTTTCGTTACAAGTAACATGTCAGCACAGTTATAGTATGTACTCATGATGATTTTAAGGATTTTATTTAAAAACACGTGAAGTTATATTTAGAAATGGTATTCCATAATACCCTTCTCTCCTCTACTATATTGGTTTTTCATCCAACATTTTTCCATTTGGGACTTTAGTTGTTTCAGTCGACGAGTGATATTGACTGAAGATGTTTCGGAGGACCTTCGTTACAGTAAAAAATCTATTTATTAATTGTTTCAAATGAATAAAACATATTAATTACTTCATAATTAATATGATTTATTGATCTGAAACAGTCTGACAATGGTCAACTCCGTTACAGTAATTTAAACACTAGAAATAAATTACTGTTTCTATTAGATTGATCAATTGTTTCAAGAACGTATGTGAAATTTTACTTTGTTTGCATATTAACAACGCTTATATTATAAACAATTATAAATCTGTGTTATGAACAGAAATTTAATTAGAAACTTATATGTAACAACAACGAATACATTATTGTCAATAAACCTCTTCTTTTAATTTATGTCTTTTTTACTATTTAAGAAAAATGTTGAGCACTTCAACAAGCCATATTCAAAATTATATTTATAGATATAACGGTTTAATAAAAAAGACGATTATTTGAAGAATTTATTTCAACACTTATATTATTTACACTCTTGGAATTTAAATTCAATAGTTGGATATAAAATTGGAAAATATTAGAAAATTTATTATATTGAAGAAAATTTTACTAATTAGCATGACATATAAAATATTTATATTTATAATATTATACATAAATATTTTGTTAAAAATCTTGTAAATCACAAGTTTGAAATCAACTTGCATCATATGATACCTATGGTGTATTATGGTGTGTTTCCTCTTTTCCTGTTAGTCCTAATCATTTAAAAGTATATCATTCGGTTTCAGAGATTCAATAATCGTTTATTGATTACATACATAGCACTGTTTATGTGACATAGTTTTAGAGGTTTAGTCGGTTTATGAGAATGGAGCATGCATAGAGATACATCTTAGTTTTCATATACTAATACAGAGATCATGCTGTTTAAATAATGATTAAATAATTTACTTAATGGGGGCTGATTGATGTTCGAGTCAGTTCTAAGGTATCATTAATAATATTGGGATTGCATAATGTTGGGATTGCATTTTGTCACACTAACATTGATAACAGTGGCCTCAAATCAAAATATTTACGTTTGAGTTTTGTAAAGACTATAACATCACTAAAGAAGAAGAATAATTGATATATGTAATAAAAGTGCCTGTTCTAAATAGTATTCTGAAAAGCAGATGAAGATATTTTACAGCAGTTTTTCCATTCACTCCTAAAAAACCCCGCAATTTTCTTGTAACAAGAATAAAATATTTCAAACTCACCAACTTGTTTAAAAACACCCCACATACCTCTCTAAAAACTTATTTCGTGATTCATCATAACTGTCCGAATGTCAATAACGGAATATTTTGCTACTTTAAAGTAGCATTTTACTTTCTTCCGATGTTTCAAGCAGATAAAACCTGTATTTTAAAAATTCGGACGTATGTATTTTCTTGGGATATATTTTTCTTCCTGGCAGTACGAACAGCACATGTAGTCCTGGATTTGAGACAGATCTGAATCAAAATGCGTTTTTTTTTTATATTCCGATCAACATTTCAGTGGAAGCGATGCGTTTTTAGAACAGGTCTAGTTACTGATACTGCGGGGAAAGATTTTTTTCTCGTAAGTTTTGATTGTTTCTAGTTTAAAAACAGCTGTTCAGTTAAACTTCAAAATGTCAACTAAGCTAAATATTTTTTTTCCAAGCCGTGTTCAGAAGTAAGTTTTGCTAAACAGAATCATCATTTACAAAAATACACACTCTTTATAATTCATGATTTATCCAAAATTAGCAAACACCCAAAAACTGACTTTAGATCTTTTATGATTATGTTGCTCTTTTATGATGTGCTGTTGTCTTGCTTTTGCTACAAGGCTAAAAATTAAGTTTTGCCAAAACAAATTAAGAAAACTGTGGAATACACGTACACGACATCACGGTATTGAGTAATCTTTGGTCGACCAGAGATTGCTGAAAAAATATGAAACATTTTAAACTTTAAAATAAATATCACCTGAAAAATTGAAATGTTCAGTATAGATAAAGAAAAAAGCCATCATATATTTATCTACCGATGTGGAAAAGGAAAAGTCATGTTTAGCATGTGTTTTAGTCAAATTATTAAAACAATAAAAAAATTCATATTTCGAATATTAGCAAAATATATATCACAAAACTTCAAAAAACCCTTTTTTGGCATTGCAACTTTTCAGCCTCATAATTGTCTACAAAAAATATCTAGATCGTTTCAAAATATTTCTAATTCAATATTTCATCTGAAATGCAAAACAGGATTTATGAAAAAAAATCGTAATTTATTTCTTCATAAATTCCCTGCAGTTATTTTTATCAATTTTGCTGTCACCCACTTTTATTACTTTAATAAAAGCTCTGCAGTGTTTGTAATAAGATTCAAAAATACTTTCGTGTTTGTCATGTCAATTTATTAATTACATTCAGCAGTTGTTGACACGGAAGTTGTTGAAAAAACTACAAAACGCTTTAAACGCCAAAATGAATATCGCCTCTTAATGTGAAAAGTTAGCAAAACAAAAAAAAAATTGTTTGCATTTGAATCTCGGAAATGACAACTTAATGTTTGTTTTAGACTTATGACACGCTCATTTTTACATAATCAAACTAGAAAGTTATTTGCGAAGGGAAGTCTGACTTTCTAAGATTTACAAGGATAAACAGCTTTGAAGTTCTGTTAAAGATAGTTATAGTGAGAGAAATTTCTGTTTATATAAAAAAAAACCTTGTACTCTCTAATTTGTCTCAGAGCTTTAAAATTTATTGATTTTTGCTATTTTGCATGATTTTTCTGCACTGTGCGTGCGGGTACTTGGTAAACGTTAAATTCTCTTAGCATAAAACCACAGATAAGTGAAAAAAATATTATATTCTTTTACAAAATTGTGTTAAAGTCGCACTTTTTTTAAAATGTTCACATGAAGTTTATTTTAAAATTTTGTGCGGACAAAAGACAATTCACAAAATCCCATTTAGCATAAAAGATCTTGTCTTCATTATTTATATGGTTAGGAAATTGCGTTAAAATCTCAAAAATGTTAAGTGTGAGCTTGGCTTGAACTTAGGTACTAACCTGATTAAAGTTTATTTCACTAATTTACGCTACAGAAAACAGAGGATCAAAGAATTAGTTTCTATTATTTATATTAGTTGTTATTATAGTATTAGTTATAGCATTTTCACAGCTGTTGGTAGGTTATTTTATAGGGTGGCTATAATTAAACTTCCTCTATGGACAGCAATCTGTGCCTAAACGGTCCAGCAGATTGCCGCCAATTTCGGCATATGTACTGCACACGAGATGCACTCAAGGAAGGCTTTTTAAAAATTTTGTTCCAAAAAATGTCCAGCAGGGGAACTCAGATCAAAAAAATGACACAAATTAGTTAACAGATGTACAAAAACTAAATAATAAATGCTGGAGTTGATTTTACATTTCAGGTCAGTTATTTCTATTGTTAAATTCGCTGTTTTTCACGCAAAGTGCGATCTAGTAGACATTTTTTGAAAAGAAATTTATTTTCGAAATTCCTTCAGTGCAGCTGATGTATAGTATAGTATATATACAGTTGAATTTTATGTAAAAGCAAACAAAAATACAGTGGTTCCACATGTTACATAGCGCTTATTAATAAAGTGTAAAAATAAAAGATGTAAAACTTTCATTGTTGCTGAGAATGTGAAAATGGAAGTTGAAATGCTTTTCTGTAAACAAAAAAATGTACTATACAAAATAAATTGTCTAACTTGTGGACAATCATACATTGGACAGACCAGCACAGAACTACACCTTCGAATTAATCTACATAGATCCAACATTAATAAATTGTTTAATAACAGTTGTTCCTTTGAAATTTTACACTTCAAAAAACATGGTTTTCAAAATATTTCAATTTCTATTCTTGATTTTGCTGAGGATTTAAAAGATAGATTACACAAAGAAAACTTTAATATTTTAAAACACAGAACTTTGTTCCCCTATGGACTTAATACTTGCTTGAACAATATAGAACTTAAAAATATTGATAACTTTTATGCCTGTCTTTTGCTTTTTTCAGATAGAAAGATTATAAATAGGGGGAAGAGGGGTTCAAAATGCTTTTCTAAACAATTTAATGATACAATTCCAAATATCTGGATTGATATTATGCATAATAAATTTATCAAAGATAACAATGTTATATATGTTAAAAATGAACTATTCAAACTTAAAAGGAGTACCATCAAGATAATACTTATACACTATGATAATTTTAAATTTTTAAATGAACAATTTGCTGCTTTATATTTTAAACTAAAAAATATCAATACTAACTACAATAATGAATATCTTGTTATAAATTTTCTACAAAAAAGCTTTAATAATCTCAATATACATAATATGTTACAAAAAAACTAAAGATGCTTTCCCTATAAAAAACTGTAATATTATTCCTACTTTTAAATACAATAAAACCTTGCGCAGTTTACTTTTTAATTATAAGAAAGTTCTTTCAGATGGCAATAATTTAAAATGCTTTTGCGAAGAATTTAAAAACACTGAATTTTTTTATTCAAATTTTAATCATGTAATCACAAGCAATCTAAATATCATTAAACATTGTAAATTGAGAAATATTATGAGTTTAGGAAGTAAAGACAGAGTCAATACTACTTTGAAAATAACCTTTTTAGAAAAATCTTTTAATACAAATTTAAACAACTTTGTTTTAAAATTAAGCTACAAATACAATATTTCTTACTTCAGTGAGTGGAAATGTTTGTTATTTAATCTTTTTAAATCAGATTTTTTATATAGTTATGCTAATAAAAAAACAGATGATTATTTGGTATTCAATAAAACATTTTTTAACATTATAAAAGATTACAAGAATAAGTTTGTTTTTTGTCCTGTTGACAAAGCCTCCAATAACTTTGCCATCATTTGTAAACTTTTTTATTTTAACACAGTACATAATGAACTTAATAATAGTAATGTCTATGTAAAAGTAAATAACAGTCTCTCAACTATTCTAAAAAAGTTCTCTGCCTTTCCAAAAAAAAATCAATTTTAACATAAATAAACACAATCAACTTGCTAATTTATATGCTTTACCAAAATTTCACAAAAATCCTGTTACTTTTAGATACATTTGCAACACAAGATGTTCTTTAGGTTACACTATTAAAAATATTTTTCAAAAAACTTTATGTAAAATTTATAATTTCCTAGATTAAAACTTTTCTGTTTGCACTGGTTTTTGGTCCATTAATAATAGTTATTCTCTTTTACATTGGTTAAAAAATATGAAAATTTTTATGTTACAGGTTTTTGATTTCGAAAATCTATTTACCAGCATTCCAATTGATGATTTATATAGAACTTTACTTAATGTTTTTGATAATTTTAACATTGAGCATGAATGAAATATTATTAGAGAATTTTTCGTTACTATTTCTAATTTTTGTCTTTACAATAATTTCATAATATTTAATTCAGTCATCTACCGTTAAACTAAAGGAATAGGTATGGGCACAAATTATTCCAGTACTGCTGCTAATCTTTATTTATTTTTCTATGAATATAATTTTTTCTGGGTTTGGGAGAATTCACCGACAACTACACCGACAGGATATTTCACCGACACCGTTTCACCGACTGGACATTTCACCGACATGGATTTTTCACCGACTGGACATTTCACCGACACGAATTTTTCACCGACTGGACACTTCACCGACACGGATTTTTCGCCGACTGGACACTTCACCGACACGGATTTTTCACCGACTGGACATTTGACCGACTAGACATTTCAACGACACGGATTTTTCACCGACAGGGCATTTCACTGACATGAATTTCTCACCGACAGGACATTTACATGAACATTTCAGGCACTTTAATATGGACTAAATTTTTAATATTACGACAACAGGGCAATTTCCACACAGTTTTAATAATACATTTAACAAAAAATCTCCCATAAAGAGAACAGCTAATTATGATTCTTTTTTCTCAAAAAATTATCAATATATCTAAAAAAGATTTCTTTAGTACAAAACTAGAAAGTTTAGGCGTTTAAAGCAGGGTCGTGACTATATTTATTTATTTTTGTTGGGGTGGGAGGTAGGGGGTTGCCAAAAACACTCATATGAACCATAATTAATTATACGTGCGTTATTAAAAATCATACGTATTAATTATGCATACGTAGTTAATTAACATTAATCAAATTATATAATATATAAAAAATAATTAACTTAAGTACATATTTATTAACTTCATTGTGTAATTAAATTAATTACGTAATTAAAACTCATTTATATAATTAATTTGTGTATTGCAGTAAAAGAAGATTTGAGAAAAAGAATCGTACTGAAAGTGTATTTTTTGATAACAATGTACGTCAAATTTTCGAAGGGAGAGGGGTGAAGGGGGGAGTACATCCATTCCATAGCACTGTTTTTCTCAATATATAAAAAAACACTGTACAATACCATAAAGGGTTGGTTGTGTGTGATTAAGGCAAACCTGCGCGAGGGGTATCTGCCTAAGATGAGGGATGCCTTGGCAGGAGATCCGTTGAAAAATCCGTTTCAGAGGGGTTCTAACGCGTATTCACGTTACATCTGGAGAAAACCAACCAAAACGTTTGGGAAGTTGATGGAAGAAAACGAAAAATGGGAAGTTGATTACATAGCTTTTAAACTTTCAGAAAAAACATTAATTGGGGATTTTAGTTGTATGAAACAGAAAAGTTCCTTATGCGGGAAAAAATTTATAAAGTTTTGAAACTCCAAGAAAACACTAATTGGTGATCGGACATTTTGCCGACACCGTCTCACTCTAGGGGTGGAGGCTCGAGCTCCTGAAGCCTCCCCCATGGATCCGTCAATGATATGATATCAACAATTTCAGGAGACAATACGCATATCTGTGAAAATCCACGTCCGTAAAATGTCCTGTTGGTGAAAAATTCGTGTTGGTGAAATGTCCACTCGGTGAAAAATCCGTGTCGGTGAAATGTCACTCGGTGAAAAATCCGTGTCGGTGAAATGTCCAGTCGGTGAAAAATCCATGTCGGTGAACTGTCCAATCGGTGAAAAGTCCATGTCGGTGAAATGTCCAGTCGGTGAAAAATCCATGTCGGTGAACTGTCCAGTCGGTGAAAAGTCCATGTCGGTGAAATGTCCAGTCGGTGAAAATTCCATGTCGGTGAAATGTCCAGTCGGTGAAACGGTGTCGGTGAAATGTCTTGTCGGTGAAATGTCCCGGACCGATTTTTTCTGCAACAATCCACTAAATTTTGCTGTGTTCCGCTACATTGACGACATTCTTGTCGTCAATTGACTTTAATGAAATTAAACATTTAATTTACCCCAGCACACTTAACCTCAAGCCAACTTACTCTAGTTATAATTCTGTTACTTTTTTAGATTTAAATCTAAATTTATTCAACAATATTTTACACATAAACATTTTTGATAAAAGAAAAAATTTCAATTTTGAGGCTGTATCTTTGCCTCATTGGTCATCAAATATTCATAAAAAAGTCTTTACTAAGATTTTGATCAACCAACTTATTAGATACTTCCGCTTATGCAGTAATAAACAACTTTTAAATTATAACATATATTTATTTGCAGCTGAATTATTTTATACAAACAAATTCCCACTTAATTTTATCAATTTCTATTTAAAAAGTTTTGATAATAGCCTGAATCCCTGGTATTAATCCTTCCTTTGCACTTTCACTAGTTTTTGCGTTGTAGTGATCTCTTGATATAGGACGCACTTGTACCAAAGCCCACAGAGTGCTCTCGATATAGATCAGAACCTCAGGGAAGTACATTTGGCTGAAGAATGGCAACAGACACACTACACGCGGATTGGACAGAAGATAGACCATGACTTTCGGGATTATGGAACTACATTTTAACTTGTTTCTTTTAATGTGCAACACGTTTGCTTTGTGTGGTTTTTTGGATTTTGGACTTGTAAGTAAAATTTTTTCCTTTTCTTCACCATAGGTAAGGGGGAATCACACCTCTGAGATTTGCAGTATGCAGTTTATACATTTAATTAACCTGTAACACATATATAACTACTTTTTAAACTGTTTAAATACTTTTATATTAATCTTTGCAGAATACAGTTATGAATATAACACATTTCCTTGGCAAAATCTCAGGCTGTGAGTCTGAAACCTATGGTTCGGAGTTGTGCATTTCCCCCTCTGATGAGGACAATGCATTTTAACCCTTTTTTATATAATAACAATGCCTGGGGGGAGGCTTTCGTCTTATATTTACTAAGTAATATATATATATATATATATATACCAAGTTTAGCTACAGTTCGTTAACTCATTTTAACCACTCTGTATATTGATAACTTATTGATTTAGAATGTTCAGATTTTCCAGTTTAATAACAAAACGTTATTAATGTAGTGTGTATTTTCTCTTACTTAACCATTTCTATTAAAAAAAAGAAGAAAAACTTTAAAAATGCATTTTAAAACAAAAATTGAAAAATTTAATCGTAATCCTAGCAATTGAAAAATTTAATCGTAATCGTAGCTCGAGCTTCCTCAGACGTTTAAGTAAACAGGGCGTGGCTTTGCCATGAAGGGATTAGTGCTCGAATCATAAAACACATTTAGAAAGCAATATTTCTTCTAGCACAAGTAGCTCAAAAGACGTTCAAAAGGCATTCAAATGACGTCTTTTGAATTAGTTGTGAGTTTGAACTAGTAATAACGATGATACAGAATGTGATACAAAAATTAGTAGACGAAAATCAATTTTAGAGTTGATTTGGATTTGTATTGCATCGCCTAAAATCTGAAAGGACAACTTAAAATAACTGTTTGTTTGTTTGTGAACATGTATTTCGGATTTGTGTGCTTGGCCCGAAACCCACTTATAAATCTACGCCAGAAGGACAACACAAGGAGAGGGGGGTTGCCCTCCATGGGGGGTCTTAACCCGTATTTACGCTAGTTTCGGTGAAAACCACGAAAAACTCCGAACGGTTAGGTCGACAGCCGCGCGATTGGACCCGCGAACCCGGAACCTTCACACTTCGCCCGTCTACCATTTTCAGCGACATAACCACTGTGCCATGTTCATGCCAAATAACAGTTTATGTAGTGTATAGAATATTGCTAGAGCTATTTATGCTACAACTTGTGTTCATTCATATTGCTTAGAAAGAAACGTTTCTCGTTTGAATTTCTGATTTAAGGAAATTATTATATTTATTCATTCAGAAAGAGACCACAAAAGTTACGAATCTGCATGCATCTAACAACAAAAGATTTAATAAGCAAACGTGCAGTATCATTTTGCACCGCGTTCAAGATAAATTGAAAACTTCGGAACAAATCGCATACCTGGTAAAGCTCAAAGGCATGTTCTGAGAATTATTGTTACACAACACTAGTCTAATTTCTAATTATTTTGCGAGCAAACATATAAATGCAACGCTTTTACTGAGGCATGGTGCTTCTTCCTCGGTAAAATGCCTCCAGTGAATTCGCACGATATAAAATATCTAACGAATAAAGAGATAGACTATTAAAAGGGAGCAATAAATGCACGCATTTAAAGCCAAGGAAAATTTTAGAGCATTAAAATTATTCCTCATGCCTTGTAGTTAATATAATATTAAACTAAGAAAATAAGATGATATATGATAGCTTTGTTTCACTCATCAAAGTTAAATTTTTAATTTTCAAATATTTACTTCCTTAATTTAAATGTGTGTAAGTGTGTAGGCAAATGTGTTAGTTTACTAAGCGAATGTATTAAAAGTACATTATATTTTAAAATTTCATTCAGATGAAATCATTATGTGATTATACAAGCAGAGGAAGCCATTAGCTTAATTTTTTTCAGACTGAAATAATAATGTAAAATTTTATTTAAATTTAATATTTCTTAATTTTCTCTGTATCATATATATCTATGTCTTTTTTCTTTCAATATGTATCTTATTACTATGGTAATTGTCATAGAGTCATTCTTCTTTCCGAATTCTTATATTATGGGCAAATTACTAAAAATACAAGATTTTACTTTCCGAGGTGATTTTGTCCGTACAATTAATGAATTTTTTAAAGAAAATTTGCAGATGTTTGCTACCGATGACATTTTAAAATACATTTTTCCATAAATATTACAGCAATACAGTAAGAAACCCCCTAAATTTCCATGTAGGTAGGAAAGAATTAGGATAGTGGAAAAAACGTTTTACCCCCTATCCTCCACAAGTTACGAATTTTTGAAAACGCTGTCCAATCTATCGCCTACGCTAAAAATGTGTGCCAAATTTTGTATTATTAGCTTCAGTAGTTTTGGCTAGGCAAAATAGCGAAATACGAAAAAATGACATTATCTTCCAATACAGCCAAAACTTAACATATATTATACTTTTTTCGATGTATGCATATAGTTTTGATGTGTCTTTTAAATATCCCAATTCAGTAGGTCAATCTTATCATTTTATGATTTAAAAAAATATTTAATATAGTATAATACATCTCCCCCAGAATACTGCGGGTGATGTGGTCAATATGAATAGAAGAGACAGGCCTCTATAAAATAAAGAAATGATTGAAAATATATGCACTTATTAAGCTTTATTTTCATTACACGAAAGGGAAGTTAATTTACAATTAACTTACGTAATATTATGTTTACATGAATTATTATTTGACTTTTAAATATATGAAAGTGAAATGCATTTCTCGAATCCTCAACAGACTCAGACACTGCATAAAAATGTTTTTATATACTATGAATTAAAATTTGCAATAACTTATTTGTTGCTATTTAATTTCTTCACACAATAATCACACGTTACATGAAATCGTGAATATCGTTCATGAATCTAAAGCAAATAAAATACAAACTGTATCGAAATCTACTTTCCGTTTAGTCTCATTGTAACACAGCCACCTTTCACATATTTAATGGGCTTTCTAATAACGTTGACACATTTCATGGAATTCTGAATTTATTCAAACGTTGAAACCTCCTGAAAAAATTTGCGGATTGGGAACAGAAAACCTGTTCCATCTTTCCCGATACGTCTGATTGGGAAGTACGACCAAGCCTGACTCTACAGCTGTGGATTTCGGGTTGAAATTTTAGCTTGTTTGGAAGCCTATAGATTCGCCACAATTACATCATCAAAACTAGATATATCATATATAAAGCAAAACCTTTAGTTGTATAATTATAAGCACATGAAAAATTATTTGGCTTACTAACAGCAACGATTATTACTAGCTGAAAAAAGTTTTATGTTTATTTGAGGAGCAAATAGTGGCACGCCTCACAAAATATCTTTTGTGAGGCGTGCCGAGTCTGACTGAGATAGTTGCAAAATCTATAAAGAGGAAAATTAATGAAATATTTGAGTGGTCCATCTCTCCTGAAACTACTTTGCATAAAAATAAAAAAGGAAAGAAAGGCAAGATGAAATGAATATTTATTTGTTTATATTGCGAAAATTTTTTAATTAAACAGTGTAGCTGTTTGTTTTTGTAAATTCGTTTTAGATGATGAACAAAAAGAGGGTTATTCAAACTATTTTCACAAAGCAAGAAGCAAAAATTTTGATGCAAATGAATTTCTCAAATTTGTCTTGCATTTCCGTGTAACCCAAAGAAATTTACCCCAGTGGTTCTTTTCTAGAATCCCAAATACTAGTTTTTGTATTTTCAACAACTGGTGTACTGAATCCTTATGTGGTGAACATGAAACTGACTGTACATATTTAGCCTATTTATGTATTAATGATCGTTTACGTTATTTTAATATTATATCCATATGAACATTAATTAAGCTGCAACTAGCAAACTACGTATACACACTGAAAACAGAGAACCGCACACTGTTTCCCTAATTACAGTGAAAATACATGCATTTATGCATTATCGTAAATTCATATTATCATAAGACCTTGTTGTCTAATATGAACTACATAGAATACTTCAATGCAAATTATTAAATTCGTGATATACGTCGAATCTTAGAACGCATATTTCTCTAGTACAATTTGTGCACACCTGAGAACGCCAATTAAACGCTTAGTTGCTAAAATGGAATAGTAATGAGTGCATTAAACTATTAATTATGAAAGACATTACAATAAATTAACAGTAAAATAAATCGTCTGCATGAATCTTTTGCGAAAGTTTAAAAAAAAACAGGAAGTTATCTTTTAATTAGATATCAACCACATATGTTACACATGTCACAAGTACATATGTCTGTCACAATTATACTATCTCTAAGCTTATAAATTAAAATTTCATTGAAAGTTAAGCTTAAAAACATGCTTTCAATTTTTTATAAGAAATAAATAAAATATATTGGATGAATTTACTTATTTTGAAAGCGTATAAAATACTCTCCGTTATTTTAGAAAAATACTCAGCCATAGAACAAAAGATACTTTATAAAACATTCATCCAGAATTCATTTGTTATTAATTATGTCCATTAATGCAATAAAAGACTAATAAATCGTTACTTAATTTTATGCTTGGGTATGTAATTTCATTCATGTAATCAATCTTTTAAGATTAATTTTGATTTTTGAAAAAATATGTTAAATAAATATACTATAGAAAGAAAAATAATTTTAATAATAAATTATTTATTCCAGTTCGAATAAAATAGATAGTTTAAGAGTAATTTATTAGGCTTTTGAGGGTATTATTACTCCAGTTCCAGAACTGTCAAATATGTAGTATATCATATAAAAAATTAAATTCAGTAGTTCAAAAATGCTTGCAGATTTATTTAAAACACATTGCTTAAATACTTTATAATTAGTTAATAATGTTATTGAAGAACATATATTAGAATTTATGTAATGTAGGTTAAAATACACTGATCCGAAATTTTGCTTATGCAAGTTATTCATGGGGGAAAAATTGGGGACACATGAATTTAAATTATTTTTATGAATCAAGTTCGGTTTTGATTTTTCAGTGGCATTACAATGGTAATAAAAAATGGCACCTTTCAAAATATTCACTATTTCAATTCTGAATATAATAGCATTTCATTTTAACAGTAAATATTTAAATGAAGAGTGCAATTTAATGTCTACATCAGTAGTTCAACTTTCTTATTAGAAACAGCTGGTCATTGTTGCATGTATTTAAGAGCCACATTATTTAAATGGGCAAATTTGCGTGCTCTCCAAGGTCACCCGACCTGGGCGCTTAGAAGTTAGTGAATGCATAACGTTCCTAAAATTGAACATTCGGTGGAAAATCCCCCACGATGTAATAAAATGGAAAACGAAATTAAGGTTGCTCAGTTGCTTCTATAACCAAAATAGAAAAGCGCGAAAGAAAAAAGTGAGATTGAAAAATCTTGAAGTGTTACTTTGAAAGCGCAAAAACAGAAGATGTATCACTAGATTTATAAACCCTGTGTTGCAGATATACTATAGCTGAACCGGTTTTGAATAATATCGATGAAACTAATTAGAAAACTATTTGAATCGGTGAGTGCAGAAACCACCTCAGCCACAAAAAGGATATTTTTTCGGGAGAGAGAAAAAACTTGATAACTTCTCCAAATTTTCAAATATTTAAACTTATTTTTTTCCTCTGTCATAACATGCATTTATGTTTCTGTCATGCAAATATTACCTAATTTGTGAAGTTTTATGAAGTTTTTTCTCTCTCCTGAAAAAAATTTCCTTTTTGTGACTGAGGTGGTTTCTGCACTCACCGATTCATTTAAAAACTAAACATTTACACTAAATATCAATAAAAATTTAATTATTGTTCAAAAATAATAGCTTAAATTGAAAAAAAAGACCTTTCTTGCTTTAAAATGTTTCTGAATGAATTATAAAGGAAACCATCACCATCACTTTGGTATTATCAATAGGAAAATCCTCTCTACATAAAATAAAAAAAAAGAACTTTGTAAATAACACACATACATAAACATAGCACAGTAGTTATGCTTCTGGTGGTAAGAAGGGTCCATCCTTTTTCAGCTGTAAAAAAGGAATACTTTCACATCAGTAGGAAAGTGAGAAAATCTTCAATTTTTACTTCTTTCACTTTTCTGCTTTCGTGGAAGTGGGAATTTTTTACTCTTTGTTCCGTCTGAAATGTTATCTTACTATTTTTAAATATTCGTGTTATTTTCAAAGTTGTTTATGAATTTTAACCATTAAACAAGTTTTTTGAGTGTTTATATTAAATCCGTTATTTGGTTTATTGAGTAAAATATTTTCAATTTAAAAAAAATGGCACGTAATAAAGTATTTTAAGTACTAACAATTAAAATCGGGCATTAACATTTTCTCTAACATATCTATACCCAATATATTGACTGCTAAATATAAAAAATGCAGTGTTTTTTTATAAAAAAAATTCAAAAGGATAATGATTAAAATTCCAAAGATGAATTAAAATCCCCTATCAAACAGAGTATTCCCAATACGGTTTTAAACCAACACTTAAAACCGAGCATTCACATTTTAAGTATCTGTCCCGCATGAATGTTATTAGCTGTTTTATATAAAAAAAGCAGCACTTTTCTACAAAACCTCCAAAGGATAATGATTAAAATTCCCCATTCCTCATATGAATTGAAATTCCGTAAATTAATGGAGAATATAATAATTTCGACATAACTGCATTCGGAATTCTTAATTTCTTACCCTTTTTTCTTGTCAAACCACATTAAAAATAAAACTTATTTCCCACTATTTGGAGCGTCTCATCTAAGAGAGGTTTAATGCTATTGTTTAAGTCAGCTTAACAGGAAGAATTGAGAAAAAAATCCTCTTTTACAGTTCATTTAAAAAGAGATCAGGGACGCAAATTCGATGCTCGAATCCTTGTTGATTTACTGTGGATGATTTAGAAAGTAAAGGGCTTCATTTTATTGGGGAAATCTGTAAGGATATATCCTGTTAGTGTTGCGAATAAATCCTATTGATTATACGCACGATTAGAGACTGGGACGTGTAAAAATTTCGAGAAGGCATTTTATTATCAGGAATTTTTCTTCAATGGAAGGAAAATGACATTCTTATACAAAAGGCTAATACTGATGGCAATTAAAAAATAAAATACTTTTCATTGCTATTTACTACTGGATAATTTAGATGACTGAATTGATTACTGTAAGGGATATAGTTCACGTTTCTAAATACCCTGCAATCTTGATAATCCAGCATATACGGGGCCAGACAACAGTTGGAGTACCGAAAAATCCTGGATTATCAAGATCTCTTGCTTTTGACACAAGCTGTCATGTGCTTTTGTTTGGTCGACATTGTAGAACACTAGATAAAGGCACTACAAAATACATTAGGTAACTATAAAACAATGACGGAAGATGGAGGGAAGCACAATAGCGGGCATGATTGTTTACATCCGTGGTGGTCGGGGGATAGGAAGACAATAGGATGTGCGTTTCCCAAGAAAGCCTGTTTTATTGAAGGCACCGGACCAACCGCAGGATTATCAAGAGTGTATTTTATAGAGCTACTTTCATGCCCCACCAGTCGCTGAGTGCATAGCGCTCTGGGAGGAAGACAGAAGGTGCCTGTTTCAAACACAGGTCCCGTCCTCCGATCTAACCCATAGAGTTTTCCGTGGTTTTCTCTGGAACTTAGATACAGGTTAAGATCTCTTAGAAAGACCCCTCACGGAGGACACTCTCCCCTAGGCCTTGATCCCACGTGTAGATAATTGGCCGTTATTCCACAACAACGACAACATCTTATTTTTCATATATTCTCTGTACACTTTAAATACTCATTTAAGAATGTGGGCAACGTTTGAATACATGACTTCCTTAGAAACTCTGAAAAATGTTTAAACGTTACACTGCTAGGATGCACGTTTAGGACTTTTCGGAATCACAGACTTACCGTACACGTACCGTGCACGTGGTTTTCAGTGGCCGCATTGGAATCGAGTTCTTTCGGATATTAATCCGACTCCTTAACAGGGCATTTAACATGGCAGAGGGCATTTATAACATTTGTAAATTTATACGTAATTTTAACTGAAAAATTATGTAGACATATTTTACATTTTGTCGAAAGATAACGCGCACAGCCACAGTATAAAATGCTGTAGTAAAAACTGCAAAATTTTTCCACCACCGAAAAGCGGAAGAGTTCGTACGGTCTTGAAAATCTAGAAGCACAGAGTGCCTATAATGCTCAAAAATCTCATTGAGCTGCCAAAGCGAAGTCCAAATTTTATTGCTTTTATACCTCGCCAAACAATTTCACTTAATTTCACGAACAGAAATTCACTGTCTTACAATCAACAGAATTGAACAATTTCCACAAAAATTGAAATTCGCCTTAAAAAACAAAATAAAAATGAAGCTCTTACACAAGCTCCCTACTCATTGCACAAGCTGAAGCCTTAACTGAGTCACAATGTTACAATGTTACAGAATTCGCTAGCAGCCTTAACGATATGGCTCCAGGAATAATCCAACAAACGAAGTTCTATAAGCTGAACAATTAAAATTCTCAGTGATAAATCCCAATTGGTTTGGCAGGACAGATCTACTCTCCTTTTGTACATTACGCTCACTTTTCTGGAAGTTTCGCGTACTTTCTATTATCAGAAATTTCTACGCGTTTTCTTATGTTCGACTGAGTAGAACTATTTCTGTGCGGAAAAATAAACCATACAGGGACCATGCCGAAACTTCGTGCCAAATGTCACTAAGTTTGGAAACTTTTGGCAATATCTCACCAACCTTGGCTCCAAAAATAAGTCTCCAAAATTAAACCGAGCTTGACAATAATGCCAATATTTGACAAAAAATGCTAAACTACCAAATCTTACTGTTATTCAATGCGAAATTCACATATTAATCTATAGCGCTCTAAGTAATCTGTTTGAGTACAAAATATATAAAATTTAATTACTTGACGCATAGATTACAAATTTTATACTGCATTAAACCTTTGAAAAGATCACCCGGTAATTCGTAACAATATGCCATACTAAGAGCAGTAGCTTTGTTATACACACAACGCACTCATGAAAGTTTTTGTGTTATTGGTTAATGTAAACTAATTATTATTTTACTTAATTTTTTTGTGTTCTGTTAATGAAAGATGTGGTTGTAGTTACATGCTTGGAGACTCTTTTAAAGTTGGAAATAGCAGAAAATTACTTTCGTGGAATGGGAAGATTTTCAGGATTTTAAAGTATTATCTTTGTACATTTTTACTGATCTAGACAGAAACGAGTAGTTTTTGTCAGCGTGTACATAAAACACAAATAAACTCATAAAAGACAAATTTTCTGTTATATATAGTTCATTTCAGATTTTGTAATGATATTTTAAACACCAAATACTCCGTTCTCGTCTACTTAGCCTTATTTTAAAGAAGGACATTCCAAAATGCATTTTAATCCACCAAAAGTTTCGAAGATAAAACTTTTTGCTTATGATAAGAACTAGGAGTCTTTTACAGCACGTTCAAAAATAACCTAAAGTAGCAGATTAACTTTTTTTTAAAACTACAGTTACAAAAGCTCACTATAGTCTGGAAATTGAAATAAAAATAAAAATTAACTCTTCTAAAAAGAAGTTGGTGTTATACGTCTTTAGTATTATTGACAATAATACTTTTTCCTGTCATGCACAGAAACATTGGATTAGTTTATTTCTAAAATTGTCTCTGCCAAAATTAAATTGAACTGTAATATAGAGCTTTCCCTATCCTGACATGACATGAAATATTTATTGTAAAACAAGATTTAAATAAGTATATAAAAAGATGCGTTAACATTTATTATTATTTTTTTTTTGTGAAAAGAGAACAGCTAAAAGCAGAAAGCATTATTTTTAGTTATATGCTTTATGTTTAGTTATATATTTAGTTATATGCTTTAACTGGTGTTAAGTGATATCCTATCTGCCAAGAGAAGTTTTGCTGCTGCTGCTGTTTCTAATGACCTCTGGAAACCGTGAAGCGGTGCCAGATCCTCCTAGTAGGACGGCGATGGGCGAAAGAGAGCTGCTTCTATTCTAATGAGCCCCAGAGGGAGGAAGACCGACTTAGCTGCCTCCTAATTGTGAACCCATTTCAGATGAGAGACCTAGCACCTGAAAAGGGGCGCCCCCAGAGGTATCGTTTGAACACGGAATACATTGGAGCCATGACAGGTTTAACGTGCACCAGCTCCCATTAGCGCACAGGGCTCCACAACAGTCCAGCGGAGAGAGGAGATCACCCTCCCAAGCACTGGCCAAGCCGATGTTGCTTCACTTTTCTTGTTCTTACGGGAACCGAGTTTAGTGACTAGGCCACTGCGGGACATACTTAAATGTTTCAGATGATGCTAAGGGAGATCATATCTGATAAGAGAAGTTTTAGTTCATGCAACGATAAAAAACATTTTAGAAAAAATATAATTTATTTATGTAACGTTATAAAGTACACGTATGTTTCTAATAGTATATTTTAATTTTAAATTAAATTCAAAATTACATTAAATTAAATTTATATCTAAAATTAAGTTGTTTTTAAACGTATTTAATAAATATATAATGTATTTTACTTTCATCTCCCATTTCATTGATCTGATATTTGAAGATAAACTATATTTAAAAACGAGAATTTAACCTTCTAATAAAAAATTAAAGACGCCAAATGTAGTAAGTGAAATTTTCTTTGAAAATTAGATTTAAGTAAATCTAATAAAAAGAAACATTTAAATAAAAATAAAAGTAAGTAGCACTAACATTTTATAAAACATAAAAGGAGAGCATGTAGGAATAATACTAAGTGATAAAACATATCAAGAATAATTTGACATGCGTACTTTTTATTTTTATACACGAGAATAAATTTTAAAAGCAAAGATTTATTAAGTAAATGCAATAAAGTATTTCTAATGCATATTTTACATTTATGCAAATGCTCAAGAGTTTAAAAACTCCACTTTTGAATATTTGCTCTGATATTTTTCAGCGCTTGAATATATATTTCATGTAGCCTTTTTGTTTGCCGTGTTATAAATGCAAATTTATGTTTATAGCGTACATATTTCACTGAAAATAAGGGAAAATGCATGAAATTTTATATTACAAATTCAATTGATCAAACAGTCGTAAAATACGAGACATACGAGACTTCAATAACTTTTTATAACTCAAAATACAGATCTCACCTTCCGCATATTGGTCGTATATTAACTGTCACACTACTATTGATTTTGAATTAGATTTTGCTAAAAATCCACCGGGAGTTACCGATAAATCCACGAAGATCAAAATTTAGCTATCTTAAGAATAAGCTTGGTAGAAACGGAAGAGATAAAAATTGACCTGGAATTATAGAAGGGATTTTAAAGGAATATGTAAGCTTAAAGTACACAAAGACAGATTTATATAAGATTTCTTTTTTTTTTTTACGCTTCAATTGAGTAATATGGAGAAATCGAAAGCAAACTCAATTAATCCAGTTTCCCAATTTTAGCTACCTAACGAGACCACCCTCTGGTATTAGAAGTCCTATTTTGGGGTGTTCGGAACTGCATCTGTAAAGTCCATTTGGGAGATGTTTCTCACAAGAAGCACAGATAGTTCTTAATGTAAGGGCCATGAACACTAATCTATTGAGAAAGATATTCACAAAAAATATTCAATCCAGCCAAAAGAACACAGTTTCTACCTTTTGGATAGAAGAAACAGAGCAATTTTGTTTGTAGATGGGATAGGAAGTTGTGGCCTTTTGCGATGGAATCTGAGAAAGCGAATTTGCTTTTAAAACAAGTACAACCAGGTATCTCCAGACAGGTTTTGGGCTGTTTTGCATCATTGGAGGGTAGAAAAATGATCAATAGTTGATGAAGAAAAAAAAAAGTAACAGGTAATTTTTTTCGTATAAGTAGGTCACTTGTGTATTCTGGGCTCATAAGAGACACTGCTTTCTCTCAGCTGAATTTAAGTCATGAATCTTTACGGTTACATGAAACGATTAACTACACGGTTAACAACGAAAACCATTCAAAAGAAACTGGTGTTTGAAATGTAAGATAATTAAATCTTAAAATAACACATATAAATCTTAAAATAATACATATAAAAAGTAACAATGAAAACCATTCAAAAGAAATTGGTGTTTGAAATGTAAGATAATTAAATCTTAAAATAACACATATAAAAAGTACTTATCAAATGAGATCTTTGATATTTATGAAAGATATCTTTGATAAGTACCATTTATGCGTGCTGTTTAACACAGTTTTAATTATTTAACTTGGTTAACAGTTTAAAATTAAGGGGTTGCCATTCTCGGGAAATTTAGCATTGATTTTGCAAACTCTTGGTAGAACTGCAAGTACGTCTGGCTGTATCTGGTGGTGTTTCAATAAGTAACAAAAGTCCGTTAAAAATTTGTATTTTAGGATAAATCTAACCCTAAAAAAAGCTTCATTCTTGATCTAAAAGTTTCATTTTTTCATAGGGAAATTAAATATGCAAAGCTAATACTGTTTGTGTAAACTGTAAAGCTTATTTAAAGGTTTCTAACTTTCAACCAATATCAGTTCTTTAAAAAGTACTGAATGAGAACGACGAACGTTTTCCGTCGATAGAAAAAAAAGAAGGGAAAGTAATATTCCCATCAGAGGTCTTTTTAAACAGCATTATAAATGAAATATTTATTTAAATTTTAAAACATTCCGAAAAAGTCTCCTACAATCGTATCGCAAAATATGCAGAAATTCCAGCCATTTAAGAAAATATACGTTTAAGAATGTTATCTGAAACTCTCATGAACTCCAAGATTTCCTACTAATCAAAAGAAATAGCTTATAAAAAAAATTCTTTTTTTTTGTTGAGTCTTGTTCATACATTTATTTTTTTTTAATCGCATTTTTAGATATTTTGGATTCTGTAAAAGCATAATCTTGACAGGTATTTGAGAAACCTAAAACTTAAATTTCTCCTCGGGTTATATTATGGATTGAAATGGTGTCATCGAGAAGTGTTTACCGTCACAAACATACATGTTATGAGAATGTATCGCATATGTATCATATGTATCATACTTTTATGGAAAAGAAGGAAATTTTTAAATATAAAGAGATCATTACAATAATAAATTCCCGTTCAATTACATTTTGTGAAAATCATTAAACTAAAGAGAAGCATCACAACGGAGCTGCTGTTGGAAAATGATTAACTTTTATTAAGTGATGTGAAAATATTTCATGTTTTTCTTACTTGTTTTAACAGATAGTTTTCAGAACTAGTCAGAGCTTGGAAGGTATTGTGGTCAATGGTTTCATCAGTTTTTGATTGCGGATTTTTTGACGAGATTTGTTTCTGTATTCTACCATTTTTGTAAACATTTGCGGTAGAATGTCCTAAAAATTTTGCGTGGAATTCAGAAAACCATCGAAGTCGTTTAACATTGTCTGCTTTTATTGAAGATTTCGTAGAGGGCTAAATATACACAGATGCATGAACCGGTTGAAATATTCAACCTTCTGATATAGATTAGAGAAGTAACCCAGTAGATATATACAGGGTGTTCCAACAAGACAATATAAACTCTGCACAACAAGATTCCTCACTTAGAATACTCAAAAAATGCCACAAAACTATATGACCTATAGTTTTCAAGAAAACTGCGACATAAAAGTAGAAACGGCATATCCGGGGGACGAAAAAAAAATACTGTAAGTGTGAACAGAGGATTTTGCATATAATTACATAAAAAGGTGTATAAAATGTTCACCACTCATATCAAGGCGTGCATGTTGCATCAAATTGATGTCCACAAGAGTACACGCAGCATGAAGCAGAAGACTAAGATTTGTGTCATATATCCATGACACAAATCTGGTCATGTCGAGATCGTCGAGTCGTCTATCCATGTCGTCTAGAAAATCGTCTATCCAGTCGTCTATCCATGTCGAGATACACCAATTTCTGCAGATGTTCTCGTAGGGAGAGATCCAAAGGGGGTCGGTAATTGCGGCTGCCATAAAACAGCTCCCACCGTGTATCATAAGTGGCCAATGATCACGTTTTCAATAGTTTTTTTTCCCTTGTTCCAGATGTAACATCTTGACTCTTCTCTTGCTTTTCTCAAAAGCTATGGAAGCAGTAGAGATACAGTTCTTTGGACATATTTTACATACTCCAAGCGAGAAATCTGCCAGTGCAGAGCTTATCCAGTCTTTTTGGGATACCGTGTACTGTTCCAAAATTCTAAGTCTTTTCCCTGCTATATTGAGTGTATGGTTGAAAAGGCAGATTTACAAGTTTTGTTGCGGATCTAGAAGCCCCTTGACATTGGTGGCCGTTTGCTGACTAGGCGACAAAATGAAGTTTCACGCCGGAATTTGTTAATCTTCATTAGGAAGGAAGTTACGAGGAACCATCTAGAAATTTCTGAGTGACGTCATATCCTGTTAAAAAGTTGTAGAAGAGGGATCTAACTCAATCGAGTTGTTGTTACTGTTGTTCTCGTGTCCATGGATATCCGTTTTCACTATCCAAGCATATAGGTGCAATTGCCCGAAGGGGATTGGACTTCAGCTTGTTGTTCCCTAATTTAAGATGAGGGACCAACCACCACCTAAAATCGGCATCCCCAGAGGTATCATTTGAACACGGAAGACATTGGGGCTACGACGAATTTTATGCATACCAGCTCCAATTAGCGTACACGGTCTCACAGCAGTCCAGCTGAGAGAGGAGTTCACCCTCCCAAGCACTGGCCAAGCCGGATGTTGCTTCACTTCCCGCGTTCTTACGGGAATGGAGCTTAGTGACTGGACCACTGCGGGACTAGTCAGTCGACTGGATATTCGTATTATTTGAAGATGAGTGTTTCTGTTTGAGAAGCCATTGCTGACTGTGCCATTTACTGATTATATTCCTATTTTGTGCAAGCTCTATACTTTTGGTAGTACCAGAGGTAATATTTTTTTTCTGGGATATTGAATAAGTAAAGTTTCTTTTCTAATTATCCAGCTTTTTAGACTGTTTAACGATGTCTCACTTGGCGAAATTTTAACAATATCTACCATCATGCCCTGATACAGCTCTGACGTAGCACATAGGGTACTATACCAAAAGCGAAAAATAAGATAAAGATATTTTCCTTCTCAGACACTCAGAGTGTTTATATGTAAATTGACTTAAAATATAAACGTAGCAATTTTCTTTTATCATATCGAATGTCACCTTATTTTACCGATTAAAATGTCGACATGAAGACACGACATTATTACAGTGCAGAATCTGTGTGAACGTAAGAACTAATACAAAAACATGTAGAAAACAGACGAAATTAAGCTAAAATGCTGAGTGTGCGAAACCATCTTTAATAAAAACTACAGTTTCCTTTTGATATCATTTTCATACTTGCGATAGCATTTCAAATTCGGTTTTCCCCAGTTATCTCCACCGAATGTACATACTTGACAACTTGGAAAATGCTGGAGGCGATACTTCCTTATTTCCGTTGCAGCTATATATAGCATTTAAATTAAAAACTCGAGAGAATGTTTATTTACGGAAGCAGAAAAGTTTTGAAGATTTCCCTGAAAGTTATGTCAAGATAGGCTGAAAATTAGGCGACGAAATATGATATGAATTGGTGAAAAAACATTTTTCGTTCCAAAAGTTTTGGAATTACCTTTTACTGTGTGCGTTGCAGTGAAGATGATAGCAGCTTCTGATACGTTCTAAAGTACCTTATATCAAAAATGAAATAGTTTTGTCTGAAATGTATGATGCGTATTATAATGTCTAAGAATACGGTTTAAATTTAATGAGTGTGCTGTTGAATGCTGGCATATGATATAAATATTCCCTTTTTTTCATCATGCAATTATAGATATTTTTGATCAGATAGATTTTCATAAAATGACTCTATTTCTCCAAGTATCTTTTTAAAAGTCACACGCATGCTTTGGAATCTGACAATATTAGTGTTCACAAAATATTTTATTCATGTCCACCTAATCCTATTAATAAATATAGAATTTCGAAAATATTACTTTCAGCTACTCTATAGAATAGTAAAGGAACATGATATGAATAGAGCTATGTACAAATTTTATTAATAATTTTAAAAATTAAAGTTTAATAGTTTTTTCTGATTTGTGGAATGATATGTAAATAAGGTTATATTTCTTGTTTTTTTTGTCAATGGGCGGGTAATTGCCGATTAGGCATTGTCTACTACAACTACCCGATGTTATTGTGGTTATTTTATTATGAGGGCACCCTGTGGGCGGCCAGCGTCACCCCCCTGCGAAGGAACTGATAAGTTAACATCCATAGCCAAGCCTGGATTGGATCCCGACCCAAGGCATGATAGAATGGTTCTTAAGCCGCTACACCAACTGGACCTCGTATATTCCTTGATATAAATTTTATTGATTCAATAAAACTATTCTCTATTTCCAACAATTCAAACGATATAAGTCATACTGCATCACATTATTTGAAAATGAAAAAGAAGGCAGATTTTATCTTCTTTTACACTTTCAAATACTCTGCTTGCAATTGAGAATACACATCTACACACAGATGGAGAAAATACAATGTAAAATCTTATGGGGATTTAACACTTAAGAAATATGTTGAGAAACCACCGTTGGTTATTCGCAAACACAACACCATAAACTAAGTTTGATAATTTTGAAATCGTATTTAATCTAGAAAAATGAAGGTTGCAGAATACCTTTTTATGAAGCAGATGAAATATTAATAAAAATTGGTATTTGATGCATGGACAGCAATTTAAGGTTCCTCGTGCTATGTAAGTCAAATGATTTTAGCTCAGATGAATTAGTCAAGAAGATGAATGAACGCCACCCAGGTGGTGTAATGGCTAAAGAACCATTCTATGACACCTTGAGTATGGGTTCGATTGCCGGCTTGGTTTTGTGTGTGAACTTGTCTGCACTTTCATAAGGTGTAACATTTGCCGCTCAAAAAATATATGAGTGAGTAAGAAGAATGAGGCAGGTGGTTAGATTATCTTGCTCGAAAATGAACTTAGGTTAACAAATGTGGAGTCTTAAGTAATGTTTTTACTAGTAAAAATATATCGCCATTATATATAAATATTAAATTTCTGATGATTAGAATTTTGTGGTATCAGTGTAAAAATCAGCTGTTAAAAAATTAAAGTTAAATCGACTGATACTGGATTATTTTTTCTCTGATTGTACTTTTCCGAGAACTCTCTAAATGATATGTTAGAAAACACAGTATATAACTTGAATAACAGGTTAAAATAGGTATAAAATGTACGTGCTTTCCTAGTAAAATGTAGGGTAAGATTCTTTATTAAATATAAATCCATTCTACCATTTTGTTTTACTTAAAAATATTATTTTTATAAAGTTTTATTTTGGTAGATACTAATTTTGCCATTTAAATAAACAGTTCAATATTATTGTAAACGACGTACAATTTTTTAGAGAAAATGTTTTAATACTAAATGAAGAATACAAAGATACTATGTTATACTAATTCTTCCACTAGTGTAAAGCTTGCAAGCTCAGTAAGTAATACCTGAACCTGGCATCACCACAACTGCTTCATTTTGCCCACGTTTAGAAGCTAAGTGAAACAATATTGATAACATCTGCAACTTAGATTCCTGCGTCATGAATATTCTGTCCAGTGCCTGTCATTTATCACGTTCAGTCCCGTTAAACCTGTGTTATTGCAGGATGTTTGAGGAATTGTATACAATAACCAGAAAGGTATTGATTCCGTGACAGGTAATGCGGTATCTTGAGATAGGATTACAGTCGGCACAAATGGAATTTCTAGCTGTGCATTTCCTGCCGTAGAATTTCAGTATAGTGATACTCTATGGATTGCTTTGAAAGGTCGTTTAATAAAGCTTATTTAACCTGCCAAGGAAACAGAATCGTATTTATAATAGGCAAATTTACTTTGCAACACATTCATAATGCACAGTATTGGTATTTGTGTAGAACAGAAATTTGTTCAGAAAATAAAGAAAAACATTTTTGCCGAATTGCAAGATTGATTTTAACTGAAAACCCTGCGGGTACAACCATAAAAGTTTCTGATTATTTTGTCTTCATTACTGGTTGGAACCTAAGCGAGCCCAAGAGGTATAAGGAACTCATGAGAGAGTCGCAACACATTCATAATGCACAATATTGATATTTGTGTAGACCCTGTGGTTAAATTTAAGAAAGTAAATATAACACATTTTTGCCAAATTTCAAGATTGATCGAAAGCCTTGAAAACCCAGAAGATCCACCCAGAAATGTTTCTGACTGGTTTGAATAACTAACAGGTCCTCGTTAGTGGTTGGGAAACCAAACGAATTCAAGAGAAGTACGGAATTCATAAGAGAATTATTACGCTTTCTACAACGGAAGTTATGTACTTTTGTGCTGCTCTTGTAAATCTGTCACTAAGAAGATGGAATATGCTCCACATCCCGTTAAATTACCTTACTTACTTACTGGCGATAACTTACTCACTGACTTACTGGCGAAGTGGTTCACCTCAAAAGACACTTATCACAGGCCACTAACTAAAATGGACAGTGGCAATTTTTTTTAGACATATTGAAATTGCATGCTAATTCCCTTACCTGTGCGAGGATAATAGATAATTGACGGAGCTTCGCGCATAAATGATTTTTGCTAAGCCCCGATTCTTTTCAACATTTTCTAAGGAGTGTCCGTAAGTATTAATGATTTCGAGAGATGTTTTTTGTACAAAAGTTCAAAATGTATACCGATTGCCAAAATTGTCAGTTTTTAGTTTCAGAAGGACGAAACTGTTTTTGATTTGTTTAAATGCTACAGTGAAAAACATTTACAATAACAACTATACAAGGCATATAAAATTTAGATTTTGTTTTTGTATATTTTAAATAATAATAACTAGCTGGAACCCGTCGAATTCGACGGTAACTTTATTGTCTGTAATATTAAAAAATAGATGGGAACGATCAAGAATGTCACCAAGGTCTTGAACAAAACTAACAGGAAAAATCAAAGAGCGACTCGGACGGTACATGACTTGTGACAGAAAGTAAACAAATGGTTTCACGCCAGTTCTTAGTAACTGTACAATGAAATGATTGAAATCTTTAAAATTTGTTTTTAAGTTGTTTTTAATTTGTTTTATTAAGTAAAAAAAAAAAGAAGAGTAGATATTAAATGACGAATGAGCAAATACAATTACAAATTCTAACTGAGCATTACGTCGAAGACGATATTTTGGGTAAAGTCGTCGACCACGAAATGTCCAGGTGAATTCTCTTAAATGGTCTTGACTGCCACAGCATTCTTTGATCTAACCATTGAAAGAATGACATATAACATTCCATGAGAAAATACGGGCGCAGAAAGGTAAACGCAAAGAGTATGAAGCGAAAATAGTGAAAAATTTCGGAATTCTTCAAGAGACAAAAAAATCTAATCCGCCAAATGGCGATCGCGCGCTCCTTGCTTTATATGCCTTTTCTCAAGCTACCATCGATGGTAAAGATCCAGTATCAGACAGAAAATTGAAAAATTAAAGAAATAAAAGATAAATCGCTAACTAAAGAAGGAGTTTATAACTGCCGTCAATGTCGTTAACAAACCACAATGTATTTGTATGGAGAAAAGTTTGAAAAAAATCTGAAACACTTTCATATTTTAAATACTCACTAAAGTGCTGTATATTAAGAGCGTATCATAATGCATGCGCCGTCCCTATTTTTCTTCCTTGTTTCATTAAATTGAAAAGTGTATCATTATTCATGACCGTGCCGTATTTTTCTTCCTTGTTCCACAAAAACACTTATTTGGAATCGAAATCTATAGCTGCTAAAACTGTTTTACAATCTTCGCCAAGCATATTCCAACTATACATCACCATTTTAAATACTGTTCGGAATGAGCATCATGAGTGTGCTATATTTGTCTTTCTCGTTGCATAAAACACATCTTTGGAATTAATATCTATATTAAATTTGCCTACTAAAGCTATTTTACAACCATCGCCAGGCATGGTTCGTTTTTAAGTTTTTTTTTTTTCCGCAAACTTGGCGTAAGCAAACCTTGTCAGACTTATTCCCCCCCCCCCCTTTCTGCGTTATGTGGCAAACACATTTAAAAAGATTTCCTCCGTAACAGTTCATCTCTACAAAACCTGTCTACAAATCATGTCGACAGAATCGAGTAGACAAAGTCTGGGCGTGGACGAAATAGCACCCTAGTGCTAATAAGCGATAAAGCGCTAAAATAAAGAAGGCTTTTTATGACAGCAAAATGTATTTAATAAACCACAATGTTATTTCTATGGCGAAAAATTGCACATTTGAAGTTCCGCTACGCCTGATCCCCTCGACTTTAAAAATTTTTCTCTTTAGATGACACATCTACGGACCAAGACCTTTTTTTAGACCTCTCAACCAAATTTTTACACATAGCTGTTCTTTCAATTTAGTGGATACCAGAAAACATGTTTCAAATTAATATATAGAAAAAATTAAGGAAATAAGCGATAAAGCGCCAAAATAAAGAAAGCTTTTATGATTTCCAGATGTATTTAATAAACCACAATGTTACTTATATGGCGAAAAATTGCACATTTGCCGTTCCGCCATATTTGATCTCTTCGACTTTTTCTAATTTTCTCTTTTGATCACACATCTACAGGATAAGGCATTTTTTAGACACTTTAAAAATTCTCTTACACCTAGCCGTTCTCTAAATTAGTGGATACAGTAAAAACACGTTCCAGAATAACAGAGAAGCGATAAAGCGTCAAAATAAAGAAGGCGTTTTTAGCTGCCAACAATGAGTTTTAATAAACCACAATGTTATTTCTATGGTAAAATATTACCGGTTTTGGCGAGTTATCGCCAAGTTTGTCGTAGAAAAAAAATCTCCAAGACTGAACTCAATTTGGCAATATCCGCTATACCTCGTGAGAATTTGGCCAAAGCCTTTTAATTTAAAATGCCATTAATTTTTATTTATGGTGAAGTAATTCGAAGTCGGTTTTCATTTCTTTTTTTTTTTTAAATCATGCTTGCTCTTATTCTAATCAGAATTTAGAACAACACATTTATTATCACTACACACTGTTGCCACACAACATTTACAAACGGATGCAATTTCTAACAAATATTTTTCCAAATAAATCAAACCTTACGGATCTTACGCATATCAATCGTCTGCGTTAATAAACCACAATGTTATTTCTATGGCGAAAATTTGCACCTTTGACGTTCCGCCACGCCTAAACCGTTCGACTTTTTCTCATTTTCTCTTTTGATGGCATACTACGAGCCGAGACCTTTCTTCAGACACCTCAACCGAGTTTTTACACCCAGCCGTTCTCTCAATTCGGTTGTCGAAAGAAAAACATGTTTCAAAATAATATATAGATTTTTTGTCGTGAAAATTATGTATACCTCCTATTTTATATTTATCTCCTATATACCTCCTATTTTATATTATTATATTTACCTCCTATGCGAATGCTTATAGATGGATGTATGTGTATATACCTATGATGTCTATTTGCGAAAATAAAAGTCTTGGTAAGACATTCTTTGACTCGATCTTACTCTAGTACTTCAGCAAAGGTAATTCCCTTTGCGATATATTTTCCTAACCATTAGTAAAATATATGTAAGTTATAAATAAATTATATAGTGATATGACATTTCATTAGGCATAAAAATTCGCTTGTATCAACCAAATCTATTTGAGAATTCGAAAGCAAGAGAAAATGAGAAAGTAATTACATTATCCAATGTATGTTTGCTCGATGACCCGAAAGCGTTACTTTAATGCAGGACTGAATGTTTACATTGTTGCGGCAAGAATGAATTTTTCAATAGATCACCCAAAAGTGCAGTGAAGGATACTCTAAATATTCGTTTAGATGGATTATCCAGTTTTCCTATACTGCATCATTATATTAAAAATTGGTTCTGCTGTATGTTTAGCATACAAAAGTGTATACAGATGTATTGTTTTTGTTTAACTCATTGCAATTGGGATTTATTTTTCATTTGTAAAAATCTACATATTTAACTATGTAACGGGTTTTCAGAGCAATAAAAGTTTTCTTTTTTGTTTTAAAACATATTATTAAATATATTGTTTCTTAATAGCTGTACATGTATGGGAGTTTTTTTTTTTTCATGTGACGTTAAGTATTGTGTGCTTCATTATTGCATTCAAAAGTTCTCTATTTGGCTGTTTTTTATAGTTTCTCTCTTTTTAGAGGAAGTGACGACAAATTCTTTTGAATGCACAGTCGTTAACGCTTTCTTGATATTTTCCTTTAAAGTAAAATAAAGGTTTTGTTGCGTGAAGTAAAGTAGAGTTTCATTAAAATACACAAGTTGACAATTTATGAATGAACTTATAAACGAATCAAATAATTTACCAGTTGGGAAAATATCCAACTATATGACGTGAAACAAATGTAATTACTTCTTATGCCTGAAGAGTTACAGCTATAACAGCTGAAGTAATTAAAATATGCACTCTAATTAATTCCGTTCACTTATTCAAAGTATTCTAGTACAATACATTCAAGTCAAGCAGATAGTTTCATGTCACGACAATGAAAATTATTCACCAGTTAATTTGTACGAAATTTTGCATTCGCTGAAGAAGTTAACAAATATGCAGTTAGAACTCATTCTGCCACACTAAGAATCCGCAGTTGGGAATTTTGCAATGGACTTTATAGCGGTGGCTTAAAATTTTGATTTTTTAATTGATAAGATAGGCTATCTGGAAATTTCTCATATAAATTGAATTATATTACTGGAAATTAGCTGAAAATTATTTTAGTTTTAGTATAATTGCTTTCTTATTGTATACATGAAAGAATAAATATTATTTACTATATGCAACGCTTACGTAGCTCCACACAAAAAGGATTATTTTTAAGTTGTTGGCAACGCAATAGAAATAGGTATCGGGTTGACAAAGCTAGAAACAAAACTTTTATAGTTTTCTCTTATTGGCTCTAAATTATACCGTTCAAGAAGAACAAAGTGTGTCTGATATAGATAACAGGGCCAAACGAAACATCGCAAGGATACAGCAATAGGGTTACCAAAGGTAAAACATGATAAGTACGTATATAAATCGAAAGGCCTTTTTTTGTATATTTACTATAGTAATATCATTTAAACGCATTTCCATTAGTTTCGGACAATATGGCATGCAATATCGCCAGAACAACTATTGGCAACTTTTCAGCGAAGTCGCCAAACTTGTCGAAAACAAGTCTCCAAAACTAAACCCGTTAACCCTTTAACGTACTGTGCCCTCCCCGTGAGGACACAAAACTCTGATTGTTGACAGCCATGAAGAACAAATTTGATTCCTAAAAAATAATGGGGGGCGACATACTTACACGAAAATCCATTACTTTTTAGCACATCATTTCCCGTAAAAATTCTCGATTATTTGTACAAAAATCAGGATTATTCTTCACAGCACTGGCATCTGCTGAAAACAGGAGAATACCTTGGAAATGCATTGATATAGAACAGCTGCATAGACTGGCCAATGCTGAAAAAAGGGGCAGCCTTTGCCATCGCTCGATTTAACGACCAGCAAGATGGCGGTCAATCGAATAATTTTTTGACACAGTTGACAGACCAATTGTGCCAAAAAATGATCTCTAGATGTGTGTCACTCGATGAACGATTCGATTGATCGCCATCTTACTGGTAGTTAAATCTAGCGATGGCAATGGCTGCCCTTTTTTCAGTATTGAAAAATGGTTGTGCTTCAAAAGTTTAAATGATATCCCCAATGGCGATCTATCACTAACCTTAAAGATATTCTATGTTGAAATTAAAAGTCCCTATCTCGCTTCCAAGTTAACCAAATTACATGCAATAAAATGCAAAATTTGACTATTTGACCCTTAGAAGATGAATTTTAGAGGGAATAATTAGAAGTTGAACTAAAGGGACATTTTTTTTAGCGTGACATCAAGGCACGATAATAAATCCAATTTTAAAAAAAGCTTCTAAGAATAATAAATAGAAAATTGTTTTTCCGAAGAAGGAGAAACATCATGAAAACAAAAGTGAATAAGAAAAACAAAAACAATAGGAAATAGAAGCAAAGAGAAAAATTAATAAAAATGCGATTTATAAAACTGTAGGCTATAAATCTCAATATTAAGAGAAGAAGTCTCAGATAAAATTTTGCAAGATAGAAACGCATAAGTTGTTGGCAAAAGGATTAGAAAGACTATGAGGAGATAAAGAAATAGAAAAGGTTTGCGGTAAAAAGAAATAAAGAAATTGTGAGAGGTTTTAGAAAAAACATCAAATAAGGCATTGTTGCACTCCTCTTGAACGCTAAATATAAAGATGAATACAAGTGACAATTGATATATATTTAGAAATATCACAAATAAATCCATAACAATGTACATCGCATTAACCGTGATTTAGAACCAGAGATTAAAAACCTTGAAAATATTATCTTGAAAGTAGTGCATGCCTAAATGTGACACAAAAAAGATGATAGAGCATTATTAATAGCAAGAGTAGGGAATGCAATCCCGATCCCGCTGGAACGGGATCCTGTGGGATCCCGCACAAATATTTGCGGGACTAGTCCCGCGGGATTACGATCCTAATCCCGCGGGATTGATACTGAGAAATAAATTATTTTTTATTAAAATTTTACGCCGCTTTCCTAATCAATAGACCGAAAATTTTTGAATAATCATGTCTCTTATCTAACAATAAACGAATCAATAATTAAACATTTAATTTAAAGTTTTATTTTTTATAAATTATCTTCTAATAAGTGTCTGAATCAAACATCTAAGTCTAAACATCGCAATCTAATTTTTTCGCAAACTTCCCAGTCCCAAATGAACTGAAATATTTCATACTAATTTATCTCTTAGCGAACAGTCACGAATTAATTATAAAAGTTTTCATTTTAGTTTTTAATTGTTTTAAATTCACACTTTTAATTATATTACTAAAGTTAAATCTAGACTAGGAAATGATTCATTGGATTTGTTCGATTTTGTACGTTCTTTTTTCAGCAAATAAGAAAATAGCGTAAGTATGTGAATGTATTTATAAATCGTATTTTTCTGTAAATTCCTGATTTTTAGCAACTAACGTAACTAATACTAATATATTAAGACATAACTTAGTATATCATTCTGAAAATCATGATTATAATTTTCATATTTCTGTAAGTTATTGTATGAATTATCTCATAAATAAGATTAATTAATATTATTAAAGTTAAGCTTCATAGTGCTTAAAATCTTTTTTTTTTTTTTTTTTACTTTTCTCTATTGAAGTGAAGCCCTAGCTAAATGAAATGTCAATTCCGCGGGATCAATAAATCTCAATCCCGAAATCCCGCAAGACGAAAACAATGCGGGATTGCATTCCCTAAGCAAGAGTCAGTTTTTTTTTTTTTGCAATGTATAGAAGGGAACAAAAACGAAAACAGTTTCTTTAATACACACGCCCCTCAGCCTCTACAGCGGAATAATGAAATTCGAGTAGGCATTTTTCGTAAGATTAAAATTCTTCATAAACTAAGATTTGACATCGAGAGAAAGCTTTTCCCAAATAGCTGGAAGCAGAACTAACAGAACTAACCCTTTCTTTGCAAACTCATAGAAGTTTATCATAATATTTATACAATATTTACTTAGCTCTTCATATTTTTAGATGCAAGCTTTACTTTCCTAATTTTTATTTTATTCTCTATCTTCCTCAATATTATATTTAATTTCTAGACACTCTGGTCTTCGAACACTTTTTTTAAGTCTTCCGAGATGCACCTTTTTGTTCCTTCTAAACTTAACTTTGATTCTGTTTCTACGTTTGGATTGGATAAAGCGATGTAGATCACATATTTAATATTAATTGCCATTGTTTTCTCTTTCTAAGATGTAATCTGTTTAAAATTAAGCATTTTAATTTTGATTTCTGTGCTCATTTATCATACTTCGCTTTTCATCGCATTCAGTAGACTTTTACTGCGCACTTTTTTTCACACCTTCTGGAACCTTCTGGACTAAAACAGATTCCATTTCGTCAGCTTGCAATCTTAACATATTTTTACTCCCTTCTGCTTCCCCTTTGTTGGCGCGTCTTTTGCATATTTTATTTTGATGCCATGCACACCGTTTCAAAATTATTTGTTCTAGGTTTAATTACTTTAATTTTATTTGTTTAAATTTATTGTAGCTCTGCAATTGGCATTGGTTATCTCAGCCAAGTTTATGTTCTTGCCAGTGTCAAGTTCTGTGTTGGTATTCCTTTCTTAAGTCATTTCACCTCTATTCGGTTGCTCTTGTAGCACGTATTTTTCTGGCCATCACCAGCCGCTATTTTTTATTATGTTTATTCTTCAATAGTTCTTTCTAATAAAAATTGCGTATGAGAAAAGTTAAATATTTCCTGAACCATACTGCAACAATCAGAGTTTTTTTTTCCGATTATGGTTTATTCATTTTCCAGTATCAATCATCTTTTGCGAAATTTCCTAGTATTAGGGTCGTACGGAATGATTGACACAACGGCTCTGATAACGAAAATATACATGATGTGACAGGAAAAACTATTGAGGTAGACACAAGGGGTAGTGAGCTACGCGGAATACAAAGGTGGTTTTGGCAGCAAGCGAACTGTTATAGACAGCGCCCATCCCTTTCACCGCCGTCATTGAGAGCGTAGACACCAGTGATAGAATGGGACTATTACGGCCAGCGTTGGACAGAGTAGTTCCTATCGAAGGAGAGATACAGGATAGTGATACCGATCATCGCATGGTATCGGTGTGTGGGATCAAGGCGTATCGTCTACCGATGTTTTACGAACTTCGGTAGTGGAGTAGAGATTGCAGTCAAAAGTGTCAGAACGGGACCAATAGCAACTTCGTGCATACAACAGCAAATGTAGCAGTGGTGTCGAGTTTGATCATAGCGAACAGGCGCATAAAATTCAATGAGATGCTGGAAGAGGCAGTCCTTGCTCGTGGAAGATTACAGGCGATTGTGCAATGTGCATGACAATGTGAAGACGACGAAGGGTTGCTCACAGTGAGTGGTAAACAATCCCTACTTGAGTGATCTAGCTCCTTCGGACTGTGCTTTGTTTTACAAGATGAAGGGCACAATCAGGAGCCAACACATTCAATATTCTGCAGAGTTGCATGCAATTGTCCGTAGGCAGCTCAGAAACAGCCCTGCAGAATGGGCTACCAAAGCCCTCCGGGACCTCCCAGACAAATGTCAAAAGTGCACTGACTTTGCTGGGGATTACATCTAACAGATGTACTATGCGCGTTTTTTGTTGATAAATTGTATTCCGTCCAGTGACAGCATTTGTGTCATTGATTTCTGTACGACCTAATACACAAAATACTATAATACCTAAAAGGGGTAAATATTTTCCTATGATAAAATTCTTACATTCCGCTTTCAAATTTCTTTTTTCGTGACGATTATGTAAACACCATCTGCCACTTTTATGTTAGTTACGTAAAGATTGCATTTAATAAACATTTTCTCACAAAGACTGCAATAATCATTCAAGGTAATAAAGAATGTTTTGCTAAACAAACATATTCAAGCTACTGACAGCGCAAACTCACTAAATACAGATAAAGTACAACATATGTCTGCTTTAGAAACAAAACGTTTCAGGAATATAGGTCCACAGGTGTACCCCTTGGCAGCCTGCATAAAGAACTCTGATTTTTCTGCGATAAATCTTTACGTTGCCTATATTCCACAGCTGTAAGTCGACGTGTTAGCTTGGAAAGGCGATTTGTTTCTTATTTAAAGCGGATTTGGCGCAAATAATGCCCGCTAAATAGGCGAAGAAGGAAAAATACGGTTTTCTGTGAAAGTAAGTTTTGACATAACCGTCTTCTTTTTTTACGTAAACGGCGTTAGGTGTTTTTAGGAAAAGAGAACTGAAAATCATATCGTGAGAATACTAAATCCTATTGTATGAGATAATGCATAGAAAGGCATTCTAGAAGTTTAAAATTTTGATAGTTTACAGTTTTGTTTACATAAGTATATCTGTTGTGATTTTATTAAAACTAGCCGAAGTACCCGTCGTTGAAGGGTTAGTATGTAATGCACTTTTCCATTTTCGTCAGCATTAGCAGTACAAAGAATTGAATTAGCATATTGGCAAAAATATTGAAAACAGAGTAATAAATTCTGTGTATTGTTAAAATATTACAGTTTAGAGTGCAACTAAGTGCAGAGTGAAATTGTCAATAGAGAAAACATTTATTTCCAAATTAACTTTCTATTTTAGTGGAAGCTTTTAAAGTCGAGACGTCGTTCCTCGCCTGTAAATATGTTGTGTGTGATTCACTGTAGATATTTTAATATTATTTTTCTTGTAAATTGTGCACAAATTTGAAAAAAAAAATGTAAAAGAGCAAATAAACATTTAAAAAATCGACAAAATTTGATTTTTTAAAAGTTGAATATCCAACTAATATAATCCCCGCAGACGCCTTAAAATACCCCTTAAACCTCATCTAAAATTTATTAAAAAAAAAAAATAAAATACATCATTTATTTTTTCAGTCTTTGAGGATCACGTTACAATTCCATCCTATTCTCTTAACCCGTTTTTGAGGGATGTGCGAACATACACAATTTTCACAAAATCTGAAAATCTGCGAAATATTTAAAACAATTTTTTTATCTATACTTTAAATATCTTGCCCCCTTAAAAATTTCAAATTTCACTTTATTCCATTAGAATTTTTCAGAAATGGAACAAAAATTTACTCAAATTTCACAAAATCTCAAAATCTATAAAAAAAATTTGAAGCACTTTGACGCCTATAATTTATGTGACCACATTTGATGATGTTAAATTTTATTGCATTCGTTTAAGTGATTCATATGTAATAGAAAACATATATTTACGCATTTTGAATAAATTATTTCAAAATTGCAAAATATGATCCAAATTTTCAAAAACTTTGACGGATATAGCTCAAGTTGTGTGATCAATTACCAATCTCATTTCATTGGCTTTAATAGTAATTACGTCATGAGCGAACAAATATTTAAGCAATTTTAAGCATTTTCGCAAATTCTTAAATCTCAAAGATTTTTTAAAAATTCGAAGATTATAGTTTAAGTTGAATGACCACCTATCATTTCACCAAATTTTATTCCATTCGCTGTAGTTGTTATTACGTCATGAATGAACAATGACAGAATGACAGAACGACAGACAAGCTTTTATTGAGGGTTATACTTGGTTCCCAGGTGCTGAAACAGATAGAAATCGCAAAATTTTTGAATTCCAAGTAATGCGCAGTCTAATTAAAAAAAAACCTCTAATTTTATTTATATAGATGTGCTATAATTTACTCCGGAAGAATGAGCAGTTTTTTTTTTCAGTTAAAATTTTAAACTAGCATGTGATTTAAGATTGTATTAAAGTATGCTTTGATCTTCAGGGTAAATTAATTGCTAAGAGCTAAGTACCTTTCGCAATCTAAAAAGTTTTAATCATATTTCGCTAGTAGTATTTCTGTGCATACAAGACTGTCATAAATGATTGATAGTTTTAATCTTCATCATACCAAGGTTTTAAAGAATTTTTCATATAATTTATCATAAACGTTTTCTGGATGTCGTTTATAAAATTCATTTCAATTATAAAATTTCACATCTGCGTGATTTATCTTTGCATGTATCTCATAATCCTTAAGTGTGATAAATAAAACAATATCAAATCTTGTATCAAAAGTCAGAATATCTGAACAACAATGTATGATAAGCAGTGATGCAGGTTTAGAACATATTTAAAAAAAAATGTTCGTAATAGGATATAAAATAAAACAAATTCAAATAAAAGTTTTTTTTAAAGTTTTTAATTATAAACGCAACAATTTTTCAATTTGTATGTGACAGTTCACAATTTTATTATACTAATTAATAAATAAGTCGGTTTATTTTAAAAGCAGACTTCTGTACACATGGCAATTGTTTTTCTAAATTTTACTTTTGGATTACATGAAGGTACACGTAAGTTTTAGCATTAATAGATTCCAATAGATTCATATTTATTGTTGGATAAATAAGAAATATCTTGAAGCTCTAAGTTCGAATGCTCTTCTTAGTATATTTCTTTTGTTTTCCATTCCTATAAAGTGTCAAAAATATTAGAAGACCCCTTCTGAAATTCAGAGATTAAAATATGTATGGTTTTCAAATTGAATATCTGATAGATGTTAAGATATTTATCGTTGTTTTTTTCTTATACCAATGTATTACATTTCTTAAATTATAGCATAGTTTAAAAAAACAATGAACGGTTAAAAACCGAATGAAAAAAAATATTTTTATGAAAATCTTTTTGTAATTAAAATAAGATGTAAAGCATCTAGTTCTTGAAAGCTTATTCACAGACAGGCATGTACTTTCTTATATATTCGTGTAAAAACTGAAACTATTTAGCTATAATTATCTATATTAATAATAGTTTTGAGCAATAATAAGAGCTAGTTTGAATAGTAATTTCACCAATAATAATAATATTCATTAAGGAAACTTTAATTTATTGAATTACATTATCCTTAGAAAACCGTATCTATATTTAATTTCGTTTCGAATCACCAGAGGCATATCATTCCGTATTTTATGTAATATAACTGATGGAAAATAGTTTACTTTGATTATATTTCTAGTTACTTAAGCGAGCGAAATCTTTTACCGTGTTAAGGAAAGAAATGCTTGTTATAACAGGAATAGACATATTAAATTCAAAAAACAAATAAGGCTTTTAAAAACGCATCCAACAATGTTTCATTGAGAAAAAAAACTGCACGCGAACCTGCACAACCTGCACAAGAAATTTTAAAATGTGCATGTTTAAAATATACTTTCAAGCATTAAAAAAAACCTCTTTTGCAATTTCTGTAGTCGTTACATCCAAAATTTAATAAAAACAAAAAGTGTATAATGTATGGAAAATCTTTTATCCATTTTAGAAAGAAAAAATTTTATTCACATTAAAATTCCAATAATTTTGTAAAGCCTTTGTTATTTACATTCTAGAAATATTAAGCTATACATATCGAATATTAAAATGAAAAAATCGCGTGCATTGAATGTAATTTTTCACGAATGCTAGAAATGCAAATCTTCAGAAAAATAAGATATTCTACATCCAAGGATGCATTTGTTTGTATCTAAATAAGATTCTTTGAAATAAGAACTTTCCGATAGAATTTTAAAAAATTGGTTTTGTGAAAAATAAAATCTATTCCTTTGGATCCAGCTATATATTTTCATAAAATTCTCCTGAATGGAAATTTAACAGTCTTGTACGAAACACAGAAATTTGACTGTAGTGTTTAAAAATATAGTTATAGGTTGAAACTATGCTAATTAAAAAAAAATAAGGAAAGAATTATAACTACCTTAAGCTAATACAAAATGGAAGTTTTATAATTTTATTGTGCAGCAACGACTTTATAGCTTGATTGCTTAAGTTTTAATCAAGTATATATCCTTAATGGACAAGACCAAACATTAAACATATTAGTACAAGCGATTAGACGATTTTTGAAACTTATTTTTAATTTTTAACAGTCAGACTTCATTAACTATTTTATATGAAATAAATCGTCGGAAAAGTATATAATTAATTTTGTTGTATGCAAATTATTTGTCTAAACTATATTTCATAAAAAATGTGCTTACTTATTAAAGTTAGCACTTCAAAAATGTAGTTGAAAATTACCAACAACAAGTACAAAGAATTTTTTAAACATAATTATCACAGACCTGTGTTTCCATCATTACAAGAAATACGTTTTATTTCAGTTCTTACCAACTGGAGAGAAAATATATTTATTTAAATGAAAATGTATTAATGACAAACAGTTAGATCGTGAAACGTATATATTTTATAGAGGTAACTTAAGAAAAATGTATTAACATTTTACAAACATTACAACAAAATAGCCTGACTTCTTACACATGTGCCAATTTTGCTAGTCAAGCGATAATAAATTAATAGCAAAATGATCAGGGAATGAAACAAATTGCCAATGTAATTACTTCGAAAACTGTGTATGCTTACGTTTGCTATAAACGAGTTTTAATTAGATTACGAGTAAGGTTCGCGCAGAAAATGACAATATCTTGAGCGAAAGGGGGAATAGATATGTTTATGATAAGCTTTCCTTGTGTTGCATATTGGCTGACATTGTTTCAAACCCCTTTCAAATAGACAGAATGTTAAATTCCTTTCTTGTATTAACCAATATATATTAGATTTACCAAGAAATTTATATTTATCGTAATTAAAATGCCTTTTCCTGCATAGCTATACACTGATAAACTCGTTAATTAGTGAGAACTGTTAATATGTTTACTTGATTACCCACTAAGCATTTTGTGGATGGTTTAAAAAATATTCATTTGTTCATATCGAATATTAGTCATCCGACTCTATAGAAAACTGATGGTTTGTTTCTTAAATAATACATCGAAATTATTTAATTACAATGTGTAATAAATTTCGCAAGCTCATTTTTTACTCAACAGACTAAACAGAAAACATAATAGAATAGGATAACTGAAAAGAAACTTTAATTAAAATTATTTTATAAACTTAAAATAAGTTATCTAACAGCGAAAAGGAAAAGTTGCTAACGTACAAGTGAAGCTCTGTCCAATTTCCTAAATTAAATAAGCTATAATTCCATGATTTAAATTCCCATAATCATTTGCACTTTAGTTAACACTAGAACCGCGAATTGGGTCAGTTTGACCCAATCGCGGAAACCTTAAAACCAGATTTGATTCCGTTTTTTTTTTAAAAATAGTGACTTTTCCTAACTTTATGTTATTAATTATCCGTAAAAAATTTAAGCTCGTAACTTTTATCTGTTTTTTGTTTTCTGATATCATATGTATACCTGATGGGTCATTTTGACCCAAAACTTCCCACGAATCTGGAATCCGAAGCTCAAATTAAATAAATGTCATTATCATTCATTAAATGAACGGTAATGACATAATAAATGGTATAATAGCATACCATTATGACATTTTCATTGCAACGTGAATTTTACAAGTCGGGTCAATTTGACCAATTCCGCGGTTTTAGGTATACCTGTCTCAAGCGAAGCTGTTCTAATAAGAATTATAGCAAAAATATTTTTGTGCTTTTAATGTAATATTAAACTTCATACGAATGTTAAGATTGAACTAATGTCATTACCGTTGAAATATAACATTATTGTTGCATTGCAACGAGAATTCTACAAGTTGGGTCAATTTGACTCAGCCCGCGGTTTTAGGTATATCTGAAACACCGCGGTTCTAGTGTTAAAAAAAAGCAACATAGAAATTTACTGATAATTTTGCATTGATATATTTAGTAAATACAGCTTTCACTTTGTGCATTGAGTTATAATTGTTACATTTTTTATTATATATCCAAGTTCCAAATATCCAGGGATTTAGGGTGGATTGAAACGAATTTGACTTTTTCTCTAAGCTATCCCTACTACCAAATCAACCATTTAGTAGAGTCGAAATCTAGTACACCGGCAAAAAATTAACAAAGATTTTGATTTTTTGATTTAGGGATTACGCCCGATTATCTGCACTGGAGATCTAGGCCGGAGGAGAGGGTTTCCTCCGTTGTTGTCTTTCTAAGGGGTCTAACTCGTAAAAATTAACAAAGAAACTGAAACTTTATGGAAGTTTTGTATTTTGTATAGAAAATTTCTGATTATTTAAGAATTGGAATCTTATTGAATAGAGATTGTATTAAATATGAATGTTTTAACTGTCTAAATCAATTTGAATTTGTTGTCATCTTAGAAATCAATTACAACTTCAATGTAAGCCATTCCAGAGGAAAAGTCTTGTATTTTATTCAAGTTTTCTTTCCTACTTTTTCGTAAACTGAGATTTTTTAGGTTTTTCTTTATGCTGCTCACGTGGTTTAGAGGCTTATGAACCATTCAATCACACCTTGGGACCGGGTTCAAATCCCAGCGTGGGCATGGATGCTAACTTCTCCGTCCCTTCACAGGGAGTAACGCTGGCCGCTCATTGGGTGCCTCCATAATAAAATGCCCGCAAGATCTTCTTGCAGCTGTAGTGTACAATGCCTAATCGGCAAATGCCCGCCAACTGAACAAAAAGTTTTTGCTTTATTGCAAAACATCCTAACTCAAAAAATTATTATTGTAATGTTATGAAGTTTTCGTAGAATACTTTGTAATAGTTGATGCAAAGTTGAATATTAAAAAAAAAATCCCTTCCGAAATTAGGCAACCAGCTTCAACACGGTTCGAAGAGCTAATTGTATAAATTGCATAAATTGTATAAATTGCTAATTGTTATAGAACCTTTGCTATGAGAGTAGTTGAATTATTTTTTAGTTAGTTGAATCGTTGTATTTGTAAAGTGCCGAGTTCTCTTAATTTTTGAAGAAGAATAGTTAAAGTTATGAGGATGATTCATTCTCTCAAGGCGGTCTCAAACGTCAGAATAAAAATATCTTCATTCAAGTTTGAGTTTTAGTGTTTTGCAAAAATGCTTTTTTTGATGACAATTGTTTCGCATGTTTTGAGCTTAATAAATCAAAATATTCAAAAATACACATTATTTCAATGTTGGATTTTAACTTTATTATATAATGCATATAATTCTACAAAGTTTTGAATATTAAAAAAAAATCCCTTCCGAAATCAGGCAACCAGCTTCAAGACAGATCCAAGAGCTAATTGTATAAAAGTAGCACTTTAATCAGTCCTCATGGCTGACAACGTGTTCTCTGGTAAGTGAACAACGCATTCTTCTGAATTACACTATCAACAAATTTCTTAATATTTTGAGGAAGATACCTGCTGAATGCGTTTGCTATAAATGACTTTCACTGTAATTTAATCCGATCTCCTCCACCATGGCCGAGTAGATAAGCCACTGAACATGGGAGACGGCTGAAGTATAGCATTCGGGACTGGCCGCGGGGCTGTCGATCTAACGGTCTGGAGTTTTGCTTGATTTTCTCCAGATGCAACTTGAATACGCGTTGGACCCCTTAGAAGTTCCGTCGACGAAGGAGCCCCTATCCTAGACCTATAGCCAATGTGCAGCTTTGTTAACACCATAAACAAACAAACAATCTAATCCGGTCTTCAGTTCAAACTAACCCGAAACTTACATATTTATTATGTATGTCGACTGAGTCACAACATTTAGAACTGCATCAATTGATGAAAACTACAAACGGAATTTACGACACCCATATTGGTCCAGGTCCACCATATTTGTCCTAGATAGAGGATATTAGTGCAGGTTATACATCGGCTAAATCTTACTTGCAATCGCCCGATATTACAGCTGTGCCGATGTTACATTTTTTATTATTGCTTAATTCTTTTGCATCAAACTCTGCCAACGCATTACTCTCAACCCTATTATATAGTTTTAACAAGAAAACATAATTAGTTAGAGCCTTTCCAGTTGGATCTTTAGGGTGGCCTGATATTTCACTCTTTGAGTGAACGAATAAATAATGTTTTATGACATTTCTATCTGGCGAGAGCACTATTATTAAATGCAACTAGCGCATATTATTCGTGATAACACAGGCTTGTAACAAGACATTCTCATAACTAACAATATACGACATTAACTGTTCTTCAATAAAATTGTCCAAAACACTGAAAAGAAATAAATTTGCACAAAAAAGTTTCATACGTGGTACTCATGTTGAAAAAGATTACTTTGCTTTACAACCAGAGATTTTAATAACGTTGGGAAAATGGCATCTTCGTTACCTATTTTATCTTAAGTGGTTTCAGAAAGAAGAAAGATGCACAAATTCAGTGACTTTACAAATGAATGGTTCTGTCAAATCCAGACCTGACATTTACTGTGCGTTAAACTATCATAAGTGCATAAATTGAAAGATTTTACACCTTAATATGACATCTCAAGAAAGCTTTATATGATAGTCATATATTTTGGTGTTAGTAATTATAGAAACATGTAATCACTTTAAACACAAGCTAAACAGAAATTCAAATCTCAACATACTGAATTTCTTAATGCATAGACTATTTTAGAATAAACAGTATTAATATACAAGTGTACAATAGTGTACAATAAATACAATAGTGTGCAATAGTGTACAATAGTGTACAATAGTAGTACAATAGTGTACAATAAAAATAAATTAAGTGGCGTTGTGGAATCTGAAGATATTTAGAATACAAAAGCTTTTTGAATTGGTGTTACCGCCCCCAGCTTTTCCCAAACACAATATTGTTGATCCGAGTAAAAGAATATTTCCTCCCTTACAAGTATTGAATTTGATCGAATTAAATTTTCACAATATTTATGGAGGAAAACAGCTACATCTGTAGTTATTAATTTCATAAATTTGTGAAAAACCCCAAAGGATATCAACATGTTTTCCTAGTGATATAGATGAAAAAAGAAATTGTAAGGAACTTCAACATTTGTTTTATTTTCAAAAATGCCGGACAAGATGAATTACATTTATTTCGGCTTTGTGTATCTATGCTAAAGTATTACTAATCCATTAAGCGTAAAGCATTGATAATCCATCAAGTTTAACGAAGGGATAATCTATCAAGTATAAAGCACTGGTTGAAAGCAACCAGTCCTGTGTCAAAAGCTCTTAAACTCTCAACAAAGTGTTTAAAAACATTTTCTCCATTACACTAGGAAGTTTCCAACTAGATTGAACATGGTGTCATTTAATGTGTTGTTGGTGTTAATGAACCATTCCCTGAATGAATGATTGTTGATTTAAATATTTTAAACTTCTATGGTTAAATGTGCCTAGTGTTCTGATGTATATGATGTCTTTGCAATTTAATTTCAGCTGTAGAATTTGAGTACAAATATTTTAATTTTTTATAAAACCATTTAAGAATTTTAAATGAAAATATTCTTTACAGATGTAAACGTAGCAGAGGAATTTTTTTTTCAAAATAATAAAAAAAAAAAATCACCTGCGAAGTTTAAAGAGATTGTAAGGTAACAATATTAAGAGATAATACATTAAATGAAATTCTGAAAAAATCTTTTAGCTTGAATAACCACATAATTGTATTTAGTTTTGAATTTCTAAAGACGAAATACACTATCTGGCCAAAAGTATCCGGACACCCAGTGGTATGGACTTGGAGCGTCCTGAGGCACATATTAATATGATGTTGGTCCCCCTTTTGCATCGATGACAGCCTGCACATGCCTGGGAAGACTTTCCACCAGTTTTTAATATGTGGCAATAAGAATTGACTTCCAGGCGTCCATCACGGCTGAGGTGAGTGCTTGCAGTGAGGATGGTCGATTTGGCTGGCTACGTAATATGCGCTCTAATTCGTCCCAGAGGTGTTCTGTGGGATTAAGATCGGGGATCTGAGAAGGCCAGTCCAGTTTTTGAACGCCCATTTCGTCAAACCACGTCTGTGCAAGCCTCGATGTGTGAATGGAGCAGTTATCCTACTAGAAGAGAAATGGGCCTTCCCCGTAATATTGACACAGAGTTGGGAGCCCAGCAATGTCCAGAATGTCCACATACATCGCAGAGTTCATGTTTTCAACCACAGGAACTAACGGACCCAGGCTCAACCACAAGAAACGCCCACCACCATTATACCGCCATCACGAAATTTAACAGTCGGCACAATTGAGTCACGCAAAAAACGTTCGCCGGGCATCCGCCAAACTCAGGCGCGTCCCTCCGACAGCCAGATTGTGAAGCGAGATTCATCACTCCAAAAAAAACAGTTTTCTACACATCCACAGTCCAATGACGGTGATCTCTGCACCATTGCAATCGATGCCTCGTCATTCTGTGGAGTGATGTTCGGCTTGTGAGCGCTGCATGACCATGGAATCCCAAGTTTTTTAACTCTCGACGAAGAGTCCTGCTGCTAACACTAACGCCTGATGAACTTTGGAACTCCTGAGAAATTTCCACCAACGAGGACTTGCGATTGTTTTCTACTAACCTTTTCAGAGTTCTGCGGCTCCGTTCACTAAGTTTTTTCGCTCTACTACTCCGTTTTTCTGCAGTTTCAATGCCTCGACATTTCCACTTCACAATTATATCACTCACAGTGGATTTAGGCTTCTGTAGAATGTCCGCAATCTCACGAACAGATTTCCCACAAAAGTGGCATCCACTATACTGCCACGATCGAACTCACTAAGCTCCTTTGCCTGACTCATTGCTTCACAAACGCATACATACAACCGGACAAACCACTACCAACACTTTAATAGCTTTCGATTACGCATCAAGTTTGTGTCAACCGCCAAAACCACTTTTTTAGGGAGTGTCCGGATACTTTTGGCCAGATAGTGTATCATACTAACACTAGCTACGCTCAGAAAACTTCCGACTTCGGCCTTCTGTTCAATAACTCACAATTTAGCACTTTTCTTTATCACCTCATTTAATTTTTCACTATAGACGTATGTATAATTCTTAAAAAAATAAACACCTGGGCTGTAAAAATAACAGCGAAAAGCAATGGAGAGCTATAGGGGACGAGGGACGAATGTAAGTAAATGGTCTTTCTCTCTCTCTCTCTTTTAAGACCACAATATATATATATATATATATACATAGATATTGAAAAAATACATATTATACAAGAAATAGAAATCAATACATTTAATAAATAATATCTGCCGTATCGTTTATGCTACTACTTTTTCCGCACTAATGCATGAAATGTTTTTAACAAAGGAAAACAAAAGCTTAAATATGAGCTGCAAAAAAAAGCTTTGTATAAATAACAAATTGTTATTCATGAACATTCTTCAAGAATTTCAAAAGGAACATGAATGTTTATAGACTGCACCTGTTTTAAAATATTGCAAATGAGATGCATTTCAATTTTTTCTTTCCAAAGTTTAAGAACTTTATGGATATTTAAATGATAAATGATTTAGTTTGACCTAAAAGCTTCAATTCAATATCGAAAGGAAAATTCTCCGAGAATATTTTTCAGCGTCTTCAATCGTTCGATAAATAAATCTTTACAGGCTGTACGTGATTCTATTGCAAACATGTTAGTTTTCTCACAGCTGAACAAACGAAAACTAAAAGGAACGGAAATAAACCATCATGTGTGGGTGAGTAACAGAATTTGGCGAATGAAAGATCAGTTTATTTTATTTGAAATTTGAGGATCGATCGCAGTTTTCGGAAACTATATCTATAAATCTATATAATGGTACATTGGTATGTAACTCTATTAGACTGGAATTTGCGTTGTTTTGTTTTTAAGGAAATCTACTGCATTTTATATAATATATCGCAAATTATCGGAGAAGGAAAAAATAGGTGCATGTTTTGTTTTCTGTTTTATGTCTATATAATTATTGTAAAAGCAAAGAAATTCTTGTAGATTTCTAGGAATTGCAGATTTCTAGGATACTTTACTCGAGGAACTTGTCGCAGGATATCTTATTCAAATCCGTATTATTTCATAATTATTAAGGGCAAATATACGTATATATTATGTCAGAGGGAAGAAGAGAAGAGAATTGGGGAAGTCTGAAAAGTTACAACTATGCTAAATTCTGTTTTGTTGGACAGTATTATTCTCCCAAAACAAAAAGACCAATTTATAGGCTATCGGGGAGAGCATTATGGTATACGGTTTGGAGACTTGGACTTAAGCTCTTTCCTATAAAAATAAACTACTCTCTACTGAACTGGACTTTTGGCGAAGATCAGCTAGAAAATGAAGACTGGGAAAAGTTAAAAATTCTAGAATACGGTGAATCATGAATGTCAAGAAGGATATGGTACAGACAGATATAACTTAATACACTTAAGTGGTATGGGCATATTTGAAGAATGAGTCATGAACGCCTAACAAAAGTTATCATTCATTGGAATTCGAATGGAAGACGAATTAAGGATTTACCAAAACTGAACTGGAACAGTTCTATTTATGAGAATTTGAAAAATTTTAAGTTTTGTAAAACATTGCTTTGAACCGAAAAAAATGAGAGATACTCTTAAGAATATTTTTTTTAGGTCGAGAAACCCACATTTAATTGAAAACAAAGAATTCAAGAGAAAAAGTCATTTCAATTTTCTGCGAACTTATATTTCTGACTTAATAGATTTCACTTGTAAACCGACAATACACAGTCATACAAATGAAAGCCTTTTTATTTGTAACTTGCATATACTTAATTATTTAAAAGTTTTTCCCAGATGTACAATGCGCTGCAAAAATCCAGATTCATGTAATATCTTGAGTTCTAATTTGTAAGAAATAAGCTGCTTAGAAATATGTTTATGATTTAATGCCTTTTATCTTTCTATGTGAATTTTTTAGAACTTTCAAAGAATATCAATATACATTTTTATTGAGTATTTTTAATATTATTTTGATTGAATGTGATGTTTCAAGTGGAAGTGATTCTTTGTAATAACTTCCCCTTGAACGTTAAAAAAAAAGAAAGAAAATAAATAGATTTAAAGGAAATCGTGAAAAAGATACTGGCTTACATATTTCCCATTTGTTGAAAAAACTGGATGTTATAAAAAAAGCAAAATAGGGACTGTACTAACATTCTCTGCCACTAATATTTAGTTTTCCTACATCTAGCCTATTAGCCTATTGTACTTCTTGCCATGTTTAGTACTGATGGCCTTGACATTCACATCTAGCGCTACACAACTATTAGGCATTGAAAAAATGAGCTTTTGAATATGTTTGAGGATTTATTTATTCGGAACATTCATAAAAACTTTCCTATGCTAAGTCAGTGATACAAGCGTCCTGTTCAATCGAATCACCAGTGTAATGTTTCCTGTTCAATACTTCCTGATTTAACAGGTTCCACATGGTTTCAATCATATTTAAATCAAAACTATTACTAGGCATTTGCAAAGTACGATGTTATGGTTTTACAACTACTTTTACCCTATGGATAAAGAACCTGTTCATGAAGATAAAAGCAGAAAACAAAGTAGGCTATGCCACTAATGACCATTGATACTCACAAGGAGGAGGCCCGGACTCGGGGAAACGGATTTCAATGATCTTTGGCACAGTGGTAGTATACCATGTGAATATACTACGTGTAAAATACTAAGCAATATCTACGCAACCTACGCAATACTCAAATAGATTCGAGAAAAATAAATATTATTTTATAATAGAAAAATTAATATATCGAACTGCTTCACCAAAACTTTAAATATAAGTTACGCGCAAATTAGACTGGGCGCCGTGGTGAAATGGTTAGAACGGTGGTCCTCTACTCTGTGGTCCCAGGTTCGAATCTCGTGCTGCGCTAGCTTTTTTTTCTGCTCACTCTGTTTTTAAATACAACAATACTCTTAATTAATTCATTTTTTAGTCAAGTAAATAATTTAATTATTTATTTATTTATTTATTATTTAAATTTTATTTCTACTTGTAAAATATTTACTTTGGAACCAGAATTTTACACATTCAAAATAATTCAATTTTAACTCTCGCAAAACTCGTTTATTTAAGGCACATTTCTTTTTGTCACAATCGTAAGATAGACTTCTTTTCTAATTTTCAACAGTTCGTGTTGCTACAGCAACAGCATTATTTCTTTTAATCGTCTGTCATCTGTTGATGGGTTGTCAAATTTAAAATATCACATGTGAAAGTTTCGAATAGAAGCATTTAAGCAATGAAACTTGTTTTGAAGAATTATATTACAGTCATGGGCGCCGGCAGCAAAGGGCAGGGGGCTCGATTTTTGTATGCAGTGTTTCCCGTTGTTTTTTTGTTCTTTTCAACATGGTAACCATACGCTGAAGAAATCTCCCCCCCCCCCTGGGAAATATTCTGGTGGCGCCCATGATTACAGTTACAAATATGCCACCAGGCCAAGCAAGTTTTTATTGTTATTGCAAAAAAGCTACTGATAGTTCTACATACAGTGATGTTTTGTAGCAGTGACTAAAAAATGGAGTAACGTATTACGAAAGTTCTCTTCTCAAAAAAATAAAAAAAAAATAATAATAATAATTGCAACGCCAGTTTCTGATACACTACCTGAAGAAGCTATGATGATAGGCACAGAATTGTACAATAATACATTGGATATGTTGAATGAAAAGAAGTCTGTAACTGATGAGAAATTGATCCATGCTCAAGAAACTCATCTGATGACTATGTACCAGATGGGGAGAAAAAAAGAAATTCAATTATAGTCATAGCTGCATAGCTGTATTATTGATTATAATTATTCTATTCACATAATCATACCTATAATCAATTGTAAAAAAAGATTCGAATAGTAGAAATAAAATTTAAAAAATGTAAATAAGTAATAAAAGAATTCAGTGAGTAGTAAAAATAAATAAATGAATAAATGAAACAGTAAATATATATTTATCCCGGAGGTCGTGCCTTCTCCTTGTCAGCACTTTGGATCTATGGCATGGTGCTAAAGCATTTCGAAAAATGCATTTATGGACAGATCCATAGGGTATTTAATACTAGTAGACAAGTGCTTTATATACAGAATGTCTTTGTATGTCTAAGCATATGCAATACCTGGACAAATTTCGTACCATCTATTTGTCCGAGAAACAACGCATAGTCAGGGCTAAATTCTTTATTAGCTTTTTGGCGGATTACTTGTTAACCCTCGAGATCAGTAAGGATGAATTTTGATTTGTTTGATTAACTGTTTTCTATTGCTCCTAAGTCCATTCCATTTAGTGTTTATTTTTATTTTCAAAATAAGTGGAGGCTTCATTCTTTTGTGATGCTTCATGAGATATTTTGAAGGCAAGTGTCTTCGAGCACTACTAATGCTTCGCCCATTCCACACAATAATTCCCATGCAACCCAGGGACTGATTGATGTTGCTGTTATGTTTTTAATCGGGCAAGATATCACTATTGTGCCGCAGTAAATTACTTTCGGCGTTCATTTCTGGACTTCCTGTTAACTGAGTTTTTCTGTTTTTAAAAGAACAAGATATCAACTATTGTGCTGCAGTAGACTTCTTTGGGCGTTCATTTTTGGAATTCTTGTTAACTGAGGTAATTTTATGGACGTTTGTCACTAGGCAAGACACACTGGATAGATTGCAGACAATTCTTTTGAATATTGCATGAGCAGAAAGGATTTCGACAGACAATCCTCACCCAATGCTTTTTTTTATGTGGAGTGGGTTAAAGGAAGAAATAATCAACTTAGACACGTGACAATTCTTCCGTTCTGTTGACTTTTTCCACCAACCAGGATAAAGAAATCTCTGCGAATGCATCATGTATTTCTTTTGTTATCTGATGCAACTTTCATGTGACTGAAAAACCTTTCAATTCTTCTGAGAGTATGTTCACAGAAAACGAGGGTAATGCAATCTTTTTCCCCAATTCTGTATTACAAAAGTCTTATGTATTAAGAAATATAATAATGTCAACTAGATATTTAAACATGCTAATCAAAGAAATGAAGATTTTTTTCAGCGTAATTTTCTGAGCACTTCTGACGATAAAAAATAACTTAATTAAGCCATTAAAAAATAAAGGCGATCCTTAAAACTACTTGTAGTAAAATTATTCAACAGTTTTCATCCTGTTTAGTTTAACTAATTATTACTATTCCCGCCTGAAGTTTTAATAGGTCTCCTCTTTTGTGAGATTAATATATGCATAGATAATTTTCTCAAAAGTTTTATTAAAAAGGTAATTTCATCTTTATTAATTAAAAATTATTTAAATTAAAGTGCCTTATTAAGACATAAAGCCAGCCATGTATGCCATATAAACAAGTTTCAAATGAAGTTTATTGTTCCTCTATCTAAATTTAAACGCATTTTTAGCTTAATATTTCAGGAAATTTTACATGAAAATTTATGACTATATAATTTTTATTTTAAAAGGAAAAGTTATAACTTGAAAAAGGATAGAATACAGTTCGATGTGACAATTTTTAAAGAAAGTACAGAACGGGTGAAAGAACGTAAAAGAAATACAGAAATATTAATAAAAATATAAATGGGAGATAACATTTTCTTAATCTCTGATGAAATACGTGTATTCTAAACGTGAAAGAAGACTGGTTAAACTAAAGCTGGCTTTGAGAGGCGCATTTATAGATATTCAACTCTATAAATAGAAAAAAATCTGCTTAAGCGATAGGTGCATGTGTTTTCCAGTTACACTGAAACATCAGTGTTAATTCAAAGCTACTGAACAGTAGGAGAGAGGGTAAAATTAAGGCAGAAAATAAATTTTGAAGCATAAGCTGGCTCTAAAGAAGGATTTTTCAGAAACTGAATTAGAAAGGTGCATAGGGAGCACTGTTTAATTGCTTAACTATGCAGACACGAAATTCCAAAGAATATTTCTATGATCATGCAAAGATTCATTTTCTGCGATCTTCTAAAATAAAATCTGGAAAGGGAAAAAGTTAAAATTATTGAAAAAAACGAGAAAAAAAAACGAAATTTTACACGTTTTGAACCATAGATAGTGGACAATGAGATTTGACAGAAATCTTGGAAGAAGGATTTCTTTTTCTTTAAAAAAAAGAAAATAAAGGCTTTTTAAAAATATTTTACATAAGGGTGAGTTGCGTTAGCAACAGAACCTTTGGCAAAACTTTGTTATCAAGAAATATGAAAATTTTTTAATGTTATGTAAGAAAAATGAGATAAAAACAAAAAGTTTATGTTTTGACATTATATTCCACCCCCCCCTTCCCCCATAGCCCCACGCGCAGAGAAAATCGCCAATTTACACTATTTTCAAGATTTTTTTAACCATTTTTAATGACTCATAGTTGATGAAAAAAACACAGATTGTAACTATGAAAATATAATAATTTTCTTGGGTAAATTTACTTTTAATATTAGAGAAGTCATTTTTAGTAATGTAACTCATGTCATATCCTTTCAAATTGAATAATTTATGTAATTTTTTGACATTAAAATCTATATGTCAAAAAATTACATAAATCATTCAATTTAAAAGGATACATTGTAATATAAATTACACTGTATCCTTTATACATTGATTAAGGATCAATATGTGTCCTATTTATACATTGTAAATACATTGTAAAAAATGCCACTGATCTGTCCATTGAGCTTTTTTTTTTGCTCAGTGGTACCCTAAAGACTGCATTTTTTCAGAAAAATAAAGAACAAGTTTTGACATTAAATTCCACTTCTTATGTCTTTACGTAAATAAGAACTTGAAATGTCTCAATGGTGTGAATATTATCTTATAACACATATATATTATCTTATTATTACATATATATATATATATATATATATATATATATATATATATATATATGGAAATTATTTACCTATTTACCTCGTTACATTAATTTTTCTTTACAAATACTAACTTGGGATGGTATACAAACCAGCTGAAGATGATGACATTAAAACTATGCCACCGTTACTGGCATTCGAACAGAACATAAAAAGTGTTTTGCAAAAGAAATTCATAAATATTTTGTGGTTTATTTCTACAGAAAAAAATTCTGTCTTCATTTGCAAGTTATAAAATAACGACACATGATGTGGACAACTGTTCTATTTTGTCTTAATTCGTCAAGCGTGAATGATCGCAGTCATTCTGCAGAACACCGTGAAATTTTACTTAACGAAACGGTCTAAAATTATTGTTGGTATCATAGATAATGAAATATCTATATGAAACAGTCAAGGTTTCGTGTACTTTTTGGCTACCATAGCTGTCATAAAAATAAACGCTTGTGAAGTAATTTTTGCTCAAAGCCCATCACCCTCATTCAGTTTCCGAGGCTTTTCGAGATTTGTGATATCAAATTGATATTAGATTCACTTACGATTAGAATTTAAAATAAATAACTAGTTTCACATATCGTAGTTATCATAGTAACAGAATCCATAACTGCCACTTAAACTGTCAAATTCATTAATCAAATAAAACGCAAAGTAAATTTTATAGTTCTTAGTTTAAAAATATGAAAATACGTATTATGAAATAAATAGAACATTAATTCAGTGGCTCTTTAGAAATTTTCGGACTGATAATGCTATTGTATCCATTTTTCAGTTTTCCCTTCGCACGAGATTCAGCAGACTTTCAACTTATCCGGAGCTATATATGCTCACTATGCTCTCAGACCGTAACAAATGCAAGAGTTTCAGCCAACGACATGATACTTTTTCTTAAAATTTAATCCATGTTTAATTTATTTCATTTTTTCTCAACGCAGAGTTATTCTATGCTGTCGTTGCCGAGCTACGCAATCAAGTAAACTCTTCTAACTGCGCCACGAATCACCTAATTAAATCCAAAATATTGTTTTCCTTTACAATTGGTTTAAAAAACTTCCTAATTGATATTTCTTCGTGATTTAGCTTTTAGTAAAGGCCTAAAATGCTCATTTTAAAATCTAACAAAATTAAAAACATTGTGACTGATAGATTTAAAGATACAACAATTTGAAAATTCATAAATGGTATGTAACCTTAAATTTAAATCAATAGCTACTACTCTTCAGTTAATCAAAAATTTTAGAATCTGATGAATTATTTCGCGATGTGATTTTTATGTTAGAATCTGGTAATCTGAATGGATTTCGAATGCGTGCTTATACTCCTGACCTCTAAATGACTTCGATCCCACTTACGATACAAAACTCGGAGGCACGTTTGAAAATATTACTTATTTCTTTTTCCAAAAGCAGTTTCAATGTTTGCGTTACCAAGACGACGCAAAACAGAAATGTAATGGCCAAATAACGCAATTTCACGCAGCAGCCAATTGAATTGAAAATCCTGTTTCACTCTAGAACACAAAAAAATTCTTAAATTATATTTTTATTTCTATTCAAATTTAAAAGAGGGTTGAATATGCATTTAATAATCTGAACAAATAAAAAAATATGACTAATATATTTAACCAAGTGGAGATTCTTTGAAAATATCTCAAAAATCAATAAATAATGTTAAACATTCAGAAAACACTGCTTCTGAAAGGTAATGTTTAGTTTTATCAAATGATATAATGACCGTTTCTTTGTATATATTACTTTCGCTGCTATCCCTGAATATGCGTCAAAAAACGCTCAAAATAAATAAACGCTCAAAGGGGAATATAGACTTAAAAATTTCTAGGCCGATATTAAAAAGAAATCGTTTCTATGTGCATAGCTTCATGATTAGAACATCCTTTGTACAAAATTTGCTATTTCTACTTGTAACCGTTTTTCCGTAACGCCAGCAACAAAAAAACACTCTGACACGTATCTTCTTTTATAATGCGCAGAATGTTTCGTTAAGTTATATATCAAATTTGAAAAGTCTGTTCAGCTGAATTAGGAAATAAATTTCTTCGATTGTGATTTCTTTTAGTTAAAACTCATGCCAATCCGCAAAAATTGTACTACTTTTATGCTTCGAAATTTTCACGTTATATTGCCTTTATTGTGAATTTAATATATGTCTGTTCAAACATGCCTGTAAAAATGATTAACAAAACATATCTCTACTTATTATAAAAGATCTGAACTACTCTACTCTAGTAAACAGTTTTAATTTATGAAGTATATGTGATCGAAAATGAAAGTCTTTGCAGAACTACTGGCAATAATAAAACATTTTTCCCGGAATAAATTTTTCTACTGTATTCAAGGGGAATCGAAAAATGTTAAAAAGTATACTTCAGTCATTGCCTTTCGAACCAGTTTAATAAAATATTTAAGTTTAATTTGAAATAAATTAATAAGTATTGTTTTTACTTTAAAAATTATGATAACAAAAGTTTAAAATATAAAACATCAAACGTTTTGTGCTAGTGTCACACCATATGTAAAAGTATAATAGTCCTATTAAAACAGCAAATAGAAGCTGCATTGAAAACTAATCTAACATTAGTTAGATTAGTTTTCATGTTTTCAATTACTATTTCTAGTCACTTATTTAAAAAATAATTCAATTTTGATGCACGTGCCTTTCAAGATTACATTGAAAAATAAAACAAAAGGGATATACGATAAAAAATATGTTTTTATTTTAAAGATTTAACAAAACAAGAGAAAAATGTTAACCTTTTTCTCGCTATTTTTCTGTTACAGATAAAAAATTCAATACCTTTTTCAAGAGCCATTATAGAAGACTTTTTCTCGGAAGATTTCTGAAGACAAAACTGTAACAGTGAACTTTATTTTTCTGAAAAGGCCTGCTAGAATTTTAAAACAAGGTCTTTCATTTCGTGGAAATATTGATTTGAGCTGCATATAATCTGTTTTATAATACTTTTTGCACGCATCTATTTGGAGCTTCGTATTAGAGAAGTATTGCTTTTATTTTAAAAAGTATATATAAAAAGTTGGGAGTGTTTCTTAAGATAAGTAATCCATACTCTTTTTTTTTACTTTAATGAAAAATTCTCATGAGATGTTGTCGAGAATAGCCAACTATAGCGCAAAATTCTACCAAATACTTCAGAAATTATATTTTTTGCAGCTACTACTTTTAATGCCCCAGTAAAGAAAGCTGTACTTCGAATAATGCCTACATGGAAAAATACAATGATAAATGCAATAAATTCGGTGATTCCAACGTGAATGAGTATAGTGATCAAACCATAGATGCTTAAACAACAAAATAAATTGCACTGGGTTACAAACTATGAATAAGATTGTGTTATAAATTATGAAATTTTATAATTGTAATTTTATATTGATATGTATCAACGAGAAATTAATTTGTAAAAATAAAATGCCCCGTAAAATGACCCGGTAATTAAATTTATTAAAAGTGACTTTTTGAACGAGTTATATTACTTTTATATACTTACTGAACGCGTTATAATACTTTTATGTACTTACTACATATTTACTGATTCCATACATAAAATTACATTGCTTTATTTTTGATATTTGCTTTATTTTGCTAATGAGTTTTTTCGATTTTGTTACTGTAATTAACTCTACATTATCTCTAGTCATAATTCTTCACGCCCCAACTTTCAGCTTTTCCCGCCAGTCTCTTTTTACCTGTACGGAAGTCGTGTTTCTCAGTTCTATGTCACCATCCGATTTCAACAGCAGATTTAAAGTCTTCGGGCATCTGATTCGATCATTTTTTAACACATATAATTTTTGTGGTGACACTAAATCGTGTTTTTTTAGTAAGTCATTCTATATTTTCATACAATTCTTCTTCTTCGCCATGGCTGACGAGAAAGACAGGCTGCGCCGCTGACATTTTGGTCACACCCTTTTGCCAACTAACAGTCATATGACCTAGCCATCTTAATCTGAGATAGCCACAGTAAGATGGCCACACCTCTAGGTCACATGACTCGTAGTTGTCAAAAGGGTGTGACCCAAATGTCAGCACAGCAGCCTGAGTTTATCGTCAGCCACGTTCTTCTGCAATAATTACTAGTGCCACTACGAAAAGCTAAAATTCAGTTTAGTGTCAAAGGAAGCCAAAACCTTTTACTAGTTTATTATTCTTATTATTTTATACATGCTGTACCGCGTGCTATCTTATATCATGTGAAGAAAACAATCATTCATGTGGTTTTTTTAACACGCTATGATGCATTTGTGTAATTTTGCTGGGTATGCTGAAGATTTGCTATTCTCTGATAAAATTAAAACAAATTCTCAGCTGAAATAAATACCAGAATAATTTATACAGAAACGCTCTTTCTACGGCAGCTTAATTTATTTAGTTACAAAAAAATTCCAGAACTGGTCTACCAGTTGTAACCAGTGAAAGCTACAGTCGTATTTTCACGGCTGAACAGACTGAAAGCTGCATGCATGGAATGTGATGCCCTAAAGGTTAGTGAGAAACATTTTCTCAAGGAATCCTATGGGGAATCTAAATGTCCCCAGATATTATTTTTGCATTCATAATAATCTTATTACATTGAACCGTATTTTTAATCCAAACTGGGTTCAGGTTTAATGACAAAATCTTTTTTTCCGTTACTTTTATAATTACTACTCTAAAATAGTGTAAAATAAAAATAACCAAACTTTAGTAATCATTAACAAGTGCAATTCTATTCCAAGTTGTATGCCCCCCCCCCCATTTAATCTAACGTCAATCATATCTAGCATTATATTTTTCAAAAATGCAATGCGTACGATTCTCTGATCATTAGACGAAAGATAAAATGTTTACTAACACTTTTATTTAACGTTTGATGCATTAAAAAAAAATTTTCCGTTTTTTTTCGTAAGTATTTCACCTAAGAATTTTTCGGATGATCTAAGCTACAAGGAATCATTTTTTAGTCCGTTTTATCTGTGATTCAGATAACGTATTACATTTGCTTACAGACCCTATCCTGAAATTTACAATGTACTCGTAGTGCGAGGTATGTATTTACTTCCATACCTCTCTCCTTTTTTTGTCGCTCTGGCATTGTGTGCCCGGATTCACTAAAAAAAATAAATTATTACTAACGGAATTGTCTCTCTCACAGAGTCTCTCACGGTAAGTTTCGCTTACTTGACAACTGCTTCTTATTATTAGCTTCTTTGCTTATCACTCATAATTTTAGAAACTTTCTCAGCGTTATCCGCTAACCGAGACATTTTCTTTGTTTTGCAAAATGTTCGCAAAAAATCTAAGTGGTCTTACGTTTGCTTTTTTTCATAGCTTTTTGTGAATTTTTTAAAGTATTTTACATGAAATGATAGAGAGTTAGGTGGCGTATTCAAAACAATTGTGGCCTTGAGTGCTTAGTAACTAAACGCGCGCCCAGTTCGGTTTCTCCGGCTTATCATCCAGTCATACATAGCTTAATAACTGCTTTGGGAGCCTCCCTTCTCCGTCAGACTTTCATGTATTTTCAATCCTAAAAATTAAACTGATATCTCACTACTACTGTTTGCGTAAATTCTTTGCTTGAGAAATTGATCTGGGTCTGAAATTCATTAACACAACTTTTAATTTGGAATTGTTTCAAAGATTTTATGATGTTTAATTATCGCCTAAAGTTCTCCACTCTGCGATTTTAAAGACTGTTCAGAATGGTCTGCTGTCAACTATTTGATAGTATCTGGTCTATCTTTTGAAATGTACAAGGATTCGGAAACGAACAATTTAAGGAAGCCTGTAAATTTTTAAATGGCTAATTGGATAAGAATGATATTAGTCATATTTTAGATCTGAACACGATTATCAAAACTAACAGTCACTTAATTTTTCTGACAATATTTGGCAATTTGTCGAATGGCTAATATACAAGGCGTTCACAATTAAAATTCAATTATTCAAAACTTTGCACAGAAAAAATAAATGGTCTGAACACTATCAAATTTGCAAACTTTATTGAGATCACGGGAGAGCGATTTTGGGAGACTTCTGTTCTTAAAAATCACGACAAGATGGCACTTCGCCATGTTTAAATGCGAACAAAGCAGACACATACATAATACTGTGTCCCGGAACTTCGTGCACAAACTTGGAAAGGAGGTAGACATCATTGTTAGGAACCATAAGTACATAGGGAAACACAGACGGAAATCGATAGGTGGCGTGGTTCGCGAGTTCTCAACGTCGGCAGGTGCGGCTTCCTTATTGTCATTGTTGCCAGCAGCCAGCTTTAACTTTTTTTTTTTTTTGGAAGATTATGTACCAGAACTTTAAAACAGTTTTAGTTTACATTAAAAATTTGGATTTATTCAAACTTGAATTACGAGATAAATGATTAAATAAAATAATAATATCCGCATATGCTTTCCTATGTAATTATGGTTCCAAACGATATTGTCTATTTCCCTTCTAAGTTTGCACTCGAAGTTCTTGGACACTCGGTATATTATAAATTTAAAATGACTTTCTAGTGATTAGTACAAAACATATTATTGAGGTTGCTTTATTCCCATTCGCCACTTGAAAAATTCGCCACTTGATCTGCTGATAGCAGATCACGAGAACTATCTGTTCATCAACACTCTACCATCCTTTTCCGGACCGCACACTAAACGATCCTTTTGCTTCTTTTGTTTTGTCATCTTTTGTCATCTTTTTTTCGTAGTCCGATAACTGTCATTGAATTTTTAAAAAGGTCCGATGTCGACGCAAAGCCGCAAGTGGAGAATCGCCGATTTCATAAAAAAAAGTTCGTGTGTAAACGCACGATCTTGCTAAGAAAGAACCATTCTCAAGTGAGAAGAACGCTGAAGAGGCTTATGGAGTTGTACGTGGTCGAAACAGAACTTTTCGTTGGGCAGTTGGACTTCCCATAGTGGTACAAATATCCATAACGCTCGAATCCATGAAAAGAGAGAAGAGACTTCTATGCTGTACGTACAGGCTACATTTTACTGATGTTGTTGAAAGAAAAAAAACCAGTTTCAACATTAGCACAGTCAAATGCACCACTTCACAAACAAAACATTAATAAACACCAGATCATATCTAATTGTGATGCATAGCCACACAACATGTCAGAGATCCTACAAAATCAAATACAACCTCCTCGTGCGGAGAACAATGAAGGAATTTCCTAAAAACATTTTACAAAAAGGCGAGTGTTTTACAGCCTGGCGAAAAAAAGATGAGCCTGCCATAAGTTACTGCCCAAGTGTCCTAAAGCGACCGGTACGCATTACAAATATAAAATATTTTAAATTAACAGTTTAGAAACATATCGCCAAGACAGAAGTACCAGAATTTGGTGAACGCCATTATAAAAGCCTAACAACCCTGTAAAACCAGATAGCTTTAGACAGACCGGCACCAAGATTTTACATTGTATATGCTAAACCAATAGTTAATTTAGAAGGGCAATACCCCAAAATTGCAGGCACACAGGTGGAAGGAAGATAGAAAAGGAAGCACTTTTTATCAAGCTGAAAAGCTAAGTGGAGAGAGATTAAAACTATCTATATGATTTGTGAATCTATATGAAAACTATAATTTGATTTACAAAAACGAAAAAAAAAAAAAAAAAGAAAACATTTTTAGACTCGAAAAATATGTGATCTGCATCACAAGGTTGTGATGCAAATGTTTGGCGTAACGAAAGAATTCGCATTTCAGATTTATGAAATATCGTGAAACGCTCTCTGTTGGAGACTTTTGTAATTACTTATTTTCAATAAAATCTCTCTCCCAGAGTCCCATTAAGTTTTGCAGCAAATCTGACATCATTCTGACCAACAGATTTTGCTGTAGACCGCTCTATATAGGGAAATTTTTATTTATAAACATAACACCCTGTATTTTTTTGCCAGCCTGCTGAGCATAGAATTATTCGTCATAATAATATTTTATCATGCTGAAAACACCTTTTCATAATAAAGGGCCATTTATTCAAAATCTCCCAGGAGCATTTTATTTGAAATCTTAATTTAAATATTTAATTCATGGAAACACATTCCATTAAAAATAAAATTTATAGCACGGCTTGAACTAGACTTTTTAAGTATTAAAAAAACCTTTTGTTAAGAGTTGCTTAACGAAGATTAAATTTCAACTATTTTCACTCAAAGCTTATAGCGAAGTAAGTTTAAGCGGAAACTCTTAATTGAGTTTTCCTTTAGACTCATTAAATTAAATTTTTGCTCATACCGTATTTCCGTAACATGAGAAGGCGGGATTTAACGGTTTTTCTCTCTAATAAGAAATTATCGCATTATAAAAAATGTGGTAGCATTACTTTTTTTTTATTTTTTACAGTTTTTAGAAATTGAACACATAATTTATGAGATACTTTTTTATTACTGATTTTAATCATTATCATTTAGTTATTATTATTATTATTGTTGCTTTATTGTAGTAACATTTTAAAGGGACTTAACAAATCTAAAAGAAAAAAACTTAAATAATGCATATATTTTAAGTATCCAATACTGTCATACGTAATCCAAAATGCTTAGCTTTCTAAAATTTTGAAAATATTTTTTGATTTCTCATAAGATTTTTAAAAATTCTTCTGAAGATTCTTAAAAAATTCTTTTGGGAAGTATTTTAATGTTCAATGTGAAATGTAAACAAAAATGGTACTGAAACTTTTATATAAAAATTGGGATAAAAAGAAGTTACGCAACATATTAAAAGAATATAGGTATACAAACTATAATTTTATGTGTCAATATACAGCAATTCAAAATAAGCTTGAAACATTTTCATTATTTGTGTTATGACATAGTGTAAATGCGTGAAATTTAATTGTATAAAATATAAAAATATTTATTGTGTAAAAAAAATACATTTTGCTACTTTTAATGTGTGTAATTAAAAATAAATAAATAAATATAGTAGCTTCTGGGAAATTTCTGGGAAAAATAAATGATGATTCCCTTTATTTCTTGGGATATGTTGTGATAAAATCGAGTAATGACTCACAGTTCAATTAAAATGATAGTTTTAGAAAATGTGCTACTATAAAAGAACTCAGAAAATTCTAACAAACAGGAACTAACCAATTAACTTTATGAATTTTTTTTCAATTCGCTTTCAACCTTGTTTTTATCGCATTTAACAATTTTTCGTAGGAATCGAAAAAAAGTTCTGTCTTTAGCACAATTGACGTCAAATTGAAAGATAAAATCCGTTTGTAAGATAGGACTAAGAAAACATTTTGCATCCAGAAATTTTAACTTTTTTTTTCTTCATCTAGTGGTTTTGTTCGAGCCATCATGAAAGTCCTGTTCTGAGGTCTATGGTAGCTAATCAAAAAGTTGTACTTATTAACTACTTTATTACCTAAAATCTTTAGCTATCTAAATAAAATGAGTGCTATGGCATTGCTTGCGGATCATATAAAATTACTATTTTCGCGAACTAATTCTACAAGTCACGTTGATGGATTGTACCTTACTGATAAATTGTTTATTCTTGTAATGAAAATAACACATTTTTCGAAATAGCTCGTGTCTCAATATCATGAATGAGCATGTCTAAATTAAATAGAGTGTACTTTATTAACATGTGAATAGGAATTGTAGAGAAAAGACACCTTAGACACTATATTTCACGCATAAAAAGTTTTATTAAGTATTTTATTGCTAAGGTCGAGCTGTATTCAAGGTGGGAAGAGCAGAGCGTCAATTCTGATGACATCAGCAGGCTAAATATCACCCGGTTACAATAAATTTATAAATTTTGAGATTAAAATTTGTAAATGTTACTTAACGAATTTTAATGATGTTAGTTTTACCAATATTGGACGAATTTTCGCTTCTGCGATAAAATAAATACTACACTGAGTTCATATTTATTACATAAAAATTATCAATTTTTATATTTCCATCATTTGTACCTAAATAAACAGATTTTCTTTTGAGGTATGTATATATGATACATAAGAAATAATAAGTAGATAAAATCTTGTGTACATTATATAGATTCTTTGTGTGTTAGAAAATACTTTTTAAAATTATCCATTATTAACTAGAAGTGAAACAATTTAAGGTGTATTCTAGGAACTTTTAGCACTCTCGTATATTGCACTTCCTTAAACTGCTATAGGAATTAACAAATAAAAGTTTAGAAATATAATCAAGAAAACGACCAAATATTATACAGCTTTTCAAGCCAAATTCATGCAACTTAGTTTGGAAGGAAAAAAAAAAACAGATTTAAATGAGTCTAAAAATTATAATAGTTGAATAACTTTCTCAGTTTTATAATATGCTTCCAGTAGAAATCAATTTCTTGGTTATTTCAGCGATTTATTTGTTTTTTCTTCCAAAAAGAGGAAATTTCAAGACTTGTGTTTCTCAATACTATGTATTGTTTATAAAACGAAGTAACAAATGACATTTTAGAGATCCTTTAATCTATCAGGTCGTACAGAAATGAATGACACGCATGCTAATCCTCAGCCAAGTCCATGCTTCTGCATTTGGCTGGGTGGTTTCGGAAGGCTTTGGTAAACCACTTTGACGGGGTATTTTGTAGCCCCTACGAACAATTACATGCAACTCCTCAGAAGTTTGAATATGTCGGTGGCTGACTGTGTCCTTCATATTGTTATACAAGGCATAGCCCTATGGGGCCAGATCGGGCGAGTACGGAGGTTGTGGTAACACAGTGAAGAGGTCGTGAGAGTGTCGCGGGTCCACAAACGCCTGCATTATTCCTCGGGCAAGCCCTGTCTCTTCTTGCATTGCACTGAATATTAGTCACCTGTTTGTCATGATCAGACTTGACATAGGTGCTACATTTGCTGCTGCATGCAATGCTGCTTATCGTCCCGTGCTGACCCTTTGGTTGCATCTCTTCTCTACTTCTGATACAAACCAACCAGGCGGCACACCTTGAGGGTGCTTCGTTCCCGCACGCTGGCACAATGCGACGATGTATCCCATTATCTTGTATCCCCTCCTTCCATAGGAACCACGCTGTCTAACGCTGACTGTGATACTCACCTTCCATCATTGGTGTCCACGCTCTCACTGACGACGGCGAAAAGGATGGAGCGTGTGTCATGCCGTTCGTCTGTGTTGCGACCATGCTACCTTTTCCGAGTCGATAGACGACCGGCGGATACGAGGTATCTCACCGGACGGAAAAAAGTTCAAAGTGGTCCCGGCGCTCACGCTTATGCAAATTCGGGTGTATCCAAACACCAGGCATGCGCACTGCATGCAATCATCCTGTAAAAACTGGGCTCTCGACTGAAGCCGGGCAGTCTTAGCAGCTAGCAGCGTGAGAGTTGTGTGCGTCTGTGAAGCAGCCTTCCGCCCGCCCGCCAGCCGTGCTTGTTCCTGGGATAGTGGCGTCGTTCCTGCTGCCTCGTCGTTGTCATCTGCCGCAGAGTATCAGCAAGCAGTTCCAGTCCATGGAGATTCGGGACCTGCGCTGACGCCGGCATCTGAGCGTAGCAACCCCAGCGCTGCTTAAGTAATTTAAAGAGTTAACCTTGTTATGCTTTAGTTATCTCGTTCCAAGAGTTATGTTCTTCAGTTTTAATTAAGCAAAAATAAAATTTCTTCGTTAAAAAAAAAAGGACTTATATCTTTTGGCCACACACATGTAAAATTGGAGTCGGAAGAGGACAATAATTCTTTGCTGTCCCCGTGTTGGGACCCTCTTCATCTGCTACCAGTGCCATTTATGCATTTTGCAATGTTCGCACCCCATTGTGTCTATTTCATTGTTTTTTTTATGTCCCATAATGCATATTTACGTTATGATAGCCATTGTTTCAGTCATTTCCGTACGACTCTAGTAAATGCTGCGTATTCATTCCTTTCTTATATTTGGAAGTCTTTAAAATATGAATTTTTCAATAATTATAGTAGCCCGACATGAAATGTGGCTAGTAAAGTGGAAGCCAAGGATTAGGGTTCAATTCCTCATTAATTCTCAAATGTCTTTGGCCTGTCTTTTCAATGAGAGTCTGCAATTCCATAGCACCTATCAGTAAAATGGGTAATTTTACACCGACAAGTATCTGTTATTGCATTTTGTAGTCATTGAATTATATGTTATGGGCCTGGCACCCCATAGTTTTGGTTATGGACGAAGTGCGTTTAAATTTATGGGCTTGCTCTTTATACTGCGTCATTACTTGATCATCGCGAGAAACAGTGTTTTAAATTCTGATATCTTTCCTCGCTTCCTCCAATCTGTTTACGTGTTTCTCGCTACTCGTGATTTCTTTTATCATTAACAACGATTTAGAAACTGAAAAAGAAGAAGCTGAAGAACGGAGATGTATGAGATGTCAAAATGAAACACATTTTTTTATTACTAATAACAACATTTAAAATTCATCATGCAGAACTTATTTCTGAAATTCACAGAAGGAATATTTTAGTTTGCAATTTTAAGAAGTTATGTCATGTAAATTTGATAATCATTATTTATTGTAATAAATTTCAATTGATGTAAGAGGGCATATCCAAAAGTAAGGTAAATTTCTTTAGCTAGAATGTTTATTCCCGATATCCAAGAGATACACACACAAGCTTTCATGAGCATCGGGCATGAAAGTATTTGTTCCAATTACATATCAATATATCGAAACCCGCGTGAAAGCAGTCAGGACCCTGATCCCCGAGCCACTCAACGGCTGCATCCAGAACTGCGGCATTGATCTGAAGATGCCGTCCTACCATGTGCTTCTTCAAAGAGCCGAAGAGATCGAAGTTAATGAATGCGAGATTCGGTCTATAACGGGATGTCCCAACACGTAAGTAGCGCTGTTGCCAAACACGTGCCCCAACCGATGCTGAATACAGGCAACGGTTCTCATGCAAGACGACGCTTCTACTTGTTGACAATGAATTTCTCTTGGGGAGTTTTTTTTAAAAATTGTATTAATCTTAGAATTTTAGTAGTTGACCATGTATCCATCAACGAGCTCCGCATCTTTTCTGTCACAAGCTTGGGATCTTTTCGCCATTACAATCTTCCATCAAGTGACATTTTATTGCTGTGATCGTCTTTTGTACCGACACATGAAATTTCATTCGTTTGGGAGATATGTGTACCCGTGAGAATTCTTGTTATTTTGCTTTTTTGACCAGCTTCGTATTCCTATGATGATTATAAGTCTGCTGGCAGCTATAATGCCCTTCATTTTATGCAATGTACTTCAATCGTATTTCTATACCTATATGGTTGAGAATTGGTACTACAGCTAATTTCGTTTAAAAAAAATATATATATTAAACTTCTTTCCATGCATGGAAACTACAATCCTTCATATTTTTTTTTTGAACATTAATATCTACTAGATAATATAACTTTTATTTAAATTCCTACAATATATTGAATTTCAAATAATAGTATGATGATACGTCATGCCAAATAATTTTCGATCTTTTGTATCACATGTAATTATACTCGAAACTGTCCGGAGATAGATGTATTTTAAAAAAACCATCTATGAATTGCACACATTTTAATGATAGTACAGTAAAGAGAAATGATAAAGAAAAAACTCATTTCATTTAAAACAGTTTTTTTTTTCATTGTTTAAGGGGCATACAGCATAATTTATTAATTCCAGTTTCGCTTTTAAGACAGGTTAGTTCAAGTTTTCCTGCAAAGGTTTTTAATATAACACTTTTAAATACTTCCGCGAAAGTAGCAAGTTATTAATCAATGTCATTCCCTATAGGTTTGCTACATTTTCTTCAGTAAAAAAGACTTTCATAGATTTAATTTTAGAAGTTTTTAATTTTATGACAGAGAGCTAAGCAATGTATATGTTACAGTGAAAACCCGAATTAACTAGGGAAAACGGGTTCTAACTGAATGCGTTAGGGAAAACCCGAATTAACTAGTCAAAACGCGTTCTGACTGACAGCGCTAGGGAAAACCCGTTTTATTCGAGTAGCGGTAGCACGGTTTCGAGGCGCCCCTACAGCGGAGGCATATTTTCCAGGGGGCCCCCTGCAGCGATGGCCAGACCCACTGATTTTTTTTCTGTCTCGCAAAGGGCCAGCGTTAGCATATTTTCCAGGGGACCCCTACAGCGATGGCCGGACCCACTGATATTTTTTGGGTCTCGCAAGGGCCAGCGTTAGCGTATTTTCGAGGGGGCCCCCTGTAGTGATGGCCGGACCCACTGATGTTTTTTGGGGTCTCGCAGAGGGTCAGCGTTAGCATATTTTTGAGGGGCCCCCCTAAAGCGATGGCTGGACCAATTGATGTTTCTTTGGGTGTCGCAGAGGGCAGCGTTAGCATATTTTCGAGGGGGGGGGCTACAGCGGTGGCCGAACACAGTAATGTTTTTTGGGTCTCGCAAAGGACCAGCGTTAGTATATTTTCCAGGGGATGCCCTACAGCGGTGCCGGACCCACTGATGTTTTTTTGGGTCTCGCAAAGGGACAGCGTTAGCATATTTTTGAGGTGGCCGCCTAAACCGATGGCCGGACCCATCGATGTTTTTTTTGGGTCTCGCAAGGGGCCAGTGTTAGCATATTTTCGAGGAGGCCCTTGAAGTGATGGCCGGACACAGTGATATTTATTGGGTCTCGCAGAGGGCCAGCGTTAGTATATTTTCGAAGGGGCTCCCTAAAGCGAAGGCTGGACCCATTGATGTTACTTTGGGTCTCGCAGGGGTCCAGAGTTAGCATATTTTCCAGGGGGCCCAACTGATGTTTTTTTGGGTCTCCCAAAGGGCCAGCGTTAGCATATTTTCCAGGGGGCCCCCTGAAGTGATGGCCGGACCCACTTATGTTTTTTGGTGTCTCGCAGAGAGCCAGCGTTAGCATATTTTCAACGGGGGCCCCCTACAGCAGTGGCCGGATACAGTAATGTTTTTTTTTGGGTCTCGCAAAGGGTCAGCAATAGCATATTTTCGAAGGGGGAGCAAAATCCAATTTTTAGTGGATAAAGCATTAACATTCCTGAATTCACATGGAAAAACATGGGGGGTCCGGCCACCACCGTTTGGGGGCACCTCTCGAAAATATACTAACGCTGGCTCTTTTGGAGACCCGAAAAAAAACAGTGGGTCTAGCCATCACTTTAGGAGGCCCTCTGGAAAATGTGCCTCCGCTGTAGGGGTGCCTGGAAAACGTGCTACCGCTACTCTAATAAATCGGGTTTTCCCTAGTTAATTCGGGTTTTGCCTAGCGCTGTTAGTCAGAACGCGTTTTGCCTAGTTAATTCGGGTTTTCCCTAACGCACTCAGTTAGAACGCGTTTTCCCTAGTTGATTCGGGTTTTGACTGATTTCGGGTTTTAACTGTAACATATATATACGGTAGAGCTTGGTTTAAAAGAATCAATCAAGAACCTTACGTCTCCCCCTTCCTTTTCAAAATGAAATTGCGATCCGTATGGAAGCTTTTGTTAGATCTGCGTGTTCATCAGGGGTTGGTGTCATTCCTCTGTCAGATATCAATTTCTTCAGAGAGGTAGAGCTTCTTAATGTGCTGATCACAAAAGGTTTTTTTTTGCGCGTCCATAAAGCGCCGTTTTTTTGTTACATACGTAACCGTTCCAAGGCTACTTTTGTTTTTCGCATGCATTAAACATTTTGCGTCGTGAAAAAGCGGGCATTGCCATTCAAAAATTTCGAGATTTTGAACCTATAACCGTATTCGTAAGGGCCACTCTGTTGCCATACACAACCCAAGCTCATAACTCTGAATAACTATCGAAATCTCATCTCGATCGATTGAACGGAACAGCCGCTGTCTGTGATCGAAGGCGTTTAAATCAGAAGTGTTAACCACACTAGCATTTTAAATGATTCAATAGCAACTACAGCACTAGCTTATATATACAGTTATTTCATCGCCCTCACGTGAGCATAAATGAGGCGCTGTGCTACACAATTTACATAGCACTGTCTGCCTCTAATTCAGCGGCACTTCAGTGGAGATATTCAATATGAAATTGTAAATGCTGACCATTTTACTTACATACTTAATTCTGGAAATAAAATGAATTTCAAGTGCATTTTTGTAGGGGTAACAGGAACTAATATGATTGCCTGTGCTATCCAACTAGATTATTATTTTATTTAGATAGTTTATATGACAGTTCGTGAGTGGTAAAGCTTCTTCATGTAAAATACTAAAACGCAATTGCATGTTAAATTTTCAAGAAAATCTAGCTTAATACATTCTACAGACAAACACATTGTTTAACCGATATCTTAAAGCACAGTCTAAAGTTAAAAAGTCTCAGCAAACAATGGACTCTTAAACAATTCTTTTGTTCCTTTCATTAAAATTGTTAATGGATTTTCGAAAAAAAAAGGGGGGAGATTTTCAAGCTTCATTAACTGTTCAATGAAGTAATAGGTCTTGAATACTATTAATCATTTTAACAAAAGTTCGGGATGTAGATTTGGATTATTTTTTATTTAACCATGACATAATTCAATTAAAGGTTAGTGAGTTACATGAAATGTACCTAACGCTTCTCAAACATTGGTGGTATATGCATAATACATTTTATATTGCTAAGGGAAAATGAAACAGTCTGGTTTTCATTTAGTTTCATATTTTTTTTCTAAAGTATGTACTTTATTTTAAATTATTTTTTATCAGAGTATCTGCTTATTATTAGAATTATTGTCATTTTGTACATGCATTTAGATCTAAACTATATTTGTGCAATAATTTTGTGCTACTGCAATATTGAAGGTTGCTTTGATAGAGAGTGTAAATGGGAAAAGTCAATATTCCAGAACTATTTGTGCTTCATAAATAATATCTAGGCTTAAAATATACCTGTATTAAAAGAAAACATGGTAGTTTATAACCAGTATTAATCTTTCCTTTAAATAATAAGAAGCAGATTTTTTGTATTGTGTGAAAAATTTTGAAATATAAAATAGCGGTGAGATTTTCGAAGATGTAGCACAGCAGAAGAAGCTTTTGCTATTAAATGTGAAATTTCTTTTCTCTCCTTCTTCGTTAACAAATCGAGAAACTTGTGGAAATTTTTGTTTGCTTTCTAAAATATTTTTATGTACACAAACGCCATAAATCATCTTAAAATGTATATCGCTGCAGGCAGTCATTCCTCCCGCCCTCGCAGTTCCCTATAAGTATTACCCAAGAGATTTATTTCAACGCCTTCATTAAAGTTAACAGATGAATGAAAGAATAGAAATTGTTTTCTACACAACGTCTTGTGTCTAGAGAAGGAATATGTATGCTAATGGGTTTTGTACCTAGAAAAAGATACATTGAAGAATGTTGGTTAAGGCTGGTGTTGAATTATAGCTTATATATTTCCAATGCTATTAATTTTGTTGCGTAAAGGAAAATCACACTGGTTTTCCATTTTTTCTTGTTGGCTAAATGTATTTCTAATTTATTTGTCCTTGTTTTGTAACAAATTTGGGAGTACAAAGGCTGTGCATAAAAAGTATATACCTTTTATTAATTAAAGCTGTGTTTTCGCAAAAAATAACGCAAATTATTGAGTGTTTAAAATAAAACAGTTAATCGAAATAGTAACTGAAAACATGTTCAATGTCCCTCCTAATGCTGTGCACTTTTACAAGCGGAACACACGAGTTTGAATACATACATACCACATGAAACTAAATACAGGGTGTCCCAAAATGGTGGTGCCATGCTTTAATTCTTTATTTATTCAAGATAACTGAGCAATATAAATTGAAGAAGTGTACAAAATATGACAGGAAAGAAAGGTTATATTAAGAAAAAATCCCTCTCGTTAATTTTCAAAAAGTTACACTGTTAAATTTGTGTACGACCCCGTACATAAAAAATTTTGTAATTGGGTAATGTAAAACTTTTTAGCACTCCATCATAAAACGTATCAGATATTTTATAATAAAGATGGTGGCGATATATGAATTTCAATGTAAACATTTATTGTTAGAGCGCAAAAAAGTATTTTCTTTAGTAGTTTCTCTACAACCCCTGAAACGCGATCATCTGACGTGATGTTTTTCTTTCAGGAGCCATTGAAAATTGGTTTAACTCAGCATATATTTACTTTCATATCTCTGACATTTTTTAGGAATTTTTGTACGGGGTTGTATATCAATTTAAAAAGTGTACATTTTTGAAAATTTATGCAGGACTTTTTTTTAAAGCAAAATTTTTTCCTTCCTCATTTTGAACATTTTTAAAAATTTACGTTGTCCACTTTTCTCTAATAGATAAAGAATTAAAGTATGCTCATATTTCATGTGCATCATAACAAGCTTGAAAAAGTAAGTTTTGCGTAACTTTTAAATCATCAAGAGATATCGTTGGCCATGTTTCTGGATTTTTGAATATTACTTATCAGATTTGGGAACGTGGGTGACAGTTCAGCCAAGATGCTCGAAATCCGTTTAATCAAGCCTTATTTGTTTGACCATACTTTTTCTCGTAATGCAAAATTTTTTTACGCAAACAAATGGTTAGAATCTTTCTTGAACATTGTGCTGTAGGTATAGGTAACTGAAAGTATAGGATTATTCGTCCATCGTATAGGATAAAAATTGTAGGTAAACTGAAAGAACTGAAAGTATTAAAACTGTAGGATAAAAATTATGCAATTTGTTTGAGAGTATGCTATTTTAAAATGAAGTAGAACCTTGCTAGGCAAAGTTGATCTATGTGCTATCACCAACATTTTTCAATTTTAGAATATTTTATCTTATCAAATAAACCATTTATTTTGCTCAATTGAGTAAGAAATCGTGATCTCAATTTTTTATTCTTAAATGTCAACATAAGGCTGTGCTTTTTAGTTCCGCATTTGCTTCTATTACCTGATACTTAATATAACACATCTCAAAGAATGTGCCAACGTTGATTAAAATATTATTTGTTTTCTTTTTTATTAAAACGTCCGCTGAAAACATTCGGTTTTCAGCTACCTTTTGTAGTAACAGGGTGTGTATTTTGAAAAATACATGCTTATTGGGTCATTCCACGTCAAATCAAACAAAAAACTGGAAAAAGTTCACCACACCAACTTACATTTTCCTCAAATTTTATATAGAGGATTTATAGGCTAAGACATCAACAAATCTCAATTTTGGAGGTTCTACGATAATTAATTACCGAGAAATTAATTATGCAAATTTTTAAGTTTTCTGCAAGATATGCCAACTTTTTTCTCAATTCCTTAAATAACTTCTTACCTGTAAAAGTTACTGAAGTGAAAATTTGTTTCTAGGAGTTACTTTTTACTCTGATTCCAAAAATGTTATCGAAATTTGCGTATCTTCTATAGTTTATGCATGAGCACTGCATTTGCTAAAAAACATCATGAATTTTTTTCGGCATGTCTGATCACAGACACATGTTTTAAATTTTTATATGTTGTTAAGATGGAATAATCCTACATCCCAAAAAATTTTCATCTTGGCTTTCTGCTCAGGAGCAGAGAAAAAAAATTGTATGTATGTACCTATATATGAGGATTTTCATATGCTGCATTTATTCGTAAGATGAGAAAATTCAGAAGCGTTAGTCAGTTTTCCTATGTCTTTTAAATTGATATCAGAAATTTAACTGCTACTCAAAGTATTTGCAAAAACTAGAAAATACGTAAAATTGCTTGCATCGGAAAACGTAAAACAAACAAATAACAAAAAATGCATGTCACACGCAGTGTTAAATTAAAAAGAATTCTAAAGTTAAAATTTAGAATTATTTTTAATTTAATCTTGCTGTTTTTGGCAATCATCCATCAACCAATAAATCTTTTGAATTCTGTATGACATTCAAGTCAATAGAAGGAACAAAGTTTGTTGAAAGAATTGAATTCCTGTAAGTTACAGTACTTATTTACCTTTAACAGATTGCGAACAAAATTGTGCTTTGGCTAGTTTTGTGGATTGATACAGCAATTTAAAATAGATTTTACTGTATACTGTATTAAATTTGTATTTCACAACAAGTAGCATAGCGATGTCAGGCACATTGTCAAATTGCACATTTGGTGATATATTGCAGAATAAATGTCATGTAACCAGTTATTCACGGCAAACGGGATTTTTTAAATGGGATAGTTTTACAGAAGAGCAAAAAGAACTAATTGCACTGAGGTCTGACGTGCAAAGTGAGCAACTTAATAATAATACAACTATTTGTTTTCACCATGAAAAATTCTTGCTTTCATCATATGATCAACTTCAAAGGTACTGTTGTAATCCATTTCAGTCTCATAGTAGACGCATCAAGAAGAGTTTGAGATCTGTGTCATCGGAATTTGCAAAAGAACACAGCAATCTTAAACTAGGGCAAAAGTTATGTCCCCAGTGTCGAACTCGAATAACAGGAACTAAAGCATGCTACAATGAAACTATTTCAAAACCTGGGCATCTCGAGACTGAAAGTACACCTCAGGAATTTCTGTACCAGAAGGCACTGGAAGTTTCAATGAAACTATTTCAAAACCTGGGAATCTTGAGACTGAAAGTGCACCTCAGGAACTTTTTATCACTGAAAGTTTGACTGACACTGAAAGTTTGAATATAAGTATCTTAAATCTTGGATGCACGACTGTCAAGTTGCACGGGATTAATAAAAAACAACGTCAAAGTTATGGAAAAAGAAAATCAGCAGAGGCTTGTTCACTATTGCAGAAGAAATTTTCAACAGAGCTAAATGTTCCTCTAGAGACTCTGGATCAATCAAACGAAAAGCAGTGTACTGACTGTAAAGATTTAGACTGCCTCATTGAACTTTTGAAAGAAAAGTGTAAAATCTCATCTGCACAAGAGGTTTTGAAATTATTAACTCTTGTACCGAGTAGTTGGAGCTGTCAGAAGACCGCTTATGAATTTGGTGTCTCCACTTACATGGCCAATAAGGCTAGAAAGCTTAAAAAGGATCATGGTATTTTGGCAGAACCTGAAAAATGAAAAGGAAAATCTATTTCCAATGAGGTAGCTGAAAAAGTAAGAAAGTTTTACGAAGATGATGAATTTTCCAGAATGTGTCCTGGAAAGAAAGAATTTGTTTCGGTAAGAGATTCTGAAACTGGCACAAGAATTCACATGCAAAAGCGACTACTTTTTTGTAAATTTAAAGGAACTGCATTTGGCTTTCCAAGAAAGGTATCCGCAACTAAAAATCGGTTTGTCAAAATTTTCTTCTTTACGACCACCTTGGTGTGTTACTGTCACTGCCCGCGGAGTTCATTCGGTATGTGTTTGTGAGACTCATCAAAACTTGAAGCTACTGTCTGCAGCATTACCGACGAAAATGGAGTACAGAAGCCTCCTCTCCTTTATAGTATGCTCTGTTGACTCAAGAAATTGTATGCTCCACAGATGTGAGAATTGTCCTGGGTCTGAAGCCTTGGAGCAGTTTATTCTGGATACATTTAATGAAAATGACGTAGAACCTGATGACAATATTGCCTATCAACAGTGGGTTCACAATGGACAATCTAAACTAGTGAATTTGACATCAACAGTTGAAGAATTTACGAAAAAGTTGTGTAAAGCAGCAGATCAAGCAACAATACATCATTTCACTACGAAATCCCAATCATTGTATTTAAGAAATCTTAAAGAAAATATTGCAGCTGAAACAGAAGCAGTCCTTTTACTCGACTTTTCGGAAAATTATTCTTTTGTTTGCCAAGATGCTATTCAAGGTTTCCACTGGGACACAACGCAAGCTACACTTCACCCTTTCGTACTTTATTTCAAAAATGAAATAGAGACAAGTTTGAAATGCTTAAGTATGTGTGTCATTAGTGATGAACGTGAACATATTACCTCTACAGTTCATTATTTTATAAAAGTAATTATGCAATATATCAAAGAAGTATTGCCAAGTTTAAAACTCATACATTATTTTAGTGACGGTTCAAGTGCGCAGTATAAAAACTATAAAAACTTTGTTAATTTGTGTTTACATGAGAACGATTTTAATATCCGGACTGAATGGAACTTCTTCGCCACCTCACATGGAAAAAGTCCATGTGATGGGATTGGGGGCACTGTAAAGAGGCTTGCAGCACGTGCAAGTTTGCAAGCCATACAGGATAACCACATTCTTACTCCTTTTGATTTATTTAATTGGGCAAATTCTAATATAAATGGTATAAAGTTTTTTTTTGTGTCCTATGCTGATGTTAAGCAACATGCCAAAAGCTTGGAAATTCGTTTTCGGACTGCGAAAACAGTGCCTGGAACTCGCAGTCATCACAGGTTTGTTCCAAGCAACAATGGTGAGTTGACCTTATATCGATTATCGACAGATGATGAAAATACTGGGTTCAGGGTTAGTCTGACTGTGAATAAGAAACGTGCAACGAGTATAAATACTGATGACTTGCAACCAGGAGTTTATGTAGCTGCAGCATACGACGACAACTGGTTCATTGGCTGCATAAGTGAAAAAGATTCTTTTGAAACAGACCTACATATAACTTTTATGCAGAGACATACAAAGACTAATGTGCTATTCTGGCCTTCTAGAGAGGATAGTTGTTTTGTTCCTTTTGAGCATGTGTTGTGTGTGACACCAGCACCTTCATTGACAGGTAGCACTGGACGACATTATAAGCTTAGTTCAACATATTATTTATCGTATACAATTTCTTAAGAAGAGAAACATGTCTGTATATCACATATAATTTTAAATTAAAATGTACATCACTTATATAATTTTAATTATGGGTGCAATACAGGTATATTCGCAACTAAAAATTATGTTTTGGATGTCTGTTGTCTATATATATATATATATATATATATATATATATATATTAGCTCTACCGGAAAGTTCTGTCCGTTTTTTACATATATGTCGAAGAAATAAATTTTAAACACGCATTTTTTGTTGTTTGTTTGTTTTACGTTTTCCGATACAAGCACTTTGATATATTTTCTAGTTTTTGCAAATGCCTGGATTAGTAGTTAAACTGCTGATATCAATTTAAAAGACATAGGAAAATTGACTAACGCTTCTGAATTTTCTCATCTTACGTATAAATGCTGCATATGAAAATCCTCATATATATAGGTACATACATACAATTTCTTTTCTCTGCTCCTGAGCAGAAAGCCAAGATGAAAATTTTTTGGGATGTAGGATTATTCCATCTTAACAACATATAAAAATTTAAAACATGTGTCTGTGATCAGACATGCCGAAAAAAATTCATGATGTTTTTTAGCAAATGCAGTGCTCATGCATAAACTATAGAAGATACGCAAATTTCGATAACATTTTTGGAATCAGCGTAAAAAGTTACTCCTAGAAACAAATTTTCACTTCAGTAACTTTTACAGGTAAGAAGTTATTTAAGGAATTGAGAAAAAAGTTGGCGCATCTTGCAGAAAACTTAAAAATTTGCATAATTAATTTCTCGGTAATTAATTATCGTAGAACCTCCAAAATTGAGATTTGTTGATGTCTTAGCCTATAAATCCTCTATATAAAATTTGAGAAAAATCAGAGTTGGTGTGGTGAACTGCACTGTTTGATCTGACGTGGAATGACCCTATTGTGATATGGCCATACCTGTTTATATTCTTCCCGCTATATTGAAAAACTGGTTTTAAGCCAAATTTCCCCATAACATTCAATCATCCCCCATATTTAAACGCTATTGGAAATTGTTTATAATGGGAGATATGAATTCTCATTCATGATACTGATGCTAAATATTTCTTAGATTCTTGTTTGGAGCTTTTTTTTTATGGATGAGCATGTCATTCGCACTAGAACTGTCATATATGAATATGACAGTAGACAGTTTCCCAATAATATACCAGTTACACACCTATTTTATTTGCCTTTGAACCAGTTCCCGTAATAAATCACTCGAGTATAACCACAAAAATGTTTACTTATTTGACAATTATTAGACTTCATACGGGGCTTTCAATGTTGACATGTTTTGGAAGACAGTTGAAGGGGTACATTATCTCTTTGATGACCTCGTTCAACGCACTCTTGACCCACGAATTAATCCAAACATGCGTTTAAAGTCATGTGTAAGGTGCAGGGTGCCCAGTAATTAACCGAAAATTTTAAACTGCAATAACTATTTATTGGGACGTCATACTGACGTAACATTTGATGACGCAACACTACGTGGTTTAAAATTAACGTAACGAATTTGAACAACTTTGAAATAATAAGAGTTTTATTTCGCAGCACTAGACAGACACACAGTTGCAAGCAGTTTTCAGTAAAAGTTCGTGTTTTTGCGAGAAGTTTGTCGTAGTAAGATGTCGAATTTGACCGTGGAACAGAGGATTTTCATTTTCTGCTGAAACTTCGGCCATCAGACTGAACTATTCATTCAGTTTTGGACAACTTTTATCTTATAGGCTTCGCCATATTGTTGTAGGTAATGGGAAGCACTTCGAAACTTTTGTGTATTAAATCGGAATAAGTGTACTTATACGTGAAGTAAACATTTTTCTTTTATCTCTTCTCAAATTCTTTTACTAAACAATTGAAATTTTTGGTTAATTGTTAGGCACCTTGTATCTTACCACCGATGACTTTAATGCACGTGTTTGGATTGATACGCTTGCTAAATGTTTGGTGAATGAGGCCGTAAGAGAGTCTGACATTCTAGCTGGTTCATTGTATGAAATACCTGTCAACTTTTAAAGATGTTTTCAAAATTCTTTATGTTTTAGTGGACTAAAGAGGGGAAATTTTCTATTATTTGTAGGTTTACTGAAGGGTAATGCCACGTTTTTTACATTAAATTCTAAACAATAAATTTTTAACAAGTTTTTAAATACAAACAGGTTAAAAATGTATTACTTATTAAGTTAACCTTTTACAGACCGAAATCAGATCCAGGGATATTTTAAATTAGTTTTTTTTTTAGATGTTGTCTTCTAATGTATTAGCTAAAGGATATCAGCCAATTAAATGGGGGGGAGGGGATGTATATATTTTCACTGTGCTCCCAATTGGGAGCATGGGTCATTTCTGACTATAACTTTCGATGGTTTCGAAGACGGAGTATAGTGATGGGTAGTTTAAATATTAAGAATTAATGAAAGACTTATATTTAAATTGAAGTAAAGGTATGAATTAAGTTCGACAGGGGAAGTTATCAAGATAGCACTGTAAAAATTTATGAAAATGGCTATTTTTATGATTTGATGTTCAGTTTCCCCCTACTGATAGCAACTTTTATTTCAAAAAATCAAGTCACCTTTTAACTATATCTGCTATTTTTTTCAAAAGGCACTATTGATAAAATTAAATCTTTCAATAAATTTTTAATCTGATGTTCCTGATTGGGAACAATGGCCTGCAAAAGGTTAAGCAATAGACTGATATTTTAGACATTTTATAGCAAAGTTTAAAAAATGTTTATTTTTTCTTTTAAGGAAGATATATAAAGAAAGGGGAGGAAGGGAACCCATCTTCATGGAGGGCGAATTTCAATATTTCAGGAAATTGATGCTTAGGGATTAGCGTGTGTTACATTTTACTGGAAAAATTTTATAACAATCTATTTTTATGAATTAAGTAGAGATATGAGAAAAGAGAGGATATTTGTCTCCCCTCCAAGGGTTATGAATTTTAAAAAATCCTCTTTTTTGAGCACCTAAGTTACAAACATCCCATGCACGCCGACTTCATATTGTTGGCTTCCGTAGTTTTGGCAAGAAGAAACACTAGCATACTCAAAAATGTTACACTATTTGGCCAAAAGTATCCGGACACCCAGTGGTATGGACTTGGAGTGTCCTGAATCATATATTAATATGATGTTGGTCCCCCCTTTTGCATCGATGGCAGTCTGCACACCTCTGGGAAGACTTTGCACCAGTGTTTGATAGGTGGCCATAGGAATTGCCTTCCTGGCGTCCATCACGGCTGAAGTAAGTGCTTGCAGTGAGGATGGTCGATTTGGCTGGCTACGTAATATGTGCTCGAATTCGCCCCATAGGTCTTCTGAGGGATTTAGATCGGGGCTCTGAGAAGGCCAGTCCAGTTCTTGAACGCCCATTTCGTCAAACCACGTCTGTGCAAGCCTCGATGTGTGAATGGAGCAGTTTTCCTGCTGGAAGAGAAATGGGCTTTCCCCGTAATATTGCCACAGAGTCGGGAGTGCAGCATTCTCCAGAATGTCCACCTACATCGCAGAGTTCATGTTTCCAACCACAGGAACTAACGGACCCAGGCTCAACCACAAGAAACGCCCCCCACCATTATACCACCACCACGAAACTTAACAGTTGGCACAATTCAGTCACGCAAAAAAAGTTCACCGAGCATCCCGCCAAACTCAGACGCGTCCCTCCGATAGCCAGACTGTGAAGCGAGATTCATTACTCCAAAAAACAGTTTTCCACACGTCCACAGTCCAATGACGGTGATCTCAGCACTACAGCAATCGATGCTTCGCATTCTGTGGAGTGATGTTCGGCTTGTGAGCAGCTGCACGATCATGGAATCCCAAGTTGTTTAACTCTCTACGAACAGTCCTGCTGATAACACTATCACCTGATGAACTTTGGAACTCCTGAGAAATTTCCACCAACGAGGACTTGCAATTGTTTTCCACTACCCTTTTCAGAATTCTGCGACTCTGTTCACTAAGATTTTTGGCCTACCACTCAATTTTTCTGCAGTTTCACTGCCTCGACGTTTCCACTTCACAATTACATCACTCACAGTAGATTTAGACTTCCGTAGAATGTCCGCAATCTCTCGAACTGATTTACCACAAAGGTGGCATTCGACTATACTGCCACAATCGAGCTCACTAAGCTGCTTTGACTTACTCATTTCTTCAGAAATGCATACTTACAACCGGACAAACCACTACCAACACTTTAATAGCTTTCGATTACGCATCAAATTGCGTCACCCTCCAAAACCACTTTTTTAGGGGGTGTCCGGATACTTTTGGCCAGAAAGTGTATTACTGTCCGGTCCACCTTATGTACTGGGCGACATTGATCCAGCATGTTGCATTTGTGAGCTTCAGCTTAAAAATTACCAAATCGCCTTTTCCCCGTGCAAGTCACAGTCCAATCTAAAGCAAGTTTTTCGTGACAAGAGTGTAAAGATTACGCATCAAAGCAAACTCTTTTCACTTCAAAAGACTTTTCTTCAGAGGTTTTACATGTATTATTTCAGAAAAAGCTTTCCATTACAAGTATTCAATTATTTTCTATAACTTGAAGTGCTTTTTCAAATTTGTAAAAAGTCTCTTCTGCATTTATAAACAAACAATTCACATTATGCCCTCTTTTTAAAGATTAAATTTCTAAGAGTTCTGCAAGAGCAATTAGGAAGTCTCCGTAGGGTTTTATTTTATAACAGGTGAAAATGACTCATTAAAATTAAGCAAACGGAGAGAGGAAGAATTTTTTTTCAACGGCATTTCGTACATAAAGATGTTTGCTAATAGATGTTTACTTAGTGAAGAGATGAGTGAAGCATTATGAATATATATATTGATTTTGCTCTTCTGAAATGGAAAAGTGATAGATTAATGAAAAATATTCTCTATCCGTTTAGGGAATATAAATGTGCTTTATTCATGTTATTCAAGGTGTTAAAAAATTGCCATGGTTTAATAGTTCCGACTCGTTTGGTTGTGAAAATGTATTAAATCTAAAATAATTTCATTTTAATTCACAGTGGCATGAATTCTAAGTCATATAGTACAAACGACGAAGTAGACTCGAAACTTCGAAGAATCACTGAAAAGACACTTTTTTAAGGGGTTAGTGTTTAACATTTTTGTATAACTCTCTTCTTGGCCAACCACGAAAGTGTACATACGGACATAGCAGATTTAATTTTCGTGTTCACTTTCAGTTGTTGATTATAGATAAGAGCGTAAACGTAGCTTGGTGCATAAAGAAATAAACAACCATCAATAAACAAAGTATAGTAGGACCAAAAATTTGCTCTGCATATATAGAAAAGGGGGGGGGGGATTCAGAATAGAGGGCCAGTAGGAAAGCAAGGATTCAGAGGAGAGTTTTATGAGATCAGATGGGAAAAAAAGGTAATTGAGGACAGTGGGATTTCTAACATTCAGTACCAACCATACTTTCTACTTTAATTCAGCTAGAGTCTTTTGTAGATCCCATTACCCAAGTGAATTTGTTTATCTTGAAGCTTTCAATATTCACAAAAATATGAATAGTCTTGTTAATGTTCTCGCTGCTCCCCCCCCCCCCTTCTGAATACCGAAGATCCACTTAGCACGAACGATGGCATGTCATTCATGCCGAAACCGGTCTACTATTTTAATTTTTGTGTTGGTGCTATAATCAATATGTTGTTTTTTGTACGTTGTTTCTTGATGCTCATTGATTATAGATAGGTTCCAATTCTATAACGATTCCATAATTATTTGATCTTTCATTTAATTTTCTAAACATTTTTACATACTTTTATTTTGAGTCTAAAAATAAAACTGAAGTAAACAACCAGGTAAAGAAAAAAAAAAACACCTAAAAACATTCCAAATTTTTGAAAGCTTTTTAGTGAAACTGACCTGATTTTAAATTCTAATATGTTTTTGAAACTCAAAATATAGAATATGTTTTATTCAAGAACTTTATTTCTTTTTACTACATTTTCTCAATATCCTGTATGCTTTTTTTCTGTTATTCAATACTTGCTATTTGCATATTTTTTCGAGCAATTTTTTATAATCTAGATTTAATAATGTGACATTTTGTGAATGACTAACAATCCAAAATTTACGACACTACTCACGCGTGATAAAATCTGCATAAAATAAAAATTCTAAAAATTTCCTGAAAATCCGTGTTCATATCAGAAAAAGTCTCAAACATATTATTTAACAAGACAGATAAATCATTCTGTACATTGGATTCAATAAAAATAATAAGAATATACATGTACAGGGTGATTACAATTAAACTTCACCTATAAACAGGATTCTGCAGCTAAAATGGATGAATGGATTGTAACCAATTCGGTATTATACATGAGATGCGCTTAAGGATTTTTGAAAAAAAAATCTAGTTCCAAAAATGTCCAGCAGGTGAAACTTTCAATGAAGAAATAACGCATTTAACAATTAAATGACAAATACGAAATGTACAAAAGGATTTTAACATTTATTCAATAATTGTTGGGCATTTATTAACTAATTTGAGTCGGTTTTTTTTTTAGATGAATTCACAATGCAGAGCGCCACCTAGTGGACATTTTTGAATTAAATTTTGAGAAATCTTCCTTCAATGCATTTCATGTAAATTCCATATGCCAAATTTGGTAGTAGTGGCTCACCCGTTTCAGGTGCAGAAAAATATCTAGAGGGGAAGTTTAACTATACCCACCCTGTATGTTGACACATGTTAATGACGCATATATCGCTACATATATTTCTAATTTGATCACATGCTTCTAATTAGATCACATCCTTCGATGTAATCCAGATAAAAAAATGATAAAAAATAGCTTTGACATACGGCGGTAAACTATTAAATTTGCGTCAGTGATATTTTATTAATTCATTAATTTTCAAAAATAATTATCTGTCATTTTTCTAATTTATGTGATAAATAAAAGAAATGCGTAGGGAATTATGAAGGGAAAAAATATTTAACGCACGTGTTTAGAAAGCTATGATTCTTACATTTATTTATTTTTCTAGAAAATGATAGTGATGAATTGTTAAAGTTTTTTAAGGTACATTGAACATCATATTAATGTGGTTAGAGTAACTTTCACGAAGAGTAGCATGTGGTCTGTTTTTTAAACCAATTATTTAAGTGCGTACTTCGTACGGCAAAACTCATTTAAAGGAAACAAGAAAAGAAAGTTTAGAAATTTTAAACATAAAATAATTGTTTAATACACTAAAAAAATTGAATTTTTATAAACGTTCTAAAATCAACAGTTGTTATTAAAAATATTTTACACTGTAGAAAAAGTGATGCATTAATATTAATTATTTTTAATGTTCTATTTCCATAAAAACTAAAATTCACATTCATTAACTAACTTTTATACTGTAAATGGTAAATATATTGGAAGCTTTAGTATATAATAAATGGATAGGCAAACCACAAGGTTTCTTTGTCTTGAATTTGTTCACGAATACATTAAATAACAAAAAATAATTGTCCATTTTCTGAAAGAAAGATATTTGCGTAATTCAGTGAGGTGTAAAACTTATAACGATATAATTAACAGCATAGTTAAGATTAAACCCACTCTAAAACCATTTTAATATTTTATTAATGGAAAATTAATTTTAATTTTAATCTTCCTAAGAAATTTTGATATACAAAATAATGAAGCGACAAAAATATTGCAGCACAATTACCTAACTATGAAAGCTAAAGAGAATTACAAAATATATGATAATTATAAAATACACATTCCTTAATTTTCTCAGTAAATCCTTGTAAGTCTATCATTAACTCGTGTGTGGGAGGAATCAACTGATAACCATTTATCAACATTATTTGGACGGGGTTTATCGTTCTGACATCTATTGCGAATATGATTTCGTTACATCTGAGTCAGTTCTTTTCTAAATTTATTTCACTACATCTGTGCAGCTCAAATGTAATGAAACTTCTCTTCTTCGGATAGCATTCTTTTTTTGTCGGGGGTGGGGGGAGTGCAGTGTTAAAGTAGCCTTTATGGTTTCTATCAATTCTGACTGGCCAGTGTTACACTACTCTACAATACTAGACGAGGCAACAAGATAGGATGGTATAATAGAATAAATAGAAACTTTAATGGGAGATGGTCTCCAATATGCTGCAATGCCATTAGAAGTCGATCTGAGCTTATTTTCAAGAATGCTTTGATACACATCTATAAGTAGTTGCTTCCTTACCTGTTGCGTAATGTTTCCAACTCAGATGCAGATTTTTGACGTGGCTTTCTAGTTCGTAAGAGTCAGTTAAACTAATCACAAAACTGATGCAATGGTTTAAGTCGGGATATTTAACAGACCAGGAAAGATGTTTTGCAACGTCACATAGAGCACTGGCATCCTAAAATATCATTCGCCTATTCCACAAAATTGCCAGAGCTTAGAACTTGATTCTCCAAACTGTTAATACTGGCGTCGGAGTTTAATTTACTAGGAGAAACATGCGTAGGTCCTAGGCCAACCACGAAAACCACCCACAAACATCACCACTTACTACCACCGAACTTGACATTTGGAACGGTGCACCGCGGTAAGAGACTTGCAATACGTGTCGTTGAGATACCCAAGCATGTCCATCAGACTGGAAGAGTTTGCAAAGTGACGGATGCTCCATAAAACAATTTTTTAGTGGTTCATAAGCTAACTGCCACACGTAATGTAAATATTTCGGCTTGTTGTGGTGTTTATTTTGTGTGTGGCAACACAACCGTGGATATTGTAGACGTGCAGTTCTTACCGAAAAGTATTTGAGCTATACTGCTTGTTGAAACTCACTGTTGGTGACATGAAGGGGTAGTTTGCTGTTATTATAAGCATCACGTTTTAGAAGACATCGAACCCGTTTCGTAAGTTTACGGAGAGGGCTAACATATTCAGTTTGAGTCCTAACTGTCCGCAGTCATCTATGCCTTCATAACATTTAAAATAGGTGTCGTCATTAAAATGTTTCGATTTTCATTTCTAGATTGCGGTTTGAATTTTCCAGTTATTTCCTATGAGCTTAGGAGTGCTGCTAAGTAGGTTACGGCACACAACTGTTATATTAGTTTCGGCTACTTCCTAAGTAAAAATAAAGTCATAAATTGGACACTTGAATTGAAGTTAAATCATTAATGAGAAACCAATACTACATTATTAATAGTACGTGTAGAACAAAAATATAACTTTGGCATCTAATTTCAGATGCTTGAACAGTATATTTATCCGCTCATTTATTTTTGTATGTTTTATTCTTACATAAAGACTAAAGGCCTTAAATAATGATTTCATCTTAAAATTAGGAATGAATTACAAATTCTGATCTAAAACTAAAATGATTCACATTTCACTATATAGAAGGTACTTAAGCTTGTTCTAAACCTTTAAAAATGGAAATCTGTTTTCAAACTTAATACAATGTAACGATTGTATGTATAAAAAAATAGTGAAAATGCATTTTCCGTTTACGGAAAAAACAAGCCTTATGATAAAGAATATTAAATAAATAACAATGATCCACATTTAAAATGGGATTTCTGTAATCCGTTCAATGATTGCTGCATCAATCACTTTAAAAAAGAGGCATCTCTTTTTATGAACATTTATTTGTTCTACTCTTATCTTGATTATATATTCAGCTAGGAAATCCATAAAAGTGAAGAATGATAAGTAGGGCTTTAAAATAAGCTTTACCGTACGAAATGTCTTTGAAAACCTTTAAAAGGGATTCGATGTTTTAATTCTTGAAAAGTTTATTGGCTGGATTCTGTTTAAAATATTTGGTTCACCATTTCAGACTTAAAAAAATTATGAAAGTGCTTTCAGTGCTAGCAATATCTTAGATAGAAATAGAACAAAAACTGCAGATAAACTATCTGCTGTCATATATTCCACCATAATGATTTTTTTCATAACGCTTAATCTTGCAGCAAACTTAAAGAAATCAGTTAAGTTTTAAATATCTGACATAGAAAAAGATATTTTAAGCATGTACAATATATTTTGCAGACTACTTTAAGGTTTTAGATTATATTATTTTTATAAATGCATGAAAGAAAGTTTTCACTGTTTTTATAAACATCATAATAGTTTTGCAATGAAGTGAAAATAATAAGAAAGGAATTCCTTTATTGCTACGAATCAACCTTTCTAAAATACCTAAAATGTTGAATGCTAATACCAGAAATTAATGAAATAATCAGTTTACTCTTGACAGTAAGAAGCACATTTCTTATATCCAAATGATTGTAATTTATGTGTTTTTTTGTCTTTAATGATTAAAAAGATCATGATAAAAATTACTTAATAAAACTTGATGTTCACGTACTAGACTAATTACAAGATTACAAACTAATCACTCTAATACTACTCGAGAAGTGAAAATTGTCTCTATATTTTAAAACCCATAAGGTTGAGCTTCTTTGATAGAAGAATTTCCTGGAGTTTGAACTTTATCTTTGAGGCGACAGAAATCTCAGCTAGAAAATCATTTACAATATAATGTACAGTATTTTCTATGAAAATATTTGCATAGTTATTTCAACCAGAGAGCTTAAATATATGAACCTTTTATTCCTATCAAATTAAATAAAAAATTATTTGCATGTTTTGTCTCTGCAGATGACAAAGTTGCATGTTATCCGAGAAAGAACATTCACAGAAAAATACAGTACAATTTTCTTAAAGTCCGAAATTTGGAAAATGTCTTCTTACACCTGTGAATGTCAACATTCACAAAGTCGCTTCTTGTATGTTCGAAATATTTGCTAAACATACTTATTTCAACCTTAACCGGCAAATACCAACATTCACCACGCACTAATGGTGGATGTTGAATATGTCGGAGTTTTGCATTTTCTACTCTATTTTTCGGGGCTATATGTCGTTACAAGGGTCACGTACCGTTTTCGCCCCTCTTACTGAGAGAAGTGACCTGTACCGGTGAAGAGAGGCTTCCATCAATCTGTAAGAGAGTTTTCACCTCGGATGTAGTTCCTTAAAATTTAAATGCCGTGGTAGATTTAAAGGGTAGACAAGGATTGTTTTTTGTTTTTTTTGGACATGTAGATTTAGAGATTCTAGCATGCGAAAAAGAAAGGATGCTAGATTTTCCTTGCCTTCTTAATAATGATAGAAGTTGTACTTGGATAAATGTTAAGCATTAAGATTGTAGTTTTACTTTTAGCTAATAAAGAACTTTGAATTTTAACCGCAGTTGATTTTTTTTCTATAACCACCGAGAACTATGGATTCATCTGGAAATAAACTTCCGTAACAGCACAACAATATTTTTGCTACTTTTTGACATTTATTTCTCTTTTCCGCCGCCGCCAGAGATAATCAGACAGTACATACTGGTTCTCTGAACGTGCTGTCTGGTAGAGATGAGTTCGGGCTCATTTTTTGAAGCCCGAGCCTGAGGACTTTTAATCAGAGCCTGCCGAGCCGGAGCAAAATTATTTAAGTCGGAGCCCGAGACCGAAAATTCAGCTAGATAAATAAAATTCAGTTACTTCATTGATACAATACGATAAATTTTCCCGTTTGTGCAAATTAAAGACAAATATAGTTTCAAACTCTTAATGCACTTTCTAATTCTTTATATCCATGTTTATCAAATAATAACAGTAATGTTACTATTTTTATTAAAAATTCCGTTGAGTACTCACATCAGTGTTAAACATTCGTATGTACTTAGATATGTTAGATACAGAAAAATACAAGTTATAAATCTCGTATGGTGACATTAAAAAATGTTATATTTAAAACACGTCCAGAAAAGAGATTTTGCATAATAAATTTAAGAAATTTGCATATTTGCATAAAATTGCATAAGAATATAAATCATGTCCATAAATTAAGGATAATTCAGAATCACACAGAAATTGATCTCCAAAATAAAAATTTCACCTGTGGAATGATCACACACATCTTGAAGAAGAATATGCAAATTACAGGAAACCACCAGATGGCGTGATGGTACGTCACAATGACGAGAGTGTAAGAGAGGGGTATATAAGGAATGGTGGCAAAGAAGTAAAATTGTTCACAAGCGCTGTGAAAGCCTTTCAGTGCAAAAACCCCATAGTTATGGCACAAAGGAGGCATTTGGATGATGTTTTACGTGGCAGAATTATCGGACGACTGGAATGTGGACGTACCCAGCTGGAAGTATCCGAGGAACTTGGAATCGCCCAGAGTGTCATCTCCAGGCTTTGGCAACGATTCCAAGATGATGGTAATGCGAGTAGACGTTACAGCACAGGTCGCCCCCGAGTTACAACGCCGAATGAGGACCGCTATTTGGCAGTTACTGCCAAAAGAAACAGACGGAGTACAGCATCAGACCTGTCTCGTCAGCTCTCTTCAGCTACCGGTACGACAGTTTCAAGGCAGACCGTGTACAGACGCTTAGGGCACATTGGTCTATATGCTCGTAGGCCTGTCAGATGTGTTCCACTTACCGCACTCACTGTCGCCTGCGATTAACCTGGAGTAGAGAGCATGCATTGTGGACACCGCAACAGTGGTCTTGTGTGATGTTTTCCGACGAGTCCAGGTTTAGTTTGGAGTCTGATTCTCGCCGGACATTCATCTGGAGAGCGCCAGGTACCCGTTACCACCAAGAGAACACCATTGAAAGACACCGTTACGGTGGTGCAGGATGGCTCGTTTGGGGAGGAATTATTCTTGGTTCCAGAACTGACCTGCATGTTCAGAGTGTAACGATGACAGGCCACATCTATCGGGATGTCATTCTGGAACAACATGTACGTTTGTTTCGGGGCGCCATGGGTGCTGCATTTGTGTTTATGGATGACAACACCCGTCCTCACCGTGCAAACATTGTAGACGAATGCCTTCAATCGGAGGATATACCCGTATGCATTGGCCAGCATACTCACAGGACTTGAATCCAATACAGCATGTGTGGGATATGCTTGGCCGACGAATTGCAGCCCGTCAACCCCCTCCCACCTGTCTACCGGAACTTCGGAGTGCATTGCTTGATGAGTGGTGTAATATTCCCCAAGATCAGATTGATCATTTGATACTCAGCATGCCTAGGCGCTGTCAGGCCTGTATTGCATCGTCCGGGAGACATACTCCGTATTAACCATCCTACTAACCATGTTATACTGTTTTTTGTAAATAGGTTCTTTTTTGAAATTTGGTCAAGGGAGTAAAACTTGCAATTTTTATTAATTATGTCAAACATATAGCATCTTTTTTGCTCTTTACTTTTTGTTTAATAAATAGACTTTACAAATAAGTCAAATTTGTTTTGCTTCTTTCTCTTTCTTTGCCTGAACTTCATTATCCTTAATTTATGGACATTAGTGTATTATTGCATAAGAATTTAGTTGATAGAAACAAAATTACTGTTAAAAAATATTTTAAGATACGATGTGAATATATACATTTAACTAAGATAGACCAGTAAATAATGAGGCCAAAATTTTGAATTAACAGCACATACGCAAATGAAATAGCACAACACACCATTTAGTAAATTATGTGAAAAAGCTAGCTTTTTACCCATCAATTATTTTGTTTCAAGTCCTAGCATCACATCAGTACGTTTATTTTTCCGATGAATCGCTTTTTAAAATCCGTTTCAAGGAGTATGCTCAATAAAAGGAGACATTTTTCAGGAGCCCGAGCCCGAACTTAGTCGTGAATTGCAGGGCCCGAGCCTGGTTCGGGCCCGGGCTCTGGCTCGGGCTTTCGGGCTCGGGCTGAGCCCGTCTCATCTCTACTGTCTGGGTACGTGCGCTTTTAGAGATACACCTGTGGTAGTCCGAATGTACTAGAATATAATAAAATATTCGGTCTTCTAGCGACGTATTTTGTATTGGTTGACATTCATCGGTGAAAGTCGACTTTATCAGATTTCGGTTCTTTACAGTAATTTATACGTATATAATAACTGATGATTAAGAACTTAGAAGTCTTGTATTCAATTAAGTGCAAAAATTTAGACAATAACTTGAAATTTATGTAAATGGAACTTCCAGTCTGAAAAATCGAAATGTTACATCTTGCTGATGACTGAAAATCAACCTAAAAACATGTTTATCGTGTCCGTTCACTTAAAAAATAATCTTGGTTAAATGGCATTCTGAAACTGGTAGTTCTAATTTTCTAAATTTAGATTTTTTTCAACTGTTTACTAAATATAAATAAATCAGAAACATAAATTTAAAACGATAGATTATAGCTTAATTAAAATGATTTAGATTCAATTTTACTTAAAAAATATTTTGCTTTTATTTTTTAAACTATTTGTTCCAATGAATAATGCATGTTAAATAATGGTGCCGTAGAAGATACAAAAAAGGCAAAGTTTTATCACTATCCTAAAATATATGGCATTACACCACTGTGTGACAGTACCAGTGTACATTGCTGTGTTTGTTTGTAATTAAAATGAGAAAAGCGTATTAATTTTAATTAATAAAGCTTTTACCTTTAAAATATCCAACATTTTAATTAAATAGTAGCTAAGAATTTTAAATTAGATCTACAGGTGTGTGTAACAACAATGATCTGTCACTTCATAAGCAATTTTTTGAAACATTTTCATTAAAAATAAAGAAATCTTTAGTAGATAAATTTTATTTAACAGTACTTAGATTTTTTTTAAAGATGTGTTGCACAGATGAAATGAAATTCTATGTCTATAAATATTATTTTGAGATATCTTGAAAAGTATGAACAAAAATTAAAAAAAATGATTTTGGATCAGGGAATCTAAGTCGTTTTTAATATTATATTTCCATTTCTACAGTTGTTTATGATTTTATTTTATATAATAGTGCATTCTGAAAAAATATCTTAAAATAGAAATTAATGATTTACTGAACTATGAAGTCATTGACATTTAAAACTCTATCATTAATACCAGAAAAAAAGTTTAAAATGTAAATCAAATAAAAAAGCACTATAAAGAAATTTTTATAAAAATGTTTGCATCTTTTTCAAAACTCTATCGTGTAACTTGATATATTTGCATTTTCGAAACACTTTACAGGTAGTAGTAAGTCATATGGCACTCGAATACAAATATGTCATTCATTTTCTCCAGATATACATAAAAACTTGAAAGTAATAATTACCTGCCCACTTTGGATATTTGAATGATCAATTTTATGTTTGAAAACGTTCAAAACAAAGTCTCAAAGTACTTTACATCTGAAACAAAGTATTTTACATCCGATGTTATGAAAAATTTCAATCATGCATTTAAAATGCTTCAAAAACTCATATATATATATTTATAAACCAATTTACCCAGTATTTTGCAACGTTTTAGTCTGATTTCATTGGAAGAATAAGTTACTTTTGACTGTATACTTAAAGCTTTCGTCAGTACTTCTGAGAAAGTTTTAGACCTAAGGCAAACATTAAAAGGATTAAAGTTAAAATACTTGTTTCAAAACGGATGATATACAGATTTATCCAAAACTGTGTTACCACTTAAATGGGGGAGACGTGTATTTTAAGGATATAGTTTAATAACATACTAACATAAAAATGTCATATTAAATGAACTTAATACGCGCCTTCACCCTGTGCACTTTGGTTCTCTAAACAGGTGTTCTTTGCACTACACAAGTGAAATCTCTTATACGTATTCCTTAACTACCGTTTCAGTGGTAACATCTTTTTCGACAACCCTGATCGGAGATTGTAATTAAATTTATTAATACACATGTAAAACTCAAATATCCCTTTCAAAAGCAATAGCATTCATAAAGTTCACCTATCTTTAGTACTCACGTTTTGGATGTAAAATATTTATCCTCCTCAGCTGGAAAAAAAGTTCCGCCGGCTGCAAAAGCAGAATATTGAGAACTAAAAAGGTGAAGATTTTGTTTTGTTTGTCGAACGTTTAGTAAAAACCGCATTTACAAGCTTGGAAGATACCACGAAGAAGTATTTCTTATATAAAGAACGTCAAAATCCCTTTGACAAAGTGCAAAATTAGCAACACTAGTTTTGAAGCTTCAACTTTAGCCTCGCCCCACCAGTGGCTTAGTGCATTGCGCATTGAATTGGGAGACTGAATATGCTTGGTTCAAAACCAGGTCACGTCCGCCGACCTAACTATTCCGGGATTTCAGTGGTTTTCTCAGAAGATAAGCGAAAATAGGGATTAGGACACTTTAGAAAGACCCTCAAGGAGAGCACCCCACACAGGCCTAGATCCCTCGTATAGATAATTGGCCTTAATCCCACAATAACAACAAATAACTTTAGGCTCAAAATATCTTATACAGAAAGATTGTAAAAAACTAAGACATACAACCTTTAACAAACTAAATTAAGAATATACAGATTTATTGTTTTTAAACAAGGGTTTCTATTTATTCCTAGCTAATAGAATTAGCATTTTTTAAATGCAGATATGAAGCAAATACGTAAATATTTACATTAAGTGCAAATACTTAAATTATTCTCAGGCACTAAGTCTACGAAGTGAGCTCATTCCTACATTCCGATAAAAGCAGAAATCTAATCACAAAAACAAGCACTGTCTTTACAAAATTTAAATACGTTGCTTGCTTTTATAAACAAATATAATAGCAAGAATAAATAAATATTTTATATTAAATCATTACTTTTATAAAAAGGTAAATATTTATTTTTTAATGGTTTATTAAAAATTTCAGATTATATATTTTTAAAATAAATATTTAATACTCGAAGAAAAATAATGTTTCTACAAAAAGTATTTCAATATTATTGCATCCTTCCAGTGAATGATTAAAGATAGAAACACATATGAAATCAATTCCAATAAAATTGAATTTGCAGTAAATGATAGAAAAAGTACAACTGAAATTTCACTTAATAGGACTTTTATAAAAAGAAAAGGTAACTTACAAGGCCAATCTGAAATTTCGATATTCATTTTTGAGTTTGTTGCAGAGTAATTGATACTTATTTTAGCATAATTTTAGGAAAAATATAACACATTTTTATTAGACTAAATTGAGTGTAAGAATAATTAATTTTTGAAGGTATGCTGCAATACTTAATTAAAATTTAAACGTGAACTTAAAACACACACATATATAACCATGTGTCATTTGAACGTCTGTCTTCCGCAATCTCAAACAATCAATTTGGACTCCCACTAGCATTTATCAAATTGATATTTTTTACTTTTTCTTATTTGTACATTCTCATGAAAGTTTTTTAACTGATCTCGAGGAAACGAGAAATTTTGTCATATTACATGTATATATATATATATATATATATATATATATATATATATATAATATATATATATATACACATACACAAATGATTTCAAATAAATGCAAATATAGTGATTTCGCAATAACTCGAACATTCGTTTATCTCAAAGTTTCTATGAAATACACCAAAGAACAGACATGAATTACACAAAATCACGTCTTCATCTTGAAGTCTACGAAGTTTTTGTAAAATTTTCATTTCATGCTTAGAAACCCATGAAATAAGAAAGGATTAACTAATATTAAGCTTTTTCTCTCTCTCTTTAAAGAGCGTATTAGCTACCACACAGTTTAGTTCGCGGGGTGGGGTGGGAGTGGGACAGAGAAGGTATCAACAGGGTAGATACCTACTCTATCCTGGTGATTAATTCAGGTTCAAGAATTTGGGACTAAATTTCCGTGCATATTTTTTCCCCTATTTTTAAACATTTAAAACCCCAACAATTAATTTTTATTAAACTATAGTAGTAGTGCAATATCGATTAAGCACTATTTAAAGTATAAAATTTAAATTTTTGCATCAAAAGTTGGAAACCTACCAAGTGCTGTACAGCGTACTAGACCGAACACAAATTGTGTACGGGAATGATCGCTAATCCTTCCTTACATCATCGACTACAGCAAGAAACCAGGTGTGGTCGCTGTTGTACGCTGAAGGATGCAAGACAGGCGAAGGCACTCTTCTGTAGGTGTACGGCTATCCGAGACTATCAAACAGAATCTGCTTTCACTGAAAACAATTTTGCCGTACTGTTCCTAAAGCAGACGCTGTCGACATCGTTGAAGAATTTTTCGAAGAGAATTTTTTGAGAAGTCAAAAGGTATACGTGACCGAATCTTTCATAAATTAAGAATTATTTTGAGAATCCCTCTGGTGTAGCAGAAGCTCAAATTTGGGAAGCAGCCGATGTTTTGTAACAACGCTGTTCTTTCAAAGTTCCAATCGCTCTATTCATCAGTCTGTCTGTGAGTCACAGTTCCGCATCTTATGTGATAGTGTTGTTTAGTCTGTCTACGTCAGCATAGTACCACCACTGATATTTATTTCCAGTTTGCTCAACATTACGACGATAAGACCAACCAGTTTCGCGGAGTCCACTAAACGAAGTTTTTGTTTCCTATCACTACTGAAAATGAACTCTTGTAATACGTCAAATCACCGCCACTTCCTCAGAATTCTGTTTAAGTGTCAGTTCTAAAAATTGTGAGTAGATTTACTTCACCATACACTTTAAAACACCATTGATTATAGGAATTTTGCTATTCCTAACGCATTGGTTAAATCATTGTCTCTGAATTTAACATCACACATATGGGTACTTTCCAATAAAAATATTCAAATTTATGACAATTACTTTTTATTATTTATTGTTTGGTCTCCGAAGTGTACTAAAAAAGCAGTAACTATATAAACACATACACAAAAGAAAGCTATTAGAAAACGTGCTGTACTTACAATACATATAGTATGATACAATATATATAGTATGAAAATGTGTGAAGAGGACAGCTGCGCAACGTATAAATTTGTATGCAATGCTGTCAATACTGCTAATTGCAAAAAGAAACAAGTCCAAAAATTCTAACTTATTTGAGAGTGTCTCATGAATTATTTTCAAACGCATGAAATATATACAGACGGGAATAATAAAATTCCCCGAAAGAAGAACTTTGGCCGTCTTTAAAATACATTTCTTTAAACACATAATATATTTTAGATGTATGTTGCTGAGGAAAATTTCTAACATATAAACTATTATAGCCATCCAATAATTCTTCGAGTTTGCAGAAACCATTAAAATCACTTGAAATGGTACTACTACACATTTTCTTTGGAAAACCTTTATGAAACTCATACTTGCCCAGTGATGAGGAATTACTTTCATGCGATAAAAGAGAAAAATTCCGTTCACCAGGTATATTTCGGGTAAAGAGATAATTACCGTGGAGTTATCTTTTCTTATTCATCGTACAAAATATTCCATAAATGGTCTTCCAAGAAAGACCAATGCATTAATAGGAATTTCTATAAATAGGAAATAATTTGAAATATTGCAGATTTTAGTAGTAATTACTGTTCAGAATTGTTACATTTCATAACCCGTATTTCTAGAGGAGTGACTGGGCAATTCGCAACATGCTGTCAAAACATGTAAATCTGCTTATTTGGAGCTATAAAAAATTTTACTTAAAAAATAATACTGATGTCACCCAATTTAATACACAGTATATCATATTTTAAAGCATAAAATAGAATATTTCAATTTTAAATTTTGGACCAAAGTATCAGATACATCTTTAAATTTTATCTACTTACCTAAAAACCTACCTTATTATCATAAATTTTTAGCCCGACCAGTGGCATGGTGCATAGCGCACCAAACTGGAAGACAAGACGGATGGTGCCTGGTTCGGTACCAGGTCGCGTGCGCCGACCTAACCATTCGGAGTTTTCCGTGGCTTCCTCCGAAACTTAGCGTAAACCCGGGTTAGGACCTCTTAGAAGACCCCCACGGAGGGCACCCCATCCGTAGGCCTAGATCCCTCGCGCAGATAATTGGCCTTAATCCTACAGTACACATTAATTTTTAAACAAATATTTTCTTAATTTTTGTAAAAATAATTTGCACATTAAAATGTAATGCTTAAAATATTGTAAATAAAATTAGTGTAAATATTTGAAAATGCTCTACGCTTACATGTGTTTTTTCTCACATTACTATGAGATTAAGTTTTGCCTGAAACAATACTGAAACTTGAATTCATCATTTACTTAAAAAAGTAGAAATTTCATTATGTATATTAAATGAATTCATTTCAATAACTATTATTTAATTTAAATGATGCTTCAAAATACAGTTACTGAGAAAAATTTGTTTACGATAATACAAAACTAATATTTTTATCCTAAATATAGTAAACACAGAATAAATCATATCTTTCAGACAAAGCGATTAACAACGAAATAATGTTCGTATTTTCATTAAGAGAAAAAGAAGAAAAGAAGAATGTGTCAGAACTAATCTATTACGAGTAATTTGCCATTAGTATAACAAATAGCCTGGATTTTCTTTTAAGCAAAGGAGATTTGCGAGAAAAGATATAAACTGGGAGAATGTCATACGATTTTAAATATCATCTTGAAGTTCGTTCTTCTTTGTTTAGTTGAACTAAGATGCAACTGTTTGTTTAGTTAATACTATATGTGAATCTCACTATCATACAGCGTGTTCGTAAACGCTCAACCAGGGACATTCATGCAACTAGTTTTAGGCTCACTAAAACCGTCAATTTTTAAACCTAAACCAGTTGATCATCGTTTTAAAATCAATTGAGAAATAGAAGTAAAACTAATTCAACTGAAACAGGATCCAGTTGATTCAGTTTTCGATAATTTGTTTACAAACGCGTCACTAAGGCAACGAAACTGAAGAAACAGAAGTCGCTTTTAAACTCTAAAGAAACTAGAATCACCGATCACATTGTTCCAGTTTTTGTACTAAAACTAGCGACATGATTTGATAAGTTTACGATACAATGATAACAATCTTTAAAATTATATCATCACATTTGGAAGAATTTTTTCTCAAAGGCATACAACTAAAAAGAATGTAGACTATTTTTACTTCCTTGTAAGGAGTATAAAGAAGTAATGTGATTGCGAAAAATTTCGGGGACCAGATTTCGACAAACAACCAATTTTGACTACCTCTAAATTTACTTTTCAGAATTTTTGCGACGCATCTCATCGTACGCTAGCATGCACGTTCAGTTCATATAAATGCATGTACAACCCATTTTGACCACCCGCGAGTCCATTTTAACCAGTTTTTCCCCCCATGTCGTCTGTACGTAATTCGCATATCTCAAAAATTATTGGCCGTAGGATGTTGGAACTTTATATTTTAGGATTGTTGTAATATCTAGCTGTGTACCTCCTCTTTCGGTCCCATGCGAGTGGATAGTTTATCTACAGAGCAGCACAAAATTTTCTAAATACATTACGCTCTAAGGGCAAGAATTCATTAATGCGTATTTTAGAGGTATTAGGCTATTTCAAACGGATCTGAAGTGATGTTGTCAAGGGTTACAAAATGAATTTCTCCGTCGAAAATAGCATGTTTATCATTTATAGTTCTGCTACAGGAACACTCAAAAGATTTCCTACACATTACGGCCAATGACAGTTATAGGGACATTCATTTATTTCAAACACAGTACCGTCTCACCATATAGTTAGGTAATGTTCCGACCACAGTCAAATGCCTTCCTGAAGAATTACCCCAAAAGTCGAAAAGCTTGGCAACTTTTGGTGTACGCGTGTAAGTATTTAACCCTCATATCCCAAAAACTATTAGTCGTAGAATGTTAAAATTTGATTAGGATTGTTGTAACATCTAATTGTGCATCTCGATTTTTGCTTCCAATCTACTGGAGAGTATATATACAGGACCACGAAAAGAATTTCAATACATTAATGTCTACGGACATCTCCATATTGCATCTGTAGCCAGTCACTGTTTGGTCCATGCCCGAAATCGCGTCATCGATCTTGGCGAGTTCTTCCAAAATACCATGTTTAACGCCAAAGATTATTATGTATTTAGCATAACTAAAACTTAACCATAGAATGTTGAAAGTTTGTATTTAGAATTATTGCAACACCTAACTGAGCACCTCTTCCGAAAATATGCATAGATTTCTTCAAAATTTATATACGTTATTCCTATGTACTGAAGCCATGTGACCTATTGAAAGTGGTGTATGTAGTATTTGTAATTCATCTACAGGAAGACTCAAAAGTATTCCAATACATTACACTGTATGGGCCGTGATTCTGTAAAGCGTATTTCAGAAATATTCGGCTATTTGAAATGAATGAAAATTGATGTATGTTATTAAGGATTACAAGAGAAAGCTCACCATCGAAAAGAGTGCATCATTAATAGTTATTCTGTAGGAGTACTGAAAATAATTCCGATAAATTACGGTCAATGGCAGTTTAGAGGAAGTTCATAAATTTAAAGTTCAAAAGTATCCTACTATACAATTAGTTACAGATCTAACGAGGATCGCGTGTCACCCTAAAAAAATTCGCAAAAAGTCGCTAATATTGACGACTTGAGATAAATCGCTAAATATGGTGCAAAGGCGTTTCGAAAAATGAACCCAGCTTGGCGATATTTTCATTTGGCGAAAAATAAAAATACGTATTGCGACAATATTAAGCGGTGACGATTTCAATGGGAATTTTGAAAATCTTTTACTCCGATTCTAATTAACTGATTTAGCATGTTGTGTTGCGTTAAAGCAAAGCTTTACAAGGGTTATCTGCCCAAGAAGGAGTGGGGTAGTTGCATTGGTCGGAGGAATTTATGCGTTCCTAACGCATTAACCGATTTATGTTAAACGAAATTGCAAACTGATTTTTTTAGTATGTGCAACATTAATTTTAGACGGCCAATCCTTAAATGAATCATTAAGTATTGTCATCGACCTTTGGGAGTTTTCTCGAAATGTCGTCAAATTTGGCATAACAAATAATTACGCATTTCGTATAACTAAAACCGTTTACCGTAGAATGTTGACACTGACTTCAGATTGTATCGGAACATGCAATTGTGCAACTCTTTTTGATGCAATCAACTGGGTAATTTATTTACAAAGGCAATTTACAACCAAGACTAAATACATTAAGGGCTATAGACTTTACTTTCAATTCATTAAAAGGCTGTGGTCAATCCCTATAACTAAAATCATGCAAACTAGAGACATCCAAGATATATTGCAAGAGTTTATATCATGCAATCATGCAACTTTGCGGCTTTCGGCGAAATATCGCCTAATTAAGTGCCAAAAACAAATCGTTCAAATTTAATCCAGCCTGGCGATCTCAAATATTTGGCTGGAAATTTCTAAACTTTAGTATTTTGTTTGAAAGAGGTACAATACTGCAATAAGTTCAGTGAAGGACATCGAAAATATTTACGATTTAAAGATGTACAAAGTCGTGGTGTACACAGATTGTTTTGGTATAAATAGCGTTACTGTCAATTTAAAGTAAAAATCTTCTGATAAAGTTAGGAGAGCCTTCTGTTAAGTTCAAGTTGTACCACCAATTTTTGGACAAACATGAAATGCAACAACGGCCTCTTGTTTTCTCATCTAGCTGAACCTTATATCAAATGTAGCTACTGAATTTTCAGAAAAAATCCCTATTGAATATCCCATCCAAATACATAAGGAGAACTCAAAGCGGTCATGGTAGAAGTGGACTTTGCGCAGACTGGCTAGCCTCGTCGAAGTGTTCTAGATTATGACGGTTCCTTCTGTGGTGACAGAGTAGACGCACGGCCAGAACGATAACACTGCTTTGGTAGCTGAAAGAAAGGGTTAAATTTTATTTTGGAATGATCAGGGCGGCCTGCGGTACGTGCCGCCCCCTCCTACAAACCTAAAAGAGGTGCCTCCTTTTATGCTTAGATCAGTGCTTCCCAACCTGAGTATTGGAGACAATAGGATGCAATCTTTGCGGACCTGCGTCAGCTGAAAATTCCTTATAATTATAAAACTTAACTATTAACATCATGGAACCCTTTACCTCAGCCGAGGATTGATCCAGGTATCCTAGCCACTAGACCAAACGGGATTTAGCATCTTTCATATTTCTAACTTGTATAAAGTGGAGGCGCCTCTTGTTTTTAGGTGCGACACGAAGACGTAAAGACACGTAAGTAAAGAGGTAAAGACGTAAAGAGACGTAACTTCACCGAGAAGCTCCTAATAAAGATCTGAAAAAACAGCTTTTGTATAAATATGCATTTAATTTAAGACCATTGTGGAAATAATTTTGTTTTAAAAATATATGGCAACATTTTTTGAGCAAAAAAGTTTGAATTCACGGTGTTCGCAGAACAAAATTTTCCCCAATTTGATTGCTTCCAATTTTTCTTGCTAAATGAAAATGAATACAAAACTTAATAGTATTCGGACTAGAGTCAGGCTAGCTACTTTCGTTTGTTTTATGAGAGCTATAGAGTGGACTAATTTTTCGAATTTGAACACTCCATTACATTTTACTTGGAAACTACATGCTGAAATTTTTTGAAATGATTTTTACCAGCATGAGTAAGTATAAATGAAATTATTTTAAATTTATTTAAAAAATCCATGAGTTTTGGCATTGATAGAAAAAATCTAGTAATAGAGCACTTAATTCATATTAAAAGTGCAAGACATTCATATTTAGAATAACTCCAACTGTAATAGCTCATTTTTTTCCAATAATGTCATTTCTTATGTTTGGAGTTACTCTATAGAGTATCTGCACCTTTTCTTCCCGCAATGTAATTAGTAGGTTATATACTGGGAATTTCCGACAATATCATTGGTATAACATTCTTGGCAGCATAACAAGTACACTAGATTCTTTTGCCAGTCTTGCCGTTGGATGGCAAGCTAAACCCTTTTAATCAGGCACATCGCTTTTGTTTTGTGGTACCAGTCTGTATTAAGTTTATAGTAATAGTTAAGTTTTGAGCAGTTAACTAAACGGTAAGGAAATTACTTGCATCTTTTGTATTTTTCCTGTTGAATAGAGAATTGAGTCAGATGGCTATCGCATTTTAATCAAAATTTTTACTTTCAAAGGCATATTGTAGTTGCTTTTACAAGAATAAAAGCTACACCTCTGTTACAAGAAGCTATCTAACGAGCAATATTTAAAACCTACTTTTAAAATGCTTGCATCTAGTCATCCATTGGTCCTAAAACTTTCTGGTTGTGTCCATTTTAAAGATTAACACAGTGCTCGTTAAAAACAATTACAAAATTTTTAAATACCTTTTGTGCTGGCATTTAGCTTATGCTAGAACGAAGTATAAGAAATTTAATAAAATTTACAACTTTAAAGCATTCATACGCCTACTTTCTGCAACAATGTCACCTCAACAATTGTGATTTCAGGAGATTCGCTTTAAGTTTCCTGAAAGTAAGAAACATTCGCTAAATTTGTAAAATTGCCATCTCGCAGGTAAAATTTAAAAGTTCAATGGCACTGTCCGATTAAAGTTCACATCATTGCATTTGTCCCAATGTTGCCAACTCAAAAATATTGATTCGAGTCATTACGTTGTTGCAGCAAATGAGCAATATGCTACTAATTCGCGCTCTTTGATAATGTTCACAAAATGGTGAGAATAAGTTTTCGCAGATTTTTAAACTGGTTACTGTCAGATTTAGTTTAACACTTCCAAAAAATAAAAAGGCTGCGCACACACACACACCAGACAGAAGAATAGAGTATACAGCCGAGTAAATTGTTTTGAATACGCAGAGAGCTTATTTACAAATCACTTCTATAAAGTTTGGCAAGGAACTATTGCAGAGAAGTACAAACTAACTAAGACTATTGATCACAAGACAAGCATTTTATTTTAAGATTCATATAAGTACAAATATTCAAATGAGAAATACAACTACAAAAATCTTCGCAATGCGAATTCATTATAGCTACTGATAAGCAAACCGACGTAACAAGAGTACAAGTTTGACAAGACAGAAGTATGAGAACTTAGATACTTTAACAAACCATTAACATGGAGAAAACTAGATTTTTAGGGAAAATACAGAATGCAATGTTATTTCTCAATCCCGTAAAGAAAGTTTACAGAAATATGATTACATACAATATGGCTACATAAACATTTTAATATACATTCTATAGCTTGCACTCTGCCATTGGTTGGCACATAACTATTGTATTAATCCATTTTTGCCACTGTCCTGCGCACAGGATATATTTGATGTTTCAAACATATGAGTAAAAGGGTTTTTAAGATGGCACAATGGAAAGTATGCATAATGCCAAGTACTTCTAGAAATTGCTCAATTAATCGTTCAAACGTTGCTTTCACTTTTAGCTTAGTTTCAAAGGATTATCGTTTAACATTTTGCTAGGATCAGAAAATCGTTGACTTTTAGGTCGTAACATGTATTAACTTAAATTTTTATCTCTAGACAATTCATTTGAATTATCATGCAATTTGCTTTGCGTAGTAAAACATAAAACTGTATAAGATTACATGCGTACGAATGTACATTAGTTGGTTGCTTGTATACTTTAAGCGATTTTAGTAAATAAAATTTTAACAGAACTCGTACGAGTTTAATTTAGTTTGGCATTCTGAAGAATAAACTAAGGAATACTACAGAACAAGGAACTGGGTTTTATTGGAACAGTAAGTTCTATAACTGAGTGCTCAGTTGAGACATTTTTTAGCTAGCATATTCAGAATACCAAACTTGTAATTATTAAACTTCAGACAAAATCATTACAGACGAAAGTGAAACACAGCAAAATGGCAAGTTTACCATATACAACGCACAAAATTTTCATAAATAGCATGTATAAACATCACGAAATTTGAAGCGTAGTCAATTTAAAATAAACGATACTTAGCTCTGGTTAAGTCTACTTGATGAACAATGATACTGTCGACATATACTACTTATTCTTTTGCATAAGTTAATATGGCAATATCCATAAACCTAAGTGAAGCATTAACTTAGATTTTTCGTTTTCTAGAGTAGAGATTTCGATATTTTTTCGTTTTCTAAAGTAGATAATATAGTTTGATTTAATAAAATAAAACTGAATGACTTCTGAATATGCTTATTCCAGTAAACTTTCATAAAAACAGTAATGCTAATGATGCACTGCATTTTAAAAGATTCTAACAAATGTAGAAAAATTAATTATCTACATATTAAAACTACAGAAACAACTAGCAAATGTATTCGTATTAAATAAAAAGTCCCATTGCATCGAATTTAAATCCATATTTATTCTAAGCTGTTTGGCTGTAACCCATTTGTTGTCTACCGATAGTTCAGATAAATGAAAAATCTGACAAATCTGCAAATGTTCGACGGAAGTTTAGATTCATCGTATTTTACTGAAGAACCACCTGCAGAACCATGCTAAGTGCACATTTTATCGATTAGGTAATTTAGCCATTTTAACTAGCAACACCAACAAGACAAAGTTAAAACCCTTTTAGACCCTGCTTCCGCAACTGAGGACGAATATTACCTATACTATTGTGCAGGCTGGATGTTTTAAAATTAGCCACAAAGAAAATCCAATTTATCTAACATTGAAAGAAATTTTTCAGAAACATTTAACCTAAAATGATTTAGCGAGGAATTTTTAATCGGGTCTGAAAAGATTAAATATTGCCTTAGATTGTCACAGGGATAGGTTAAATGACAGATACGGTTTTGATCATAAGAGCAACAGACAAATAGTTTTAAAAATTAGAAATTTTAGAATTTTTATTTTTTGTGTGTGTGGGGGAGAAGTTAATTTTCTAATGAGAGCATCTTTTACGTTGATTGCTGGATTTCCCAAATCCTTCACAAACGCGTTGCACCTTGACTTTCATTTTATCCTCCTTTATAAACAGAACAAACCTCCTGTCCAATAAAATAACAATTTGCTCGCAGAATGGGGTGATCAAGGCCATCCTGCGAGATCTTCAAAAGGAAACTGGAGTTGGCCAGGTTCCAGGTTCCTTTTGGCATATCCTGTAAATTGCAAGCCAATAGAAAGCCGCCCCTTTCCAATTAATAATTTAAACGCAACACTTATTACCCCTCTAAATCCTAAAATACAGTGAAGTACGTATATGAAAACCAACCATCAGCGTAAAAGACTCACATCCCTTAGCCTGGAAATAAGATTAAAAGTTGTTATTGCACAAAATGTAAAAATTCAGTACGTTCTATAACTTATGAAGAAAGGAAAACTCGTAGCGCCAAATAGGTGTCCAAGTTTTAATAGTAACTTGAAAGTTTAAACTACTGTCAAAATTTAAAGCTCTTCTATTGAGCCTACGAAAGAACTGCTAAAATAAATTTTTCAAAACAGAGCTAAAATTTTGTTAAAATATTAAGACCATTAAGCTAGATGTGCCTTATTGAAATGTATTCGAAAGAGTTTTAGTACTGTAATGAAATTTTAGTTTTGCTGGATGTGTAGCTCATTTTAGAGATATATGATAAAAGATTAAATGTGTGATTAATTTAGCCTTAAATACTCCAAGACAATCTGAAAAACACAGATTAGAACACTCCAAATTCTTTTTGAAAGACGCGTTTGAAGATAAATTTCGAGATTCTAAAGCCGAAGAAAATAACCACGTTAACTAGTTCAATTTCCATAAAGTCAGATTATTTTCCAATTGAAAATGTCTGGATACGATTTGATTTTAATAAAGGTCGGTTTTGGAATCTCCATTTTCAAAAATGTGGGCACTTTACCAGTCATTCACTAGTGACCATTGTATTGATCATTTAATTATGGATGCACCCCTGGACTTTCAATTTCACCCCCCCCCCCCCCAGGAAGGTATGAAGAAGTTAACTAACCCCAAGGTGTGACTAAGCCGACTAAAGGCTCAAACCCAAGGTATGAATGGTTTGTTAGCGATTACAACTTGGACAGGTACTTTAGTTTGGAATTACTTCTATTGATACAAGTTTTAAATTTAATTATCATTTATAAAAAATATATTTCAATTTCTTAAAGCATGAAGTTTGGGAAATTGAGACAAATTTATTTAAAATCAACCAATGTTTCAAATACCTAAAACAGTTTAAATACAGCCTGTCGTAACTGGAATAATCATTTTCAGACAGTTTTATATCATTCTCCCCTATCAACTCCCCTATATGAGCGAACATTCCTTTATAGAACACGTGCAGCACGTTTACAATTTAGTCTACATTTAACTTATTTCATTAGTGTACTCTTAACTCAATATATCCGAGTCACAGTAACAAACAAGAAAAGTGCTGGAAATTAACTACATAGGTGTGACATGCAAGACTAAACATGCCAAGCTGTAATCAGAACTTTTGTTTGTGCATAAGTAACAACATACATGATACCGCTGCATTTACAATTTTCTGATAAACAAATTTTAAAAATGAAATGCACCAAGCTGAAACACTCACATTTAGACATTAAAATTGTAGTTGCAATGCAAGTCGTGAATTTACCGAGATAAACTTTGCCATACCTTTGGTTACTTTATAGAAATATTCAGCATATCAATAGCAGGACTGGTACAGTTAGAATAAAATCTGAGCTAGTTAAAGATGCCTTACCTGCCTACCTTCGGAGGGATTGTTTGAAAATTTAGCTGAATTACATAAAGCACACAAATGCTAAACTTAGCATGCTAATACTTATTTGATTTTTAGGCTCAAAAGTTTAAAAATTGCTGTAAAACTGCACTTTCTCTAAATGTTAAAACTAATAATAAAATAGTATAGTTCATTCAATTAGTTTTAAACGTCAAAAATTGATCAAAATTTCAAACTGAGTAAGAACGTTTAGTAAAACATTCACCATTCATAATTAAGCAATAAACAGCAGCTAATATGCACGGCTTCAAATAATTAAACAGCTACATTCTAAGAAGCTCATTCGCGAGTCTACTCATAATACCGGCTAATCGAGCAAGAGATACCCCAATCTAAAAGTTGTTTATAAAATAAAATCTTCATTATTGAGAAAAGTGCGGCAACTACACTTTGCCTAAATTACTGACATTCCTGCAACAAGATTCCTACAAAGGCAGCTACGAAATTTAAAGACTTAAGGTTAAAAATTAATTTAAATAGATTCTGAATAAGTAGGCAGGTAAGACAGTAAAGCTATACTAATTACATCCACATCATATATTAGCGGATAAAGGGAGAGGCACAAATAACAGCATCAAAAATGCCCTATTACTTAGTAACTAATTTATCCTAAAAAATATTTCACGTTTCAAACAAAACATGAGCAGTCTGGAATTTTCACTTGAAAAGCACCCGATTTATTTCATAGATATTTGTGTCTTACCTTTTAACAAACCAAACACACTGATCATCGTAACAGATTAGAAAAATGACTTTTGAAACTCGTACAATTCTAGTAGCTGCTATAAGAGTGGCATGTACAAACTTAAATCTCAACGTATAGCCATAGGTACCCAAGATAGGACACTTTGACCCCCCCCCCCCCCCAGATTTTTATCATGTAAAGAAAATGGCAAAGCCAAATCTGAACTAAAATTTCTGTAAGTTTGAAATTTGGACCCCCTCAAGATATTTAAGATTTAACTTTGCTACTGAAGAAATGAGGCGGTCACGCCCATTGCTTTCCAAATATTTAGTATTTTATCAATTCATGAAATCATTATCTTCACTTTCAATACTTTAAAAACTTAACATGATTTAATAGAACAATTAAATTTAGAAGAAGCCGATTTTGTCAGGAGTTGCATTATTCATCCAAAAATGCTCCAACTTTCTGGAAAGTAAAAATTATGCAATAAAATTGAACAGATTTTTGATTTTTCTTGTGCAAAAGTATGCATTATGTGCAAAGTACTCTCAAGACGGGTTTAGATTTTCTAAGAAATAATAGTATTTAAGCCGAAACATCTATATTTGTTTAACTACACCTCATGATACAAAAATCACTGACCAAGACAACTTCAAGAAATTCCAAATGAAGATGAAGTGGGAAATGTCTTTAGGAAGGAAATGTCTTTAATAAGTCTCAAAGGAAATGTCTAATACATTCCTTTGAGTCTTAAATGTCTCAAAGGAAATATCTTTAATACTCGCTAAATTTTGTGCACGCTCTTGCGTCAGCTTATCCAAGTTTGAGATTTTGGGTAGCAGTCTCAAATCCAATGAGTTTTTTTCCAGCTGTGCATGGTCCAGTATTCTGGCTTATATTTTAGGTCTAGTTTTGACTGTAGTCATTTTCAGAGAATGAAAACCTATTAAAACTATCAATTCATCTCTGAAGATTTTCAAAATTTAGAAAAGCAAGATCTAAACTCTGACGTGACTTGCGTCCTGATTTGCCGAAAGGTAAATTTTATCCAAATCCGTGGCAAGTAATATTTAGATTTAGTGCAATAAAACTAATGTAAAATGGGGGATGCATAAACTACAAAAATCTAAATCTTATTTTCCCCATTTAATAATGTAAGTGCACCAATTCGAAAATGTCCCTTTTGCAAGCCATACTACTGCCACTACCCAGAAATCCAGCAAGTCCTGAATCAAGATATCCATTTCATAAAATTGTATTACCGAAGTTGATTGTATCACTTAACGATTACTTCATAATCGAGACAAAGATTATCAAGTCTCAACTAAATTCTATATTAAAATTTAGTGATGTATATCCTCGCAGAATGGGTGATCAAGTCCATTCTGCGAGGATTCTCTGAAGGGAACTAAAGCTGGCCAGTGCAATGAGAGGCCTTCAGAGATTGAAAGACATGCAAATTAACTGTTAAAATTCGCGTGCCAATGGACAATTTTAATTTGAATACCTATTCCGATATCTAATGAAGTGATCGTGGCAGATAATACAATTTCATGGGCAAGATATCTTGATTCAGGATTAGCATGAAATCCTGGCTGGTGTTAGCCGTTTGACTAGCAAAAATGCTATACTGCATATGAATAGATGGAAATTATGAAGCCGTCAAAAAATTACAGCTCCAATTCATAACTTCTTTAGTAAAAGTTATTTAGATTTTAATTTGATAATTAAAAATGGAAACTGGCTTAATGGAACTTAATATTCTTAAATTATAAAAATTATTACGTAGCATATTCAACAGGTTTCATATAAACCTTAACTTTTACTGAAATCTCACGCATGAGGGATGAATTTTAAGGCAAAGCTTAGTAAGGACTTTCTGCCAGAGTAAAGAATGTCCTGGGCGGTAGGCCTTTAAGCGGGTTCTAACGCGTATTCACCTTAAAAAATTTGGGCGGTTTGCTCTTGATCTAAACCTCTAATTTGACAGAATCCTGGACCTGCATACTTAAGTCATCTCCCGATGTTTAGTATCTCATTCTCTGATATAGGAGGGCAGAATTTGAACTGATCACAAAATTCACAATCATAAATCAAATAAAAAATTAAAAATCATTGCTGCTTCGAAGCAGTTAAGCTAAATTTATATAGTCTCCATAATGCTTCAAGATTAATTTGACTGGAACCTCATTTAAGCAATAGTGTAGCCAGGATTTTATTTAGAGGGGGTGCTGGATATCAAATTGTAAGCTAAGTAAAAGGTCCCGTTTCGGGGGGGGGGGCTGCAGCCGCACTTGGGCTACGCCCCTGTGTTGAAGTAAGGAATATCCAGTCTTAATTTCTATAGCATGATTTTAAGAGCATAGCTCTACCAAGAATTTCATCTGGAAAACCTTCCAAAAAGTATCTGGGGAAACAATTTTATTAACCGTCAATTCTAATCTAGCGCGGTGTTATATTTAACACTTCAGCGCGATGTGGTCACGCTATCAAACCGCACAATTCCAGAGTTTTCATTGCTTATCACCAAAAAAGCAACCCCAGTTCCAGAAATAACACTTATAGTTTAAACAAAACTAAACAATGATACTGTTTAAGCTTAAAATTTCTTTTGACAATCTTTACGAGTCATTAAACTTGTCGGAAATTTAAAATTTGGGAAAACTGGAGTGACGCTTTAAATGGTTTAAAATACGCTTTAAATGGTTAGAATTCTAGACCTAAAACAAGTATATAGATTTAAAAAGACCGTTTATTAATCTCCGTAATTTAAAAATATTTTCATTCAAGAAAGCTTAAGCTAATACCATTTGAAAAATAAATTTTCTAGAAATCTGTATAAGACTGCATATCTTATATCGGGTGCTTTTCAGTGCTTCATATGATAAACATGCAAAACAAAATTTACATTAAATTTATACATTTGCTGGTGATCTCTTCTCGTACACAGACAAAATTCAGGTAAGTTCAAAACTACTACAGGTTGAGCCAATAGACAAAACAATTTTTTAGTCTCATATTGCAGATGAGTTAAGTTTTTGCTTACTCAGTTAAATTTGTGCAATAATTAGATTGTAACTTTGGATAACACATTCATGATTCTAAGTAGATTAAAAAAACCTGACAATTATGAAGATATGAATATTTAAACGAATTGGCGTGACATTTACAGCAAAGCTCAAAACCAGCCAATACCTAAACCAGTCATCGAAACCAAAATACTGCGAGCTTAGACCACATGACCGCGACCATCAAACTTTCGTGGCAAGTTCAGCTGCGAGCGTATGGCGTACTATAATTTTATTAAAAATCTATGCATTTTAAGGTTGCATATGAAAATGCTTGCAAGAAAAACGAAGTATATTTTTGATGAGTCATTAAATATAGGCTTTTGAAAACCAAGCAAACTTACTGCAATTTACTATTACGAAAATTTAATGTTCCGCCATGAGCTGAATACTTTTGGCTTCGGCCCCATCAAATCATACATTTGGCTTCAGCCCAAGCAAAAATCTCTGCATCTTTTGCAGCCAGTTTCAAATTTCGATTTCCATCCCGATTTACAACATGATATGTTAAATTTTACACAAGCTCAAGTTATTTAAAGTGCCTACAGAAGCTTTGGATGCATGAGCTATATAATTAGGCCTTCTGCAAAACTAGAAATCAAGAGGTCAAATTACAATTGACCACCTAATTGGTTCTATATCAACGGGGGAAAATAGTGCAAAATTATTTCAACTGCAGCTAGAGAAAATTTTGCAAATTTATTATTACTACGCGTTTCAGAAAATTTACTGCAACACTGATTTATACCCATAGGAAGAAATAAAACCTACAAATCTTTCAAAAACATCCCTACCACTAAAATATTTAACAGTTAAGACTAAGATAAAATTTAGACATCTCTACATATAATTATCAGATCTTTATCCAGGTGCCGTAATCTCCAGAATCGTCACCCTGGTATTACGACACGGAACGCAGGTCGTCACCTACGGTCCCGCGCGATTAAACAACGTAAAGCCCAACGTTCCTACACGGGAATCCACCTAAATGACAAATTAACCTAAGAGAGCGAAGATTTTATTTCCTCCTACAGGAAAGTTTGCCAAAATATTGGTTTAACTTTTATACTAAAAGCTGGGCACAACTAGAACATTACTTTTCGAATGTACAAGCCATAGGCTAAATACTGGTCAAAGTAGGTGAAGTTGCTGAACTTCAAACGCATTTTAGTGGAATTTCCTGGCATCCAAGAGGTTTAGCATAAAATTGTTTAACTTTCAATAGTATCAATATGAAATTTAGTTAATCAAACATGACAAAATGCCAAATGAGAATCACCAAATAGGAAGTCAAACAAGATCAGCTTTCCAAATTTCCATCTTTAATTTTAATCTGAATATTAAAGGACTCATTAAAGATAGCGTCAGAATTACTGCAGTCTGAATTTGCATAATTAGTCATTAAAATACCGAAATGCTGAAGAATATTCCGGTAAAATCATTAAAAATTTTATATTTAGTGTACGTACTGGGAAACTAAGAGCAAAAAAATTTCCATCTTAAATTGATAATCTTTGTTAAACACTGACAAAAATTTGTTTTAACACCTTTAGTTCGCCGCTTGCTTTGTCTCATTGAAGAGAGCTAAATTATTGGCTTATTTGTTTTACTTCCAGCTGAGAACAAAATGCTAGATTTGTTAATTATATTTAATGTAAATTTTCTATTTAATGTACGTACTGCGCAACAGTAAGAGCAAAAATTATTACATCTTAAACTGCTAATCATTAACTTAAACATTGGCAAAAATTTGTTTTAACATTTCGTTCGCCGTTTTCTTTCAGTCTCATTGAAACTGAGCTGAATTATTGGCTTATTCGTTTTACTTCCAGCTAGGAATAAAAGAATTAACAAATCTAGTCTGCTATTACGCCTAAGACTAAGTTATACAATGCATGTATCCAATTTTAGGCTACGTTTGTTAGTTCCAGTACATCAACAGAGAAGAGATCAGCAATTTATACATAGAAAACATTGCACATCAACATTCTAACTAATTAACCAATTGTTTCTTATTCCTTTGAGTTGATACTGGCCTTTGACGAAAGTTCCAACCAGACGAAAGTTCCAACCAGACGAAAGTTCCAACCAGACGAAAGTTCCAACCAGACGAAAGTTCCAACCAGACGAAAGTTCCAACCAGACGAAAGTTCCAACCAGACGAAAGTTCCAACCAGACGAAAGTTCCAACCAGACGAAAGTTCCAACCAGACGAAAGTTCCAACCAGACGAAAGTTCCAACCAGACGAAAGTTCCAACCAGACTGATGACGCAGGGTCTAACCAAGCTTCTCCGGCGTCTGCTACCCTTCTGTCATTCTAGTCTTGGGCTTTATCTGTACGGAAACAGATTGCAGTTTCGTGAGAAAGTTAAAATTTAAAATGCCAAAGAAAATCAAATATTACAATATCCCTCCCAGAAGAAGGGAAAACATCTAAGTAAAACAGATTCTTACATATTAATCTATGATGTGTTCGCACAAATGGTAATGAGCACCATACAAATATAAACTACTACTTGATTGTGTCGAATAAATTACTTTCATTATTCAGCATCAGTACGCTTTCAGCGTTGCATTTAAACAATTTGACAGATTGATTCTGTAATAGATAGTATCGAATGTAGTTTAAAATATGAGCAGTTTATCAACGCTCAAATGTGTAACTTGTTCAAATATAGACATCGTATTTACAGCTAAACTGATGTCAGGTCTATCAGCTGAAAGCGATAAGCAACATATCGAAGACTCGTAATGTTTACACAATTTTATTTTTAAATTTCATCTGCTCAGCAACCTCACCCTAACTAAGTGGAACATTCAAGTATGTTTGGTGCATCTTTGGAAACTATTCTAAACTACAAGATTTTTTATGTATATAAATACAATTTTTATCTTTTGCTAAGTTTACTGAAAGTAAAAAAAATTAACCCCACTTAAAATCTAATTTGGAAGTAAAAGAATTCATGAATTAAATTGTTTCTGAAATTTCTTTTACAAAACTATCAAATTCATATTTACTGTTACTAAATCGTCACTATACATACAATTACAGCAATTTAAGTTTTTAAACCTTTAAAATTTAGTACTGAATCAAATTTCACATTCATTACTCTTGCAGATTGTTTTAGAGGCAAAAAAATAAAAGTCTGTCCCGATATCCCCGGGGCATGTAAAAGATGAGATATGGCATTTTAGATTTAAAACGGGCAACAGCTACTCTCCATGAAAAATTACATTTTGAAGAAACTATTCTTATGTTTCAGAAAAATTTTGTTTTAAGACTTCCAAGAAGGAAAATTTTATTTTATAGTCCAAGTATATGATTCGTAATATTGATTAAGACTGTCAATGTTATTTTCCAAATTCAACGCCGAGTTTTTTCTAACTCAAAGACGAACATTCGGGCGAACGAATGTGGTTTGAGAATAATCCTAAAAAAGGAACTCGTGAACGTACATACACCAATGCTCAAAACTTGTCATTCTTTACTTCCCCCTCCCCTCAGTTTCCCATTTTCATCCATCATCGCTACAAGAAATTTAAATTTCTAAATTATATACCTCATCCTGAAATAATGCATTTATTTTATTGTCATCAAGTTTAGAATAGTGAGGTATAATCTTATTCGGATTTGTTTTTAAAGTGCTTTATTCTTATTTTTAGATTTGAACATAGCGTATCACATTCAAGTTTACGAGTATTGCAATGCTTAAATTCTCGAGATTGTCTACAATTTAGTGCAAAATACACAAGCTCTAGTAACATGCTTATTCTTCCCTCCTCCGCTCGCACTTAGTTCAGCCAATTCTACTTTCGATTCGAATTTTATTTCTACTTAACTATTATAATTTAGGCTTGGTCATACAAAGATATCTAATGTTTATGTAACTAAAATTTCTGTTTGAATCTAGAGTACCTTTGTCTGAATGAAGTCTATACCTTTTAGTACTCGCACACCTCCATCTATTCTGGCGTTCAATCACTTCCCTTCAACTTAAATTTTTATATTCTGTATTTTAAAATTTCAACAGTACGCACACGTTTTAGTGCCTTTCAGATACAACCAAATGACCTTTAAAACACTCAAATACCTCTAATCTCCTTAATACCTTGCGCATCAAAGATTAAGTTTTATAACGTAGCACATAAATACCACGGAGGTATGTGTGTACGTTCATGGCATTATTACGAACTTAATTTTTGTCTAACTGGTACTTTTAAACGCAAAGTATAATTTTTATCTGGTATTCCAAGGCGTTATTTTCTTCAAATATTTATATTTTTAGCTTTCAATTTCACTCACTTAACAGAATTTAAATTAGAGTTTAATCTATTAGGATCCCTGGTGCGCAAAGTGCTAATAGCATATATCGATCTTTTTAACTCAAATACCTTTAGCCTCCTAGAGCTCTTACAGGTGAGGGATCCCATAAAGCCATATGCACAAAATGTTTCGCGGCCTGTGTTTAAAAGCTTTGTAGGATGTTTAGAATTCCCTATATTTAAATAAATCATTCAGTTCACTAGAGTTTTCCTAAACTACCAAATTTTAGCGAATATTTTCTGCATTTATGTTAGTGACATGTTTATTAAAATAAAGATAACTATACAATGAAGGCCTTTTAATAACACTTTACAGAACTAATTTCAGGATTATACAATACAATTTTACCACTACCCTAAACAAATTCCGCAACTTGTTATTTCAATTTTTGTCCCCCCAATTACATTGCGAAGAATACTGCTCTCTAACAAAGTACATTAACTTACCATTAACTTTCTCAAACAAGAATTAATGCAGTTCTTAAACTAAATAATTTGAACATGAAAACTTACCTTCAATTCTCGCTGTTGTTAAAACACAAAAGACTTCACGCAGAACAACACAGTCTTGGACTGTCAGGCAAAATCCTTGAGGAAGCTTCATTGCAGTATATATACAGAAGAAATTTGCATAGAAGAAGGTCTTCTTCAATCAACAAATTAAATTTCACATGCTACAACTAACACTTGAGCAGCCGGTGAGTTAGAGGTTTAGGGACTGTCCTCCTTTCCTTTAAATTCTTAAACGGAGGGTTAGATTCCATCTCATCACATGGTGGTTAAAATTTCCCCGTGCTAGTAAAAACTTCCACTGTGTAGTACACTTTATTAGACGTGGATTTATAAGCGGCTCTTGAAGCCAAGCAAACAAATCTGAAAATAAATGTTCCAACTATAGCAATAAAAACTAAACTCCAATAAAAACTACGCGGTCTTTAGTTCAATTCCTATTCACCCCTGGTTGTTGATGTTTGGCCTATGAACTGTAGATTTCCCTTCTCCGTGCTATAATTCAAACTTCATTGTGTCGTCCACTTTATTCTACGAGAATTTATAAGCGGATTTTTGTAACCAAGCAAACAAGTTTTTGTTGCATTTGGAACATTTATTTTACGGAGAATTTTGCTCAAGTTCAAGATAGGTTTTACCGTTTCTGTCAATATACAGACATTATTGAGGTACATACATGACCAATTCATGTCATGTTATAGCCATATTACGGATTTTCTTGTTCATTAACATTTGGAGTGGTAACTGAGATTTTTCATGTCTATTTAATATACACGTACTATGAATTTTCACAAAGATATCATTGAAGTGATGCAGGAGATATCTTGATATAGAAATGGATATATTTTTACAAGTTTGTCATGAAATAAATGTAAAATAGACAAATGTGCTGTATGGGAACATGCATTCGAGGGCTGAATGAATTTCTCGGGTAATGCTTGTCTGCTGACAATTCTTTCAGTGTTAGATAAAAACATTACCCAAACAGAAGTTTATGCCTCTAGATCATAGAAATCTTTTTCTTCAAGACGCACAAATTTTAGTATTTTATTTTTCGGTCCCAAAAATATTTAAGCATGAATCCATTTTCCTATAAAATCTTTCAAATAATAAATTTGATTTAAACAAAAAAGTTAATGATAACAAAGTGTTAAATCTGAATACAATTTTTTCGTTCCTATTCTTCAGAAAGCAAAATCAATACTTCAAGCCACTGATGCTGGAAATTTATTTACCACTGCAGGCATTTGTGAGGTGTTATGACCGATATGTGTTAGGTCGATAGATTCCAACTTTAACCCCCTCCCCCTCATTCTCGCCAACCTAAAAAATCCCCGCAATCTGGCGGGGTTTGTAGTCATGTGTCTGTAGGAGTTATGCATAAGGTTCAACGCTGTTCAAGGAATTAGGTGAAAACGAAAGGGAATATAGTGATAGGCGTACCAGTTAAGGAATTTGAAGACTCTTCATTATTAAAACTAGATGAACTGGCACCCCAAATAAGTGAATACTCAAATAAGTAATGCTGTACTTACATTTGTTCTAAACCGCCATCTTTAAATTATGGTTGCCACACAGGGGCGCAGCCAAGGGGGGGAGGGTTAGGGGGTTTAGGGGGGTCATAACCCCCCATGAGAATTTGTTTCCATACAAAATGTATATTCTTCACTACTGTCTATTCTTCACTGTATATTATCACACACACGTATACATATATATGAGTTGTAGTAGTCGTAACCCCCCCCCCCCATGAAAAATTTCTGGCTACGCCCCTGTTGCCACACAAATAAAAAAGTCTTCATGGTATCTGCATTATGTAAAGTTGTCCCACCTTGGCGAGAGTGGGAGTTGTTAAAGTAGGAATCAACCGTTAGGCCTTCATCTCTGTTGCATACAAGTGCATTTCTATTTTAGACTGTCCACAAATATATGAATATTTTCACGTGACGTCACTGAAATTTTTTTTTGGTGAACTTGGATATTTAAGGATACAAAGCCACGTTTTCGGCCACTGTCCATTTTCAAATGAACGAATGTTTGACCAAAAAATGTTCGTTGCTAAGGTGTGACGTAGTGATAATGACGTAGGTGAAACAGCTCTATAGAATAACATACAGGGTTCGAAGGGATTCTGGATTTTCTATAGTACCGAATTTTTGAAGTATTTTTTTTTATAATGGGCTGATATTTTAAAAGTGGCCCTGTTTTTTTTATAAAATAGGGAAAGAAGTTCTCTCGAGTTTCTCAAATAGTAGGACATTTTACGACAAGTTTTGAAAAGTTCGGAATTTTAGCAAATTATGGACCCGTATGAACCCTGAAAGGAGCAAGGTTATTAACACAGGAAAAAAGAAGAAAAGTATCATGGGGTTAACGGAATTCGAATTATAAAAGTGATTCATGGGAGAAAAAAACTAATTATTATTATTGGATAAATTTGAATATAAAGAACTAGAAAGCGCATTAAGTGTTTGATATTATATTTGTCTTTAATTTGCACAAACGGCAAAATTTATGCTTTTTTATCAATGAAGTCATTGACTTTTATTTAACTATTAGCTGAAATTTCGGACTCAGGTTCAGGCTTAAATAATATCGCTCGGGCTTGGGCGCGCTCTAATTAGAAGTCCTCGAGTCCAAGCTTTAAAAAAATGAGCCCTAACTCATTTCTAGTTTAGGCGCAACGTCTGTACGTATGGTTGCGCGTGTCTTGCATAACTCAAAAATGACGTTGAAACTTTGTATTTAGGACTGCTGCATCACCTACCTTAATGTTTTAGAAGAATAGCATCTCACTTTTAAAAGGAACAAATTTAAATGAAGTACATATAAATGCACATTATTGAATAGACGTACAACGAAGTCGTGGCCTACACGTCAGAATTTTTTATAAATAAATGTAAATATTTGAACCCTAGAGCTGATTTTCGCACAGCCTTTACTTTTTTGTATCAACTGGAGCAGTTACTCTCGGTCACCATTTCATTTAAAATTTTACTGTCGGATTTTGAATGTTTAACTACCAAATTTAACCTGGTAACCTTCTAAAAGAACATGGTTTACGATCCACATACTAACCACATAAGTTTTCTTACAGTTACCCGGCTATCTACCGGGTAACACATAAATCAGTTGTGTCAAGTGACGAAGAAGCAATAGCAGTATTAAAGTGATTCTACTATCAGACGTCTAACTAGAATTTTTAAAAGATTTGATTTTATAACATTTGTCCTAAGGTAAGCACTAACTTTCCTATTTACAGTGGCCTCCAAAAGTTAAGGAACTATAGGTTTTTTGCGCCTAATTTGCAAATGAATTAATGTAGAAACACAGATTTGGATAACATGTACACAAAACAGTTATTTATTGACTGCAACCCTACATAAGAAACACGCAAAAATGATATACAGCAAGAAAAGCAAACTCGCTAGAAAAGTCGATCCTTGGACAAAAATAATATATCACAGTATTATGTGGTAAATTGTCATAAAAACATAACAAAAATGAGTTTTAATAAGAGATATGCCCATGCCTAGCTTGAATGCATAGGCGATATCGACTTTCCATGCTTTTGACTTTCAATTAAGTTGTCGGTTACCGAAATGGGAAGCGAAGGCCATACACGGAGTACGCTTTGTTCTAGCTCTCCTAAAGACCTTGGAGGTGGACTTAAAGCAGCAACCTGTCTACCAAGATAGTCCCAAAGATGCTCTATCCGATTCAGGTCTGGAGATTGAGCTGGCTATTCCATTCGCTCAAAACCAAGACCCCTCAAGATATTCCTCAAGAACTATAGCTCGGAGAGGTCGTGCATTATGATACATGAGAATGAAATCATTGCCAATTTGCACCGGCATATGGGTGGACATATGGATCAAGGATCTCATCCAGATATCTCACACCAGTCAGTGTTCCTCAATGGAACATATCAGATGAGTGTGACCAAAGGGTGATATCCCTGCCCAAACCATTATTCCATCACCTCGGTAACTGTGTCTTTCAACAGTGATGGATTGATGGTATCTGATGCTCTGTTCCCTCCAAATCAGCAGACGTCCTGAATAACTCTTCAGTTTGAATCTGCACTCGCCTGTAAAGAGTACAGAAGCCCATCGCAGTCTGGTCAAGGAAACGTGTTCCCTCTCCCAAGATAAGAGGGATTTTCTCTGTTGTCCGTTGAGGGGGACACACATAACTGGTTACCTTCGCACCGTACTAGCGGATATTCTTCTCCCTGATGCTTCAGAGTGGTCTGCAAGAAGTTGAGGAACAGAAATACCTTCTCCTTCGGGCCGAAAGAGCTATAAAACGGTCTCCTGCAGGTGTTGTAGCAAGTAGTTGGCCTGGAACATGTCTTCTAGACACAGAAACTTCGGTTTGATTTTGATTCAAGAGACGGTGGATAACACTACGACACACATTAGGAGTCCTAGCAGCATCAGCCTGTGACATCCCTACGATTCCATCCATACGACCATTTCCATCCATACGACCGACCGCCACTTTGACAAATCGGGCAAACGGCTTCTCTTAGACATTGCGGTACCCTAATACCTACTGTCGACGAATCCACTAAAAAAAATTATAAATCAACAAAAGTTACAAGCGGAAGTATCAAAGCCTCATATTTGGATATTTTTCTCTTATATATGCCTGTTCTTTTCTATAAAAATAAGTGGTAGCTATCATTTTTGCATAAAGTTCATTTTTATTATTTATATAAACTATATATTTTATCGTTAGTGTCATATTTTTATGGTGAGCTTAGAAAAACATATTGTTCCTTAACTTTTGGAGGCCAGTGTATTTAGATAAAGTATTTAGATATGTACAGAAATATGGCTTGGATTATTGAGTATAGTATATCTTTTAGTGTATTATTTAGGTTAGATTCCCCAGTGTCATAAATGCCTAGGTGGCTCAACGTTACATGCGCGGAGATACCTGAGAATGGGAATCATGTATATTTTTGTGATTGAACATTGAGAGATCTCTCTGAGAGATTTCTGAGTGGCTGAAAAAGACATTATTTAATTTAGCCCTGCGTTTATTATAGGCCATAATTTCTGAAATATAGTTTTGGAATATTCTATTTTATTGTCTGTGACACTTTTTTTTATGTTAAAATAAATTAGGTGTGCTAACTGATTGTAAAAAGTATTTCATTTCATGATTGTCATGATTTCATTTCATGATAGTCATAGTTACTTTTACATCTTTTTATTTTCCCGATAGAAACAATATACAATTATTTTAAAATAAAGGATCATTTTGCCATTTGTTTGATCCTTTGAACACTTTTTCGAAATTCTATTTTTTAATTACTCAATGCGGGTTAAAAATATTATTGAAATATGATTATAATGCAATACATAGTGTAAAACATACTAGCGAAATGCAAAAGTTTTGCATTTATGTTATTTACGCAAGTTTTTTCTTTAAGGGGATCATTTTAGACCGCCTTACACTACTCAAAATTGAAGTGTGTGTAAATCACCAAATTCACCGTAAATTGCAGATAAGAGTTCCAATGAGGAAGAGAATTCTACCTGCTTTGCAAATGGGATCAAATAAAATCTTCTAATAATCAATAGCATAAAGTAAGTTTTAATCTCTGTTCCCTCGCTCGGAATCGCATCGTCTCAGATCCAGTGCAACTATTTCAGCGCCCGACTTACACTGAATGGTGGCCTTGAGTCACGAGTTTAAGGAACAAAATAAATGATGATCAAGAGTAATCTTTCGAGCTTCAAAGAGTAATCTATATAAATAAAATTAGACTTTTGTCTGTACATTTCTTGGAATTCAAAAATTTTGCGATTTCTATCCGTTTCAAGCACCCGGGAATCCGATGCGACCCTCAAAAAAAAGTTTGTCTGTCTGTCATTCTGTCATTCTGTCATTCTGTCCGTGACGCTTTTTTTGTTTAAGCATCACGTAAAAACGACTGAAGCGAATGATATGAAATTTGGTGTCATGATAGGTGGTCACTCAACTTAAAACATAGGCGTCGAATTTTTAAAAAATCTTGATTAGATTTTCAGATTTTGCGAAAATCGTTTCAAACTGCGTAAATTTGTGTTCAAGCATCACGCAAAAACGACTGAAGCGAATGATATGAAATTGGGTGTCATGATAGGTGGTCACTCAACTTAAAACATAGGCGTCCAATTTTAAAAAAATCTTGATTAGATTTTCAGATTTTGCGAAAATCATTTCAAACTGCGTAAATTTGTGTTCGCACATCACGTAATTACTGCAAAGGGGAAAAATGATATATGGTGAAATGATAGGTGGTCACTCACCTTAAACTATAAGCATCTAATTAAAAAAATCCATCAGATTTCGAGATTTTGTGAAAATCGTTTAAAACTGAGTGAATCTTTGTTCCTGTATTACGTAATAACGACTAAAGCGAATGACATGAAATTTGGTCACACGATAGATGGTTGCTCAACATAAACTATAGGAGTCCAATTTTTTAAACATTTTTATTAGATTTTGAGATTTTGTGAAAATTCTCTCAAAATACGTTTATATTTCTTCAAACATCACGTAATAACGACTAATACGAATGATACGAAATTGAGTGATATGATAGGTAGTTGCTAATCTTAATTTATAGGCGTTGAGAGAGAGAGAGAATTTTTAAAATATTTTGCTTACATTTTGAGATTTTTCGAAAATCGTTTTAAAATGCTGAAAATTTGTTCCAGCATCACGAAATAAAGACTGCATGGAATGAAACGAATTTGGGTGACAGGATAGGTTGTCACTCAACTTAAATTCTAGGCTTCAAATTTTTCAAAAATGTTGATTAAATTTTGAGATTTTGCGATAATTATTTCAATATGCGTAAATATTCGTTCGCGCATCACATAATTACGACTAAAGCGAATGAAATGATATTACTTAGTTACTCTCTAACCTGTAATATTTTAACAATACATGAAAATTATAACTTCGCTTTCTTTACTTTGGCAACATACTACATCCATTCTGTGTACTCCTACAATGCTGACGAAAGTTCTTGCTTTTTGGAAATTTTCATTCACTAACCCGTCGAGGACGGGTACTTCAGCTAGTTCACTATATTTTGAGAAACCAATTCAGTGTCAAGCTAACCCATGGGGAAAAAGTTTCTAAAGCAAATATGAAACAAAGCATTTTAATTTTACAAGCATAAATAAAGTACAAATAATTTCACAAAACTTAAGAAAAGTTTTAAAAAGGCTATGCGAAGTTTTTTAAATTTAATAGCAACGAACTTTTTTGAGTTTCCCTCTTTAGCACAATTTTGGTGTAAATCATTCTTGATGTCCTGAACCAACCTTACAACTTGTTCGCGGTTTCATTACTTTAATTTTATTAGAATAATTTTATGGTTGGTCTGTAATTGGCTTTGTTTATTCCAGCCAAGTTTATGTTCTCGCCAATATCAATTTCTATGTTGGCGAGCTCTTTTTTGTCAGTCCATCTTCATTCTACTGTACTTCTAAGATGTATTTTTCTGGCCGCCACCAGCCGTTATTTTAATATGTTTATTCAATAATCGTTAAAAAAACAAACAGTTTTTTAAAGTATCTTCATCATTTTTACAACTGAAGCGTTTAATTTAAAGAGTCTGTGGATTTTGCGGCGTCATCGCCAAATAATTAACAATTTAAAACTGCAACTAAATATTATTCATCATAACTCTCATCGTGATTTCAGCGGAAGCTATTCCTCTTCAGTGCCAGCTGTTGCTCTTTAAATTATTCTTTAAATGCACAAAGACATTCAGGCACTACGAATGCTTTACGAGAATAAAATTCAGATAATGCAAGTCTTTTCCATCCTCCATCGAAGATAAATAAGATCTAATATTTAGATGTCCTTTCATTATATGCTCTTTGTAAATGTGCATTTGAAAAGCGGGACTGGCTGGTATAGATTTATCAATAGCTAATTTTTAATGTCTGTCAAGGATTGTCTTAATCAAGGTAAATGCATAATCCATCAAACAGGCATATAAAAATGCCATCGACATTGTCATCTCAAACTTATCACATTTCAAGGTATCCGTTGTAGGTTTTCTGAAATTGCAATAGCAATTACACCTTCATTATGAAGGCACTTTAGCTAATGAGTCAGTCTTTATTCTGTCAAGTGAAGCCTTATTGCTCACTTTCATCTTAAAAAAAAACTTCAAGGGAAGACGGAATAAGCGATATTAAAGTTGCTTTATCATCCCTTCAGCTTGTTTAATTAACAAATGCATGCTGCACAAAAGATTATGTATAAGAGAGTATGATTCGTGTCATTTTATAGTTCTAAGGGATTTGAAAATTCTGAAATAACTACAGTTCAAGAGTTACAAGAAAAAAAAAACATCTCAATACTTAAACTATAGATTAATTCGAGATAATTTATAAATTGGTATACTTATTGGACTTAACAAATAATATTCAAAACGTATTGCAAATAATACTTCACATTAAATGCCATCCAATCTTATTTAAAAGCAGCAATTATCTGGATCAATGTTAAGCTCACAAGTTTTATATTTGCTGTAAAAATCTTTAAAAATTTCGCAATGCATGAATGTACTAAGCTTAGCACTTTAAGTATGGAAAGGTTGCCTAAAATGATCTCTCTTATGCATCTTCTTTTGTGTAGCATGCATTTGTTAATTGATTCGGGCAAAACGACACATATGTTTTCTTCCATACAGGTAGCCCTATCTATCAGGTAACACCTATCTATCGGGTTTATAGCCCTATCTATCGGGTTGTGTAACACTGGTAAGTAAAAATGAAGCAATGCTGGTATTCAAGCGATCGTAAAATTACGCGTCTAAATAGAATTTTTCCAAAAACTGGTATTTGTTATATCTGATACAAGGGAAGCATTAACTTTCCTATTTATTTAGGTATACAGTCTTTCATTTATAGAAATATGACTTGATTTACGGAATAGAGTATGTTTTTAGATGGGAATTACACTTGCTAAGTTTGTTATGTTTCTAGGCATTTTTCAGTAATCTAACCTAAAATGGGCAGCCATTTTTCTGGGTAAAATGATGCATCAGCTGAAGAAAATACTGTACTGGGCCCTGGCAAGCATGGCAGCCCTTCAACCACTCTCAAAATCCGTGATTCTCCCAAATCTTTCTCTTTTAGTCCACGCATCATCCAAAAGTTGCGAAAGAAAATGTAATCCCGCACTTAGAGAAAAAGACACATTTTTATTCGTTTGTGACACTTTTTTATTTTAAAATTTTCAGAAAGTAAATTATGTGTGCTATTTTATTGTAAAATTATTTTATTGCATGATGTGCTGTCATAATTACTGATGTATCTTTAATTTCCTGATAAAAAAATATACAATTATTTTCAAATGGACCATTTTGCCCTTTTTTGAGGGTAAAATGATCCTTTGCACACATTTTCAGAACTCTATTTTTTTTTCATTACTCAGTGTGGTTAAAAATATTATTAAAATATGTTTGATGCAAAATATAATGTAAAATATTCTAGAAAAGCTAATTTTTTAAAACATCTGTGTTAATTTACACAAGTTTTTACCTTAGGGGAGGGGGATCACTTTTCGGCCAACTTCCCCTACTATAAAACTTTTTGAAGTAAAACTACTTTAGGTGCAACTAGGGAGTAACTCAGATTTTTTTTTTTCTAACGGAAGCAACTCTCAGTAAAGAAAGTGACGTATCTTTTTCCCCCTTGCTTTCTTCATTTGCGGAACAGCTCTCGGGCTTTCGTTCCTGCGAACGTCGACTGTGCTCCCTGCGCGTCGACATTACTCCCTACCTGTTTTGAAGCAAGATCTTGTCTGATGACTCTGTTCAGTGGATAAGTGGACCGGCTCTTGTCAGAGCCATTGTGGGAAGCCTTTCGCTGAACAGGCGGCGATCCTGCTGACTGTCTCTCACTGTTGTTACAAGCGGCGACTCAACCCGTCACCTCCGATAAACAGGCCAACGTACCGAGTACAGAAAGTGGCACAATGGTGCATTCCGTGGTGCAAGCTCCGTTGCTTTACTCACATGCTTTCAATGGCATTATTACAATATTTAATGGAATTATGAGTTAAACCTTGACATGATTGGTTGCCATGATACATAAATATTGTTTGTCTGTACTTAAAAAGTATGCAATCTTTTAATATTGCTCATGCGTTTTTGAGTTATTTATAATAATGAGCCAAATGTAAATTTTTAAACAGAATAATACTTCGAGCAAAACCAGCAGAGGAAAACAAAGGTTTAAGAACACTGCCATAGAAAAACGCAATAATAGACCCTACGTGCATTCGATACCAACCGACAGAAGAAAACACCAGTTTAGGAACACAGTTAAAGAAAAATACCACAACATAGACATTATCTCGATTCAAACCCTACAGGAAAACGTTTTAAGAAAACAGTGAAAGAATAATAGTTCAACACGGACACTTCCTGAATGCTAACCCGATATCCAGACGGAGCAGCGGTTTAAGAACACGGGTATGTAACACCCCAAATAAACAAACACTAGCTGCAAAGGGTTTAAGAACAAAATAAAAGAATAAAAAATCGACACTCCGTGGATTCCAACCCAACTTCAAGAAGGAGTAACGCTTTAACACGGGATGAACACCACAAAGAAACGGACCCTGGTTGCAATCAATCCCAAACAATAGACAGAATCTGCAGTTTAAAAACACGGATACAGAATAATAATTCGAAACCTACCAGCAGACGAAATCAACGCTTAAGAACACTGTGATAGAAAAACACACAAAAAAAAAAAAAAAAAAAAATTACACTACCTGGGCATTCGAACCCAACAAACAGAGGAAAACACCAGTTAAAGTATAATACTAGACTATGGACATTCCCCCATTCAAACCCAAACTCCAGATGGAACAATGGTAAAAGAAAACAGTTAAAGAATAATACTACAACATGGGCACTTCCTGGATTCTAAATAATTATCATGAATTATCGATGATTCTTAGAGATTTTAATGTTAATTTTCGCTATCAAGAATCTCAGCCGTCAGTTGATTTTTTAAAAGAAAAATTTGATCTAACTATGAATACTTCTCGACTTCAATCAGCAACGCGTTTCGTTACAACGATAGATGCTGTATTTTCAAGAAAATTAGCAAATTTAGAGAGTAAAATTTATGTTTAACATTATAGTTACCACAAACCTATGATTTCAAACATAAAAAAATTATGATGATATTCAAGTACCTATTTCCAATGAATAATATGAATATAACATTTATATAATGCTTGTAAAGTACATGAATAATAAGTATAATTAAATTATAATATGATATTTATTTTAATTTAATCATTTCAGTGATATGTGTTTTAAACGTCAAAGAAGTTTTACTTCAATCGCGCGTAAAGATTACACGCACACACTTTTTTTACTGCTTGAAGCGAAATATTGCTATGAAGAAAGTCTAACTTTAAGTCTTATAAAAGTTACTCAAAGGTATATTAATTTGTTTTTTATGAAACGCGAACACAATCCCTGAGGTTTATATACCTAATGCAAATAATCAATCTAATGGAGTAAGAAAAATGATACTATATTCAATATAAAAATAATCTGTGATGAAGTAGCTTCCATTATTTATGTACACGTTTTCTTGTTATTTCTTTAGTGGCAATTTTTTTAATATTCTTATTTCTGTGAGTTTTTAACGTTACGACATGTTGAATACATATTTATGCAGTAGTATTAAAATAAAAATGATTTGCATATGATTTATAAAACATACTCTTAGGCATTTTATGTTTAGCATTATATACGTATTTTAACCTCTCAAAAAAGGATTCGAGTAAAAGTCCAAATTCCAAAGTTAGATTCGAATATTAAAAACGATTTATCATAAAATATGAATTAGGTTAATGAAGAACTACAATTTTTCATATTTCTGTCGAGTTTTGTGTTTTTCATAAAATAATTAATTATTCGCAAACAAAGATACGAAATTTTGCTACTCGAAAATGTTTTGAAAGGGTGTACCTATTCTCAACTGAAACAAATTTTTTAGACTTTTTCTAAATACACGAAAACGAAAGCAAAAGTTTATGACACTTTTTCATACTTTTTTTGCAGAGGCTTGATTATGTGTACAGCCTTGCATTAACGAAACAATAGACTGCCACAATTTATTTCACGGTGGCAATATCACGAAAAGTTTTTCTTCTTGCATCCTCTGATAATCCCTCGAATCTTATAATTCGCAAACTGTAATCCATTAACGCCAAGTGTTAGCCAAAGAAAGAATTGATCTAGGATTAATGTTTGTATTCTTAGAATAATAATTAGATTTAGTTTCATCTTTTCTGTGCAAACGAAATCTTTCGATTTTGATTAATTAATGTATTGCAAATCATAACGAATTTCTTTTATTTTGAGAGCAAGCCAGTATGTTTTACTGAAATTAAATATCATTATAAAAAATAAAAATTGGAATTCTGCAAAAATACGAAACTTTTTCTTAATGTTATTTTTCTGTTTGAATTAATCGAGCTACAGAAAATAAGTACATTTCAATATTTTAGCCGAAAATTATACATAACTTCAGTTTAAACTCCATGAAACAATTATTTAATTCCCTCATAATCTAAAGAAAGCTCTTTCTGTGTTTCTCGCTTTAGCATTCTAAATATCATCAGTGTTCCTTATCAATCAAAATGGCAAATATCCAAAAATATATATTCAAAAAGAAAATATTTTATATCTTTAACGCTCTTTTTGAGAGTTCAGTAAATTTGAGTTGGAACTTATTGTGTAATTACAACGGCATTTTGGATAATGAAGTAATTTTACTGTTTTCTCAGTTTTACATGTATGTAACACTCTGCTTAATAACAGTACCTTAACAAAGATAAGGTTTATTAATAATGATTACATATTGATGGAAGAAGGTCTGTGGTCGTTAGAACTGAAGAGGGTGCGCTGAAAGTTGAATGAGTTCTTTCAGTAATTATCCATGTTAGTAAATGAAAAGGATGCTTATGTTTTACTACTTGAAAATCAGCCCAAAATAAGCTGAACAATAAAACAGTATCATCATTTTAGTAATTTTGAAAGGAAAATAATTAATGTGAATGATTTGAAATTCCATCTCATTGTAATAGATTGCGATGCCTATTAGCACGAAAGATTTAATTGTTTTAATTTTTATGTCTAGCTTGATTGCTTTTACCAGCAGAGAATGACATGAAATTTTGTGAAAACGTTTTCTCTGAAGAAATGAGCTGTTAAATTTTTTTACAGAATGGTTTTGTAAGTTTTGAAACAATGTAACTTAAGTGTGGCTAAATAATGTGATTAATTACCGTCGAATAATGCAATGATTGTCGTTGAGTATTGATTGAATATAGAGCGTGCACACGTCTAACTTGACCGAACCCAGACAGCACATAAGCTTAAATCAAGCTTGACATTTCTTTGAATTTGACGTATTAATACAAGCTTGACAGTTCAATTCATTTTAAGCTTGCAGCAAGCTTGGAGAAGTCATTTGAACTGTCAAGCTTGAATACAACTTGATTACTGCTTGATTTGGAAAGCCACATCCACATGACAAATAATTTATCATCAGTCATAAATGTACTTGACCATAGAATTAAAAAAAAAGATTCTATATTTCCAAATATGGAAATTCTTAAATAAAATACAATTATACTACGAAATTCATTTCAAAATCAGTCGTTTGTCTCGATTTTGGCCAGTATTGCCCTACATGAGTGTCGCGATATTGAAAGTTTTAAAACGTGTGCTGCTTTTAAGCTTATATTATGCTTATTTCCCTATTAGTAAAGTCTATAAATCACACGTAACATTATTTTAATTTTGATTCATCCCATGGAAAAACAAAAGATGATCGGGCAATACTGATCAATCTCGCCAAACAAGGGCATGACAACCATAACAGTCACTTCAAACTTTAGTTAAGCCAGCGCGAGGCAGATTGGCGGAATGGTTAGGAAGCTGGCCTCCCAACCCTTAGGTCCCGAGTTCGATCGCGGACGCTTGATGGAAACAGATTAAATTAACTTGAAATTTCAGCAAAGAGGGGAAAATGCGTGGAAAAATAAAATACGATGGGCAAGTTAGCCGACGGGTGCCCCGTGTATTTAAGAAAAAATTTTTTTGGAAAATTTTTTAAGCTTGAAATTAAGCTTGCTATGTAAAGCTTGATTCAAGCTTGCTATGTCAAGCTTATTCAAGCTGGGCAAGTGTAAACTTGAACACTTGATTCAAGCTGGGCAAGTTTTAAAAATTTTAAGCTTGAATTAAGCTTACACGCTTGAAATTTTCAAGCTTAATTCAAGTTTATTGATTAATCAAGCTTGCTGCAAGTTTGATGCAAGTTTGCTGTGCTGTCTGGGACTATTCATTTCACAACCCTTAGTCTTAAATGCAGGATTCTCATTACAAATATAGTCAAAATAAGAAACAAAATGTAGTAAAAGTTTGAAGCGAAAAAAATTATAGTAAAAAAACACAATTTAATTTTGTATACAGCCCCATATCCTTACATTCATATTAACCCACCAAAAGCATTACAAACACGAAAAGTTCGACAGATATTTACAGATATATGCAACACGGTGTTTATTGATTAAAACTACTTTACACACATGGTCATTTATATATTTTCAAGGGTCGCACACAAAATAAAATATAGAAAAAAGTGCGATTTCGTTTGGAAAAATATTCGAAAATTAAAATTTTCCCTACAACCCATAAATAGTTTGCAGTAAATAGCCGGCACTGAAGTCGTTAACAAAAGATATAGATCATGGGTTCTATACACGCTCAATCCACTGAAAATCTGTTGCTCTTGTGTAACAACGGGTAAAAAGTACATGGATAAGTGATGTGAAATTTTATTCGTATTAAATCCTATGTTTCGTTAACAGATCTGATTAATAAGTTGTTTTAGCATTGTGGGGCGCCAGCCACCAAACCAACTCCCTCCCCAACATCTTTTACGTAGTATGTTGCAAGACAATCGTCCCATCTTGAGTCCTTGGAAGGTTTTTCCATTATCCAGAACATGAAGCATCTTGTAAACAACGGTTCTTCCATTCCTTTTATTCATTCTGATTGAAAACGATTGTTGTGTGTCTCTGTTTAGTTTCTTCCTCTCTCTTCTTTTGTTTTGTGTGTATGTGTTTCTCTGTACGTATATTAAGTGTTGAAAAAGTCTTGTTTATTTTGGTTTGTTTGTGTGTATGGTTTACTGTATATTGTAAGTGTACGCCTTCTAAAAAAGTATTCGAGTATAAGGGAAATATCCTATTTTAACTTCTGCGAATAATTAATTTGTTTTTTAAAAAACGTACATATCAACAGGAATATGAAAAATTATAATTATGCATAAGCTAGTTCATATTTCATAATAAATAATTTTTAATATACGAAATTAATGTTGGATGTTTGAATTTTAGTCGAATATCTTTTTGAGAGGATGTATTTAAAAAAAAATATATGTTGTTCTGTTTCTTGGTAATAAAAAAAGGAAACATTTTGCGTGTTTATGTTTTTTTGTTTTGTTTTATTTATTTATACATTTTTCGTTTTTGTATGTTCCTATTGAATGTTCCTATGTTCATTTTACTATTTTATTTATTTATTTACTTACTACTTACTATCCAGTTTTTTTCTTTTTCTTTTTTTTTTATATATCGATTTTCTTCTTCTGCCGCCCCTTATCTTCCTTTTAATCTCCGTGGTTTCTACCTTTTCATTCTTCCAAATGAAACATCTTTCCAATGTGCTTTTGCCTCTGTTTACATTATGATAGACGGGTAAATTATTATGCCTTCTAAAGTTTCTTTTAATTTGCAGGCATAAAGAAAAAACACTGGAAGATGTTTTCTCCTACGAAATTTCTGCAGCTTGAAACATAAAGGGCTCACAATTACAAAGGAGTAACTAAAAGGTGGTTTCCCAAACTCAAGTTGACAGAACAAAATTTGGTTTTAAGTTTATGAAAGCACAACAATGAAACTGCAAGGATACGCTGAAGCCCGATTATAAAGCTTAACTCACCGCTGTCCAATTTTTTTATGCAAGGGATTACTCAAAAAAAATTTCACTAAACTCACCTATTAAGGGGAAGTTCATTTTCTTTCCTTACACTTCATGAAAGTATACGCAAAAAAATCCAAGAGTGTTATAAAAAAAAATTGGTAAGGGTTGAGGAAAGTAGTTCCTAAAGCTCTTCTCATCTCGTCTATTTGTGATGAAAACAATGATCTTCATATAGTTCTTAACCTTTTCTCTTGTTTCTCCAGAATTTTTTTTACTGTGCATTTACGCTTTCTTTAAAATTCTCCCTTAAAAATATAGAAACAGTTTTGGCCTGGAAGTATGTTGGATAACTTTTGTCTATAAGTTTACATTACTTGGCTCACTTTACCTCAAAAAAAGATTTTATTTAAAGTGTATATTTTGGGTATCGTATTTTAAGTTATGTAATTTTTAGAGAATAGTCCAGCCGTGGCTTAACCACTAAAATCCGTTCCCGTAAAAATACGGAAAATGAAGCAGCACTGACTTGGCCGGTGCTTGGGACGGTGAACTCCTCTCTCGGCTGGACTGCTGTGAGACCGCATACGTTAATCGGTGCTGGTGCACGTGGATGTGGTGTCCTCCATGTTCAAACGATTCCTCTGAGAGTGGCGATTTAGGATGCTAGATCTCAAATCTGGAATTGGTATCCACCTATAGGAGGCAACGTTGATATGCTTAATAAGTGCCCCCAATAATGAAATGACTGCGACACTCCTTGTGGTCAAACCTCCTATAGGCTGCTGACCAGGCCATTCGAAAGAAAAAAAAAATAGGGAATAAAAGCATAGGTCATGAAAAGCAGCTTAGAAATTTAACTGTTATTCCAAAACCTTTTCTAAACTGATTAATAACTAATGCTTGTTTGCAAAACTGATTCATAATGTTTTAGATTCATTGTAATTTTGCATTACTGAATTTGAGAAGTTTGCATATCGAAGAATGCATGAAGAGCACTGCCAATTAACATGTTGTTGTTGTTGCTTATGCCCTCTGACAACCCCAAGCAGTGCCAGATCCTCCCAGATAGGGAGGCGATTGACAGAGGGGGTGGGGCGAATTCTATTTTAGTGGGTCCGACTTTAGCCCGGCGATTCCCTAATTTTGAATCAATTCCAGAGGAGGGACCAACCTCCTGAAATTGGCACCTCCAGAGGTATCGTTTAAAAAGTTGGAGGACATTGGAGCCACGACGGATTTTACGTGCACCAGCTCCCATTAGAGTACATGGTCCCACAGCACTCGAGCCGAGAGGGAGTTGATCCTCCCAAGCACTGGCCAAGCTGGATGCTGCTTCCCTTGCCGTGTTCTTATGGGAACGGAGTTTAGCGCCCAGACCACTGCGGTACACAAGAAATCACATTGGTATGTTATTCCGAGACGTTTTGGAAAATTTTATTTTAGCTTAAAATTTGTGAAATACTTTTTGATACATATTCTTTCACCCTAATAAAAAACCAGAAGTATTCCATAAGAATAATAAAATGTTTCTAAGTGTTATTCAAATCCCTGAGTAAGAGTATTTTAGCTTTAAAATGTATTATTTGAACTTGGATTATTTTTCCTTCAACCGTAATGTCAAAGCTGCACTTTTGAAGTTATTTATTTTTCTTTTCTTAAGTTAAGTGCTTTAGATATTAGCATTATCAACGTTGCATCAGTCAATACAGAAAGTATCTGAAACGCATTCTCAACGGAAAAATATTTCATCCTTTAATGCTTCTGTTTGAGGGTTCAGTAAATCTCAACTGGAGTTTATTGTGTAATTACCCTGTCACTTTAAATAATGAAGTAAATCGCTGCACCTTCAGTTTTAGAGGAATGTTTCAGAACATTGTGTTGAATAATAATCCCCAAACGAAAATAAGGTTTATAGAAAGTGATTATGCTGGATCGATAAAAACAAATAAATGCTTCGCGAAAAAAATATTATGAATTTTTTGATGCTGTTAGTCTCTATGGTACTTATGAACTTAAAACGTAAAATATACTTTCTTTTCACTATAAAATTGCTTCGAGATGTGAGAAAATCATTTTTTACATTGAATGTGCAATTATTTGACATTTAAAACAAGCCTTTATTAATGCCAAGGAATTCATTACTATTTTTCTACAGACAAAGAATATTAAACAAAAGATATTTTTTCAAATAAAATTTTTAAGTATTGTATTTGAAATCGTTCCATTTACTTTTATTACCAAGTTGCAAGTTATTTATTCAAAATAAACTTGATTATTCAAAAGCAAGTTTATTTATTCAAAATAAATTTTAGAAATATTCATTAATAATTCTAAAATTCTTTTTAGAGCACTTATAGATATTAACATGGCTTATGTTTCATGCTGAATGCCATTTTTTTAAGTCTGTAAATCCGATTATCCGATTAATCCAAAATTAGCTCCGAAAAGCACTATAAACAATATTTTCCGTCAAGAAGACCAGCATCACTAAGTGCATCTAATAATTACATAACACTACGTAAATTAAAAAGTTCCGATTCTTATTAAAGCATACTTAAACTGTCACGCCTCATAGAGAGGCGTTTTATCTATCATAGCTTTATATATCCTCATATAGAGGCCTCATATATTGGCCTTTAGTGCTTGTATCTCCAAGTATGATACCAGCACTTGGAGTTTGCTGTTTTAAGTGTTAAACGTTTTGCATGGTTCGACGTACATTGTATACAGCGGAGGATTTAAGTTTCATATTCTAAGATTTTTCACCCGACGAATGTTCGTGGCTTTCAGTCGTCACAGTTTAACCTTTTGAAGCGAAACCCTTTCCCAACGCTGAAAAAAAGGGTAGCCGTTGCCATCGCTTGACTTAACTACTAGCTACTCTACTCGATCGTCCGCCATCTTGCTGGTAGTTAAGTCGAGCGATGGTAACGGCTGCCTTTTTTTTCAGTATTGGGCAATCTAGCCAGCTGTTCTCGCATTCTTCCATTTTTCAGCAGATATCAGTGCTGTTAAAATAATCGTGACAATTTTTTTTACGAGAAATGACGTGCTATGTCGTAGAGCTATGCCACCCGCAACTATTTTTATAGAAATCAAATCTATTCTTCGTGACTGGCAACAGTCAGAACGTCAGATTTAGGTGTTCGCAGAGCGGGAACACTGCGCCTTAAAGGGTTAAGTATGTTTGTTGCACAGTTTAAGTATGCGTACACACTTTAGTGATAATATTTCCGAATATGACACCAGCACTTGGAGTCTGCTGTTTTTCACTCGGTGTATGTTTTGAATATCGGTAAAATGTACAATCGAATAGTTTCAACTTTCTTGCCTTTTCACAGCTCTTTAGTCCGAGCGCGTAGATTTTGAAGTAGTTTACTTTCATTGAAACTTTTACTTTTTTATTTCTTGTTACTATAAATTATAGGAAGCTCTTCACACACCGTAAATGAGTTCTACACAAAACAAGTAGAAAATAAATTCATTTCTGAATTTCCTGCATCAGCTGGGTTGATGAACGTTCCTTTAAAGTATATAGTTTTGCAGGTTTTTAATATTTTCTATGCACATTAGACGTCTCATATTTAAAACACAAGAATTAAATTCGCCATTAAAGAAATGTATATATTATGTTGGCGACAGATTCTACTTTACTCTCTTATGCTACCAAACCGCTTGACATATGATCTCAAAGTGTCTCATGGTCCAGTCATATTACTATTACTAGATTGAATCTGAAAATATTTTATGGACCTTACTATTATTAGGCATATCAGAAACCTTTGATATGCAGTAAAAGGCTTTAGGTCGTCCTATTACTAATTTACTTACAGACTTAAGTACTAACGTTCTAAGTTCAATTATGAAAAGAGCGCTTTGCACATGTTTAAAAACCTGAAGGATCTCATTCCGATTGCTGCGATTTTTCGTAATTTATGTGTATTCATTGTAATTAACTCCGAAAGTTGATTTTTCCAAGTTGTAAATTTCATACACATTATTATTTTATCAATATTTTATAAAAGAAAATAAATATGTAATCCGTATGAGGAAATGCAAAACATCAAATTAGAAATCTTATCACCCTTTAGCGATATGGTAGAAAACTAGAATTACACGCAACATTTAAATTAATGATTTATGTATAGTTAAAGTTTAATATTTATTTTAGCTCTTGCTTTGCTAGTGTTTACAAATGTTTTACAGTTTTACGGTGTGCAATGATAGTAAGGCGTTTTTGAACATAATGTAAGAATTTGCATTATATTTAAAATATTTCCGCTCATATCACAACGATATGAATTTCAAACCATGTGGCATTTCATCACAGTATTAAAGTTCTTTAATTAAGACTCAATTGTGAATGCATACAAGAGATAAAGAATAATTAATTAAACTAAAATGCCAGCCAAAATCCAAAAATGGCCTTTAAAGGGAAGATTAATCTTTAAAATTACAAATTAAGAGAGTTGTGGCATTTGCTAAATGTACGGCTCTGTGTTTCATTATAAATGAAATGCTTTTATATTCAAGTACCTGAGACAACTTACGAATATTTGCTAAGTATTTGTACATAATGATATGGAATAGCACTTCCCATTAATTTATAAAGATTTAAACAGCAAGTTTTAAATCTATGCGTTTTATTTAAATATATCAATTTGTTAAACGCATTCATGGTATTCAAGGGCTTTTATTTACCAAAAGGAGAAAGTGGATGTATCGTCTCAGAAACGATGCATCTCGTTTAAATGGAAACGGAATTGCATTGCTTCGACAATACTCCTACTCTGAAACTTTTCCCGGAATAACTCTAGGGCTTTCATAAGCGGCATATTTCATAAATGAGAATGGGTGAATTGCTCAGCTACATGTCTATGTTGCAAGAATGAAATCTTTAATGCTGCAAATATTTCGATTGGGAACAAAGTGAAAAATATTGTGGACCATTTTTAAACGTCGCAGTATGAAGCAAGTTTTGTTGCAAAACCTAAAACTCAAAATTAAATGACAGCTTCACTGGGTGCTTAGATGTCTTTGAAATAGGCTTATTCTTCATCATTCTGCAATACTGCAAGTCGTTCTTAAAGATTGTAAATTTATAGAATGGCGAAAAGATACCTTAGAAGTTTACAATTTAAAGTGTAAAACTTCAATTTGATAAATTATTCAATAATCATTTAGATTTTTGATAGCTTCAGTTCATGTATTTTTAAATTTTTGTCAGTTTTACTCATTAATAAAAATTCAATTAATGTAAATTCTTCAATATATTTTTTATAATTTTTTGCAATTCACTTTTTATTAGAATCTTTTAGACACTTCATCTACAAATGAGAACATAAAAATTACCCATACTATTATACAGAATGAACGTCCTAATTTGTGAACATAGCAAATTTTTTCGCAAATTTATTAATCAGAATTTTGATATTTTAATTAAAAATTTAATCTATATTATCAAAAGAAAAACTGTTTAATTGAAAGGGAATGTATTTAATTATGTGAAAAGATTAAACAAAGTGTTTCCATAACATAATTTGTTAAATATCTAAAAACTTTTTTAAGTCTAATAAATAAAACTTTTTTTAAAAGTTTTAATTTTTAAGCAAGTAAGTCAGGCAAGTAAGTTAAGCAACTTTTAAGTCAGGCAGCAATACCAACTTGTATTGATGATAATAGTTAACAAAGCTGCATGCTTTTGAAGTCCTTTGATACAGACTTCTATCGATATATCGTTAAAAATTTACTTGGAACTCTTCAAATATTATTTTACTGTTATTACAAGTTGTGTTGAAAGCATCGAATGCAGTTTATGTAAATTTTCTACCAGGTCTCCCTCGGAGACAGAATGGTACAACAAATTACAATATAAAAAATTGTAAAACAAACTATTACAAAAAATGTACCATTTATTAAATAAACAGAAGTAAAAACACATTTTTGATGGCCTGATATATATTTTTTATATGGCTTGAATTATGATGATGGCTTGAATTATGGCTTGATTTATGATGATGGCTTGAATTCTGTAAATGGTTTAAGTATTTCCTATACTGTAATTTCTGAAGTTTTATTATTTTTTAATGTTGAACTCTTAACTAAGAAAATACCCACATGTAGTGTTTTGTCATACAGATGTGTTTTGCTACATTTCTGGTTTCAAACTACTTTCTATAAATCCTAAATTTGTCGATAAAACTGAAGCATTTTCGACCCATACCATTCCTTTTTTTTTTTTTGAAACTGTTTTGTACTTCTGAGTAGCTTTTGAGTAATTTAACTCTAAACGTTTACCATACGATAGGTACTGAAATCTGTCTTTAATCATTCGTTGTCTATTATTTGTATCTTGAAGTTCGTTCTTGTTGCTGAATTAAATAAAGTTGTTATTTTGAGTATGTTTTTAATTTTAATATTTTATACGTTTAGTACTCAGAAATTCTGTGGATATTGTTGTCATATGTGAATTTAATCATACTATTGTTCCATTTGAAGACAAATATTCGTTCACAGCAAACCTGCCAATAGAAAGTTTTGTTCGTTTCGATAATATTTGTTTGTTTTCATTGCTCTTTTGACAGGAATAGGATATTTTCCATTTATAAAATCGGATGGACAGTTGATCTGTGTCTTCCAATATGACGTCCAATTTTTGAAGAAATAACACTCTTAGAAATCTTGGTGGGAATTCGGAGTTTCCCAAGACAGAAAAGAATATTTGATTTACCCCTTTCTATCAAACATTCAGAGTAATATTTTACCAATTTAAAACACTGCCAAAATTTTTGTGAAACTATTACTGCCTGAAAGCGATAATATTATATGAATAAATGGAATTTAAAAACCAACCTAATAGTATTTTGTTTCAATTAAGAAACAAAGTAGTAAGTTGTTAAACTATCCAAAATGTTAATTTTATTATATGTGTAAAGAATTACTGCTCACACAAAGAAAAAAGGCCGGCTTTGGCACGCTGCCAAAAAATGGATTCAGCGATTTTTACTTTCCGAACATGTACCATGTAAGAAAAGTATTGTAAACATGAAAAAAATCGACTTCGAGATCTTGGTATATTTACACGTTTTGGGGGTCTTCTGAAATCCTTTATGCTAATTTTACGAGATGTATTATGTGTGTGTGTGTGTGTGTGTGTGTGTGTATGTGAGTGAACACGATAGCTCCTAAACGGGGCATTCGATTCAGCTCAAATTGGGTATATATGTTATAAACCACCATCGTAAGACCGGTATTGATTTTGATGTGTATAGGACTTATAGTTTTTCTACATGGCTACGACAAAGATTTCTTTTACATTATGGCCTATGGGGTGAAATTCTTGAAAATGCGCTAGCGTTTAAACGGTACATTCAATTAAGCTCAAATTAGGTATATATGCTATAAACCACCATCGTAAAACCGGTATTCATTTTGATGTGTATAGGACTTATAGCTTTTCTACAGGGCTACGACAAAGATTTCTTTTACATTATGGCATATGGGGAGAAATTCTTGAAAGTGGGTTAGCGTTTCAGCGTCGCATTCGATAGAGCTTCAGTTTGGTATATATGTTTGAATTATTCATCAATTGAAATTTATTTAAAGCTTGGTAATGATCTTAATCCTAAGTGTTCGGATAGTCGAGTGGAGTCACTCCAGATTTTTTTTAGAATAGAGAGATTCCTAGATTGCTCCTTAGACATGCAATAGACGGCAATAGACGGCGCATCCGGCAACCTACCGGCAACTATCACCTCAGTCAAATAGTGACGCCGCATATTCTTATTACTGTGCTGCATACCTGCGCTGTAGGATGCGCTGTCTACAGTTGTAGATGCCCGTGATCAAAAACCGCAGCTCTTAAGGATTATTTCCCCCATGAAAGCGCCAAAAGAGCAATAACTGTCTCAAGCTGGCTGCATTAGTCTAATAGTCAGGTGGTGCATCCTTGTTACTGAACTACATATGTATTGGCAATAGGATATGCTGTCTACCGTATTAGATGTCTATGCATGTACCTACCTTTAAGAAATGCTAAAGCGCGTAAAAATAGGTTTAAATCCTTTAGCTGTCTTGATGGATATTTATTGGGAAAGTCATCAGTTTTTCCTAAATATATGTCAGAAATATATTTTTTGCTACAAGCATCAGCAAAAACTGGAAGGGTTCGGAATTTGGGAGAGATTGAGCATTGATATAGAAGTCCAACTGAATCGATCGAATTTCGAATGTTCCAGTGGCCCACTGACTTGGACATAGGACAAATATCGACAATTATCGGGGGGGGGTGGCTTACAGAGGTCCCTTTACATATGCAAAGTGGTGTTATTCATATACACTCTATAACAAATAAATTGACGCACCAAGAAGGAGGAGTCCGATTGAGACGAAAATTGGTGGATAGGATGACAATGTACAGAATAGTAAATGATTAAAATTTCAGAACAATTGAATAATTTATTTCAGAGTTACAGTAACAAGTTCAATAAGGTGTTGACCCGCCGCTAGCCTGGATACAAGCTGCCACACGGCGTGGCATAGACCGATAAAGCTCCCGGATGGTCTCCTGAAGTATTTCCTGCCAAATTCGCTCCAATTGTCGAACGAGGTCATCAACAGTCCGTGCCAGATGCAATCGCCTTCCCTTCATATCCCAGACATGCTCGATAGAAGAGAGATATGGCGATCTGGCAGGCCAAGGAAGAGTTTGACAAGCTTGCAGACAGTTTAGAGCAACACGAGCCGTATGTGGTTTGGCATTGTCCTGCTGAAAAACCAGCCCAGGGCACTGCAAAAGGAACGGTAGCAAAACAGGTCTTAGGATGTCGTCCACGTACCGCTGTGCAGTAAGTGTACCTCTAATGACGACCAAAGCGGTCAGGCTGTCAACGGAAATGGCACCCCAGACCAGAGTGCCTTGTTGAGGGCCGGTGTGGCGTGCAATAGTGAAAGCAGGATCCCCCCTCTGCCCTGTGCGTCTCCAAACACGTCTTCGATGATCGTCAGGACACAGTTGGAAGCGGGATTCGTCGCTAAAGACTATACGTCGCCAGTCGGCATCATTCCAACCTGATCGAGCCCTGCACCACTGTAATCTGGCTCGGCAGTGTGCAGGCGTGAGTGGCTGGTGGCGTAACGGTCGGCGTGAGCGTAGATTTCGCTTTCTCAACCGTCTGTGAATGGTCATGATGGACACTGGTGTTTGGGTTGAACGTCTGATGGTTGATAGAGATGAAGAAGGCGCTGTGACATCTGATCGGACCATCACTCTGTCCTCACGATCTGTTGTAGCCCTAGGTCGACCGCTACCATCCTGACGCTGCACTCTGCCATTTTCCACCCATCCTTGCCAGCATCTTCGAATCGTCGCATCGCTTCGACTGAAATGACGAGCGATTGTCAGATTAATCCAACCGGCCTCTTTCAATCCAATGATACGACCTCTTTCAAACTCTGACAGTTGCTCGTAATGAGCACGAATCCTGAAGCGAGGCATTTTTTAAGTTGTTGAAAGGTCATCTGAATCGCAATCAAACCGAAAGTTTTAACAACCGTTGAAGAACTGCTCCTTATATACATCGGCTGGATGCGCAGTTCCGATGCGCTAGAGATCAAACTATTCATTCATTGGACACCAAATTTGAATCATTTGCATATCTGTTCAAAACATTCATGCATACAAAATTTCAAAGCAATCGGATGATTGTTTCTTGGTGCGTCGATTTTTTTTGTTATAGAGTGTAGTACATATTCATTAGGGGGTCAAAGATACTGACTCAGTTCCATCAGAAGTCCGTAAATTGAACATACTCTGTTTCTAGCCAGTTGGCTCTTTAGGACTCCCAGAAGCCAAGCCTGCCAGTTGCTGGATGCTGGTCTTCTAGCGACGAATCAGGATGCAATGCACCATACTAACCCACGCATGTGCTCAGCATAAACTTAATGATTACGACTCACAGCACCATCTTACAGGCAAATTTTGTTCAACTCTTTTAGAATACGTCGATACTCGTCCTATATCCAAGTCCGTGCAGTGGCCAAACGCCGAGAAAGTGCAGCTGCTGCTACTGATCCGTTTGATTTCCAGCAACAAGGTGGTTGAACAGGGCCCATCGTGAATCTTCCACAGAGCCTGTTCATAGAAAATGATGATTTATATAATATAACCTGGTCCGAATTTTCTTCCTTGAACGATGAAGTGGGTAGAAACGACGATCGCAACCCCGCAACTGCTTTTTGTTGTTGTTGCATTTGGAAATTTTAAGCTAGGATGCAGACCTCTATTGATCGCTATTATAAACCAGTTTTATTGACGTTTCCAGTTTTTAAACCAATAATAAAACTATAATCGGTCAATAAACTGGTTTATAATGACGATCAACAGAGTCTGCACCCAAGCTTTATTTTCAGATTTGGGTGCTTGGTTTCAAGAACCGCTCATAAATCTTTGAAGGATAAAGGAGGCAGCACAGAAACAGGTTTTGCTAAAAGAAAGGAAATTTAACCGTTTGACTGCTATCCATCAAAATCCTCATACACCCTCCAACAAAAGTATAGCAAGAGAGAAATTTCCTATTTTTGATTTGCGAAAAATAATTGAGTTTTTGAAAAACGCACAACTTAATAGAAATATGGAATGTCATATTTATGCATGGCCTAACTCATATTCTATGATAAATAATTTTTAATATACGAAACCAACGTAGGAAATTTCTCTCTTCCTCGAATGCTTCTTTTGGACGGTGTACATTCCAAAAGCGCAATAGCGCTGCATAGCAGTCAAACGGTTAAACACGTACGCTTAACCCATTTGTGCCTGGATATTTTTGCGACTTTCTACGATTTTTACTGATAACAGAAATAATAGATATATTTCTGATGTCAACTTCTTGAACAAGGGATGATTTCTTTTAAAATCATTATGCATAAAAATCGAAATATCAACATCCTACTGGGTCATGTTAAAATATTTTGTAGAGTTGAGGCTCAATACTCATGAATAAAGGCTAGGAAAAATAAATAACATTTTCGACTAATAGCGAAAATGCCGTCCCTAAAAAGGGACACTAGGCATAAATGGGTTAAGCGATTAGCGGGGAGGAGAACAACCCCTTAACCCATTTATGCCTAGCGTCCCTTTTTTGGGACGGCATTTTCGCTATCACTCGAAAACGTTATTTATAATTCCTAGCCTTTATTCGCGAGTACTGAACCTCAATTCCACAAAATATTTTAATATGGCCAAGTAGGATGTTACATTTCAATTTTTATACATAATGATTTTAAATGAAATCATCCCTTGTTCAAAAAGTTGACATCAGAAATTTATCAATTACTGCTGGTGTTAGCAAATATCGAAGAAAGTCGCAAAAACATCCAGGCACGAATGGGTTAACCTCCAACTCACTTGCCCCCAACCTTCTCTTTTAAAATTTTTTTCCCAATTGCCACGCACAGGGCTGCATTCGTAAACGACAAACTCGTTGGAAGAGTTTTCGTAAAAAAACTGGAATACGGTTGTTCAGTGCTATCAGTTTCTTTTGCCTTTGTGAACATCTTCAGTTTATTTAGTTTTGTCGCCTAGGAGATGGGCTTTTTTTTTACAATTCGTGTCTGCTGTTATTTTCTAGATCAAAGTTTTTAGTACAAACTCAATATAAAATCAACAGGATTTTAAAAGGAAGAATGGCCATAATTGAAGTGCACAGATCAAAATTTACAAATTTCAACTTAAAATTGCATTTTGTTCTAGCAAGAGAAGTTCAAATTTCCCTAATAACTGTTTAAATAAACTTCAATCTCAACACTAAAAATAAAATTTTAAATTTCACTAAAATGGAAAACACAAGAAAATTGTTACCTTTGAAATATTCTGTATCTACCTGTCAGTTTTTAGCGTGTGCATGAATTTCCTCCTCGAAAAAATAATATTTTCAGTTTCAGCGAACTAAATTACTTTTCATAACAACAAAAACGCGAAGCAAAAGCAAAACTATATGAACCTGTTCGGTGCTGAGTTTACTTAGTTTGAAACTAACCGCATCAGTTTTGTGTACGAACACTCTAGTGCATAAACTGAATGCATTCAGTTCCGTTTACGAACACCTCAAATGGAAACTCGTTGCACGAATGTAACTGGTTTGTCGTTTACGAATGCGGCATGGGTAAATATCAAGTAAAATACGAGATACTGGGAGAGATTGACATCGTGGATAGTATTTGGGTAGAACCGAACGAAAACAACACCGGAGAGAGCAAAAACAGCATGTAAATGTCATGTGATCTATCTCCTCAAACTTTCCAAGGAAAATCTTTGGGAGTTCAAATAAGACTCGAGTTACTCTGGAAGCGTGGAGACCATCTCCTCAAGTTTCTTAAGTCGGACACCATGAACAGGTTGAGTTTTTCCCGAGTAACTCGAGTTACTCAAAAGTGGCATCGTGAACACACCCCCAGTAGTAGCATCCCCCCCCCTCTCAACTTAACTTGTGCAATGCTACTATAAAGGGAAATGAGTCGTCGTCCGTAGTTTGACAAATTTCGTGGAGGGAAACGTGCTTGCTGTTATGTAAGATTGCAGACCATTTCCTTCATTAATGTATTTCGACGCTAGTAGCTGTAAGGTCTGTATAGGGTAAAGAATGGTAATATGGTGAATTGCGGATACGCAATATTTTAGTACAGTTATGTTATTTTTTAGACCACTCTTCTGTAAAGTTGTTATTTTCAACTCCTAAAGACTTACAATTTTATTATGCGAAAAATAAAACTTGCTGCTTATGATTTTGTAAGCAAGTATGATTAAGTTGTTACCAAAATGTTAATGATTTTTCGAGAGTATTTTTTTGTTTTGATGTATTTGTTTGCTGCATTTATGTACTTCCATTTAACAATCCTTGAATAAGGATTAAGGGTAGCAGATAATCTTGAGAAATGTTTCGTCGATACATATGTAACATACCATTTAATGTTCGACATTAAATTTTATTAAGCTTAATGCAGTGTTCTAAATATGACGAGGTTTTTCTTACATAAAAGTTCATGGACAGTTTTTTAAAAATTTTATGAAATGTCAAAATTAGTGCTAGGTAATTTATCTTCCAAAGTTAGTGTATGTTACTGTATCCATAGCACAGTGCTAGTTACTGGAGATATTGAGTAAATTCATATATGAATTTATCTACTTGATGTTTTTAAAGCATTAAATAATAGGTTTAACATTGTCTAGAATAATAGCGTTATCAAAAGCTAATTCTGAGTGGTAACTGTAAGCTATATTTGAATGCGGTTTTACGATTCATGTTAAACAAATACGATATTTTAAAACTTATTACATATATAAAGATTATGTTATGTAAAATGCAGAAACTAAGAACACAGCGAATTAGCATTTAGATTCACCATTTGGGTTTTGACAGCTTTTTGTTCTTTAAAAGTTAGTTTCCTCCGCAACTAAAACTTCATTTTTAAATAAAATTTCAAGGAGTGTATATTTTTGTTAATTCGTTAAGATTAAATATAAACGGGTACGTTTAATAACTTAAACATCTACGCCATGTTTAATAAAATACTGGGAATGTTTTAATCTATTAAAACTCGATAAGTGTTGTTTAAATAGGTTCTTCAAGCTGTTAAGGCTAAATTCCTACGATTTGTTTCAGTTGGCATATGTGCTGTTCTAGAGTCACTTTTTCCGAAAATAAGAGTGGTAGACCGTAAAAATTCACCATCTTTTATCTTTGTTTCGAATAACTTAACGTTACGAGATTATCTTTATTACAAGAGGATCTTAAGTAGCTACGAAGGAAAACTAGTTGATCCAGTGAAGTTTTTGTTAAAGGATCATTCGTTCAGGTTTTCTGGGTAATTGTTCAGAAATTTTTTCTAATCTAGGAGTTACTTTCGATTACAAAGATTCTGTTGGGGTTTAAATTCTTGGAAGATACTGCATTCATGTGTATTTGGAAAAATTTGGCAACTGGTTGAAGGTTTCGGAGAGTTTGCAATGCAAATTTTCATCCGCCTGTCTTATATTAACTGAAGTGTATTTGCGGACTTAAAGTGGATGTACATAAAGTTTTATTGAGGAAAGTCGACAAATGTACAAGTTGATTACTTATTTAAACACTAGTAAATGACTGAAGTGTGAAGGTCTAAGGTTCTGGCTTCTCGTGCGGCTGTTTAAGTCCGGAAGTCTTGGTGGTTTTCTCCAGATGTGATTACACTGGTGGATTATGTGGTTTTTTTCCTACGTGAATACATGTTAAAGCTCCTTAAGTCATCCACTATAAGTATTTTCCTACATGAGGCAGATTGTGGCAAAGTCAAAGCTACTCGAAGACTAACTTTATTGCGGAAGGTGACACATCTTAAGTTGGAAACTGCTCATTAGGAGTACTACAAATTGTTTCGGATATACCGTAACTTTGCAAAGGTACATTCTGTCAATTTTAACGTTTAAATCTGTTTAGGTTCGTGTTCTATAATAAGTTTCTGAATTTTCAAAATTATTCACGAAATCCCGAAATCATCTCAACATCAGGGTTTTACCCTGATGACTTAAGTGTCCATTTCAACACACCGAAATATCTTTGTCTAGCACGAGTTGCATACGGTTTTCTGTCTGCTCTTGCATAACTCTAATATCACATTATACCTTTGAGGTTTCATGTATATTTCTTATTGTGCGGGCACACACTACAGTGGATTGCCAAAGGAATACGAACAAAATAAGCGTTCTAAAAGGCGTAAGCTGGATTAAGGTTGGCTACCTTAATTCTTTTGATTGAACTATGTAAAAGAAGAGTTTTCAGTTTATTTTAGTTTTCAAATTGGAATAATTGAAGTGTCAGTTCTGGAGTGTTGAAATTAATACAGTTGAGGATACGATATTCGTAACTTTTAATTAGCTTATCTACCTCGGATGATGCACCTCTGAGTTACAAGTAAACTAGAGCCTAAGGTTAGTCTTGCATAGTTAGTACTAGTTTCTTTATTATAAATACATAGAATGCATTTTTTCGTGTAGCAGTTGACTGAAAAAAGTAATAAAAATGGACATGAAGTAGCAATAGTAAAGTTTCAGTAACAGCTTTATATTTTCAGTGAGATAGTACCTTAAGACACTTTTAGACTCTTTATATGCCTTGGAATTTGCACGTTTTAATGTTACAACAGTAAATTAACTTATTGGGGGAAATAAGTATGGTTTTTGGCTTAATTTATTTTGGCCACTATAAGTATTTTTATATTATTAAGTACGTTTTAAAGGGTAGGGTTGGGGGTGGGAGACTAACCGCGTGGGAATACAGGTGACGATCTGTTATTCCGTGTTGCAATACCTGGGTGACGACTCGGAATATTACAACACCTCAAATGGCCTCCCAGCCCCCTTTTTCTTTCAAGGCTTAACCCATATAATTTTTTTCAATTAAATTGCGTCTAGATTTTTGCAATTACGAACCTTATTTCTTCCCGTAAGGAGTTAGAAAGAAGTCTAAATTTTCGAATACATAAAACATAGTAGGCAAAAAGACGTCTGTGCTTGGAGAGGGACATATAAGCTTCATGGCATTCTAAATGTAAACTCCAAATTCTTAGATGGAACGTTTTTTAAATCTTTGAGTAGTTCTACAGAATAAACATTGCTACTCTGTCCACTAACTATTACAGAAGTGTTAGAACTCTGCCTTTTAAATCTGTTGCATGGAATTACAACAGTCTTTAGAGCACTGAATTTATTCACATTATTGGCATTTCATAGTTGTATTGGCTCTGTTTCATGCTCTTTTCTCGCACTTTTGCATTAGAATCCGATTATTCATTAACTCCAGGACACATTCAAAGTAAAACGTATCTTTCTCAAAAGTAAGATTTAATGTGCTTTATTCCAGATTATTTCGTAAGAACTTCAGTGTTTTGGAAGAAGCAAAAACCAAAAATTATCTCAACTGATAAAACGTAAATTCTATTTCTTTAGTAACCAGGGTACTATTATTGGGAAAGTCTCGCATTTATAAGGTTTGAATATTTTGTATTTCTAAACATCAACATCCAATACTCATTGTCTAAATTTGAAAGTCCGGAAATAAAGATTAATACTTTTTTTCTTTCAAAGTCACTGTCTAAAAGCCTATCAAATATATGAAGTTTTATACTATGTTTGAATATGGACCAGTGAATTAAGTTTAATAAACCCACCAACGGCCACGTGTATAAAACACTGAACTGTAGTTGAAGTATGAACGTCTGGGTTTTGCCAACTGTCACCTGTCGATCATAATTTTGGGGAGGTTTCTTCAAATAGAAGTACGCGTTGGAATCTTTTAGTCATTCACCTAAGGCATCCCCTTGATGGTCCTCGTGTAGCTTTGCCTCAGCCCATAACCAAAGATTAAATATAAGCAGTACAAATGAATAAGCTGTCGCCTATAAAACAAGGTACAATATGACTGCGTTGAATTTTTGCAAACATTCAGCTACGCGATTTTTCTGATCACACGAAGTTATATAATATGTGAACTTAAATATGTGTAGGATGGCCAGTATTAACTTTAGAAGTAAATGCGGTATATGCATATCTTAAAATTTTTGTTTTCTCCTTAAATGAGCCTACCTGTGTGTTATGTTAAATTTAAAAATGCCTAAGTTTTTCAGATACTTCGTTTACTGAGAGGTCTTACCGGTAAATAATATGGGACGGATATAGAATCCAATGAAGAAGGTAACTTTAAATCATTCCAGCTAAAAGGTATGTACTGATATTTTAATCTCTTGAAATTTTAACAAATGTAAACTTTACACGGAGGTCATGTGGTAATCACTTCTATCAAAGATGCTAACAATGGTTACCAATAAATTAAATCTGAATGAGTAAGCAATACAGTATTTATTCGCTGTGGTTTTATAAGCCAAGCATTGATATTAAGCATTGATATTAGCCAAGCATTAAGCTATTGATAAAAATCCTGAGCTCCTCTTTAGTAATTCTTTATAAAACGTCTATGAATGGTAAAGGTGGATGGCATTGATAATTAAGAGATTGATGAAGTTTGCGGGACAGGGATTCTGGCCTGTCGCACTGCTGTCGCTCTAACGGTCAGAGTTCTGGGTAGTTTTCTCCAGATGTAAAGTAAATGCAAGTTAGATCTTTTTAAACTTCCTAAGATATCACACTGACAGATACCCTTCGTGTAGCTTTGCGTTAACCAGACTTAATTTATCTATTATAAAATACATAAATTTACGCTAGAAACACGTTAAAACACTCAAATGCCTATTTTAAACAACGAAGATTGTATGCACGGTCATATGTACTCACTTCTCCAAAACAAAAATGTTAAATAGAATATCAATTCTTTATTTTCAATATTTTCCTTCCGATAAATCCATTTATAGTGTTCTTTAAATGACAAACTAAATTTAGTTGGATTGTTCTTGTAGGACATCAGCATGCATACATCTAGCATGTTTAGTGTATAAGTATATAATTTCTTGGTCTATAACTTGTGTGTAACGTAAAATAAAACTTCAAATATGGAAATATTAATTGCCAAATTAGTCTCATTGTTAATCATTTGTTAAATGTAAATTAAATACTTAAAAAAAAAAATTTAACTAGCTTCTTTTGGGTTTATTTTTTGCTGAAACAATTTTTTCCTAAATTCGGAATGGATTCAAAGTAAAAATCTATAAAAGAATCTAACGCTATCAAAATTTTAATACTAGGCTACTCTGGTCTTAATGGTGTTTGAAAGCAAATTAATTGACGGAAAAATTGGTGGCTTATCATGGTTAAGTGTCATGATTGAGGATTTCTTAAACAAGTAATAATATTCATTTGAATTTCAATATTCGATCATAGTAATTCTGCAATAATGCTGTTTTAAAATAAATTTTCTAGATTAAGTTTTTAGTAATCTACATTGAGGATGCGAGAACAGTTCCCTTTTGCCCTTCTTGCATCTGGTATCGATTGGTGAACAATTTATTCTTACTGTTAGTGGGCCAGATCATTTTCCAATGTTGTACCGAACGACTTCATCTTTTTGGTCCTATCTCTAATTACCCCAAATTAGCCTTAAATCTCCCGCAGAGAACTAACTATGGTTGGTTACAATAAGAACACGGAAAGTGGAGCAGCTCTGTCTTGAGGGTGAAAACTCGCGGCTGGGCTACCGTGGAACAGTGCACGCTAAAGGAAGCTAGTGCACGTGCAACCTGCCATGTCTGCAGTGTCTTCACTGTTTAAACGATACCTCTGGTGATGAATATTCAGGAGATGGGCCTCTTATCAGGAACGGTTAAAAATAAGGCCTTGAGCTAATTCGGACTTCCTCCCACTGGTGCTTATAAAAATGATAGCCACTCCCAGTTACGTATCGCCGTCCTATAGTCAGATTCTGTCCCCGCTCTGCAGTCCCCCGGAAGGCATAACAGCAGGGGCGTAGCCAGAAATTTTTGATGGGGGGGGTTACGACTACTAAAACTCGTAAGTATACGTGCGTGTGATAATGTAGTGAAGAATGTGTATGGCAAAAAAATCCCCATGGGGGGGTTATGACCCCCATACCCCCCCTTGGCTACGCCCCTGAATAACAATATTAAGTGAATGTCGAGATTGTAAATTGAAGTTCTAGTGCGAAAGCAAGAAGATACCTACCGTAGTCAACTTGCCGAATATATCAATTTAGATTGATCAGATTATAGCGTTTTTCAAGGTTAGATTAAGTTCAAGGCAAGATTCCGTACAATAGACTGGCCTGCTTCTAAAAGCCACAGAATTCTGTGCTAAAAGCACGGTATGACTAGTTTACCTTTCGCTAAAACAGTATTTCAGTAATTTCAATCGGATTTTTGCCTTGCTGACGTTAGTCTCATAGGTGTTGCATAAGTTTGACTTCAGCTAAAAGTACTGTTCTTAAGCATTGATTTATTCTAAAAGAATATTTCCCAAGTACTTCACTTCAGAATAGAGGCGTATTTAAGGGAGGGGGAGAGAGAGGGGTTCCGGACCACCTCCGAAATGTAAAGCAACTTTTATGTCAAACTCGGGTACCAATTGAGTTTAAAGTAACAGGTAGCCTCTCCCCCCCCCCCCCCCCGAAATGGAAACCCATGCACCTTACTGTCAGAAAAGTTATGTATTCAGATTGTCTTCCCTTAATGTTGTAGAAAACGCTGTCGAAAAGAATTATTTAATATCAAAATTCCTCAATCCAGCACCTCCGACTGTTTTCATGGAAGAAGAGGGAGATCAAACGTGCCTAAAACATGAAAAAAATCTGAGCAGTTTCCTTTGCGTAGCACTTAACTTTCAAAGTCTAGTCCAAATTTTTTTCGACGAGCTTAATTTTCTCCTATATTTGAATTTCTCTTAACATGAAATTTAATTTTGTGTAGTAACACTTTAAAACTAACGTTTAGTTTATTTTTTAGAATTATTTAAAAGCGGAATGGATTTGGCCACCCATTCTTTTCTATGAAATGTAGCATAAATTTATAATTTAGTTTAGTATTCTACATAAAATAGATTGTAGTATCGCTAGTTATAAAATAGTTTATGTATATAGTAATAGTAGAAGTATAATGTAAAGTGTTAATTTATTAGCGGCATATCTGTAACCTCTAATGATTATAAACTAATATTTTTAACCAATTCTAACTACGAATTAAATTTTTATGTTAAGGGATTCTTGTTGCGTATGAAACCACGACAAAAATTATTTAAAAAAAAAAAAAACGATTAAATCTTCGCAAGGGAAACATGCATCTAATTTTTTTCATTTTTTAGGATTTTTTTTGAAGTTGGTACAGTATAAATCTTGTAAGAATTTATAATTTGCCGACGTGCATAATTTTAAGATTAAAAATACCATGTATTTTGAATAAATGTAATCATCGCACAATCTAAATGACATGAAAGTGCGTAGAAAGGGTATAACCATCCTTTTTCTCCCTTCCTTCAAAACGGCAAATCTAAATTTTTTTTCTTTTACGAATATTTATCCTAAACATGAGAATTTCAGTTTTTTAACTAAAAATAATTTTGGCCATGCCAAGAGTTTGCTTTCACGAGTTTCTGAATGAAGTATCACTGTATTAATGTTACATATGTATTAATGTTCGTACTAATGCAAGTATGATCTATTCTACCCAATGAATCCTTAGTGACTAATTTGGTGGTGACGTCTGCAAGCACGGATGTACATAATTTACATGACTTAAAGATTAGTCGAAGAGTATTTGAAAAACTGCATTTAAGACTGAAATATTGCTCTGAATAAAATTATAAAAATTAAAAATCTAAATGTTTAGTAATACAGTCCCAAAGCATTAAATTGGCCGGATAAACTGCAAACTATAAGTCACGTCAATATTTGAGCCGAAGATGTTGGCCAATCTCATTGTGGTGACGCCTAGCAGGTAGAGCAACACTGCCTCTCCCCTACGAGTGGCCAGTCATCCATTGCAGATGAGACCTAGCATTTTTATCGGTCACCCACCAGAGTATCTTTAGTGAACATGGAGGACACTGGAGACGGAATTTTTACATGCACCAGCTCCTTTTAGCAGACTGTGGCGCAGCACTTCTTATTAGATTTATCACAATCCCTAGCGTCGAAAAGGGTCGGTGCTGCTTCACTTTCGGTTTTCTAATTTGAAGTTGGTAGATTTTTCTTGAGGATAGCAGTGCACAGTTTGAGCATGTCAGAACCGACATCCATTGAAAATGTTTTATCGAGGTAATGCGTTAATAAGTGTAAAACTTCGGAGTTAGCTTTATTACACTGACACTGTTTTTCAAAAAGCGATCTTGCTCAGTTTCTTGTAGATGTTTTGATAATCGCGATTACTAGCTGAATTTTGACCTGGATATACAAGAACAAGCGTGTGAAGTTGGGAAACCTACAAAGATATAATGAAAAGTTATTCATTTCCTAATTTCAGTACTAATTTTCAAAATGTTCAGCTACCAATTTTTCCAGCATCAAAATTTTGAAGAGTAAGTATTATAGTATATAGTTTTTAAATTATTAAATTAGTTATGTTTCATAACAACTTTAAACAACGTGGCGCTGTGCGAATCTTTTTCGGCCTGCGAAACTTTAGCAGTGCCTCATTTACAAAATTAAAGTACGAAAATATTTAATATAGAAAGTGTGGGAAATTAACCATGACGTTCTATGGGTATAAAACTTAATTTTTTAATTAAAAATATATTATAAAGGTAAAGTACTAAATTAAATTTTTGCCTTTTTCTTTATCTGTTAGTTCTTAAATTCACATAAATCAATAACAAAAGTTGCATATAGTAGTTGGCGAATAAACTTCTCAAGACTTAAAACTTAAATTCTCAGATTTACGACATTGAAATAACTAGTAGCTATAGATTTTGTAGTTTGTAAGTTGTTAAATAATTAAGATCAATAATTTTGTTAATGTTTTTACCTTTAATGATTTCTTAGCTTAAATTACTAAAAATATTAAAGAACTAATTTTTAATGCTTTGCGCAAATTTTAACACTAGAACTTCTTATCAGAACAAAATTCTTCTGAACAAAAGAAACTTCAGCCTTTCAATGATACTAGATTTTGGCGATTTTGGATGAAAGTATTTTCATTTTACTAGTTTGTTCTTAATAAATGTGTATGTTGAACTGCAAATATAGTAAGTTCCAGTGAGTAATTGATAAAAACTTAACAAAGCCGACAGAACAAACCGGTTCGGGTTAACATTGCTTGGTCTCATCACATTTTCTTAAATTACTAGCTCTTTAAAAAGGCTAGTTACGTCATTAAACACAATTGGACATGTCTCAAAGATCTCTCTTATCTCTTTATATTATTGATGTAAACGGTTGAAAACTGGTACTTTTATTTCACAGTAGGATGCGACTTGAAGTTTGGTAAAATAAAATACTATTGTGCTGGCCAACGTACACAAGAACTTCTCTAAATATTAATGACCGTGCATAAAAATCAAAGAATTAAACTGCTTTTGAAAAAATGTGATTTAGCACATTTTAAGCTATTCCAGTTGATTTTACTTAAATCTCAATTGGTCTGATAATGAATGCCCACATGAAATAAGATTAGATGAAAATTTTTCTCGTAAGAATATCGTAAATATTTGTACATCGCTATGTTTCTCGTGTTTTCAAGGGATGCTTAAGCTTTCCAGTGCATAACTAAGTATAGAAACTGGAGGCTCTTAAGTTTCTAAAGTTGATTTGCAATTGCTTTATAGCTAACAACTTATCAAAAGTGCAGTTCGATATTTTAATAGTAGTAGTTTTCAGGAAGATAAGTTTTGTGCATAAATATATTATTGGCTATTTTTAAAGCTTTTTTGTAGTTTAGACATCAAGACTACCAGCGTTATTACAAAACTTAAGATTCACACTTCGGAACAAACTTGTTATCGTAAAATGCTCTTTATACTTTAGCTTCGTGTTCTTTTGAGGGTTTATATAAAGCTGTTAACTTTATGGAACTTTATGCGCAAATATTTTTGCTTCGAGTAAGTATTTGGACAATGTCATTTTCTTAATGTATTTTTATGGTAGCTAAGTTTTGCTGGTGATATGTGGTCAGTTTTCAAATAGTGGTTCTGGTATTGGAGGGGAAAGCTTATTGAGATGGATAAGTCTGTGCAAGAAATTTAAATAGGCAGACATAAGGATTGGGGGATGGTTGTGGAAATGCACTAAAAATTAATGTTGCAGGAAAGCTTCAAAAATAAGGACTGCGAGTGGTATCGCACTTGTACGTTTTGAAATATAGTTGGTTATTTTGCCTCTATTTACTGACCTAAAATGATACTGTGTGAATTGAAATTGAGTTTGCAGTGATTCTGAGATGGGATTATCATGCGGTTTTTACAGTTCTGATTGTAGGGCTGTAAAAAATACTGAAGATGAAACTTTTGAATCGTTACATTCTTGCTTTTAGAGGTTAGAAATTATTTGAATCTAATACTAATGCTGGACATCAGAATCCTCTCAACTTTAAAAATGAGATGGTCCACAAGGTATGTTACTAGTGATGGATCTTGCAAAATTGTTCCTGGGGGGGGGGGGGGGGAGAGAAAATTTATTGATACTGAAGGTTGTCTCAATATTATGAAATTTTGAACTTTTTATTTCGAATGTAGTCGAGGTTTAACAATTTTGAAGACTGTTCTGCTAGAAAATGCTAGCAGAACAAAATTACCACCCTTTTAAATTAACAAAAAGTTGTAAATTTAAAGGAAAGGTAAAAACGTGGACTGTTTTAACTGAATAGATATTTAGTGAGCTTTTAAGATAATGTTGATTTTTTTTTCCCCCAAAATATAGACGAAAAGATATGCAGATTCTGCAGAAAATTAGTCTCGGATTATTTTAAACATCGAATGCAATGGATGTTTGTTTTTGTCTAGAAATTTACATAGATGACGACGGAGGAGGCGTACGAGTGAGCTTAGCAGAAGTCGCCCCCTCCTTTAAGGTAAAGTTCGGTGTAACGCATGGATAGCCTTTTGGGAGAAAGTACTCTATGTAAGTATGTGTGCCAACTGGAACATTAGGTAAAGTTACGCAGTACAATGATCTAATTTCATAAGATATATATTTGTCACATATATTAATGTTTAAATAGAATTCTTGCAGAGGAAAGTTTATGCATTTTACTTGTATGAATTTGAAAATTGGTTTAATCAAACAAGCTTTAAAAGATTTAAACACGGTAAAATTGTGTTAATTTAATGCTAGTAAAGCGATATATTTTATTTGATAAACTTAAATTAAGAAAACTTACTACCATTAACATGTGCTGTGAAGAAGGGAAAAAAATACCCACAAGCGCTGACAATGGCTGTGTGGATGAAACTGAAAATTGGTAAATAGCTGAAATGTAAAGGTCAAAGATCCTGACCTACTGCGCGGCTGTTGCTCTAACGCTCTGGGCTTTCTCCAGATGTAACATGAATATGCGTTAAAGTATTTTGCCTAAAGTATTCCTCTTTAGCAAATGGCTTTAGTGTGTTGCCTTAACAAAATAATGGAAGTAAGTTTGTAATTTATGTCACTACGATAAAAACTGAAATTCAGAAATATTTATTTTGCACCTTTTTAATTCTAAATGAAAGTTTGTCGCCGTTTAACTGAATTCTGATCATCAAAATACAGTTTCATTAACGAAGAATTTGTAAATTTATTTCACGGTTGTAAAAATAATTTAACTGAGTATTTATATTTTCAGGATTAATTAGAATAGCTGTATTCACTGCATCTTAAGGTAACATAAAAATTTTTAATCCACAATATTTTAATCTTCATGATTGTGCATTATTTCAAGAAATATGAACTTGAACTAGTAACTAGCATTCGGAGAGAAAATGTTGCACAATTATGCTTGAATTTTTTTTTTGCATTATACATCTGTTGAATTTAGTTTTGAAGTTAAAAAAAAAATCATTTCCAGTAGCAATGAAATAAGTATGTTTTTGAAGTTTAAATTTCTTCAGAAAAATAGCAATTAATATCTATGGAGAAAAGTTCACGTAATTCTTGCAACTCTTCTCATTTGAATATTTTAACGGAAATTTATGCAAGTCTAAATTAAATATACTTCTTGATATCAGCACAAAATTTAATAAAATATATAAACATTTTTATAAAATACTTGAATACTATGTATGGTTTATATATTTAGTTTTTCCTGCTGAAGAGATTTATCATGCAATCTTTAATTTGGCTTAAAATTATTTTTCATCAAACTCAATTTTAAAGTGTCATTTTATGCAGCACATTCTTCATAATTTCAGTCATACATATTTGTTGAATATTTATCTGGTTATAACTGTAAAAATTTGTTTGCATGATTTAAAACTTGATTCTTTCTGAAATAGTTCAATGTTTTAATCGAATGTATGTAGTTATATTTTCATGTCTAGCATGGTATTAATGTATCTAGATATGTCGGGTATTGCATAATTGCAAAGTATTTGAAAACTTGCTTTAATGATCTTTAATATGAATGCCCACACATTTTGAGATTTTTGTCGGAACATTATGAATTGTTTTTCAGTGCAACTAGTGCAATAGACACTGTTAACCAATAAGTGATACTACACTTTGGTGTAACGGTTTGACTTATAAAATACTTGACTTTATGTAGTAATTAATAATTGATTGTATCAGCTGACAAATGTTAATGATTACTAGTTTTTCGTTATGTGCAAAATGATGTAAAAATATCTATTGATGTAATCGGACGTCTTTTATAATGTATTGTAATCCAAAAAATTTGAAGTGGACGAATTATCTAAAATACTTCAAATGTTAAATTCAATATAGTTGTGGCCACAACTTTAAATTTTTCTGGTTTTGTACCATTGTACGTAATGTTTTGTGTTGGTACATGTGGAACAATATGGTAATATATTCAATATTGAGTCGAAAGTGCGTGTATTGTAACGGATTTGGTTACATCCAATTTTAATGTAAATTGCAAGTCAGAATCATTGGGTGTTAAAATTTCTCTTAGAGGAAGTACTTGTATATAATCACTTGTTTTCTGTAATATTTTTTCTAAATGCTTTGCTTTAATATTCAAACGTTGAGTATTATACGATTCATATCATCTATAAGTCACTTTGTTAATGATAGAAATATTAGTATATATTTGTAAGCAGCATTTACTGTTGAACTGATTTGTTTAAAATGTATTGTAAAACTTCGCTATATGAGTGTATTAAGAGCATGCCAATTTATAACTGAACGTTTGTAAAACAGCTATGTGTACACTGTTTTTGCAATGTCTTATTTTAAAGCTCGTGTTAAAATCTGTTCAAAAGAGCATTCTGTTAGGAAAGATATGTTATCAAGAAAAATATGTAATGGGTCTTCAAAGTGTTAACTTGAATATTTTCTATCAAATAGCTTTGCAGGGTTTTTCAAAAATCTAGAGTGAACAAAGACAACTCAGAATAGCAATACAGGTTAGAAAATGTAATTTTCTTATGCTCTTTAATCACATTAAGGTGCCTGAGTATTTTTGAATGGTTTAATTTTCATTTTGAAAGTCTTTTGAAGGATTTAATTTTCAAATAAAGTTACAGGTAACAAAACTTAATAAGAAAATTCCACTGACGCTAAAAACTTCAGTGAAATGTTTAACTATATAAGAACATTTTTACCCTGCATTGCTTCATAATTCTGAATCGTCTAGGTTTTCTTTACTATGTAACTGCTCCAGATGTGTCTGAAAACTTCTATGAATTTGGTGCTAATTAATGTGTAGATCATAATATGAATTTTTAATAAACATAAATTTAATGATTTGAACTTTTTTATTTATTTTGAGCCTATTACTTGAGCCTTTTTATCCTATTTTATTTTGGTGATTATTTTGCAGAATTCCTAGAAACAAGTGCACTGCAATATTGAAATCTTAATTTCTTTTGTTAGCAAAGTCCCATTAAAAATTCTCGCAGAAACCTAATATAAATGCTTGAGGGGGAAACTTTTTTTATCAATGGAAGGAATCTTAATTTTACATTCCTACTAATTGTGAGGGGAAGGGTTCTTGCAGCTCCCTAAACTTTCACTTACCCACTATTTTTCACATTTTATACATATCTTTAGGTTGCTTTTCGGTACACTTTATTCGACACTCCTATCTGCGAATTTCACAGAACTTGATCAAGACAATTTTTTTCAGATTTTATCAAGTGTTGAAAACATGAGGCTTCTTCCAATTTACGAAAACATATATTGTATACAACCGAACCCGTTTAGTGAAATGACGAATTTGCCTCGAAAATGCATTCTAATAAGCGGGATATTTAATTATCAGTGTTTACATTTGACTACTCATTACGGTTTGGAAGTTAGAAAGAAATATCAAACATTTTGTGATAAATTTTCTAACAGATTTTGGAGTTCGTGCCTGGCAAGCAGCTGCAGTGAATTCCTTTTCAAGTATGTGATGTACGAGTTAACTTATTTTGCAACGGGTTTTTCACGACTTGCTTATAGAGCAGTATGCCTTCATGATTTAAAGTCTAGCCTTTAAAAAAAGTGTGTCCTCTTTGATTGCTAGGCTTCAATTAAAACTTAAATTATTTAGCTAAATCCTTTTGTACAAACAGGTGATTTGACTATTCGGGTAAAATGTCCATAAGGAAATTAGTACTAGAATGCATAACACTTAACAGTCATGTAAATCGTGAAATTTTTCCCTCTGAATCTAAGTTTCCTGTTCCATACCAGTCAATCTGAAAACATAACTTGGGGGAAGCTTTCTGGAAAATGTCACAATTTCTCTATTTATATTTGAATACAGGCAATTGCCATTAAATGAAGGGTCGGATATTCTCTGGAATGGAATATTTTCTGGAATTTACCAGACTAAAATCCCGTAAATGAATGGAAAAGTATCGTCTGTCAGGCATGGCACTAAGGTCGCATTTTTATTCAGAAGAGAAAGTGAAGGTCTGACCACACGGGTGCCGATGTCCCGAAATAAGTACGAACATACGCTACGGATGGTATTGATGTGTTAAATAAGTACCGTTAAGTTAATCTAACGAGTACGTTACTGCAATTTGTGTAAATATATATGTAGTTTTTAAAACTAAAAATCTTATTTACAAAGTTAACTCGAGCTACCTAGAACACTACTTCAAGAAAGAGCCCCGCAGGACACTGTCGTTCTATTTGCTAACTTATTTCATGAAATATTTAATTGAATTTTCAAATTTATAAGAACAAAAATTCTTGATAAATGCAATAGATTTTGTTCCCTTTTTTACTCGGACATACATTGATAACTGGTATACCATGACCGGGATTGACGAGAATATTCAGATTAAGTTCTTAATCAAATTCCCTTAGGAACTTTTGACTACAAGTTGTTGTACTGTACACTTGAGTGCTATGCAAGATAGTTTCGGAAACATTTCAATAAACTTCGCAAAATTTCTTCAATTTCTTTCTATTAGAAATTACTCTATGGCAGTTATTTTACAGTTTCGAAATTAACACGATTATCTCTTTTTAAAGAATATAGTACAGAATTGGAGGCATTCAGAAGTATTTTAGACCATCTCACAATGTGATTACATTTATATAACTGTTAAAGTTAAAGGAATTATATACATTAAAAAATATATATATTTAATGCTAATACATTATATCTTTATACCTCAAGTGGAAATTTTGCGGTTAAGTATCATCTTTAAGTACAAGAAAGAATTTAAATGAAATGATAATCAGTTTCTTGAAGGATCAGTTAAATAAAAATTGAAACTAAAAGTTTAAAGGGGGAAAAAGTAGACTAAATGGATTATTTGAAGTTATTCTTGCTAATAACTCTGTGAAAAATAAGTAATATTTGTTTTACAGTCTTAGTATTATTGTTCAGTATTAAATGTTGAAATATGTTGCATATTTTGGTATGTATCCAAATCCGCAAACTGCCCCATTTTGCCCAATGGAATAGGGTAAAATGGCGTGCACAGTTCACATATAAACTTATCCTCCTTCTCGTCAACACCAGCATACATATCAGGTGCCCATTTGTTACATGCATTGTACTTGATCCACCCTTGTGCTGATCTTGCATATATAAATCTACAGTAAAAGCTTGTGACATCTAAATCATATGAATCGGTCTGACGATGTGTCGTCTGTTGGTAAAGTAGCAACTAGGTAAAGTTTTAGCTTTTAAACTGTCAAACATAAAATTTTTGCCTCCTTCGTCACAAATACAGACAAAACATCTCAAGATACCCAGTTTTGGCTTGCAAGCAGCCAATCGAAAGAACTGGGCATAACTTACAAATTGCTCTGACTGCAATTCTACTTTCTCATGAAATTTACTAAAACATTACTTTCTAGCAAGTGTAAACCGTCACGTTAGTAGCTGCATGCGAGCCTAACAAATATCCTAACACTGCTCTTACCTTGCATAAGGGAAATGTGGGGGGGGGGAAACTCTTGGAAGCGTATCAGACTCAGCAAGCAATATCCCACGCGGAAATGAAAAATCGACACGTTTTGCACAGCCCATAGCAATGACATGGATAGCAAAATTTGATAAGCGTTAAAATCAAACTCCGGTCTGCTCTAGCACCCAGTTTTTGCCCACCCTTTCCCTGGATCATAACTAACCTTAAGTTTCGGAGCTTGTCTATTTAATTGCATTCTTTTCAGATTTATCTGACATGACCATACTTAACATTATTTTGTTATACAATTCACGAAAGTAAGCTGCATGGTTCATCAATTTTTTTCTCAAGCACTTCAGCTCATTGTATCCATGCCGACATAAGATCTTTCCATTTCAGAATAGAAACTAGCATATTTTTATCGATTAAAATACCCCCCCCCCTCCAAAAAAAGGAAATTACTATGTTGGGTTGTACTGGGGAAAGCTTTAACTGTTGCTGTCAGGCTAATTGAAAAAAAAATATTTAAGTTCGCTCCTGAAGTATTTGCCAATAACTCCTTTAATTATTAAGTTTTCATAACTGGCTAGCAACATAAAGTACTCCTGAACCCGTTAACTTTTGGGGCTTTCTTTAGCTCCCTTTATAGCTTTTGGGTAACACAGTATAGAGGTTAAACTCAGGTAAATTACGGTTACTAGAACCTATTTAATTTTTTTTATGTTTTATTTACAATCCCCTTATGTTAAACACTTTGCTTCTATTTCCCTCATACATACAGAAGCAGTATGAATTTCGTAATAAGAACAGGATGCTAGAAAACTTTCTTCTACTTGAAAATTTTAGCAATGATGCATCAACGATTTTTCAACTACTCGTAACAAAAAAAAAAAAAAAAAAAAAAAAAAAAAAAAAACCCTCTAATATGGATTTGACTTGGTAATGACTGCTGCAGTGTCTAAATTAAATGAATAGGAATTTAGAAATCTTCTGTTCCATTTCCATTAGGAAAGTAGTATATGGAGCTAACGTAGGTACTTGAGCAAATCGCGACCTTTGAAGAAGTGCACTTGCTGAATAAAGTGGTTCAGCAGAAAACTTCAAACAAAACTGCTTAGAAATTGCTATTATATTGCGCGTTGAAAGTTTAATCTTTCGGAAGCTATTCTTTTTCGTTAATCTTTTACAGGCCAAATTCAGATGCGGGCATATTTTAAATTAGTTTTTTGCAAATTTTGCCTTCAAATGCATAATAGAATATTAGTTATTTAAATGGAAAAAGAAATTGAACCCCCCCACTCAATTTTCAGTGTTCATAATTGGAAACATTGCTCATTTCTGACTATATTTTTAGGGGCTATACTTTGACTATACCTTAATGAGTAGTTTAAATATACAGTGAAACCCCGATCTACCGTTCCCGCATTTTTCCCGTATTGGTAGTTTTATTTCTGTGGTCCCCGAACAAATTGTATTTGAATAACATTAAAGAAACGCACACACACACCGTTCGTCTAAGTGACATCTCCACGTTCATCGTTTGTAAACATTTTCTCCTGGCCTAAATGAAATTGACGATTAAGTGGATCCATATGGCATACAAACTGTAATTGCTTCTTGGAATGAATAATTGGTTTGATGATCAGATGAACAATGATTGCTTGTTGAAGAGGTTGTGCGTAGCGTAAAATTTAATAATTACATTTCCATTGATCAAGAAGTTGAGGCATGTAGTATCCTAAACATGGAAAGTGTGATAATGCAAAAAATGAAAATAGCGGCGAAGCAGAAGATAATGTTCATGCTGAAGAGCTGAGCCCACACTAGTACGAAGTTTGGAGCAAAAACGTTATTTGAAACTGCAAGATCTTTTTATACAAACATAAAATTGCAGAAAAAGGTCCAGAAAAATTGTATATCGTGAAAATACACTGTTTATTTTAAACAGTGGTGGAAAACACAAAATAAAATTGCGTATCTTTTAAAGTATCTTTAAAATATATCTTGCGTATCTTTAAGTCTCACTTAATGTCTATCATTGATTTGTTATACAGTCATTGCGAATATGCATGAAGATTACTTTCTTCGTATTTTGACTTGAACCCGCATTTGTCGTTTTCCTGCATTCATAGATTTTTCCTACACACCCCATGAAAAAGGATGAATAAAAGTTCTACTGTAATAAGTGATTATTAAGAATAAATGTTAAATTTAAAGATTTACTTTTAAATTTAAGTAAAGATACGAATCAAGTTTGAAGGGGGGGGGGACTGTATCAAGATAGCCATTTTCATTAATTTTTACTAAGCTATTTTCATGATTTTTATCCAGTTTCCCACTAACGATAGAAATGACTTGATTTTTTGAAATATAATTTCCTTCTTTTAACCACATATCTGATAGTATTTTCAAGTCAATATTTATAAAATTTAATTTTCCTATAAATTTTTAATTTGATTTTCCCTATTGGGAACATTGGGCTGTTTAAGATTAGAATGTCACGTGCATATTTTCCCTCCTGATCCTGTCGGCAATAACAAACATTTTTAAGACATTTGTTAATGAATGCAGGATGTGTTGTATCAAGTAAAACAAGTTTATTTATATAAACTAATTTTAAATTTTGGAAAAAAATATTCCTTTCTTTTGAAAGGTTGGGGGAGGGAGTCGAGGGGCATTCAGAAACGAGAATTTGCCGTGACTATCGAGACCATAAAGATTTACAGGCAGGTTTTAAGCTAGGGCATCTTAAAACCCATGTAATGCTGAAAAATCCTTTCGATAAAGAAAGGTGGAGGACCAGAATTGCAATTTGTACGATTTTTTAGATTTTTCATCTCGGATTCAGGCACATTAATACGCCCACCTGATATCTCATTTTGGCTATTAAAACAAACTTACTCCATTCATGTATCTATCTGAATTTGTGCATGTGTATTGAGAAAATTTAACTTGAAGGTAATACTAGCAGAATTTTCCCAGAGTGGTTCAATTGATCAGTTCCCACAGAAAAGATGCACTGGGAGATGAAAGGGCAGGATATGTTGAAGTTCAAGGATTAATTTGAAGTTTGTATCTTAAATTGTGAATCCCCCCCCCCTCCCCCCGAACTACTCAAAGTTAAAAACTGGGAGGTAACTGGGAATGGATGCGAGACGAGACTGCAAGATGATACCTCTGGTCAGCTCTCGCGCTAAAATAGGCAAATATGGTTATAGTAAGTACCTCAGGTATATAAGATATTGCTTACAAGTCGGTACTCCAAGGAAACGGGAATTTTAGAATTAACTTTCAAATGCACATTTTTAATTATTATCCTTATATGAAAAAATGCATTTTGCGATTTAGTCTAATTTTTCTTGGAAGTATTTAAGGGAGTTGTTGAAACTTTTTTCCACGGGTATTGTGCCGAGTGTAGCTAAAATATTTATTAAAGAAATTGCCCCTGCATCTGGAGCATTCAAAGACCTGTGTTTAACAATCGGTATCCTCAACATTCAACGTTAAACAGTTTTAGAATTATACTAAATACGTAATTATTTTTGGCACCAAGTTTGGAGATATTTCCTGAAAACTTGCCAAGGTCGAAGACAAAAGGGAAATTCTGGGCACGGATCAAAGAGTAACTGACTACAGACTTAATATATTGAAAATATACTCAGACATTAATGCATTGAATTCTTTTGGGTGGTTCTGTAAATAAACTCCAGTTGATTGGAACAAAAAATCGAGGTGCACAACTAGATGTTGCAACAATCTACGACTAATAGTTTTTGAGGTATGCAAGTTATATTCATTGATACGTACACCAAAAGTCGCCAAGGCGCAATATTTGAGAAAAATAAATGATCGTCATCGGGCCATTTTGGTAGGACGGTCGCACTACTGCGTGGTAGGATGGTGTGCTTGAAATGAATGAATGTCTCTAAAACTGCCATTGATCGTAATGTGTTGGAATATTTTTGAGTGTTCCTGTAGAACTATTAATGATAAGGTAAGGGCGGCAAAAAGGGGTGCGAGGTGACGCGGTTGCATCCCTTAATTTAGCAAGCATTTTATTTATTCCATACTGTCGACTTTAATACATCAAATCACACCCCCCCAAATGAAAAGCTGAAATGCCACCCCTGATAAAGATACTATTTTCGATGGAGATTCATTTTGTAATCCTTATCAACATATAATATTTTTGATTCGTCTGAAATATCCTAATATCTCTAAAATACGTTTTAATGAATTTCTGCCCATAGAGCGTAATGTATGGAAAATCTTTTGGGTGACCCTGTAAATAAACTCTTCAATCGATTGGTACCAAAAAAGGAATGTGCACAACTCGATGTTACAACATTCCTAAATATAAAATTTCAACATTCTACCACTCATAGTTTTTGAGATACGCGAGTTACGTACATACAACCTCCTGGGAAAACCTGGTCAAAATGGACATGCGGTCAGTCAAAATGGGTTGTACGTGCATTTATATGACCACACATACATGTGTACAAAGAGATTTTCTCGCAAAAACTCTTCAAAGTAAATTTAGAGGTAGTCAAAATCTGGATACGGAAAGTTTTTGCGATCGCATTACTTCCTTTTACTTCGGACAAGGAAGTAAAAATGGTAAACATTTTCAAAAGCTCCGGGGCTTAGGCGTAAGACAGTTACGCCTTACGGGAAATCCGCCGCTGAACATAACTGTGCAAAATTTCAAAGCCCATCGTTCTCACAGTGTAGAATTGTATACCAGAAAAACGGACAAGCTTAATGCATTATAATATCTATAAGAATAATTAGATATTGTACATAACCATTTATATATTAAAATAAAGGTAGTCTAGATATGGGAACCATTGCTCAAAGATACGTTCCCTTGCACATTGAGTCGCTATCTTGTTGGTCGCTGTCGAATCTAGAGCTTCGCGAGGCTGTCTCACAGTCACAGAAATGTCTATATGAAAAATAAAAAACAATTAACTAATCAATTAATTCATAATTCAAACATTGTACACAAAAAGTCTGTTTGAATAGCATTTTCTTTCAGGCAGGATTCCTCACAATATGCAGAACTATAGAACACCAGGTACGTAACCAGACAAGGATCCCCCCCCCCCCCAAAGAACAACAAAACTTAACAAACAAAATTATACATCTGAGTGATAAATTTTGCCTTTTTCTACTTTTTAGACCATCCTGGATTTTTTTTTCACCATGAATAATAAATCAAAATCTTATTTTGCTTTCGTTAACAACTACTAATGAGCGTTTGTTCAAAATTTAACCGATGACACTTTGCGGTTAGAGTACTGTAAAATAACCCAACAAGTTTATTTATTTATCAGTTGACTGCAGACAGAAGTTCCATAAATTTAAAATCAACCAAGTTAAAATTTTCGGTTAATTTTTTATACATTTTTTTCACTATACTTTTTACGGTTCCACTTTTTTTAATCTCACTATTACATTATTTTTATCGCTTTACATTTTAGGATCAACAAAACTACACATTTCATTACATTAGACTTCCAACATAAAGTTGAAAATTCAACGTGCTAGAGGAAATATTCGGCAAGTTAATTTCTAGAAGGTCTAGAATTAGAGAACGGAAAATTAACCGATTTTACTCTTTAAAATATGACTTTTTAGTTGCAACTTAGGGCTTATTAACAAATCATTATGGGTATAGAAAAAAATGTTCTCTTGAATGTGCAAAACAAGGAATAAAACGGATTTCATTTAAAACAAAACAGATGAAATTTCTAAGCAGAAATTTTGTTCAAGGTCTAATAAAGAAAATAAGCTCTTCGTTTGAAATAAAAGTTTCTGGCTAAAATAACAAATTTTATGTTGATAAAAATTAAAGGAAGGTTTCAAAAGAAATATTTCACTGTTGATGACTATAAGTGTTAAAATTTGGCTCTAGTCAAGTAAAGTCTGTCGGGATTTATTCAATTTTGAAGTTAGTCCTAGATCTTTAGCATTATACGAATCATGTCTCTTGAAATCAGAGATTTATCGTCCTATTGTTGTCTATAAGATAATTAAAACTTTTGGTTGTTATTGGTAAATTTTTCGTTTAGAGCATCCCCGCATAAAAAAATCTCCGGTTGCCAATCGAAATTGGTTATCCAGTGGGACCCGTAAAGAAAGAAGATTATTCAAAAACAAATCTCTAGAATAATGATTGGGCGTTTAGGAATGCGATGAAGAACCATTGTCTTGAATGCGTGCAAATGCGTCATTTTTGTGCAAACCATTTACTTTGGAGCAAGGAAATTCTGGTTTTGTTTTTCGACTAATATTGGACAGCAATTGCACATGTGTTGAAGAGTCCTTGCACATCTGAACCCATCTTTCCTGTGAAACATATCGCAGCATCCTTTTTTTTTGGCAGGATGCCAAAGCTGATCTTTTATCTTTGGGCAAGCAGTACTTAAGATGCTTTGATCACCAAGAGTTGATAAGATTCGCTTTGATCACCATTGTTCTATTTTAAACTAGCTTCCAAGGCGGCCAGCTTCTCCATCTCATATCTGACGGTTCTTTATACTCAGTGCAGTGTTGCCTAAATTGCTGGACTCATTTCAATGAAAATCATATTTCTTTGTTTTAATAGTATTTGTCATTAAATTTATTTAGGTTGCGGTTACTACGCATTTTGGATGTCATCATAAAAGCCGATGTTGAAACAACAAAGGGCTAAAATGCCCTTTAGCCCAATGCATGCAGATGCGTAGCCAAGGGGGGGGGGGTTAGCGGGGTCATAACCCCCCCCCCCATGAGGAAATTTTTGCCATATAAAATGTATATTCTTCACTCCCTCATCACACACATGTATGCATATATGTGAGTTGCAGTAGTCGTAACCCCCCCCCCCCATGAAAAATTTCTGGCTACGCCCCTGAATGCATGGTAACATTTTTTAGGTGGGCGATTAATGCGCCAAATATTGTAAATTCGGTAGTTTAAAGCCGTTAAAAAGTCCAAAAGATCTTGCATTTTTGTACATCCATTATTTTTATTTTGCAATCTAGCTACTGCGTAGCATGTGCTTGCTCCATTTGATGTCATTGAACTGTTTATTTGGATTTTTGCACATGCGTTATTGCTATTGAACTAATGTTTACATCTAGTTCTTGCCGTTCGCAGCGCGGAAATGTCGTCGATTTTGCTACCGCATACGTTAGCGTATTATATAAGTAGATGAGAGCAAAATAAAAGGAACTAAAAAAATGAACCGTGATATTTTTCTGTCCAGCACTGTATGATTTATTTACACTAACTTGTATTGGTAAATAACTGACTGTTCATTGTCAATAGTATTTAAATGATATAATTCAAAGGATTAATTTTAGAAAGTTCAAACATATTTTCGGAGAGTGTTAATTAATTCCTATTCATTTTACAGATGCTGTATTCTTTGAGCACATATTGGAATGCTTTTTTTTTTTTTTTATCTAAGAATAAATAATTCGCATTCCTTTCTCCAATACCCTATGTAATATGCATTCTTTTATCCAGTCTTCAAATAATTCAGCTCTGTTTCTTATGTAACTTCTATATATCATTACAAGTTTATTAATAAGGAACATCATAGACGAAAAATAACTCTATGTATAGGGAAAAATAAAGGATATTAATATAGCATTGATTTAAACTTTTCAATAGGTTAGGATACTACATAAGTACAATAAACAATCTAATTATTTTTTTTTCTAGAAATATAAGTATAAACTATCCCATAAAAATACATTTAAGAAACATCTTCTTTAAGAAACATCTATTTTTAATAAACAGGATTTTACATCTATTTTTGGCTTACGCATGCATATGTTCTGGTCAATATTTTTTAAAACATTCTGTATTGTGTGTATTTCTTTAATGTGATATCTTAGAAATTACCATAAAAGAACAGAAATATACTTTTCGATTTTTAATTAAAAAAAAAACGATTTAAATTTCTTATGGTGAATAACAACTGCTAAATTAGAAAACAATTGTGAATGTCTGGAAAAAAACAGAAAATTCTTCTTAAATGTGTTCCACATAACACCCCCCCCTCTCCCAATTTCATTCAAACACTGTATATGAACACAAAGTTGTAAGCTGTTAAACTATCCAAAATGTTAATTTAATCATATGAGTAAATAATTATTTAAGATACATTCACTTTTATCACCATTATTTTATTTTAAATTAAAGTGACATAAAATTTACTGAAAAAATGAAACTTTTTTTTTTTCTGTCCAGCAGTGTATGATCTACTTACACTAAATGCCATCTTAAATCTCTACAACAAAAAATCTCTTAGAGTCACAAAAAATCTCTGAGAGGTAAGTATAACTTTGATTCATGCATATCTTCTCCTACAATAATCCTTATAAATAAAAATGAAATTCTGTTTGTTTGTTTGTTTGTTTGTGGATTTGATTCGTATACAAATCCACAAAAATGGACCTATCAGCCTGAAATTTTGCACAGATATGTAAAATAATATAGAATAAATGATAGTCCACTTTAAATCTTTGAAAGTCCACCCGTTCCCGGAATTTAAGAGATTTTTTATGTTCTCCACGCAAAAAGCTTTCCGTAATTGTAACCCCTGTAGTGAAAAAAGTGTGAAATAAGGATCGTGGTTGCCATGTGTGGCGATTTTGCCGAATAAAATGTTTTAAATTCTCAAAGTAAAAATAAAAGAATAATAATGATTTTTTTTGTTAGTTTGTATTCGTAAGGTTATTTTTTAAAAATTATAATATGGTGTGCATATGAAATCGGAGCAGGAATGAAATGTTTTATACGCAAAACAATAAGAATTGAAGATTTCCGAGGCTAATATGTTAAAATTTTTTAGTTTGGCGAAAAAATAAAATGGCTCAAATGCCGAGAAAGTGAGTTTTAGCGGTTTGCACTGTTTCCGGCTTGGCGCAATTTACTGAGAGCTTAAGGAAACGGATTTTTGAAAACAAGTGCAAAGGTTTTATTAGAATACAGCGTTAAATTTTAATGATCCGTGCGGAAATAATGCAGTTATTAAGGGATTTCAAGCGATCTATCTTCAGCATTCTCGCCAATTGAGTGCATTGATTTTAGTTGGGGGAATTCCGCCAAATTTCAGATAATTGAAATCTTCGCATATAGTACATCGGAGTAACGATGAATAAAACATGTTATAGTTGATAATTTAAAAAATGAGGCTGTATTAAGGGATTCCACTTTTCAAAAAAATGCCTGGCGGTCGCACCATTTCCCATTTTGATTGCTGCTAAGTCAATGCTTCGAATGATTCCCTGAAAAAACTCTTGCAAAGTGGCGTATATTGGCACTTTGACGAGGCTTAGATTTGAGACTGGTATCTATATTAATAAAACAATGTGTGTAAACTGTTTGTTTGTCTGTGTCTCGCGTAGCTCGCAAACGGGTGATCGTAGACCTACCAATTTTTGAACGGAAATTCTCCATGACAGGTCCCGACACACCTCGAAGCGATTTTTTCAAAATTCGAACTATTTTAGGAAATATCGATAAAAACGTATCGCAAAAGGCTAATTTTTGCTTTCCGCCATTTCGTAATTGTAACCCCACAGTGCATTAAGCGACAATTAAGCTTATCTAGGTTGCCACATTCGGCAGTTCATTAAATGATTCAGACTCTTAAGTAAAAATAAAAGAATAACGATTTTTTTTATTTTGACTAGATTATTTGTAAGGTTGTTTTTAAATTAAAATATCGTGTGCATGTGAAATCAGAGCGGGAATGAAATGATTTATACTCAAAAGAAAAATAGAATTTGGAAATTTTCCGAAAATAAATGTGCAACTTTTTAATTGGGCGAAAAATAAAAGGGGTTGATGTGCGATTTTGAGGAGGATTCTAACGCTTGGCGCTATTTATCGTAATTTAATAGTCTGCTATTTGGGTTATGAATACACCTGCGTATAAGTTTTTGAAATTTTCATTCAGTTGGAATTGTGCATTTTTCTGAGCAGCTTTATTGCATCTATTTCTAATATATTACATCCAGAAAAAAGGATGTTAGAAATATCAATTTTAATTTTGTTTAATCACACTCATGAATAATGATACACTTTCCAACTTAATAAAATAAGGAACGAAAATAGGGAACACCTATGGATTATAACTCTTTTTATATATAGCACTTTAGTGCGTATTTAAAATCTGAAAGTGTGTCAGATTTTCTATGATTCTAGCGCTTGGCGCAATTTAATGAGAGGGTATTTTCAAAAACAAGCGTAGGTTATCTTATAAATAAAAATGAAATTCTGTTTGTCAATTTGTTGATTTGGGTAGTATACAATTCTACAAAAATGGACCTGTCAGCCTAAAATTTTACACAGATATATGTAAAATAATATAGAATAAATGATAGTCCACTTTAAAACTTTGAAAGTCCACCCGTTCCCGGAATTTAAGAGATTTTTTATGTTTTCCACGCAGAAAGCTTTATGTAATTGTAACCCCTGTAGTGAAAGTGTGAAATAAGCATCTTGGTTGCCATGTGTGGCGATTTTGCCGAATAAAATGTTTTAAATTCTTAAAGTGAAAATAAAAGAATAATAATGATTTTTTAGTTTATATTTGTAAGGTTATTTTTTTAATTATAATATCGTGTGCGCATAAGAAATGAGAGCAGGAATGAAATGTTTTATACGCAAAACAATGAGGATCGAAGATTTCCGAGACTAATATGTAAATTTTTTTAGTTTGGCGAAAAATAAAATGGCTGATAGGCCGATTTTTAGAAAGTGAGTTCTAGCGGTTTGCACAGTTTTAGGCTTTTTGGCGCAATTTACTGAGAGCTTAAGGGAATAGCATTTTTCAAAACAAGTGTATAGGTTTTCTTAGAATACAGCATTAAATTTTAACTATCCGTGCAGAAATAATGCAGTTATTAGGGCATTTCAAGCGATGTAGCTTCAGAATTCTCGCCAATTGAGTACATTGATTTAACTTGGGGGAAATCCGTCAAATTTCAGAAAATTGAAATCTTCGCATATAGTACATCGAGGTAACGATGAATAAAACATGTTATAGTTGATAATTTAAAAAATGAGGCTGTATTAAGGGATTCCACTTTTCAAAAAAATGCCTGGCGATCGAACCATTTCCCATTTTGATTGCTGCTAAGTCAATGCTTGGAATGATTCCCTGAAAAAACTCTCGCAAAATGGCGTATGCTGGCACTTTGGCGAGGCTTAGATTTGAAACTGGATTTTACTTGAGACTGGTACATATAATAAGACTGGTGATAGATAAAAATGAATGTTGGTATGTGTGTAGAAGGTTGAAAAACTCAGCACCGTTTCACCGATCACCATGAAATTTGGTTCACCTAAGTCTTTTATCATGGAGAAGGTTTTTATGCTATACGTTTTCCTCTAACTTGCCACTAGGTGGCGCAGCAGAACGTCGAATTCTATTCCGTTTAGCCGTTTGCTATGCGAATATCGTCCAACCCATTTCGATGAAATTTGGTTCACGCGGATATTAGAACACGGAGAATATTTTTCACTATCCATTTTGCGGTAGCTTGCCGCTAAATGGCACTGCAACGCATCAACCTCTATACCGTTCGACTGATCGGAATAAAATTTTTTATACTTACACATTTGAGCACAAAAAATATATTCTAACTGTGTTCCTTTTGATGTTACTCACCATTAGATGGCACTGCAATGCATTATTGTTTTAACTCGGCACTAGATGACCCTGCAGCAGGCCAAATTCCTGGCCATTCAAACGGTCGCTATGAAAATCAGTATACATAGGTATTTCAACAATGAGAATATTTTGGCGTTATCTATTTTGCTACAACTAGCCACTTGACGGCGCTGTAGCAAATCATTACTTTAATTAATCACTAGATGGTTAACTGACCACTAGATGGTAACTGATCGCTATGAAAATAGGTATACATAGATATTTGAACACGGGGATGAGTTTGGCGCTATCCATTTTCCTATAACTTGCCACTCGATGTTGCATCCACGCATGAACTTCAGGACTATTCAGCCGATCGTCATGAAAATTCGTATACATCGATATCTGAATGCGAAGAATATTTTCGCCGTATCCGTTTTGCTAAAACTCGCCACTAGATTGCGCTACGTCGCATCGCCTTCTGCACCGTACAAACGATTGCCTTGAAATTCGGTATGCATGATTATTGAACACAATATAACGCGATATCAATTTTGCTATATCTGTTTATTACAATGAATAGTAATAACCACAAATCGTAATATCAAAAAGTCCATTCATTCCCGTGCGAAGAACGGGTACTTCAGCTAGTAATCTATATAAACCACGGAAGTATACCGGCTATAATTTTCATAATAATTGCTTCGGACATTGTTATAGCAATCATGATAAAAATATTCTGGTGGTATGCAGATTTGAATAAAAAAATACTATTCACCAGAAACATATGTCATCTCTGAAGCTGAAAAAGAATGTGACAACGGTTGGCATCGATATTTTGTGATTGACCAAGACTTCTTAGCATTGCCAGTGGAATTGAAGAACCGGTATCTTCGGTAAAGCTAGCGAGTTTAGTTGAATATTGCGATTCAGAACGAGAAGTATCTCTTCTCCCGTTTCAGGCGCTGCTGATATAATAGTAAGCTTTTCATACAACTAGATTTCTACTGAAAAATAGGAGAGGTGCAATCAACAACAATTAAATCGATAGAAATTAATTTACGTAACATTCGTTCATCCGATATTAATGACCAGAAGTCAAAGCCCGCTGTGGAGGCAATTACAACGGTAGCTAGAAAAAACATTTGGCGAAAATACGCCTACTCTCAATATATTTCATCTTCGTCCACCTAAAATAAATAATTGCATATTAAATTTTTATTATATTCCCAAATCGAATTTAATGTTCTTCTGGAAACGCACGGAAAGATTTCGCATTCGAACGATTTCTTTTTGTGTAAACATACCTTCTTATATCAATTCCTCATGCAGACGATTATTTTAATAAAAAAATTGTTATCTAGAAAATCTGTTTAAAACGAATTGCAATCGCAACTTTCCCTTCAAAGCCTGATGACAGGGACTTCAATATGACGCCATTGTCTAATTTTGTCCCGCAAATGACTAACTTCTTTTACTCTCGGAAATAAAATGGAACTGAAAATAGCAAAAAAATCGCTTTAAAATGAGGGAACGGGTGGATTTTCAGATTTTTAAAGTAGCACAGATCATTTTATATATTTTTTATAGAATTATGAAAATTTTCAATCTGATCGTACAAACGGTGTAGATGTTATTACGCTTTTTGTGCTTAACTTTTTGATCTTTTGTAGTAATTGCGGTGAAAATTTTATCTTCGAGTGGTTACTCGGAATTTCTAGAGAGCGAGTCACTGTGTCAAGGATCAGCGTAACTGTATAGTAGGATGATCATTATTTAGTATGATTTTATATTCACTTTAATATGAACTCTTTCGAACTGGTTAATTAGTTAAACGCAATTTACGGTGTACTTTTCCTGCTTTTATAAACCTGAAAAATGTCACTGCTATTACTGCTGTACTTCTGACCCTAATACGCCTGCACCCTTTTCATTTGGGCGATTCTTATACAGGGTTACCCAAATAGGTAGTAACAAACTTTAATTCTTTATCCAGTAAAGTGGTAAACGTAACTTGAAAAAATTTTAAAAATAAGGTAGACAAAAAAGACTACGACGAGAAAAATTTAAGAATTATATGCTAAAAAGTGTCAGAGATATGAAGATAGATCTATGCTTACTTATACCACTTTTCAATAGTTCTCGAAAGGAAAAAATCACGCTAGATGATCGCGTTTCAGCGGGTTGTACAGAAACTGCGAAAGGAAGTACTTTTTGTTTTACAATTTTGTCAATAAACATTTACATCCAAATTCATTGCCCCTTACTGTCTTTGTCATAAGATATTTATCACACGTTTTATGATGAAAGGCTGGAATGTTGTTCATCACCTCACTAGGGCATAGAGCACATTTCACTAATTGGGACTTTTTATACCAGTGTCGTATACAAATTAAAAAAAAAATGTATATGATGCTGTTCATCACATATTTTTAATTGGTACTGATTTTCCTAAATTACTTCGGCTTTTAACTGATACTGTTTTAATAGTCAGACGCCTTCTTGTCCTATGGATGCTTTTTTCCTTGCGTTCCCACGTGGATTTTTAAATATTTCTTGTGCTGCAACCTCTATTTGCTTATCCCCAATTGGCAACCCTTATTTAAAATTTTCTAACTATTTTTATGTCTAATTGCTGTCTGGCCGATTTTTTTGGCGACCGTTCTTTCTAGCTCCTTGCTCTATCACCAAGTTGACTTTCTGAGTTCTCACACTTTTTCTATCACTGATCGCTTTGACTACAAACACTATGCTTTTTAAATAAACTACTTTGATTTCAATTGATTTTTATGCATTTTTGAAGTGCAACGAACCCTGGTTATTTCTTTACGCCGTGTGCTACTCATACGATCACAAATATTTGTCAATTCTTAAAAACTTTAACTCAACGTCTCCGCTTATCTACAGCAGAGTGTAACTTTTTGAAAATTAACAAGATAATTTTTTCCTTTAAGTATTTTTTCTCTAACTTATTTTGAATATATGTGTTACCCCCTTTTTGGGATGCCCTGTATATTAATAATAAAGTACTAATAATAGAGTACATTGATGAGGTTTAGATTATATAAATTGCTATGAAATGTTAGAAACTGCTTAAATATTAATTTTAATTATGCTTACTTTAATGTGAGGTTACTTTAGATTTTCATTCAATAAATTTCAGATTATAGCCATCTTAAGTGTTCAGACGCTTTTTAATAATCCTTAATCCAACCGCTATATCAAAAATTCTGTGTATTATAAGACAATTCAACTAGAGCTTAGTGTTTTAATTTAATTCGAGTTTATATTTAAATACAAGCAGCTTGTTTGCTTATAAAATTATACCCTTTAAGTTGCAATGCTTAAACTAATAATAAAGAATTGATAGCAGAAGTGATTTATTAACGTAAATTGATATAATGAATCATTTAGGCACTATCACTCAAAGATTGTATAAACGGTAGTTGAAAAGATTATCGCTACTGAACATATATTAAAACACTAGATTGAAATCTTTCATAAAAATCAATTTCAAAAGTTTGAGGAAATGCATATGCATCCACTGCACGTATAAAATGATGAAAAAAATGTAAACTTAATATTTTAAAGAATCATAAATAGCTACATACACTGTATGAAAACAGGCCCCCTTCGATGTATACGCAATATTTGATAATTGAATTACTCTTCAAAGAGGCATCAAACATTTTCCAGATCACAACAGACATGGCGCAGCCTAAGGCTGAAAGCAAAAATTTCTGCAGCACTCATGTCACGTTCTCTTTTATAATTCAGTTTATTCAATGAAATATCCATCCATCTTCATATAAAGAAGTTCCTGTAGGTTGAGATGGACATTAATTAGTAGCGAAGAAAATTCAATAAGTCAGCTTCAATTATGGAGACAGGAAAACAGATTGAATATTGATTACTATAGTCTTGATAGAAATGCACACACTATGAAGGAACTTACTTAAAGAAAATATCTCAAGTAGCATTATAAATTTTTAATACAGTTAGGTAACAAATATTCAGAAAATAATAATTAGTCTAAAGAAATTAAATAACGAAATATTCTTAATGCATGATTAGTATATGCTCAATTTTATTATAAAATGAGAGTATGATTATATGCTCACATTTCTATGCAGTTGAAAATCATCTTGTTTCACTATACCTTAAACTTTCTAAGCTATCTTTTGGACACCATTTACACCAACGTTACATTTTCCATTATCTAATATTTTTAAACAAACTAATTAGAGTCGAACCCGCTTAATAGAATTAGAAACTAATTACAGTCGAACCCGCTTAATAGAATAACAAATTAATTACAGTCGAACCCGCTTAATAGAATAACATACTGATTACAGTCGAACCCGCTGAGAGTAATATCGGTTAAATGAATATCCGGCTTATTGTAACAAATTTTCATAGTACCAAACCATAATTAGTCAATGTGATCCCGGATAATGGAATATCCCGCTTATTGGAATAAGTTTTCGTGGCAAAGTGGCAACTTCATTAAGAGGGTTAGACTGTACTTAAAAGGGATATTGAAGAGATACCTTTTTCTTTGACTGTTAGATGTTTTATTATTAGCGTGTATTATCTTCTCTACTTTCTACTTATAAAAGAACATGTCTGTGTGTGTGTCGGCGGCGTTACGGACAAACGGCTACACTTAGAAACACCAAATTTGGTACTCGGTAACATCTAAACATGTAGTTGTGCACCTTGAAGCGTTTTTTTCGAAAATCGACCTAGAATTTTTTTATTTTATGTTTTATGCGATTTTTGGCATTTTTTTTCACCTAATTCGCAATAACGGCAGAAATTACGCTTGCAGCAAAATCGCATTTATATCATCGGATAGAGGAGAAATTTTTCTTTTAAAAACAGTTTTTTCTGAATATGTAACATAATTTACTAATTTTTAGGAACTTTTATACTAAGTATGTGATTTGACGAATTTTTTCGTAAAATAATTTTTAAACAGTCGCATCTTGGATTATATCCGTCATAACTTTTTTATATTTTGACAGAACGTGAAACATTCTTTTCTCCCTCTTTTAAAGTAAAAACGAAAAAATTATGTAAATTAGGTGATTTTTTACGAATTTTAATATAACCTAATATTTAGAATTTAATAGCATCAACGCGGAGAGTTTTTGCCATTACATTAATTGATCATGGCATGAGATAATTTTGTTGCATTGCCACAAAAAGGATTAGAAAAAAGGGGTTTTTTCAACCAATGAAGTTTTTAAATCGGATATCGGAATTTCAATTCGCAAGTGAGGATCTATGACGTTAATGCTTTAAGATTGTTGGTGACGAGAAAGACAGGCTGAAGTGCTGACGTTTGGCCACACCCCTTTTGCCCTTGCAGAGTCATGTGACTTAGGAGGTGTGGCCATCTTGGTCCGAGATACCCACAGTAAGATGGCCGCGCACCCCAGGGTGGCGTGACTGTTCGAGGGCAATAAGGGTGTGACCAAATGTCAGCACCGCAGGCTGTCTTTCCCGTCAGCCACGCTTTAAGATACGTAAAAATTACGCCACAATTTTAACGCATTTATCCCTGCTCTTTTTTTTAACACAAGCAGGCGATATTTTGATTAAAACTTACTTTAGAAATAAACTGAGAAATTCATTATTATTATTATTATCCGTGGCATTTTAATCTGTTGCTTATCTAAAAATTGAAATATTTTAACGCAGCTGAAAATGTTCTTCATTTTAAAAGCTACATTGTTTCAAAGGGGGGATATATTAAAAATTTTGTATTTACTTTTTCATTTTCCGCATTTAATTATGTCGCAGGCATATATGTTTCCTAACATATGCATGTTGCGAGTATAGTTTTATTTTAACGTTGGATTACGCTCCTCTATAGTGCCCTATTCCTATATAAAGCAAAAAAGTTTTCAACGTCGCTGTAAATTTTAATATGATACCGTTTGAAAGCTACTGAGCGAAATATAAAATTAACTCCCTCAACCAACCGAGGTCTCTTACGACAGTTAAACAGTGATGTCACAAATTAAATAAAAATGCGTGAAATTTGTAAACTCTGCAACTCTAACGACGTGTCACAGTTATAGCGATTCTAAATAGCGATTATTATTATTAGTGGCATTTTAACCCGTTGCTTATTTAAAAATGTTTGTAGGTTTAGTAACATATGCATGTTGCGAGTATAGTTTTATTTTAACGTTGGATTACGTTCCTCCATAGGGATACTTTATAAAGCAAATAATTTTTCAACGTCTTTGTAAGTTTTAATAAGATACTGATTGAAAACTACTGTGCGAAAAATCTAATTTAACTCCCTCAACAAACCGGGGTATCTTTTACGGCAGCTAAACGGTGACGTCATAAATTAAAAAAAATGCGTGAAATTTGCAAACGCTGCAACTGCGTTCTGTCACAATTAAAGCGATTCTAAATAGCTCCTCGAGATTACCCAGTTTGATGTTTTTCAGGAGACAGAACCATGGATCACATCCAATATAGCATTATAAGATATCGCTATATTGGATATATGGATGGCACCGCTTGGATATTTTCCACCACGTTGAGATGAAATGATTTGTGGGGCTAAATACGCAAATCTTACAAAACTGTGCATAAATTAAATATATATAGAGAGCTTTCTTAATGGCAACCATTATGTGAAATGATAATTGCTTATGCTAATGCGTAAATTGCAAAGAATCACCATAGAATAAAAAAGATCCCATTGGTGCCAAATAATCTAAGCTGTTTCTTTTAATCGATCCTTGAAGAAGGAGAAGCGAAGATAGAGAGTATTAATGTACGCAATAGGTAGTATTATTAGATTTGTAAAGATAATATGAATAAATCACTATATATCACGTTAATAAATATTTCATGAAATTAAAAGTAATCTGTTTATCCTTTTTCAAGGGTTGTTTTACAACCAACTGAACTATAAGTAATTCTAATTTGCGTTGATATATCAACAGTTTTTTCAACAGAGGAGATTACTTGAACTTTTTAAAAAATCAAATTCTGTTTTCCACATGCAGATATGATTTTAGTAAACTATTCACTTCTTCCCGTATGAAGAGCGGGTGCGCAGCTATTTTAAAATAAACGGTTGTCCATTTCATGTAGTGTCTGAGGTATTTAATGCTACAACTTGAACCTAAAAAAGAGTGTAATGTAGAAATAGCACATTTTGAAAGTCAGGAGTTCTCTGAAAACCGCTAAGCTTTTCACTTTTCTGATCGCGAATGACACTGACAAACATATATGTTTTTTTGAGTCATTATATTGCAATGATGCCAGGTTAATACTCATGACGCAAACTTTACATCAAGAGTCAAATAATTTTGTTTTTATTTTAGATTTCACATCACTGGAATTAATTGGGAATACACATGCTAGGAAAATTTTCGTTTACTACCGTGCGAAGAACGGGCTCTCAGCTAGTCAAAATAAAATATCGGTTTACTCCTTTTAGTTCCCTGTTGAAAATGCTAACTACTACTTCGACAAAGATTTCAGAGCTCTGTTTCATTACGTGAATCCGCGAAGAAGTTTTAAATCGCCTGAACTCGGTAAAATAGTCTCGTCACAAAAAAGGTAAAGAAAGGAAACAAACCTCTTTAAATTGACTAGAAGATTTTCCGAGTTCTTTAATCAACTTTATTCTGGAAATAACACGATAAAAGTATTTCTTCTAACCAAAAAAACACTTTGTATTGCAAAGAAACTTGATAAAATGTTGATAGGGTTTTTCTTTCAGCAAATATCATTAGTCTTTGTGAATTTACCTAGAATCTTAATTAGCAAACACGATAAATTACTATTGGTATTGTGCTTTCAGTGAAAAAAAAAGTTATTTCAATTAAAAAATCTATGTTTTATTCTTTTAAAATAATTAAACAAAAGTAAACAAATCTGTTTTAATATAATGTTAATTTACTCTGAAAAATTAATTTTAAATTCTAGTAAACTTTCAATATGTCGATTTCCTTTAAAATTGTTATCTAATTTGGTAATTTTTGAAGAAATATTCTTAAATTAAAAATGCTAGCTGTAAAATTGTTTTCCTTTCAATGACACATAATTCATTGGGGAAAGGAGTTTTAATTTTTATTAGCTTTATCATGAAATTCTTACATTAAATACTTCATTCTTGAAACGGTTTCTAAGAGTACCTAACAAAGAAAAATCTTCACGATCTTCGATTGTATTTGAATAAATTGAGTTTCAAATCATTTATTCTGTCTTGAAAAGTCGTCATCGGTGTGGCATGAAGAATATAACTGTGGATGGCATTTGGTCGGCAGAACAGAAGAGGAAGCGGTATAAAGAGGCTTTACCTCCTCGTCGACCGAAGGAGAAACTACGTTACATAACTCATGCAAAATTAAAAACCCATTACGTGACTGTTCCTACAAATTAATTTAAAAATGGAAGTGTTTAGTAAAATATGAGAAATAAATCCTTGATTAAATGTAATAACAATGATGTCGAAGTCATTACTGTGAAGGAAGCAGACTTAGTGTTGTAATGAAACGGTTTAAATTCTAATATACTTTTTAATTTCGTATAAAGTAACATTATAAGTATATACATCTATTTATATAATGTTAATGTGAATGTTATTACCATAAAATGGAGAAAACAAAAAACTTGTTTTGATTTTGTTTTAGCTCCTTGTGGTATTTTTCTTATGCAAAACAAAAATATATTGGAGTACTATAAAACAAATTTTAAAATTTTTATTCAACGGTTTGTCAGCAGAAGAAACTTAAATGACAAAGCAGTGGTCAGGTTCTTTTCGGTGTGTGGGACGAGGGTGTGTTAGGTTTTTAACTCACACACATTAAATAAATAAATGAATAAATATCCATAGATTTTTTTAAACTTTTGATTTAAATAACTAGTGGCTATCTCCAAAATTTTGGAGGGAGGGAGTTTTGATCTCGTAACAGTTTCCTGCTGACGACTTTATTATCTAACTCTATGCGTTCCACCTAATGTAATCATTTCAAATATAAACTATTAGATGTACCTGAAAGTACTGTCCTTTTTCAAATACAATTCAAGCAAATAATTGCAAAGAAGCTTTGCCTTAGCACATGACTCATATTTGTTAAACTCTATAGTGAGAATTTTATTGATAATATTTTTTTCTTTCAAGAATGATGGTTACCCTTCTCTATTTTTCATGTATATCCTCCTTGGACGATTATATTCGAAATGTTCTAAAATTGATTTTCAGGCATTCCTGAGTGTTGTATTTTACAGAGAAAATTTTATCGATGTCTATTTTCTTCTTTGAGATCACGCAGAATACATAAAAAGAAAGTTTTGTCCCCCATACCGCATAAGTTTCGAATTTCCGAAAATGCTCTCCAACCTAGAACACACTCTGAAAAACTCGCATACGTGCAAAATTTCGCGATAAAAATGACGAAAAAATGACGTATACGAAAAAATGACATTACTTTCCGGTACATTTAATATTTCTTGAATATTGTTTTCATTTATTAGTCATTTCATTATTAGCTTGTAATATATTACCTTAGTGATACCAATATTTTTAAAGGGCAATAACTCTAATTTAGAGTAAATACGACTCAAATGATTGAACATATTTGGGCTTGTAGTCAAAGTCAAGCAACAAATATTCCCGATAGAAAGAAAAAGCCCAATAACTCTTAATTTTCAATTACGAGTTAAACAGATTATAAAGTTTAAACACATTTATTTACTTTCCGAACATGTACCATGTAAGGAAAGTATTGTAATCATGAAAAAATTCGACTTCGAGATTTTGGTGTATTTACACGTTTTGAGGTCTTCTGAATTCATTCATCCTGCTTTTACGAGATGTATGTATGTATGTATGTATGTATGTGTGTGTGTGTGTGTGTGTGTGTGTGTGAGGGAGGGAGAGAGAGAGAGAGAGAGAGAGAGAGCACGATAGATCCTGAACGGGGCATTCGATTGAGCTCAAATTGGGTATATATGTTATAAACCAAAGTCGCAAGACCGGTATTGATTTTGGTGTGTATAGGACTTATAGTTTTTCTACAGGGCTACGACAAAGATTTCTTTTACATTATGGCCTATGGGAGGAAATTCTTGAAAGTGCGCTAGCGTTTAAACGATACATTCGACTGACTTCAAATTGGGTATACATGTTATAAACCACCATTATAAGACCGGTATTGATTTTGATGTGCGTAGGACTTATAGTTTTTCTACAGGGCTACGACAAAGATTTCTTTTACATTATGGCCTATGGGAGGAAATTCTTGAAAGTGCGCTAGCGTTTAAACTATACATTCGATTGAGCTTCCATTTGGTATATATGTTTGAATTATTCATCGATTTAAATTTACTTAAATGCTTGGTAATGATCTTAATCGTAAGTGTTCGTAAAGTCGAGTGGAGTCACTCCAGATTTTTTTTCTTAGCAATTTCTGATTTTAAATGTTTGTGTCTACACAAAACACTTTTCTTTAGTTTTAAAACAATTTTTATAGTACATTTAATTACGAAGCACTGGAAATGAAAGATTACTGCACTTCAATTTGAACTGTAAAATGTTATTTCAGTAAATTGAAATAAAAGATCTTCGAAATTGCTCTGTGCTTTTCATTTTTGCAGTGAAGCTGGAACCTGCACACTCCAACGAAAACGACAAAAATACATTTTTCAAACTTAATATCACAAGGGGAAAATCACCGGAAATTCCTGAAAATGACTTTTTTTTATCATTGATAAAAAAAAAATATCTAGTTTTAAAGTAATGTGACTTTTTTCTCTTTAAAAGAATATTTCTAATTTATTGTACTGCATTTTTAAAGCAGTTTTCAATTTCTAGGAAACACTCATTGTTTCGAAATTATAATAATATAATGATGACATCTTATATTATAATAATTCCTCCCTTTTCTGGAAGGAAATGCTTTTAATATAATTTATCCTAAGTCATATTCACGAAAAAGGTTTTTCTGATATTTTGCAATCGATAATTGAATGTAGATTCAAATGTTAGATCTACTATTGCAGTTGCCCGAAAATTCGTAACAATATAATTTAATATGATTAATATTTTCTGTTGGAAACATTTAATACATTTTATTAAAAGAAAACTTCATTCAAACACATTTGATCATAGATAAATCGATAAATTTCAAAAAACCTTTAGTGCAAAGCTTGTTTACCAGTTTCTACATTTTCAGATATATTTTAGGAAACTGGGTTATTTGATTTACTACTCTTCATATGGTTCTATAAAAATTTACTGCTGTCGTATCATAATAAAATCTTCAAAAGTATGAATTAGCAAATTCATACAGTCCTTTATTAAAATTTATCATGTGTTGTGTGGCTATACCTTTTAAGTAAACAATAACGAATAAACATGAAAAAGATTAAAAAAAATTAAGAAAAAGGCAAACAAGCCTTCCGACAAATCTTGGTAATTAATTTAACCGGTACATAATGTTACATTTGTGTGTAATTACGGTCTTAATTCCTTTCATCAATCGATAAATTCTGTATACGACGTAGCGTTAAGTGCTTTATTTATCTGAAGGATTTTCCTCTTGATAACCCATTAGTGTTTATAAGGCCTTGCGAAATTTACTTATTTAAACTCTATGTAGAATGAAATATTTTATTGTAATTTAAAAGCCTTATCTTTGTGTACAAAGGTTTCTTTATCTAAGTAATCATAAAACTTATTGGTGATCAATACAAAATAATTATGCGTTGTTACCGAGATAAACGCTTTGCTTGTTACTTAACAAGTTGACTTTCTGTCTGGTGCAAATTGATTTTACTAAATAGTTAGATCATAAAAACAGGCAAACATCAGTATAAAATTTAAAGAAAATGCCATGCACGTATTATAATAGAATTTTACAAACGTAGACGGGATAAGGGAATTTAAAAATGTATCAATTAAAAAATATCAAATACATACCACTTTTCAAGGAAAACCATTCAATTTAAGAAAATAAACGACCAAGACGGACTACATAAGCAATTTCAAGTTTTATTGACTGGATTTTCATTAACAGATCATCAAATCACATTAAATGAAATAAAGGAAATAAGTAACAATGCATCTGCGTTGACCAAAAAAAAAAAGGAATCAGTTTACAGAAAAAAATGCAGAGTATGATCAAATGTCACAAGAGTAGCAATCGTTGGAAAATGGAATGTGCTCAGTGTGACTACCTTCATTTACTTGCAAATATTCAATACGGTTGAAGTGTGTTCAACAGCTCATCGTTATGGATCAGTTGTGATGCTTCGTACATGAAGCATAGTAGAGTTCTGTAAGTCATCCAACGTCGCAACACCTCCACGATAAACCAAAATTTTCAAGTTCGTAAAATACCATAATCGGAAATCGCACTAAATTAGATCCGGCAAGCGTGATGGCCATGAATTATTAAAGGAACAATTAATAACGCGTTCATCCTTGAAGTATCGGAGCAAACGTGCATTCACACACATATGAATGTATGGGGCTGCACCATCCCGCGTGCAAACGGTCGATGTAGGGCATTGTCTATTCTGTACTTGAAGCAGAACAAACATCTGCAGCATGTCATCGTAATGACGGCCTGTAGCAGTACACGTTAGAGAACCATGATCAGTTATTTCCTCAAAGGAAAATATCTTAAAGATGAGTGTCATCGTGAATCCACACACTGTCAGCTTTGGAGAATGCAGGGGAATTTCACGGTGCATCAGCGCGTTTTCTTTAGTCTAAACGCGACAATTTTGCATGTGGACTGTCAAATACAGATATGAATGAGCCTTATCACGCCACAAAATATTCTGTGGCCTTGACAAATCATCAGCCATTAAAAAACAACAAAAATAAAAGAACAAAAAAAAACTAGCTGCGAATGGATACCGTTGTGGGGAAGAAATGCATGATATTTAGGAGCACTATCCGAGCGATGCTGTAAAGAAAGCCTGTCTCTTGAGATACCGTGTATGTGCTATTACCCCCACAATCAGATGTCTGTGACTGTCCCAGAACTCTTATCTCCACAACACCGGTCTCTTCAAATCTAGAAATCGCTGCTCGGAAACCTTTAGTAGACATTGGTTTTCACTTTAGTTTATCTATGCGATGAAATTCACGAACTGCAGTCGAAGCATCCCCCTTGTTTTCATAAAACAACATTAACAATAACGCACGTCCAGCTAAAGATACCACCATCATCACAATCCAAATAAAATAAGTCAAATTCTGTTGATATTTTATACCCGAATCTGTTTTGCATAACTTACTCATTTTCGCACGCATGCAGATCATGATATTTTTTTCCCTTTAGAACCTACGGTTTTCTAAATTTTACACTTTATTAATCTTGAAATCTGAATTGTGGAAATATTTTGCATATTCCATGCTGGTATTTTATTCTGTTAAATTTATTGTTTTACCGTGGAAAACTCCACCTTTTGCACATTTTTGTGCTAAAATATTTTCGGAATTTTCTGAGCGTATCTCATGTATAATCTAATGCCAAATTTGTTTGAGATACCCGCTGCTGCCTGTTGAAGCTCACTTATAATGATTTGGAGTGAGTATCATGCGATTCTTATGAACCTCACGTTTAAGGAAACTCTGATCCCGCACAGTCAATCTACGGGGATAACCAACGTGAGCAATTCGTGTTCCAACTTCCGTAGTCTTCCAGATCTTCATGATATCCCCAACATTTGACCATGACTGTGATAATTCTGCAAATGACTTGTCATTTGCATGATAATCAACTAAAATACCCCTTTCAAAGTCACCAAGTGCCTTTCCTTTCCGATAATATTGTCAAAATTTTGTACAGAGCTAAGACTTTACCTCTGCCGTATTTAATCTTAATAAGACACGTGCAAACATGGCTTTACATAAAATCGGATAAGCAGTTGGGTTTAATGAAATCCCCTTGCGTACGGTCAGTTAATTGTAGACACTACTTGCAAAATGCATATAGCATTTGTGTTTTACTGCCATTGAAAACACACTTTCTTCAAATTTACAGAACATAAGTTTGGGAGTAATATATTATTAAAATAAATAATTTTTTAGAGCAAAATTAGGGAACTGTTTTTAAAAAATCCGTTAGGAAATTTAATTTTCAATCGAATACTCTTGAAAATGTTAGTAAATTAAAAGGAAAATGAAACCCATATCTCTAAGCTACCTAGGCATCCCATAGAACTAGTAAAAGTCTGAATGCAGAAAGAAAGATCTGAAAATATTTCATACGCCTGGAGAAAAATATTTGTTTCAAATTTATTTCAACGCTATTGTTGTTAAAAAATTCCTGTGCTTCACTTGGAGAAATTTGTCTATAAAAGAATAACTGTATTTTGCAAGCGTGTAAAGTTTGAAAAAAAGGAATTCTCGTTGAAACTTCAACTGTCTTTTCAACTTTGACAACACAAATGTATTACTGGTAAATATGATTGGATTTCACAAGAAGTCACGAGAAAATGGGAAATGCAAATGATGGCTATAGAGTTATTTAACATTATCATATTTTTTTTTTTCTGAGAAAAATATTTGGACTGCACATTTGGAATAAGATAGCTATAGTTCAAATAGAGAATAATCTATCTAATTTTTGTTCGGTGAGTAAATGTATGTTTAAAAAGAGAACGTTTAGTTTTTTAGACCTTACTCAATGCTTTAGTATACACACTGAGACGAAAATAATGAATATTCCAAGATGTATTTTAATACGATCTATTTGTAGATGATAAGCAAATGAATGCAAAAGAGGCATTTAAAATTTCAAGGACCGTCATTTATTAATATTATTGAAGTATAAGAAATTTTGAAATGACCTTACATTTTATTTTTTATTGAAACGCATTATTTATTTCCAAAGTACAAAATCTTTTATTTCTGTATAAGGTACAAACACGGAGATTATATATGAAACACGGTACAGTGAAATTTGCTAAGTTGTCGATCTGCTCAAGTTGAATCCTTTCCCATTGAACCAACATTGCCCATTATTTAATATAAGACTGGTATAAGTTGGCCACGTGTATATGTTGACCTGAGAACTCTTGTACCATACGTGGACAAATTATACAGGTTTCAATGTATTCGATAAAAGATTCGAAAAAAAAATAGTAAAAAGAGGACACACTTCTCGTTTCGGATTCAGACATTCGATTTATATTGAGATAACACGCAGTAATACCTTGTATTGCAGGTTATCTTGTAAGTTAACTACATTTTTCAATGTCTACATAGTAATAAATAAATTCCTTTGCATTTTTATTTAGGACTCAATAATGGAAAAGAAAGCGTCTTCGTTCTTCTTTACTGCATTCCCGCAGTATTATTTCTGTGTAATGTACAGCTGCGGAAAAAAAAGTCCCACTTGTTCTTTTTTCGTCCGTCGATCGTCGTACAGAAAAGTTACAGATACCAATCATTTTCGATTGACGTACACTTTAATTTGCTATGCATAAAAATTACATAAGGGGCCATCTACATATTAAAATTCACACCAACTTTTTTCCCCAATAGCAACCCCTAGATTTCACTTCATATTTCAAAAATTAAGCTCATTTTAACCACGGATACCCATTTTCAATAAATTTGAACCAAAAATGGGTGAGTTATGAGCACCCAAAATCCCCCTCCCCATATGTTAAAATATTTTTTCATACTTTAAATCATATCTCATATAATATTCATAATAAAAAGCTGATTTTTATTCGTACTATTAGAACTAAACGACCCAAACATAATTCACTATTATTATGATTTTTTAATAAAATATTAATATGAATTATGAATTATTAAATTAATATTCAAAAAAATTATGAATAGCGACCTAGCCAAATTTCGATGCAAATAGGTGCAGAAAGTAATATTACATGGCTGTGCAAAATTTCAAATTTTTACGTTCAGTAGTTTAATTTATATTAAATAAAATGTGTTATTTTCATGAGTTAAGGGACCATATATAAATTTATTAAGTGACAATTTTTTGAAAACTGTTTAAAATAAGCTTAAATTAGATTTCTTTTGCTTAAAAACACAGTAAAAGATAGCGGTATTAAAAAAAATCAAATTTTGAAGCAAATAAATTAGAGGTTTTTAGAGTTTGATGGTGATTCTATAAAGCTTCTATTGTTGCGTCTGCTTGTTGCTTTCCCAAATAAAATATTTTCCAGGTATAGAATTAGATGCAGTAGATGTATATGTCTTCTAATACAACATCCTATTTCTGAAAGACTAACATCCTCAACATTCCAGGCATGAATTTGACCTTTTTTAATATTGGAAGCATTAGGTCTTTGGACTTCCCCATATTTTCGCAAATATTCAAAATCAGTTTTTCTGTCTAAATTTTCATCTGACAATAAATTAAAGTACCACCAAAAGAATATTGCTTACAATGAGCACAATGTGAATTGCTACAATGCTACTGTGCTACTGTGAATTGTACAACTAAGAGTACCACCAAAAGAATATTGCTACAATGAGCAATATAAGAATATTGCTCATTGTAGACAATAATATTAAATGAAGAAAGCGAAATAACAAACACAGTGATAATACTGGCTCAGCAAAAAAATAACTGCGTTTTTTACATGAAATTCAAACAAATAAATTTTCAATCATGAAACCGTTCTTCTAGTTCGACCGTAGCTGGGTAACATTCATACTTGCAGTCAGAAGAGCAGAGAACAGCCTCTCACCCCTGCCAACATTTCACCTGTCTAAGAGAACCATGAAGGGGAATACTTAATAACAATTTCAAAATTAGAAAGATTTTCAGAATCGTGAGCAGTCGTTTTGCATTTTTCCTTTAAGTCTTGAGTACGAGCAAGGAAGTTATGAATTCACGGGTCATTTGGACCTCTGACTAAACATTCCACTTTCTTCCCTTGATATTCTCAGTACAAAAAACTTTAAGAGAGATGGTAACAATATTTTCTTTGAAAATAACATTTATTTCTTTTAACTCTCTCGAGCGAAATGAATGAAAAGCGAAAAGTTCGGAACCTACAAATAGCGCTTTTCGATTTGTAGAAAGTCCCTTAAAAACACGCAAAAAATAACTCGCAATATCTCCGGAAATTATCGTAGAAAGTTGGTGAAAATTTATACTTAGGGTAATTTGAAGGTTTTCTTTCGTTTAATAAAGTCAAAACACAGTGTTGCCATTGAGAAAAACGGAGTTGATGCATAATTATATATGAAGACGGCCCCTTATGCAAATTAAATTAATAGTAAATTAAAGTATGCATTATTTGAAAACGAATGGTATATATAACTTTGCTGTACGACGAACGATGCCGAAATAAAGAGCAAGTGGGACTTTTTTTTTCCGCAGCTGTACATTTGTATCGAATCCAAGCCATTGGGGTAATGATAGGATTCGTTTCAAATCTTGTCTGTAGTTATAACAAAAGTATTGTTTTATTTTAATTTCTCTTTTAATGCCTTATTTGGGTCCAGCGTGCAGAATGACCGTGAAGAAGTTAAATCTGGTTTCATAAAAAGTAAATGAAAACTACACTCTACTTGCATATATCCCGGCAGAACTTATTCTGCTATGAAAAAATACATGCGTTCTCCCTTTTCCAAACGCATTAAAGTGCTAATGGGTAGAAAAAACATGCAACATTGAAATTGTGTACTGAATCAGATATTTAAGCCCAAGTATTCATGAAAGGTATCTTTAATTTGAAGGAAAAAGGAAAGATAGAAATTGATTAGTGAAATAATTGTAAACTTGTGCGATAGAAAATAGTGTTAGTTAAAACTAGATTTTTCTTGTCAAAGCATAAAATTCATACGCATGAAAATACACACTCTTAAAAGTGTGCCTCTGATTTAACAGCCACTTAGTGAAAATTTTTGCCTCTGATTTAACAGGTACATAGTGAAAATTTTTGCCTCTGAAATTAAAGAGACACAAAGTCATGGTGTCTCTGAAATTTCAGAGGCAAGGGCATGGTGCCTCTGACATTTGAGAAGCACAAGTGCATGGTGCCTTTGACATTCGGCATGTACATTGTTCGCCATTATACAGTTAGTTACCCCTGACATTTGGAGTAGTCTCATAGGCACAAATCTCGTTCCGTGCCTTTGACAAATTTCGTTCTGTAATCGGTGCCTTATTTGTTCGATGTGCCTTTCATTTTAATACTTTATGAGAGGTACATTGGCTACATGCCTCTCATTTTAAAATAACATCAGTCATAATCTGCTTGTGCCTTATAGGTAAGAGGCTCACTTTTAAGAGTATAGGATCCAAATTGCAGTGCTTTGTATTACATTTGTCTTGCATGTTCATAAAACGAGCCACCCTAAGAATTGTTTAAAGTATGTGTGAATGAGACAATTTTATCATTTTCTGGAAGAACTACCACAGCCTACTAGCTATATCAAAAAGAAGTCTTAAGCTTAACTTTTTTATTTTTTCTACGGGCGGGCACTTGCCCGTTCGACATTGGCCACTACAACTGCCTGAAGGTATTTTATTATGGGGACAATCAGTGGGTGGCCAGTGTTACTCCTATGAAGGGACGGAGAAGTTAACATACATGCCGGGATTCGAACCCGGACCCAAAGCATCATTGAATGGTTCTTAAGCCACTATACCATTTGGGCGGTAACTTAGCTCAACTAGTTGTGGCATACTTAGGAAATTTTTGAGCTATCATTTTGGCCTTTGTATGTAAACAAATAAATAGTTAAAATTTACGACATTTTTATTTTTGTCTTACCCAAAAAAGCAATTTAAATTTAGTTTTGTGAGGTGTTCCTTAGTAAATTTACATCATGTCAAATTTCAATTAAAATTAAATCATTTCTAACATTATTTATTAAAGTTATTTAAAAATAGATAAGAGTATTTAATTTTTTATATATTTTTTTCGAAATGTAATGGTTAACAATTTTTTATTTATGTACATTAAACTTAGTTCTTCAAATCTATATCACCTGCTTTGAATTTATTTTGATTTTGTATCAGTGAAATTATATAAAATTTTCGAGTTCATGAAAAAATATAAACTTTTTACCTTGTCGTGTTTTAAATGTATTCTTTGAGTGAAATAGTTCATAAAAACATCATTTAATCAGCATTTATTATTGAGCACTACAGGTTTTGAAATCGCTAGCATACTCTCTTCAAATTGATTCAACAACAATGTTTTTTTTTAAATGAAGCAATGCTTGTAGATTATCTAATTATCTCCTAAATTTTTTATACAAATATGCTGTGTTTTTATAAACCTACAGCTTTTGCATTCTACATTAAAATAATAATAATGACATACATACATTAAAATATTAAAACGCATCTTTTTTTATTTATCTGATGATTGAAACGAAATCATTAGAGAACTTTTCCATTCAACAATGTGTTTGAAATTCATAATTATTCGGCCAATACTGAACTTTAAATCCCGTGTAAACTTGCATGAACCTCTTGAATAATGCGCGTCTCGTATAACCCAAATTCCTATAAGGCGGAACGTATCTTTCGCATTGTACGTGAGTACACTATGTAATTTTGTCATTTCTAATTGATGCCAGAGCTTCTGTGGACTTTATAATAACATCATTATGAAGTCCTGGAGTTCTATTGTAGTAGTAATAAGGAATGTCTGTTACTCCCCTTTATACTATCACAAGTATACCCTAGTTCTACACTGTTCACGAAGTCTGCATGTGACAGTGTGACACAGTGACATGGATGATAAAAGGAAAATGTGAAGTACATACAATTAGTATAAAAATTACACAAAATTATATTGAGGTACAAATTTACAACAAAAATGTCTCTGAAATGTTCTCTACCGTTAGTACAAATTGTATTTAAATGAATAGACTATCAAGAATATTACATTGTATCAACATTTAGTCATCTGCTCTATTTTTATAAACTCAACCTGCAAAATATTTTTATTCAATTAACTGACAGAGGTTGTAAGTTAAAGCAAAGAATATATATATATATGTGTGTGTGTGCGTGTGTGTGTGTGTGGTAATCTCATGATAAGTATAATGACCCTTGCAGGAGTTAATTTATCGCAATCTTAAAAAGTCAACATTATGCAGTAATTATTCTAATAAAAAAAATTCTAAACATACTAATTCAGCCCGATTGATGGCAATGTGATAACCTACGCACAATCTTAGCGAAAAGTTTATAAATTCTAGAATGTTTTTTAAAATGGAAAGCAGTTCAAACATCAAATTATAAATAAGTTGATACAGACCAAGCGTCTTGGATTCAAGGAAATACTTGAAAAAAGAACTATTTTTATTTCAGTTACACAAGAAACGAAAAGTTTAGGTGTCCTAAAAGTTTATAGAATATAAGACATTGTAACAGAAGAAGCTCATTACAGTGTTCCTAATAGTATATTCTTTCTATTCTTCAGGTCTCATGGGTAATGCAGCTGGTTTATGTAATTCGTCTATGAGCAGTGTTCTTGGAGATTTGACACCAAGAAAATCCTGGTAATTTCGTGAACCGATATTTTCTTACATAAAGTCATTCTTCGTATGCATCTGTCACTACAAATATCCGTCATTCATGGTCTTACTATGAGAGGTTTTGGCTGATGTAGCGTCTTACAAACTAATACACGTTGCAATTTTTAAAAATGATTGAAAAGTTTGAGGTTTCTATAGTAACCTTAATGCGCAATTTCAAATTCGAAATTTCATTAACTTCCTCTAAAAGGAACTGCAAAGATTTAGTCTTCTTGTAATGCAAAACAAATGGTGACTTTTTCTTCTTTACAACATATTCTTCAGGTTCAAAATGCATTTCATGAATGACGATACGAATCTCCCATAAAATTACATTTATGTATAAACTTTCGGGCCAGGCTATTTCTGGCGGTTTTACGATTTAAAAAGGCACTAGTCATCCATTACAAGTGTTTAGAGATTTCCTTAGAATCATATACAAAGTACAAATTAGAAATATTCCTCTTCCTTACTGAAATAATTTATCTACTAATGTTACTTTCCGTACGTAATACCTTTTCTTTCCTGGAGAAATGGATAATTAAATTATGAATAAATCATTGAAAGCGTATGATTCATTTGAACTTCAAGAACACATAAATCTGTATCAATTTCAATACTGTAATCGGTAGTAAAACATATCTTTCAATTTATCGTTCATTGAAATATCGAGACTTTGTAATCAGTAAAGTAATTAAAAAAATTTGTAAAAAACACACATAAGAAGTAAAAGGAAAGAGGATACACGTTTCGTTCAAAAATTGTTTTGAACTTCTTCAGTCCAAGCCCTTCGACGTCGAAGGGCTTGGACTGAAGAAGTTCAAAACAATTTTTGAACGAAACGCGTATCCTCTTTCCTTTTACTTCTTATGTGTGTTTTTTACAAAGTTTTTTAATTACTTTATCGTTTAACACCAGTATTTTGAGTGTTTTTTCATTTGTAATCAATGTTTACTAAACGAAATCTTTTAATATACGGATAAACAGGAAGACAGTTTTACTCAGGAATATTGCATTCGACAAAGACATGACATTTTTCTGATGAATTCCATATGAAACACGAGATTCTGTAATCGGACAAAGGAAAATGACGTGTCAGAAAACTGGGTCACCTCTCACAAAAACGTGTTAGTGAAATCGTATTTCATGGGACTATAGAAAGTAGTTCTTCAAAATATTATCTTTACGAAAAGCGATGCAAAGAATATTTGATAATTCTTTTTTTTAATTTCTAGTTATAAAAGAACAACCTTCCCTGAACTATGATAAACTAACGTAACTAATATGGAAACTGAATTAAAAGTCTCATATTACAGAAAATTGAAATAAACTTTTATGTACATTTCAATAAATACAAAGTTTTTCTCAAGCAATCAATAATCATCTGATCAGGCGCATATTATTTGTTCAGAAAATAACTCATTTAATCTCCAGGAATGATCCGTTTTTCTATATTCAGAGTAATTTTAAGAATGTTGTGTTATAGTACAGTGAAACCTGAGCTATAACTATACTCAATACAACGATAAAACTCTCTATAAAGTTTTGTGGTCCAGCGGAATTCCATACAACACAATCTCCCCTCGCTATAACGATACATTCCTCTAGAACGCTAATTTTATTGGGTTCCTTAAATATCGTTGTATCGATGTTATACTGCATATGTTTGCAAAGTTGTGAAAACTTTTAGAGATTTATACCACACAATTCCATCTGAATATGTCGGACTAAAGTTTTTTAGCGACAATATTTAGCACATCTTTAAAAACATTAGCGTAATTCAAGTAATGATCAGTTTTTCTCAATTATTTAGGTACTTTTAATTTCATGTAACTAGTATTCTTATCCAAACGCTAATTAGCAAAAAAAGTGTCTACGTGTAATCTTTACGCGAGGTTGAAGTAAAACTTCTTTGACGTTTACGACACATATCACTGAAATGATTAAACTTTAACTTAAAATAAATATCATACAATAATTTAATTATATATATTATTCATGTACTTTACAAATATTATATAAATGTTATATTCACATAATTCATTGGAAATAGGTACGTGAATGTCATCATAATTTTTCATGTATGAAATTATAGGTTTGTGGTAACTATAATGGGAAACATAAAATTGACTCTCTAAATTTGCTAATTTTCTTGAAAATACAGCATCTATCGTTCTACCGAAATGCGTCATCGATTGAAGTCGAGAAGTATTCATAGTTAGATCAAATTTTTGTTTTAAAAAATCAACTAACGGCTGAGATTCTTTGCGAAAATTAACATTAAAATCTCCAGTAAGCTTTTGGGCAAAATAATAACAGGCATGACATGACATACATAATATTTAGGAGTTTAATGGCCTAACGGCCAATGTAACTGGCATTTGACAAATAATAATATCATTTCGCTTCGAAACTATTGCCTATATTCATTACGAAATAGTATTCTAAGACTATTATGTAATTAAAACACATCTGAAGCCAGTAATTACTATATATCACGTTCATAAGTCTATGTATTTAATTTTTTGAAGTTCTGCTAATTCAACGATCTCCGTTTACTTCGCCTCGATGGAAATATAAACAACCTGAGATGCGCAGAAACAGAAGATGCGCAGTTACCCAGTGTGCGTAGCGCCATCTGTTTGCAACAACGGCGTTATCCAACTTTCTAAGAGTCCCCTCCTATAAATTTACCTTCGTGGGATCGAAGTATGATCCTCCAACAGTGTTCTTAAAGAAAATTTCCCTCTGCTGTTTAGGTTCGTTTGCAGCCACTGTCCTTTTAATTGTGGTATTCCATTCCCTTGTTCTGTCTGGAAGTTGGGTTAGAATTCAGGAAAAGTGTTCTTAAACTGACGTTACCATATACTGTTCCGGTTCGATTGCAGAGAACCTCCTGTGAGGTTGGGATTACATATAAAATATTATGTTGGATGTACCTTCAAAACGCTTATTGATATATAAATACAGATTGATGTCTCAAAGATACGGCTCTTGATTTTTTTTCTCGCCGTTTCTTTCCCGCGTATTTTTACACGATGAATTCAGGGAACGGCGAAAGCGGAACGAAAGGTAGGTTTTTGAGTGGTTCTTCTTTCTCGGGGCGCGCTTGGCGTGGAGTATGACATATACGTCACTTCCCTTACTGAGCGTTACTTCCGTCAGAAAAAAAAAAATCTGAGTTACTCCCCTAGTTGCCACTAACGAAGTTTTACTTCAAAAAATACCGAATTACTCACAAATAAACTAGTTTGAAAATGCACTTTTAAGCCAAAACGTTCTTTCCACTTTTCCTTTCATATCTCAAATAAAGATAGCCATAAAATTCTTGCTTTAGTACGTAACAAACGCAAATACTAATAAACTATTTTCAGGATTTTAGAAAATGCGTCCCCAATAGTGTGTAGTTGGCAAAAAGAGTTTGTTTTACTTATTTTCTATATTTAAAGAAAATACCGTTATCAGTGGGTATCTTATTTTTAAATATAATATATAATATACTAATTTGGAGTACACTGTTTACAAGAAGATATGAAAATTGCAAACGGGAGAGTTACCTGTCCCATGCAATAAAAATGGTTTTCTAATATGTTCCTAGATATCCGTGACGGCATAATTAAAAGGTTACAACAAAGGTTAGACTGGATTAGATTTCGCACTGGTAATGCCGTTTTTGGGAGCAATAATACACCATATATGACAAACCATAGTTAATTTAAATTAAAGAGGACCATTGATGACGAATTTTTGAGATTGACATCACAACACATGATGATTGCAATCTCTGATTTGCTGCACTTTGATTTAATAAATAAAGATAAAAAAATATGATGACGAACTAATTGATCGCAAAAGTTGGCTTATAAATATATATACTATATATCTATGTATATATATATATATATATATATATATATATATATATTTAGACAATACATTAGACAGAAATGCTTTATGAAAATAACCATGAATTAGAACGACTTCAAATGCAGCACTAACTTAATTTCTTACTTAACCTTTCAACTCTTGTTAAAAGACAAATTATGAAGTTGTTTCCATTCCGTTATATCATAAACAGATTTACGAGTATATCGTACAGTTGTTTTACTGAATAAAAAATAGATTATAGTGTTTAGGTCCCCTTTAAAGGCATGCTCAAACTTTTTGTTCCACCACTGCAATAATCAAGCAGTGAAGATTTCTCTGCAGTACCAAGTTACAGTCGTTTATCGATCTTTGGATGCTTTCTGTGTTTCACGTGTTCCAGCAGCTGCAAAGGAATTAACCATAAATTTAAGAAAAAAAATAACACCCCCCCCACGCCAAAAAAAAAAAAAAAATTATGTACAGACGGAAAGAAAATATTTTATTGAATTTAACAAAATCTTGTTCTTTCAACAAAAATTTGGTCGGCACTGTTTCAACCAAATAATTTTGTAGAACTATAAATATATTCCATTGAATCAAAAAGCTATTTAACAAAATGTAAAGGGACAACATTAAAATAACGCCTATAAAGGTTTGTTTAATTCAACAGAACATATTATTTTTAGTGCAAGGGTATACGGAAAAAGATATTATGATAAAAACAACCCTGTGAAAATAAATGTATTCTTAAAAAATAAAAATATTTTTATGTATGTGCGTGTGTATTTCAGTAAAAAAAAAAAAATAGGCATATTTCTGTCAAAAATTGGTTTCAGTATGAACGGAATTTTACGCTTCAGCCGTTCTGAATAATTTTCAATTTTACGAATAAATAAAAATATTACGTATCTAATATATTCTTACTGGTTATTCCACTGTGTCTATGTGAGCGTGTTAAATCTCATCGAAATATCTTCTTTCTTCCATTACAAAAGCTGTGGAATGTGTGAAGCATGGTATCTATACAGATAATAGACTGTATACTTAAAGTGTCAGTATTACAGGCTGTTTGCCTCTTAATGGCGACAGATAGGATGATTCCTTTCTTATAAATACACCCCAGGGAATATATATCTCACGTTCTTGCTGTCGCTTCACAGAAAAGGCGAAATAGTTTCATTTTGTTTCTGCTTCCTGGGGTGTGTGATATGCTGAAACTTTCGAAGTGAAAGAAATATGCTGGAAACCATTATTCGGCCAATACGGCGACGAAATTTTAAGCTTACTTCTAATTTGTAATGGGTTTACACTTGAGAAGTGTTGACGTAAATTAAATTATGGTGTACGCAAGCACAGTTATTTATTCTGTTTAAAATTTGTCTGTTTGTTAGTGTTGCGTTTTGTAGCTATTAATTAGTTTAAAAATTTTAAGCAATGGAAAATGTAACGTAGTATAAATATGTCTAAAAGATATCATAAAAATGTCTTAGGTATATAGCATGTTTTGTTTAAATTTTTGTTTTCATGTTAGTGTTGCGTTTTGGAGCTATTAATTAGTTTGATTAAAAATTTCAGACAGTAGTAAATGTTGTGTAGGTATAAATTATGTCCAAAAGATATCTTAGAAGTGTGATCTCAAGTGTTTTGTAGTCATATTTTTCTGATGTTAGATTGTTTGCTCCTGTTTCTTTAAAAAAGTTATCTAAATTGTAAATTCGTCTAAAGCTTTTATTACAGACATTTTATATTTTTATTTTTTGCCTCCTAATACATTTTGAATAGCGTTTAAAATATCTTTTCTTATCCCTTCAGTGGAACAAATATGTCTAATTAGTGTTTTCTTTATAATTGCATTTGATGTTTGTCTCTTTAATTGTCATTCCCTTTTTTGTTCTTCAATATTTAGCTATGTTTGAACTTTATAGTCTGTTTCAATAGGTTCGTTGTAATCTCGCACCCCAAACTTAACTATTACAAAAATACGACAAACCCGAAAAATCTTTATGGTTAATTTAACTTTTTTATTGATCGATTGAAATGGGAGGCTTTTAATATGAGTTAATTGGCTTAGCGTCTATCGTAGATTTTTAGTTTCACAGAATTTATTTCGTGCGTTTTGCAAATACCATCTCATTGTAACTGTTGTTTCAATGGCCGTAAAGTAAGTTAGTATTTCAGGTTGTAATAGTAAAGAATAACTTATTGCAATTAAGAGTAAAAAAAATCAGAGACATTTTCATATTTTATATGTACGAAAATGTTATATGTTAAAAGCGTATCATAATCCATGTGAAGTCCCTATTTTTCCTATTTATTCCATTAAATTGTAAAGTATATCATTATTCATGAGTGTGTCATAGTTTTCTTCCTTGTTCCACATAACACTTCTTTGGAATCGAAACCCATATTAAAATTGTCTGCTAAAACTGTTTTACAATCTTGGCCAAACACATTCTAATTATACTTCGCCTTTATAAATACTGTTCAGAATGTGCATCATAATCCAAAAGTATGCCGAATTTATTTTTCTTATTCCGTATGACATTTATTCGGAATTTAAATCTGTAATGAAATCGCATACTAAAACTCTTTTACAATCTTTGTCAGACATATTCTAACTATACTTCTCCTTTGTAATAAACTGTAGCGGTTGCCAGTTTCTAGCCTGATATGGGAAGATCTCGCTAAGCTAGTTTTAGTTATGTAGGAATATTTTTGGCGCCAAACTACAAATAATCATAAGCTATAAACCATCAAAAATTGCAAATCTCGACGACTTTTAACATTTTATCTACCCCCAACTCGACGCTATCTGGCAACCTTTTTAAAATATGCAACGAAAACGTGTCCACGCAAATCTATCCATAAAAACCTGTCCAAAAATTAGTCGACAGAAAATACCAAGGGAACGAAATAGCACTATAGTGCTGATAATGACTAAAAATTTTGGTTTTATTCATAGAATAGCAGTTTGGAAGTGAAGCATGTTCTATTATTGAATTTGCACGTAATTCACAACGTACCCCACATTCGCCTTAAGATATTCCTTCAAACAATTGCAAAATTTTATTAATTGATTTCCTTGCAGAGTTAATTAATCTGTATCAAAAATGCTTCTTCTGGAGCACATTAAACCTGAAAACCAGTTCCCTGTAATATAACTTTCCATCAAACGAAAATTAAGTGGTCAAAACTTTGCTCAGTCGTTCCAAAGGAAAGGGGAATGAAATCCAAGTTTGACGTAAGACTATGTGAACGTAAATGCTAGAAGCAAAAGGACTACCGCAAAAGAAGGAACTTGATACTAGTTAGAAAAGAGTTTTTATCAGAACTTTTAAGAAGTTAGCTATAAAAGTTCACAATTTATTGGTGAACAAGATTTTACTTTTACAGTTAAATACATAATATATTTTTAATTTATTGAGATTAATCTATTATAATTATTGAAAAATTGCATTAATATTATTTTATGAAGCTAGTATAATAGTGATACTTATACATTGTAAGATTGATATACTATGGCTATTTTGTCAAAATAATAAAACAAATGGTCTAATTAAAAAAATGGGCAAAAAACTGAATGAATCTGAGTGAGTTTTGTGTGGGTAAACCAAGAAAAATTGCCCAATGACTGTTCTTTGCAATATATTTACAATACACATGCATACAAAGTCTATACATTTACTCAAAAAATACGTTTTCTTGTTCATTTAAATGAACTCTAAATACGAACGACAAATAAAGTAAACAAAATTAAGATCAACTATGTTGACATCTTTAATATATAAACCAAATTCAGAAATTTTATTACAGTTTATTATATTCATAATTTAGAGATACCAGTTTTTGCAATACTATTGTCTTTTGATAAAAAAGATTGCTTTGTTGAAATTTCTAATAATACTTATGAACAGCATACGCTTGCATGTAATGCCTAGAAGTAAAATTACCGATTTTATGAAATTAAATGTCCATGCCAATCTATCATCTGAAATTTGACATGTTTAAGCCTTTTACTGTGCATAGACAGTTTAAACAGTTAAACAAGCGTCAGTCTTCGCATTAATTTTCTGGAAATATTGACAGACATGCATTTCATATATTCACAACGTGCCAAAAGTGTTGACATAATTTCAAGACATTGTAGTTTATTGACAATACTGTATTTATCTTTCAGTTTCCACAAAGAGATAAGCTTGCTACTGACAGATGGAAGCATTACTAAGTTTGAGAAACGAAACAAAATATTTTAATGAAAATGTATTTTTTAATAATTATTTATTTTTCAAGTAACATTTAAATTTTTTAGTAATTTTAAAGAGAGAATTTATTTTCACAGCCAAAGATTAAATAAGTTACGAACATTTTAATCTTAAGTAATAAAAGTAGTTAAGCCTTTTCTAATCACAGTTTTTATGAATGTTTTAGTTTTTCGTTCAGCATTGCATATTTTCATAACTTTTGAGATTGATTTGGAATCCTTTCGATTACTTTCTTTTTTATACAAGATCATACATATTACGTTTTAAGATCTTTGCTATAAATCAGTTTGTAAAATAAGAAAAGAATTTGTTTAAAAATAGGTGTTATTGGGAACCATCCTTGTGATAATAACCAGAGAGTTGTCCACGAAAGAAAAGAAGTGCAGTTTGTTTATAGAGGAAAAGATGATTGAAAACATTGAAGTTAATATAAATGGTAATAAGGATTTTTAATTATTTTGAAAAAGAAAATAATTAACATATTTGTGCGGAGGATTTATTTTATAAAGAAATATTCGTTATGAAAGTTTACTCATAAATTTTCTTCTATGAAAAAAATTCTTTTAAGTAGAAAAATTTAGAATTATTTTGGAATATTTTGAGCAAACAGTATCTGACTCCCCCCCCCCCTCTCAAAAAAATGGCCACGTTGTTTACCTAAGCAATTGTTTTGCGTGAAAATTTGCTAGGTCCAAATTGACTTTATAACTAGCTCACAGTCAAGAGCTTTTTCGATCGTCTTCTCGGTATTCATTGGATGTAGTTAATGAAAGTCACCAATCAACCTAGAGATATAACGTTAAATACAAATAAACGATAAAGAAACAGAGGCTGTGATTCAAATTCGGTCTTAATATAGCTAAGTTTTGACGATAATTTAAAAATATGTTGAAAAATTTGGTTTACAAAAATAGTCCCTAAAACTAGTCAAGTGTGAAATTATCGCACTAATTTGGAATCAATCAAACCTCTAGAGACTCCGACAAAAGAGTTCAGTTTCATATGTTTTCTAGATTTCAGAATTTTAACCCTTTTGGTACTGAGGAGCTGACCGCGGTTATATATTCGTGGTACAAAGAAGTTTTCCGCAAAGTGGTTGCATTCTACGGAAGTGTAAGTCACATGAAAAGATGTTTTGTGGCATCCATTAAAAAAAAAAGAAATATATCTATTCTAACACAAAAATTACTATTTACACAAAGGGGTTAGTTATATTCTGGAATCAGATGATGATAATGACAGATGTAGTACTCATAACTTTCTGTAAATGCAGATTTTAGGTGGAATGGCTATAGTAACCAGAGAATGTTCGTGATGCCTCAATCGGGCGGCGGTAGTAACGAGAGGCTGGGCAGGCCGGATTAAAGTGCTCTCTGGCGATTTGGCGTGCATCCTTTGGCAAGAGTCGTTTCTCCCGCTGTTACACACTGCACGCTAGGGGTTGCCGCCCGCATGAAATTTTATCTCGCAGCTATGACAATGTTTTGACTGGTGTTGATAAGTGATTTTTAAGAGATATTAAACTTTAAAATTGGAACACATTTTAAGAAAGGCTGATCTATGCAAACGAAATAGTTTTTATGCTCTTTTCGATTTATAAATAGAGCGCTCAACGTTGCCTTACGCTGAGGCCTGTGGGGTGATTATGGATTGATGCAATTTATGGGATCTGCATCAGTTATGTTTCATCAATTTTTCATTTCAAATAATTGCATTGCTTCCGCACTTTAGCATTGAAAGACTAAAGTTAGGAAGCAACGCTGGACGCATAAGGGGACTAGTCAATTTAAAGTAGAGAGCCTGCAGGTCATGACTTGTAAAGTTCATTTGCATGTGAACTAGATCTCTTTTTTCATTTGTGTATTACATGAAGTGTTCTTTTAAAAAAAATTACAAGCAAAAAATATTCATTAGAAAAGTGTGTTTAAAATATCGGTTCTCCATCCTCTAAACCTAGCTGTGGGAATTTTCAATTAGAATAGAACGACCTCAGAATTGCTAACATTAAGATACTGTATAGGATAATTTAGGATTTTGTTTGTTTAAAAAGAAACATACAAAATATAGCAATTTTAAAAGCCAAAGTAAGGGGGAAATAAGAACGAATGAATTTTAAAAGAACAGATAATTAAGACAAATGCAATATATGGGATCTGCATCAATTATATTTCATCAATTCATTTCAAATGATGCTTTTTAACTGTCCACTGTTTCTTTTTTATTTCCGTAACATATTACCTTCAAATCTAAAATTGTAATTTTAGACTGCAATTTTAAATGCATTAAAATATATATTTAGAACAATTAATCAAAAAAAAAAAAAAAAAAAAAAATTGCTGTTTTTCGCGGATCAACTTGCGGTGCGGGCGGCAACCCCTAGCGTGGAGTGTATAACAGCGGGAGAAACGACTCTTGCCAAAGGATGCAAGCCAAATCGCCAGAGAGCACTTTAATCCGGCCTGCCCAGCCTCTCGTGCGGTAGTAGCCACAGAACGTTCGTGGATGCCGCCAATAGGCAGCAGGAGTACCCAGAAAACGTTTCGCGGCCGCCCCTGATGGGCGGCAGTTGTGATGAAAGGAATTATAATCTAATAAAAGACAGATTAAAGATATAAATATATTTTTTTATATTCTAAAATCATAAATTTCTTCATGTTAAGATGTAAAGTATTACTAATTTTATTTTCAAAATCGTGCTTATCACAGGAGATTAAGCGAATATGGGGAAAAATATTACACGTGTTTGTCGTAAAGATGTACCTAATATTAATATCAATTATTGAAAAAAAATAACAAAACATTAGTTTATTTTCTAAAAGACTATAGAATTTTTATGATCAACACAAACCTAAGTCGATGGAATAGTCTGAATCTTTGTAATAATTAGTAATGCATTTAATTTTAGAGGAAATGTATTAGCATAAAGAAAATATAATGCATAATGAATTGACATTCATTAGATTTTGTAAATTTTATTTTTTACTATTTTAAACAATGTAAAAATATTTTGAATATATATTCTTGATGTACGATGATATGTGATGAAGAACCGTATACAAATATCTTAAACTGCAGAGCTGCATTTAGCTTTCTAAAATGCGGAATATTTTCTACATTGCAAATAATAGCACACACAAAACATGCACTTTTTATCTTTGAATTTTAGAAATAACTTAAATATTTCATTTTTTTCTGCATATTTGTATAAATATTATAACTTCATAATATATTAAGAGTACATTTTTCCTCGTATGAAAATAGCCACAGGTGCAGTGAATGAGAGTAATGTTTTAGAAAACTACATAGACACTTCCTGTGTTTTGCATACTTTGTATTAAAGTGCTGATATAATTATTGAAATTTATTCTGAAAATAAAGAGCTGTATTCATAAAACTAGAAAAGTATCCCACTAAAAATTATCATAAAGCGATCAAATACCCCATAAAATTGTCTTATTTTATGAACGAGGGGATGTGGTTGAATCATGAGGATACTATTTTTAATGTCCATGGTAAAGGCATGTTCTTAATAATAAAGCTAACAAAGCTCACCTTATTTAGATAATTTTTATTCTTTTCCCCCTTTTTGATTAAAGGAAGTTTACTTTGCCGATTGGAGAGAAATATGTTATTTTTGAAAAGCAAAATTTTCTGTTCGAATTTCACTCGTTTATAAATTATGTGTTTTCGTTCAGACTTATTTAATTAATTAGTTTATTTATTTTGTCAGGGCATAAAACAATTTTCTATCACGTTTCTTTTAAGCATTAACGGTGTAGTTCGAAAAAATCATGCGATTTTGGCACATAAGAATAAATAAACTAATTATGTCAGGCACTGCAAAGTTTTGAAACTGTGTCTTTAAAAGCTGTACAACATGCTGAAATAAACGGTAAACCTGTATAAGTTTCAAAACTTTTAGAAAAACTTCTTAAAAATCGGAAATTTTCTCGAAACGTGTCACTCTTCAAAAAATCTTGCAGTTCAAATCCATGCTTAAGAATTTTTTCTGAAAATTTCACAAAAGGCACAGTTTTTTCGCTTATTACAGCAAATTTACTTACGCAAAGCAGCTTTTGAAGAACCATGGTGCTATTAGTTTATTTCAATTTGTGTACCAAATCTAAAAACTGAGTTTTTTTTATTCGAACTACAACCTTAATCCATTTCACACTAATTTGAATATTTTTAATCACAGAACTTCATAATTTGGTTTTTCTGCACTGATTTAAAAGAATCTGAGCATCTCTGCATGCACTAAGAGGTAATCTACATTTCACAGATGCTCACTCAGTGAGAGTGCACTAAAAAAACAAAGCAGGCAAAATGGTTTTAAAAATAAAAAAAGCAAACAGGGATTCACTTCTCTATTTTTTTCAAGTCATAAAAAACACAGACCAAAGAAATTCTGTTGCTAGATATTGTAAGAATTTTTTGACATCTGATAAGATAAACTCACTATGCATTTACTGGACTGTCAAATATTATAGATGATATTTAGACTTGAATAAGAAATGTTTCGCGCATCCCTTCTTTAAATTGGGTTGCCGTGACTACACTAAACAATCTGGGGTTATCGATTAGAGGGAAAAACACCTTTATGCTGTGTAGGTTTATTTCTTAATTCTAATGAGTTTGAAATTCAAAAGCATATTTGTACCCGGGATGTATCAATTTCACTGATGAATTGGTAGGTTCTAACTTTTGAAATTCTTCTTGGAATTTCAAATTTCGTAGCTTATTTGAGGCGTGATATATATGTCGAATGTGGGTTGAATTTTAACGAGATTTGAACATATTTAGTGCAAGGAATTTAAGAATATTGTATCGAAATTTTTGAACTGGACTAGAAAATAAGCAGTGTTATTTATACAAATTCTTTATTTGTTAGTTGTATAGTTCATTACATACAAAAAAGTACACTTATACGAAGTGAATATAAAAAATTTTAAAATAAAAGTCATAATTTAGAAAAAAAAAAGAACGTTTCTGAGCGAAAAATATTTTTTTCGTTGTTGTAATGCTACATATACTTGTTTGTTCAGCACATATAATATGAAATAAATTTACATAATTTTAAAATTTTAAAATATTAATTCATACATTTTCAAGAGGGAGGGGTGCAAAATACATTTTGTTGTTATAATGCCACTTATACGTGTATGTAGAGCACATTTTTAAAGATAACATTACTAAGATTTTTTGCGTCGTTGCTCGTTTAATTTTTTAAATTCATTAACCACTGCTACACGAAACACATAAGTGAAATATAATTCAACTCATATTTTCAAGTTCATGTTATTTTTCTATTGGATACTAATTTAAATTTTTGAGAAAATCATATTTATTTAGATATTATTAGGTTCATAAGTAGGAGACTAGACGCTTAGGGGGAGGGGGTAAAATTTGTTTGTTCATTCTTTTGGCACTGAAGCAGAACATTTTACTAAATTTTACCTATAAATTAATTTTTCATTATTTTATTCAGGGACTCCACTCGGAACTGAACCGAATACCGGAAAAAACTGTTATTTTGGTTGGAACGAAAACCGGAACTGAACCGGTAAAAAGTATCGGTTTATTTCGGTTCGGTATACTTTCAATCATTTCGTTACTGTAACCAACTTATCACTATTTTCTAATTTAACGAAAACCATGTAATTTTCATCATTACATGTACAATACGTTTTTGTTTCTCAGAGCCTTCCTCCCATTTACGCATGCGTCTGGACTGATTCGATTTCATCAAAATAGGGGCTAACGGAAGTTTAGCAACGCTCTTTTATGTTTAAAGCTCTGTTTACACTTGAACTATCAATACAGTTCCTGAAATTACAAATGGAAATAAAACAATATGGAATACATCATATGAAAGACAGCCAGCTAGAATAGAAAAAATACCCATCTCAATCTATCAACACTTTTCCGTGTAGAATCGTCTTGTTTACAGTCGCTCTGATTTAGCAAAATGGACAGTGCATTGCTTGTCGATTTTCGATTTTAATGTTCACTACTACTTTTCTGTTTCAGTTTCGCATGGAACTACAGAATTCAGTTTCGCATGAAACTTGTAGAAGGCAGATTTAATTCAGTTGATGATAGAATTATACAAGGTGTCAGAAAACTCCTTTACACATTTAAAAAATTCATAGAAGAGCAATAAATTATCGTATGAATATGCCGCTTGAACAGTAATACTTCAAAGGTTCACGATTTTTTTTTTTTTTTTTTTTTGACATCGTAAAAAAAAAAAAATTACTTCCAAATTGTGTTCTTAGGTGACGGTGTACCGTCACAGTAAGCTTCCCAAATGTCTTGTACAGTTTCATCCGGTCTTCGTAGCCGGCCACTTCTGTCCCTTTCATGAAAAATTCCCTGGCATGAAAAGTATTTACAGACTGAGCTTGCAGTCTCTATAAACTTTTCATGCCAGGCCAATCTGCTGTTTCGACTCGGAGGGTTTTTCTTAAACATGTTATGAAACTTCCTCTGAAATGTAGTCATGGATTTTGATTCGAAATACCAACCTACGCAATGAGTTTTCTCAGTTATAGTAGCCTTAGCTAGAATGAATATTCCCGCACCGTTAATGTTGTTTGAAATTCACGAAGAATCCTTATTGGCTCTCATTGCTGAAAACTGGAGATGTAGCGCCATCTATAAACACATTTTGAAAGTAATTTGTTTTAAGACGGCAAAATAAATTCTTGATTCTGTGAAGCATTATTGTGCCAACTGCAAATTCATAGAACAATTTGTTGCTTTTCTGTGAATTTTTGAAATGTGTCAAGGGTTTTTCGGACATCCTGAATTTTTAGTACAAAAAAAAGAATATATATATATAAAATAAAATTATTCATTTGAAACTGAACCGAAAACCGTTATTTTTGGCGGAACGAAAACCGGAACTGAACCGATATATTTCCTTTTAGTTGAACCGGAACGAATACAATTACGGTTCGAAGCCCTGATTTTAATAGAGCAATTTGTTTAGAAATTTTAGGCATTTTATACATTTTAGGGCTGCTTAAATTTTATTGAAAATTAAAATAAAAATTGCTGCTGCTGACAAAATAATAAAATTTATTCACCTGTTATACACATGGATTTAAGTCATTATTACACCTTCTTAAGAAAGAATGATGAGCAAATTTTATGTAACAACACTTTACATTTTTCGCGTGTTTTTTTACTTTTCTTTTTTTTTTCAAATTTAGCATTTTTGATTGCTTCGCAGCTCACGAAATAAAATGATTAACATTATCGTATTGAACTTCATTCTTAATAATTGTATGTGTCCCAATATATCCAAACTAATTTGTTTCCTTCGGATGATAGACTATTATCGAAGCAGTTACAGTAATCAGTAAAATTAATTCTAATTGTGACAAATTCTTACGTGTCGTAATACTACAGTCATCAGAAAATTCACCTGAATCTAATGTTTGCATTGAATCTGAGGCTTCTTTGAATTGTTAGGCATTTTAACGAGTCTAAACAGAACTTAGAATAAACCTCTCTGTTAAAATTTAGTTTAGATTCATGCAAAAGTGAATAACCAAAAGAAAATGACACCTGCCCTTCTATATACTTCACGTCCTCTGGGCATACTGTGAAATTCAGTTTTCTGCACAAATTGTGGAAAAAGGGGAAAGTAGTAGTAGTGTAGGGTGTAGTGCACGATGACATAGTTTATCTGAACAATACATCAGTATGGTGTATTCAAACAAGCAAGAAAGGGAAGAAGTTGTATTCTTTTGCTTTTTAGTCACATCTTGTGAAGTCTCCCGTTTTGGAACCTTTCAAAATAAATGACTTAAAAAGAGATTTAAACAATACGCTTTTCCCCGTTTTGAATATGACAATTCTAAGAATAAAGCTGTTAATTTTTCGATTGAACTTTCAACATACTGAAAATAGTATTAGAGATTGAGAAATCTTCATTGCAACATAAGAAAAAACAAGTTAAATAAAAGTTTCAGAATAAGTCTTCGCGTATGTTGGATATGTGCAGTTTCAGAAGATTCACATTGCAAGTTTTCTTGAAACTCATTCATCTTCAATTGGTTAGATTCATATGATTATCTGAAATCAAACTAACACTTTTTACTAGTTTAGTGGAAGTCTTTAACAACTTCAAGTCAACCTTAATAAATAATTACAGTGTGTCCCACCTAAATAAAGCCACCTTGATTTTGTGCCGCAACTGGATGCAAAACAGGTAAGTAAGAACGAACTAAGTATATCCAGAAAGTATACACAGAAATGCGCATTTACAAGGAGAAAAAACTCATTCACTGCCCACCCTGGGACGGAATAAAAAATAAATGTGTAAAAAAGAGAAAGAAAAATGTCCCACCGAAACAAAGCCAGTACTGTCAACAACCAGTATTTTCGCTTTGTTTACATATCACTTTGAATAGCGATGTAGTCGACCAATCCTTGGTGGACGGTAACATCAATATTACCCCAGTGTTCAAAGATGGCGGTCTTCAATTGTGCCTCAGACTGAAACTGTCTGATGTTTGCAAATGCATCCCTACTTAGAATACCCCGCGCATTTTCTTAGGGATTGAGATCACGCTGAAAAGGTAGGATAATTCATGACATACAACCATCACCGAAAAACCATTTTCAAGAGGATTTTGCAAGGTGAATGGGTCGTTGTCTTCATAGAAAATCGAACTTCGGGATACCAATTCTCTCTGCAAATGGCAGTAAGTGGGTTTCTATGATTTATTGGTAATCGGTAGCTTTTATATGGCATGAAGGAAAACCTAAATTAAGTTTATCACTAGGTAAAGCCTCTCCACATTTCATAATGAGCTTCCTTGTCTTTTGGAGAAAAAAAAAAAAAAAAGCTTCTGAGAATTATCCACAAGCAAAGAGTAGATTTGGCCAAATATCATGTGGTGGGTGGGGGGAATGAGTTTTTGCCTTGTAAATACGTATTTCTGTGTATACTTTCTTAATATATTTTTTTCGTTATTATTTGTCTGTTTCACATGCAGTTGATGAACATAATAATCAAGGTGGCTTTATTTAGGTGTTGACACACTGTATTAAAATCGTAAACACGTAAGGAAATATTTTCTCTAAGGGTTTCCCAGAATCTCAAAATTTGTAAAACAGCGTGATTTGCTATGCGCAAATGAGGGTATTTATTCTTGAGCAAATGGACGATAAATGAGAGCCTTAGAACTCTAATGTAAGCGGTGTTTAACCTCAGTATCTCTTAAATCCGTCTTTGTGTTGTTGCAGCTGTGTTAGATGTAAAAGACCATATACTTTTTTTTAAGGATGAGAACTATCCTAGAAAGAGAAGTGGCCCAAGGCGTTGGCCTCTTTTGAATCACGGCGACCAGTAGGAAGACAAATCTCAGTCCCTGTAAAGGGCGGGACACTTTAATAACCGAGCCCATACCGGGAGTCTAAGCACGGCCCGTAATCGTAGTGCGTTGTGTTGAGACTAAGTTACGCACGAGCTGTATGCCATAGCAAGGAATCCGAGAGACATTTTGTAATGCGGGGAGAAAAGCGCTCAACCTTTCGTAAAGCGCAAAAATTTTGGAAAAAAAAAAAAAAAAAAACAGAAGGGAAGGGAAGAGTTTTTCAGTAAAACTGCTCTTTTTTATGATTTTCATATGAAATGATAAAAGGAAAGAGAGTGGGAGGGAAGTTTTTCTGATGTGTAATGGTACTTTTAATTCATGTTTGAAGGTTGAAAAAAAGTACTAATATTCAAATGGTAGAATAAACATTTATACCATATAAATAATTCTAGAATTATGCATTCAAATTTTACTCTATGTTTAAATATTTTTTTTCAATTACTGATCTATAAATGAAATTCGTAGCACATTCCAAAAAATTCACGGGCGCACTTTAGCTGAACAAGAGCCCAGGGGGGTGGGAGATTGCGCCGCACCGTCGGATCCACTACGTAGGGCCTGTGCCTCGGTGGGGGGAAGGGATGCGATCGTACAGAGAAGTACACTAAAAAGCATAAAATGTGGAAGAGCTTGTGTTATACTACTTTATATTAAAAATAACTTTTAACTGTATTGATATTTCAGGTCTAATCATAAAAAGCACCATATTCATTGAGGGTAGAAATTGCGGACACAGTAGTTTCGATAGCTTATTTCAAGTGTTAATATTTTTTGTTTGTTTGTACAAGAATTATGAATATGATTGAACTGAATTCAAACACTTTTTTGAAACGTCTGATACACGATCGCTGTAAAAAGGAAAGGGATGATTTAATATTTTTTTCTCTTTCATTTTTTATTGAGCTATTCGTTTCGGTAAATCAGAAAAAATAGGGGCTTTTGAAAAAAGAATTACAATTTTATGAAGCAGATTTTAAAGGGTGTTCAGCAAATAGCACATTGATTTCAAATTGAAAAATATCTAAAACAAGGATTGATAGAAGAATTCACAAAAGATATGTTTATTATGTAGCCTGTAAAAATTTGATAGAGGAGTTTCGAAATGGTAGTTACAGTAAGTGCCAGCAGGCAGTGGCGTACACAGACTCTCTTTAACCAGGAAGGAGCATCTTAATGCTTAAATCTTAATGTTAAAAGTATTAAAAATGTATAGATGTTAAAGGAAAATATCTTCGACAACGAGGTATAAATTAACCAAACTTCCCCTTCCGTACACCACAGCTAACAGATGGATGGTGCTGCATCTTAAAACGATCGTAATGTATAAGTATAAACACTTTCTCTGCAAGCAGTCACAGTACTATCTTTTCAAAATGCCCACCGTTCGATCTTAGTAAATTAGTCAACATGTACATCCCTAAAATTCAACTTCTAAAGCAATTTAGAATCATACAAACAAATTAATACTGTAAGGTGTAACTTATTCTCTTACCTGTTTGTAACCTCTACTACAAACTAAGAGTAACAGAGGTTACCAGTAACAGAAGTTACAAAAAAAAAATCACTACTTTCAATTATTCTACCAAAATAAATAAAAAGTTTTTAAACATACATTTTATCTTATTAACCCGAGTAGCAAAACGAACGTATAATTGCGCGAAGGAAGAAACCCCTTTTGACCAGGACATGAAATGTCCAAACAATAAGTTTAATAATAGTATGTTTGTTTAAAGATATAAAAGTTTACTCACAATCGAAAAAAATGAAGAAAGCAGCTACATTATACGATATGACAGCAGCTGCTGAGCTAAAACCTTCGTAGGTGCTGTGTGCTGTGTTGCTGCTAAGCCAGTTTGCTGTCTGGTGTCATTAGGCGCTTTATTTCAAAATTAAAGCAAGGTGGAAAACGTGTCCCTTTGTAAAAATGTATCCCGGTCTCTTTTATACTTACAAAGCTTTTCAAAATATCATATAAATCGAAAAATAAAATTCTGGAAAACAGGTGGAATTTTTAAGTGGTAGAAAAATACAAAAGAATCTTTGAATTATTACAATTCTCACTTATAGAAAGTAAAAATAATTGTACAGGTAAAAATATAGAAAGCATAACTAAAAAAAAAGAATGGAACGAATTTTTGAATATTTATTACATTTTATGGACGTAAAGGTAAACTCTGATATTAAATGCTGATATAAACACTAAAAAATGGCTGTAAATTCAAGTTTATAAAAGAAATATCAAACAAAGTAACTTTTCATAATATATCTCAGGACAAATGACGGTCAGTAACTGCAGATTGATGTGACTAAAATACAAATTCTAATTGATGATTAATATATTTTTCGATACTAGTATTTTCAGAAAGAAAATTTAGTAAATAACTGTGATTTCGACTACAAATTTTTTACACCAGCAAAAACCTATTATTTACACGAAAGTAAAATAATAAAAGAAGTTTTTTAAAACGTTCTTTTGGTAAATATGTGCAATCGTAAACAAAATTTACTAAATTTCAAAAACAATTTTGGTGATACATTTTTATTGATTGCTCGTTTTCGTTCCCAGTACCTAGTAAATATTTATTTTTATCTGAATATCTTATAGTTAGAGATATTGTGACCTTTACTAACTACACCAATGCTAAAGACCATCATCATTAAAAATAATTCATTAGTTATTAAAGCTGATAAAAGTGAAAGATCTTTTCACATAACATAATAAATTAAATAAGTAATTGTTTTCATCGCTTTTACCAGAAATGCTTTTTATATGAAAACCCGTTCTCCAATATTCCATTTTTAATTTCCTTCATAACACAATAGAAGCAAAACTTTAAACTTTTTCTCCCCAATGTTCTCCCCATGTTTTTCGTTGCATTTCTTTAATTACATGACTTGTTTTCTGTACGAAGAAAAGTTTCACAAAAATAAAACGCTAAGACCTCTTTTTTATAAATTCGTAATAAAATCAAACTTTGTTTTCCAATAATAGTATGATGTTTACTTTGTTAAAAAAATAAAACTTTAGTAAAAGATTTTTTTCCTGTGATACTCAACTTGAAGTACCACTATAAGAGCATTTCAATTAATTTCATATAAAAACGGATAGTTATAGCACACTTCAATTTATGTAAACCATTTTTATTGTCATTTTAGTTTGTAATGGTAATGCTTAATTACAACTTTCATAAAAATTTATAAAGAAAAGAGCTGCTTAACAACTAAAAATATGGAAAATTTATTCCACAATCACACTTCATTCAATAGACGGTATGACGTCATTTTATCATGTTATTTAATGTTCCCTCTAATTCAAGATTTAACTGTATAAATAACCATATAAAATCACCTAATAGGTTAAAAGTTTCTCACGTATCTTTTTACTTTATAGCTAAAAGAGTTTTAAATACGGGTCTTAAAAATAATGAAATCAAATTTAGAGTGACGCCCTATCGTGACCTTATAAGTTTTGTTTTTGAATTCCATTACAATTACTTTTGTTTTATTTTCTAAAGATTTGCATATTCAAGCAACGCTTTCAATTATCAAATACACTGTCAAATGTATCACACTTTCACTGGGCCTATGCTATGTATTCAAATGAATTTATTTCAATAATTTAATATATCTTTTGCGTCACGCTATCCGAAAGGGCAAGCAAAATTTGCATAAATATTCTTTGTAACACACTATGTATTTGAATACAATTTACTTAGTTTGGATACTATTAAACTGGATTAAATTTTAAAAAACCGGTTTTTCCTAAATAAACTGGCGACATTACTCTCCGATTTTAACACCGATTAAAATCATATATTCATTTTTTTTTAATCGTTCGAGCGGATTTCGAGAAAAAAGTTGGACACCGAAAATTTTCGAACTACGTGTATGTATAAGAGCTGTGGCACCTTGGTCGGTTGGTGTATGCTGCTTCACTCGTAGAACTGTTGTTCTTTATGATACACTTAGCTATTCAAATGTTCATTATGACCTCCGATTTCATCGCCTTAAACGAACAAAACGGTTAGTATAAACTATTCCAAATAGAAATTGGCACATATTCCTACGTATACTCCTGCGTCTGATCTCAAAGAAATATTTTTAAGCTTGAAACTTATTCTCCAGACCTTTAAGTGGAAAGAGACATTCCGAATGTTTGCCAAATTTCGATAATCATTTGAATTAGAAATAAGAGGTCCCCCAAAGACCACAGTGATATGACACCTATTGGAATTCAACATGTGGAACTCCTATTCCCCCTGTAACTTAAAAAAAGCCTGTTGTTGTTGCTAATGCTCTCTGGCAACTGCAGAATGGTGCCACTTCCCCCTTACAGGAAGGCGATGGAGGGAAAAGTTCGGCTTCCATTTTAATGAGCCCCAGTTGCAGGAAGACCGACTTAGAACGGAGTGCCCTAATTTTGAACCAATTCCAGATGAGGGACCAACCACCTGAAATCGGCACCCCCAGAGGTAGTGATAAACATGGAGGACAACGCATGCACGACGGATTTTACGTGCACCAGCTCCCATTTGCGTACACAGTACCATAGAAGACGAGTTCACCGCTAGACGAGTTCACTCTCCCAAGCACTGGCCAAGCCGGGTGCTGCTTCACTTTCTGTGTTCTTATGGGAACGGAGTTTAGTGACTAGACTACCGCGGGACAAACAAAGCCTAAAGGGCAGAGGTAGAATCTGATGATATGACTGCTCTTTTAAGAGGAGCAAGACGAACGGCAAGTGTTCAGACATAGATACCCCCATGTTTACCAATGAAGTGAGTTGTAAGTCCAATATGCAGATACAAAGAAAAAGAGTCACTAAAAATGTCAGTACCAGCACCCTGAGAAAAATATAAAGGGGACCCGTCAGTGTAAATTTGAAGCCACTCTTCAGCTGAAAAACGAGCGTTAATAGTTCCCAAGGCAATGGTTCTGAGTGCACTTCACATTTTTATGTTTTTGTAATTTATATTCAGTACTTACGACTATTATTAATTACTTCAATGTTAAGACATGTCACCAACGTCTGAAATAGCGTGATAAGAGAAACAAAACACACTCTTAATGAAATAAACATATTTGTTCCCTCTCAAGTAAAAATGCTGCACAGTATTAAAATTATTTAAATAATTTCTAAAAATAGTAAGAAATCAGCATATCTTTTCTATCTGTATAACAGCACTCAAACAATGAGGATTAAAAATATTGAATATAAGAATTTTTTGAATACATTCAAATCCTGAAACTTCTGAAAATCTTTAGCATTCTCTCATTCCTCTAAGCATTTTCAATAAAGACTTAACCTACTTTCAACTATAGGTCAGAAGTTTTTAATAAAATATTATAGTTCAATAGCTTTGACAAACTAAAATAATCGAAAATGCTTCTTTTTTTCGAGGGGAAGAGATATAGAGAAAAAGGGAGAGGGCATAAATCGAATGTAGTGCATGAAAAATGAAAATGTGACCCAATTTTTAGAAATAATAGATATAATTCTACAATTCTTCCTCGAAAATGATTTTTTTTAATAGAAGGTAGAATATTTGAGTAAATCGATATACACAAATCGATATAGGTTACATTATTAAAGAAATAGAGCTTCGTGCATTTACTCAAAAATATTGTTGTTGTTTATTTGTATTAATATACGGGATTTTTTCTCTGAATCATTTAAGATTGCTATTTTCGCAATTTTTCTGCAGATGTGTTTCTTTTCCCCTTCTTGTACATTCTGTATGTTACTAAAGATATCTATTTTATCTGTAAATTCTTCCAAAGTGTTACGGATGCGTTACGGATTGATAAAAAACTCTGATACCCGGGTTATAGTTTAAATATGGCGATGAGCTAGTTTTTCAAAGGCATGCGCTTGAAGACTGCTGCAAAGAGGATGTTGTATTTTTTCGCTCGTGCTTGATTCAGACAATGACGAAATTTGTTGAAAAAATTTGTTTTTGTAAAATTGTTAAGTGACAGTTCTTATAAAAATCTTTAAGTGGCATCTGTTGTATATGCCTAATTAGTTTCGCTGTTACTTTCTCCATTATCCTACCTTTTATTATTATGCCTCTTTAGTTTAAAATAAACAATACATTATAATAAACAAGCAAGAATTATTACCGGTGTTTTAGTCTTTAATGTGTAGTTGAAAACTTTCCCAGGATACGGGGCACATTTTCTTACTTAAAATCACCAGATTTAATCATTTGCTGTCAAAAACTATATTTGCCTTTTTGAAAACAAAATTGTGCTTGTGTGTAGTGAAAGGTATAAGAAATACAATGATATCTTATTTACTTCAAATTAAATAAGGATAAAAATATACAAAAATTAAATTTAAAATGTTTAAAACTATGCCCCGGTCTCCCTTCTACAATAAAAATTAGATGCCAAACACTGTTGGCTATACAAAATCTATGTACACGTCTGCGGGTAATAAAATTGTACTGTTTCTTCTTCACGGGGGTTAAATTGCTGAATCAAAACTGGCAACTTCAATACTGCTGCAGAAAACTCTGCTAAGTTCTCGGGTTCACAGCTTCAAATTCTAGTTTATATGGAAAATTCTAGTAAGCAGTCCAGTTGACAGGACGAAGCACAAATTTGATTGGTTCTGGAAACTCAACGAACAATTTTCAGGACATAGTACACAGAAATTATAAGAAGTAACAGGTTTTCTAAGAGTTAACTGCTCACAAAACTCTTTCTCAGATGCTGTTATTTCAGATACAATAAAATCCTTCCACGGACAAAATTTCAGGGGACATATTCGAGGAAAACTCTGAGCGGTTCTCAGCATACGACAATGAAGAATTTACAAACAGCTTTAAAAAATAATCTTCGGAAATCAAATAAAAGCTTCACGGCAAGATGACTCAGATTTATATTTTACTGATCTGTACCAGCACTCACTCAGGACTGAACTAAACTTCTGCAGAGTCCCACTCTTTTATAGTCTTCATTTAATTTCCAGTACTTTCGCGGTAATTCCGAATCCGGGAAATTTTCCTATTGGTCGCGTATATTGATGATAAAATACCAATGCTATTGCGTAATACCAATGCCGGAAAGCAGTTATTACAGATACCATTTATAAAATCAGTACAAATGTTTCCAAACTTGCCGACTTTCCGCCGAAAAATCGCCGAATTTCCAAATATTTGGAGATCGTCAAATATTCCGTCCAAATAAACCGTCTAAGCGATATCGCCAATATTTCGCAAAAAATCGAGAAAACCCTACCTTAAAGAATAGGTACACCAAAAACTTCCTATCTTGCGTCCTGGTTAACTGATTTACAAGGAACAAAATGTGTAATTTTAACTATCTGTCGAGCAGAATGTAAATTCTAGGCTAAATGTACCCCCCCCCCCTGAACAACAGATCCCTCCAGAAATTTTTAATACCACTGAAAGACTGCAATGCAAATATCATCAGTCTTTTAATCCATTTACCGAGAGTTAATTAAGTTTGTGTTATATGGTGACACTTGTAATAACCATATAACACAAGGAATAGTTTAAGGAAGTATAGAAAATTATTTAAAACAACAGAACACTTTTTGGCAGACTGTAAAATACGTTTCATTGCTAAGAAATGTGGTAGTTTACATAGCATGCAAATTGGACATTTTTTGAATATGTGAAGTTACACGGAGTATTCTAAAAAATCCTGTACTCTAAATTAAGAACTCATTGTCCATAGCTTTTTTTAGATATAAAATTTCCTCGTCTGCTTATCACTGTATCGAATCTTTAATTTATCATTTTTTTTTTTCGTTCAAATTGTGCGAGGGTAAAGTTCTACATTGTTTGTTCCTCGTAGTGAAATGAGTTTATCACCCATTCAGAGAATTACGCTGCTTGAGGCATATTTTGAATGCAAATTGTATGAAAGGTGCAAAGATATTTGACAAAATAAATGTCAAAATAATGTAGTACAGTACCTATTTAGTTTCATTGTTAAAAAGTTAATCAACGAGATTCTCGGTATCAACAAGATGGTGCAACATGCCATGCAAGTAATGAAACCATCCTACTATATACTTACGCTGATACCTGACTCATTGACTCACTCTGTAACAATTCCAGGAAGCCTGCTCCAAGATAAAACTTTTACCGCCATTTCTCCAAGATTAAAAAGTTCCATAGATTCCATAGTCCATAGTCATCCTCAATATTTAGAAGCACAAAAAGCGCAATGGCATATACTCCGTTTCTACAATCCTCTTGAAATGTTTCATAATCATGCAAAAAAAAATAGTAAACAATAATAAAATTTAGAAAACAATAATAAAAATTGAATACGAATTTATTTATTTTAGGTGGGCGAAGATTAAATATATTGAGTGTAGACATCTTTTCGTCAGGTGTTTTTTCTAGCGCCCGTTGTAATTGCCTCCCTAACGCGCTTTGACTTTAGTATATATATGTTAGATGACATTTCTGGTGATCGATTCATCTATAAAAAAAAAATATTTAAACAAAGTTTGCGCATGTAATCCTCAAGCAATAGATAATCTGAAAACTGTCATTTACTCAAAAGATACAAGAAGTCTCAAAGCATGCTAAAACCCATTTCTATTGACATGCGCAAGCGAGTTCAGCTTTGCACATTCTTTTGCGATTGTAAGAAAAATCTCAGGCTACATGTATTTTATGTCTGATCATTAAATGGAATGATTTAGGAACGCCATTGCAGTATTTAGCAGTTCATTAACACGCACAAATACGAGTGCATTGGAAAATGTTCTTTAATTTATGATTTGGCATGATATTTTCCATGCTGAGTTATTCATTTTTGAGTTGTCAGTTTCTGTATCGCTTTTATAAGTCATAAATTGCCTTTATTCACCAGTTCAGTATTACGTACAATATATCTATTCTGTATCACCAACTGAATTAGTATAAAAGCATGAGCAATATAATTTTGTATCAATGATGATAATTAATTGAAAATGGTTGTATTACTACATCTAAAGATATAAAATAGTAATTACTGAAAACATCTACAGCGCATTAATTTAAAATCATGTTATATTGTATAGTACTGTATCTACAATGTTGTTGACTATGTCAGATTTTTCAATTTATCTTGATTGAGTAATCTGAAGATATAAAAGCAATCACAGGTTTCCCGAATTTCGGCGAATGGATTATTAACTTCAAACTTTTCAGAAAACATGATACAGTCCTAGGAAGGATGCTAAAATATTGACAAAGTAGTTTGGTAAATATTTACTCGTAACATCTATTCATAAATATTTATGATTTTAAGGTGAAAAATACACATGATCTGATGTCTGAAGTTGTATCAATAGAGATATAAAAATTTCAGGAGAAAAATTCTGGAATGTAGGTGAAATTTATTTCATAATATATTAAACGAGGATTTTATTTTCTGATTTAAAGACACGAAATGGGTGAAGTTACGTATTTTACTATACGGATATATATATATATATATTACTTTACGGATATGAATATAGTAAAAAATATCCGCTGAATAGCATTATTGTGTGAAGTAATACTTTTCCTTTGGATAAGGATATCTGAGTGATTGTGACAAAAAATAATAATAATTAGTTGAAAAGACATTACTATTAAAACTCGTTCTCTAAGATTATGATTAAAAACTCCAGAACTTTAAAAATTGAGAATTTCGACGTAAGTTTAAGAATGCTTTCCGTAGTTATAAAATCCTCGTTTAATAAATTGACTAAACGGAGAGGATTTTAATGAAAGTAATGCAACTACTATCTGCTTACATTGCAAAATAATCTCGATTGATAGTTTTGCATGGTTTGTAAATTCCAATATTTCTGTATTACAGAATGATGATTACAGTAATTTTGATTTTTTATGTGAGAGAACAATGCTTTTTGACCATGCTACTCAGTATTAGAAGTTTATTTTTATGTTCATCTTGGTCTTATCACCAGACAGTATAGCATCAATACTTAGTCTCAAGTCTATTTAGGGAAACTGGTCTACAAGAAAAAGGGTGTAATTTATAAATGCAGTGAAAAATAACACAAAGACCACAAAATTACGAATGTCTTCTCTTAATTGTGGTAAACTATGCGAAATTTGAAAGTTCCATGAATTTTGCTGAACGCTTCGGATTTTGCCTCACCGTGTCCGAGTTGGTAATACACTGTACATGTACATGGTAGACGACTGAAGTGTGAGGTTTCTGCGTTCGCGTCTTCAACGTGGCTGCCGATCTAGCGGTCCGGAGTTTTGGGCGGTTTTCCCCAGATGTAATGTGAATACGCGTTGGAGTCCAACGTGAATGCGCGATAGAATTCCTGAGGAAGTCCAACGCCCAAGGCACTCTCCTCCGTTGGAAGATGGTCACTCCTGTAAGGTTTGCCATAACATAAACCACTGAAAATCGAATAAAACCTTTGCTCGTTATTTACATATCCAATGGGTTGTGATTACATTTTAATGTTTTAATGCTTTTAATTCTCTGGATTATACTTCGAATATGTTTCCTAACTCACAAATTCTTCAATGCTTATTTCTAGAATCTCTAGAGAATATATTTATTTATTTTTTATTTATCTATTCTTTATGTCTTTGACTGTTGTTTGAACACAACACTCTGACTACAAACATTCATTACATATGATATTAATTTATCTTCAGTATTATAAAAACGAAGTGAAAAGCTGTAACAAATACTTGAGACCTAAAATAAAGATGGTAAAATTTGACAAAATTTAAAAAAGGCAGAGTAAGGGTTGAAATCCACACGAGTTGTAATAAACAAGTAGAAAAAGCGAATGAAAAATACCCAGTATATGCATGTAAATTAGAAACTTTCGTTTTTAGACGTGAGGTTTTATGATGAAAAATACGTATTCCGCTATATAAATATTACTCTGTGCAAATGCAAAGGATAAAAAATTTTCATTAGAACAATTTAAAGAACACGCAGCGTAATAGAGTTGCGAGATACAAGATGAATTACTTAAATTTTATACGCACAACTATATATTAGATAAAACGTACAAATTATTTTAGATGATCGATCTTTCTTCTTTACAAAGGTTTGCGTGAAAAATGCGTAACGTGAGAAAGAATTATGTGTAAGTTCATTTAGTTTCAAGACAATTTATGAAATGAAATTTAAGGTTATGTGGAATTTCTTGCATAAAAATTTAGACTATAAACAGGTACCTACGACAGACTAAATTCTCAATTAATATTTCTTATTAACTCTTATTAAGTAATTGAAGAATAAAAATGATATATGTTTATTTGCTTCCTCTTTCCTGCAGTGTTACATCTGACATCGTCCACTGTTGGCAAAACAATTGCTTTTCTATCTGTGCAAGATTTTTTTTGCAGTCTTTTGACTGACATCGAATCAAAGTTTCCTTTATTCGCATTATCGACTGATACTTTTCCAAAGTAAAACTATTTGCAATTTGCACATACTGTCTCTTGTATTACAAATTCACTAACTGAGCTCACTTTTATATTCATGGAGTCACGAGGAGAAATCTAGACTCGAAATATTGCGAAGTGCTCAGTGCTCGTACTTTATGTTTTTATGCTATATCGTTTGAGTGTAGTATGGGCGAAATGTCTTTTAGTATGAACATAATACGAACACAGCGCCATCTGTGGGTACAATTTTGTACTATTTCTTATTCTCCAAATTGCCATTCCTACGCGTATGATCAAGTCCCATTACACATCCTCAGACATGTGGTACACTGGTCCAACGAAAGTCCCACTTTTAAAAGTAGGACTTTGGTTATTATGACCCAGAATTGAAAGGGGACAGCGGTCGGGACACCGCTTTGGGCCCCGAGCTGGGCTCTCTCTTAATTTCGTTAAGTCATGGCAGGTGTGGTACGTTAAAATATGTCCGGACTCTACGTTTTGGTGTTCTAATCTGGTAGACGATTCAAGGAAGTCCACGGACGGCTGAGGCAGCTCCGATTCTCGTGGTTGTGGCTGTCGACATATTAAAGAAATATTCCTTGATTACAACATATTTTTATTTTAACAGCTTTTCATGCAGATTTATGTGGCAACAGAGGTGGCTAAAAAATCCATTCTCTTGCCGTTGCTTACACTTTTATTACCGAGGATAACATGGTTTATAAGCTAATCACATGTTTCAAAAAAATGCATTTATTGGCTATTAAAATATCCAGGACTCATAGTCCTTGGAAATCCATGAGAGCTGGGATGACTATGAGACGGAAGAACGAGGGAAGATATATAAAATGGCTTTTTTAGATCCTGAAACTAAACCTCTGTTTCAAAACGAAAAGTTGTTACATCCCTACAGAATTTTGAATGTAGCTATTAGAAATTCTGAATCTTGAGAGTATATTTATTTTTCTATGCAATATATATGTATACATTATTTTGTTTTCAAAACAGTTTGCGTACCCAAGGAGCAAAAGTTCTCAGAAATAACAAAAAAAGAAAATTTAAAATAACTGGTGTTTAAAACATAAAATAATTAAAAGCTTTGCATAATAACATAAAAGTTACTTACCAGGCCAATTTAGACAGCAGTTTTGATCGAAAAAGCTATATAAATAGGCCTGACAAGTAACTTTCATGGTGTTATTCTGCAAAGTTTTTAATTATTTTACATTCTATGAAAGCCTATTAACGTTCAGGGAACATTGGTATGCTATGTGGGTAGTGTTTATGATATATTTTTAATACAAATTTCATTATTTTATAACATAGTAAAATTGTTTTCCTATTCTCTCTTTTCTTGTACAATACACTTTTCAATAAATCTGCATGAGATTTAAGAATATGCAACCTTTCAGAATTATTGTTTATGGTATATTTAAGCGAAAACAAAAGACAGCCTCAACTATCACAGAATAAAAAGTGATATTTATTTATAAGAAAGAAAATAAAATATCCCTTTAATCGGATTCAATTCTTTTCGAAGTATAAATCAAATATTCTTCCGGTGCACAGTGTTCATTTTTTTTTTCGATGTTTTCAATTCAGTTTCAAAACACTTACATATACGCAGGTACTACTGCCGTATTTATATTTTTTAATCTTATTTATATTTGAAGAAAAATAAATTCTCTCTCAGAGACCCTTAGAAATATCAAAGTACTATGATAGCATTCTTATTTTTTTTCTTTTGTAAAAAGCCTATGTCTGCTTGAATAAATAAAAAATGTCTGTATAAAATAAACATTCTAATGCATTTTAATGAAATAAGAGCTTTGCTGAAAAATTCAGTGTGATAAATATCATTAATAATCTGGGATAAACGCGTCAGAATCCTTTAAAATGTCCGCAACCCTTCTAGGCAGATACACCTATTGCAGGTTTGACTTGAACACAATACATACATTAAGAATTGGCTAGAGTTGAATATTGTATAGTGAAATTTGTTACATATCCTATTGCTTATCTAAACTGACAGGGGTTGATCCAGGAATATTTTCCAGGATTCCATTTTTTTTAAAATTGATTATTTTTGTGAATAACCAATTTTCAGTAAAAGTAACTTTGTTTTTTTAAATAATTGATAAAACAGAATAAAAGGCCAACGAAGGGCCATTTTAACCGATTACAATTTTTTGAAGGGGCTGCAAAACGGACCCAATTTTCGTCTGAATCGACCCATGACTGATTAAAAAGCATGTAGGTATTCTATAGTCACTTTGAACATCCTTACATTTCATTTCAAAACAGACAATAATTATTCTCACAAATACAATGAATGAGGTACATTATTATTATATAAATGTGAAAATATATATATATATATACAGGGGAATTCTGTGATCATGGGAGTAATTTTTAAGTGTAGCACAGCTTACTGAAACATGCATGTTTTGTATAGTAATTTATGGATGGAAAGACAAGTTAGGGAACACACAAAAGAAAATGAAACATGAAAAGAAAACACATGTTTTGTGCTGAAGGTATTTCATATGAATGATTTACTAGCTGCATTAGGTGTTGCTGGCAGGTAGTATTTAATTCAGATTTTCATAAGGCCTGAAATTCCGTTTGTGTTTTAGAAGTACAAAAAAGCAATTGATATATTATCGAAAGTAACAAAATCAGTTATAGCTTTTGCGTATTGTTAAAAGATTGCAGATTAGAGAGTAACTAAGTAATGAATGAAATTGTCAATCAAAAAAAAAAAAACCCTTTATATTTTACTTCAGTGGAATGCGTTTTTAAAGTCAAGAAGTCATTTTCCGTGTGTAGCGAAATTTTGTTTGATTCCCTGTGGATGTTATAATATAATGCCTAATAAAATACTAAATAAATAAATAAATATGTAAATAAAAAAAGCATAAAAGCAAATAGATAGAAAAAGCCGAGGAAATTTATTTAAGTTGAATAGCCAACTATTATATTACCTTCATACCTCTTATAGGAGGGGTTTCAAATGGAGAATTATTTCCTTGAGTCTGCGTATTGGTTTGAGACATACTGAAAACTAACGAAATACTTCTTCGCCCATAATATCGCATTTCTTATAATTTTTGATGCACGTCAAAAAGAAACTCTTGTGCATTTCAAATTACTATTTTGTTATCAAAAATCAAACCAAAAAAAAAAAAAAAAAATTCTAGGAGCCTTTTCCTCAGAACAATTTACTTCTCATTTTCACGTACGAGCATTATTAATTGTTCTCCCCAGAGCTTACAACTAAACTAAACTAAAGCCTACCCTTATTGGTATTTTCCTATTCTATCCGGAATAGGAAAATACCAATCTGTCAAATGGATGGAATTGAAAACTTCCTCCATTTTAGGTGTGTGATTTGTTTATTTGTCATGGCATGATGAATATTTAACTTATAAAAACGTACGTTGAAACTATTGTATTATTTCCAACAAATTGCGTGATGTTTAGGACTTATGTTTATTTATTGAATTAGAAAAACTATACACAGCAGATACAGACAGACCACATTTAATTAAACAACATCAAATCATAATTACTCATATACGTTTCTTGGCTGTCCAAACTTACTTAAATTAGTTAAAACAGAGACGAACTATCTAAAACAGAGACTTAATGGAGATCATAAATCTTAAATGTTAAAAATATTTGCTTCGGGAAGAAAAAAGAAACAACAATAACTTTTATTTTAAAAATATGCGACATTTATTTCTAACATGAATTTATAACTGATTCCTATAGATCCCTTTATTGGATTTACGCTTAATGAGACAAAATGCGTATGATCTGAATTACCGTTACAATAATTATAAGTTTCTAAATAAATCCTTCTCCACGACGTGACACAAATTCATTTCAATTTCTCTTTCACTAACCTCATTTTCAGTAACTATGCTTAAAGTGGGTACAATTTAATTATTAAAACACAATTATGGAATAGAATTATCCAAATTAACTTAGCAATATCAAATACAATTATGCTTGTCCGATTAGTGTTTACTAATCAGCCTTATTTGTGGAAGTTATTCTATTAAAATCATTTATTATTTATTCAAAATATATATAACATGTTAAGATTCACTAACATTTCGAGAAAATAAATTACTTGCGTTAATAAGGCAGCTTGAATGGATTACTTTATAGTATATGTTACTGGATATGCTATAAATTTCTGTCCTTAGATAATTAATTGCTATACTATGCAATACATAATTGTGTTACATAACAAAGTAACAACATAATCTGGGAGCGAGGGATGTCAGCTGATTCAGAAAATAAGATACAGGAATCTTTTCTACTTAATTTAGAAAGTATTTTTACAGACACTTTTATCAATTAGGAAAAGTAAACAATTTAAAGAATTTAAAGCATTTAACTCCTTTCAAATTTCTTACGTTACTATCTTTATTTTTTATAAAAAGGAACTATAAAGGAATTTCTGTGTAATATAATATTTTCGGCATGGCAGTCCTAAAATTAAATGGGATTCAGTGTAAGCGTATTGGTTTTCCTTTAATTTACATTTTTCATTCTGAAAATTCTAAAGTATTCTTGAAAGTAAAATTTGCATAACTGGAATAAAAGTAATAAAAGTTTTTAAAATTACATTTGCTGTTTCTTTTTAAATATAAAATGATGTCACATTTTCCACAAATCAATATCACATATATCTGTACAAAGAAGATGACATTAAATGATTTATTTATAAGACTAGGGGCCAAGTCCCCTAGACTCGCTACGCTCGCTTTTCGTATGAGGCAGTCGGCCCCTAATAAGGCATATTCGTAAAAAAAGGCATAATTTCAAGAAACAAAACCCAGAGGTTGGATCAGATCGAATGTTACCGAGCTATACATTGCTTGGTTCTTGCATGTTGCTTGGAAAATAAAAATTTAAACTTCGCACTATTTTTAATTATATGAAACCCATGGAACACCTTGCTTATTAGCCAATTATTGGCGAATTTTCATAATTTGGCGACTTGCGTATATGTATAGTTAATATTTAACTGTAAGAAAACAATACTTAGTATGTTTTCTTTGATAAAAACTACGGAACAGCTAGGATACCTTGCCACAAATGGCGACTTTTAATTATTGGGCGAGTGACACATGCACACAAATTATAATGACTGCTCATGTAAGGTTCCCGGAAAACCGTTATTCATATTTTCATATGCATAATCCTTTGCAGATTGGCGTATTGAGCAACACGAATTATATCATCTCGCCGCGCTGGCAAATATCCAATAACTGCTATAATGGCATAGTTAACGCCGCCATATGTATCTACTGGTAACAAATTCTCAGCTGGACCAAACCGGCTTTAAAAAAATCTGGATTTTAATTATTTTTCATTTTCAAGTATTAGTTATTCTGTTTTGGAAAAACGAATAATCGCTCATTCTAAACTCCTGTTGTCTAAGCGAACTTATTATTTGAAAATTGTCAACTTTGTGTAACACATTTTGAGTTACTTATTTCATGTAGTTTTTATTTTGGCGTAAAATGAGCGTAATTCTAACTCATGTTTATAAATTTCACGCGATACTTGGAAACGCTTTATTGCAAAGGAATGAATGATTTTATGCCAAATCTGGCAACCATTCTGTTTATTTTTTCAGTTTTTTTATTAATATCTTCTAAAATAATTCGATTTTCAAAATTTAAGTCAGCTTTTCAGGTTCCAAGGAATTTTTCGAATCTGTGGGCACCTTAGTTGAAACTCAAATCCCCACGGTTTAAGAGGAGATAGGCCAACAAGCTTTGACAGCTCCAGCGGCCTTTACTTTTTTTTAGAATAGAGAGAAAAGTTAGCGAAACATCGGACCAAATATTTGCTGGATCCATTCAAATTGAAATTCATTAGATGTTGATAAAAAATATTGATAAAAATGTAGAATAGTTGAAAGATACTTCCTCCGTTTTTTGCAATTGTTGCAAAACATTATAAGCAAAATTGTGCCGAAATTTTATACTTAACCCTCAAATGCATAGAGATGCATATCTGCATCGTATGTTTAAAACACGCTCACAGCCGTATTCGAGTACAAGTCAAATTTCTTATGCCAATTTCACATATAAAATGTAGTTTTTAATAATAATCGATTCGTCGTGAATAATGAAAATCTCACACATTTCTTTCAAATTGCACGTCTTCCGAAAAATTAATCAGTTATTCACAAAACGCAAGGAAGAAATTTAGCTTACACTCGTGACTATCGCGTGATTGGTAGCGAATGCATTTAGAATTCGTGCATTTTAAGGGTGAAAGAAATATGAGACGTCAGTCTTTAAAGACAGATGAGAGTTTTTACAAAACAAATATGTCGGCTGTCACAAGATATTGGTGTTATATTATATACGAATAACTCGAAACTTAATGAGGAAATACTTCAAGCATTTGAAGAATACAGTGAATGTAACAGTGATTAAATATCATTCATTATAACGGCAAGGCTGACTGCTAATTTCTGCTAAAAATTCATTCATATGAATCAGACAAGATTTGAACATGTAGAAAGATCTTATTCTGGGGCTATTTACTATACGTATGCTGATATTTTGCTTTGAACAGCTTGTATATGATACGTTTCCTATATTGTTATCAGCATTTGTCGCTGAATATATTTAAAGAAAAAGTTTATTCTACGGCCACCTATTAAACAACCTTATTTGTAGATAGTTAAAATATAATAACAATTTTACTGTGTTTTATATAAAAAAAGGTCATCAAGTTTGATGCTTAATTTGATGCGCGCGGTAAATTGAAGCACGATAAATTTTGAGTTTCGGGTTGACAATTTCAGGATTCATAATCAGAGACCCAGCCATGTTCCGGTAAAGCCTCGTGTAACACGGGATCTGACCGAACTGACCCACCCAGGGAAACCACGCATCTGGTAACCACACGTTTAACTTAGAGGATGCTGTGGGAGTTAAACCCACTAATTTTCGGATTAAACCTCATGTAACACCGGAACGGACCCAACCAGGGTCACAGCGCATATGGTAACTACGCGTTTAACATGGCGGATGGTGTGGGAATCGAACCCACTAATTTTCCGGTTAAGCCTCATGTAACACGGGATCTGACCGAACTGACCTACCAAGGAAAACCATGCATTTGGTAACTACGCGTGTAACTTAGCGGATAGTGTGGGATTCGAACCCATGACCGTACACTAGCCGATTATGTGCGAATCGAAACTACGACCGTACAGTCTCGTGTATCACAGTACCTGACCGAACTGATCCAACCTGGGTCACCACGCATTTGGTAACTACTCGTCTAAATTAGCGGATGATGTGGGAATCGAACCCACTAATTTGCCGGTAAAGCCTCATGTAACACGGGATCTGACAAAACTGACCCACCCAGGGAAGTCACGTATTTGGTAACTACGCGTTTAATTTAGCGAGTGGTGTCGGAATCGTACCTACGACCGTACACTAGCCGATTATGTGGAAATCGTACCTACGACCATACTGCTTCGTGTAACATGCTACCTGACCGAACTAACCCACCCAGGGAAACTACGCGTTTAACTTAGTGGATGGTGTGGGAATCGAACCCACGACCGTACACCTACTGTTTGAGTAGCTCTGATACCGTCCTGCGCAATAGCTGCTCAGCAACCTTATTCCGGTAAAGCCTCGTGAAACACGGTACCTGAGGGAACTGACCCAACCAGGAAAATTACGCATTTGGTAACTACGTGTTTAACTTAGCGGATGGCGTAGGAATCGAACCCACGACCGTACACTAGCCGATTAAGAGGAAATCGAACCCACGACCGTAGAGCCTCGCGTAATACGGGCTCTCATCGAACTGACCCACTCATGGAGACCACGCGTTTAAATTAGCGGATGGTGTGGGAATCGCACCCACGACCGTACACTTGCCCTTTATGTGGGAATCGAACCTACGACGGTAAAGGCTTGTGCAATACGGTATCTGACCGAACTGACCCAACGAGGGCCATCACGCATTAAACTAAGCAGATGGTGTGAGAATCGAACCCACGAATTTTCCGCTAAAGCCTCAGGTAACACGGGATCTGACCGAACTGACCGAAACCAGGGTCAACACGCATTTGGTAACTACGCGTTTAACTTAGCGGATGGTTTGGCAATTGAACCCATGACGGTAAAGCCGTGTGCAACACGGGATCTGACCGAACTGAACGAAACCAGGGTCACCACGGATTTGGTAACTACGCACTTAACTTAGCGGATGGTGTGGGATTCGAACCCACGACCGTACACTAGCCGATTATGTGGGAATCCAAACTACGACCGTACAGTCTCGTGTAACACAGTACCTGACCTAACTGATCCAACAAGGGTCACCACGCTTTTGGTAACTACGCACTTAACTTAGCGGATGATGTGAGAATCGAACCCACGACAGTACACTGACCGATTATTTGCGAATCGAACTTAGGACAGTACAGCCTCGTGTAATACGGGATCTGACCGAAATGACGCACCTAAGGAAACTAGGTGTTTAACTTAGCGGATGATGTGGGAATCCAACCCAGGACCGTACACTGACTGACTTTCTCTGATCCCGTCCTCAGCAATAGCTGCTCCCCAACCATTTTCCTGTAAGCACGGGATTTGACCAAACTTACCCACCCAGGGTCATCACTCATTAGCTAACTACGTGTTTAACTTCGCAGATGATGTGGGGATCGAACCCCAGTACACTAGTCGATTATGAGAAAATCGAACCTATGACGTACGGGCTCTCACCGAACTGACCCGCCAAGGAAAACCACGCAATTTAACTTAGCGGAATATGTGGGAATCGAACCGACGACCGTATACTAGCCCATTCTGTGGGAATCGAACCCACGACGGTAAAGGCTTCTGCAATACGGTATCTGACCGAACTGACCCAACCAGGGCCATCACGCATTAAACTTAGCGGATGGTGAGGGAATCGAACCCACGACCGTACACTAGCCGATTATATGGGAATCGAACCCACGAATTTTCAGCTAAAGCCTCGTGTAACACGGGATCTCACAAAACTGCCCGCAACAGGGGTTTGGCACGCATTTCGCAACTACGCATTTAACTTAGGGGATAGTTTGGGAATCGAACCCACGACGGTAAAGCCTTTTGCAACACGGTATCTGAACGAACTGACCACACCACGGCCATCACGCATTAAACTTAGCGGAAGGTGTGGGAATTGAACCCACGACCGTACACTAACGCATTATGTGGGAATCGAATTCACGACCGTACACGAGCCGATTATGTGGGAATCGAAACTACGACGGTACAGCCTCGTGTAACACCGGAACTGACCGAAGTGACCTCGAACTCCCGTACACTAGCCGATTTTGAGGCAATTGAACCTACGACAGTACAGCTTCGTGTAACACGGTACCTGACCGAAGTGACCTACCTAAGGAAACTAGGTGTTTAACTTAGCGGATGATGTGGGAATCCAACCCAGGACCGTCCACTGACTGACTATCTCTGATCACGCATTTGGTAACTACGCATATAAATCAGCGGATGATGTGGGAATCGAACCCACCAACTTTCCGGTAAAGCCTCAAGTAACACGGGATCTGACCGAACTGACCCAACTACGGAAACTACGTATTTGGTAACTACGTGTTAAACTTTGTGGTTGGTGTGTGAATCGGACCCACGAACGTAAACTAGCCGATTAAGAGGGAATAAATCCCACATCGTAGAGCCTCGTATAATACGGTCTCTCACCGAACTGACCCGCACAGGAAAACCAAGCAATTTAACTTAGCGGAATATGTGGGAATCGAACCCACGACCGTACACTAGCCGATTATGTGGGAATCGAACTCACGGATTCTCCGCTAAAGCCCCATTACGTTGGAATCAAACCTACGACCGCACAGACTCGTGTAATACGGGCTCTCATCGAACTGACACACCAAGGGAAACCACGCATTTGGTTACTACGCGTGTACACTAGCCGATTATGTGGGAATCGAAACTGCGACCGTACATTCTCCTCTAATACGGGATCGGACCGAACTGACCCACCAAGGGAAACTATGCATTTAACTTATCGGGTGGTGTGGGAATCGAACCCACGAACGTACACTGACTGTTTGAGTAGCTCTGATCCCGTCCTACGCAATAGCTGCTCAGCAACAATGTTCCGGTAGAGCCTCGTGTAACACGGGATCTGACCGAACTAACCCACCCAGGGAAACCACGCGTTTAACTTAGCGGATGGTGTGGGAATCGAACTCACGACCGTACACTTGCCGATTATGAGGAAATCGAACCTACGAGCGTACAGCCTCGTGTAACACATTTCCGGACCGAACTGACCTAACCAGGATAACCACACATTTCGTAACTACGCGTCTAATTTAGCGGTTCATGGGGGAATCGAACCCACTAATTAGGCGGTAAAGCCTCGTGACACACGGTACCTGACCAAACTGACCCATAAGGAAACCTACGCATTTGGTAACTACGCGTTTAACTTAACGGATGATGTAGGAATCGAACCCACTAATTTTCCAGTAAAGAATCATGTAACACAGGATCTGATCGAACTGACCTACCCAGGAAAACCTCGCATTTGGTAACTACGCGTGTAACTTAGCGGATGATGTGGGAATCGAACTCCCGTACACTAGCCGATTTTGAGGCAATTGAACCTACGACCGTACAGCTTCGTGTAACACGGTACCTGACCGAAGTGACCTACCTAAGGAAACTAGGTGTTTAACTTAGCGGATTATCTGGGAATCCAACCCAGGACCGTCCACTGACTGACTATCTCTGATCACGCATTTGGTAACTACGCATATAAATCAGCGGATGATGTGGGAATCGAACCCATCAACTTTCCGGTAGAGCCTCTTGTAACACGAGATCTGACCGAACTAACCCACCCAGGGAAACCACGCGTTTAACTAAGCGGATGGTGTGGGATGGAACTATCGACCGTACAATTGTCGATTATGAGGAAATCGAACCTACGACCGTACAGCCTCGTATAACACACTTCCTGACCGAACTGACCCAACCAGGGTCACCACGCATTTGGTAACTACGCGTCTAAATTAGCGGATGATGTGGGAATCGAACCCACTAATTAGGCGGTAAAGCTTCATGTAACACGGGATCCGACCGAACTGACCCACCCAGGGGAGTCACGTATTTGGTAACAACAGGTTTAATTTCGCGATTGGTGTGGGAATCTAACCTACGACCGTACACTAGCCGATTATGTGGACATCGTACCGTTGACCATACTGCTTCGTGTAACATGGTACCTGACCGAACTGATCCACCCAGGGTCACTACGCGTTAAACTTAGCGGATGATGTGGGAATCGCACCCACTAATTTTCATTAAAGCCTTATGTAACACAGGATCTGACCGAACTGACCCACCCAGGGATACTACACATTTGGTAACTACGTGTTTAACTTGGCGGATGGTGTGGGAATCGGCCCCACGACCGTACACTAGCCGATTAAGAGGGAATCGAACCCACGACCGTAGAGCCTCGCGTAATACGGGATCTCGCCGAACTGATCCACAGAGGGAAAAAACGCGTTTCACTTAGCGGTTGGTGTGGGCATCGGACCCCCGACCGTACACTAGCCCATCATGTGGGAATCGAACCCATGGTAAATGCTTGTGCAATACGGTATCTGACTGAACTGACCCAACCGGGGCCATCACGCATAAAACTTAGCGGATTGTGTGGGAATGGAACCCATGAATTTTCTGCTAAAGCCCCATTATGTGGGAATCAAACCTACGATCGTACAGCCCCGTGTAATACGGGATCTACCGAACTGACTCCCACCCAGGGAAACCACGCGCTTCATTTAACATATGGTGTGAGAATCATACCCACGTCCGTACACTAGCCGATTATGTGCGAATCGAACCTACGATTGTAGAGCTTTGTGTAATACGGGATCTACCGAAACGACCCACCTAAGGAAACTAGGTGTTAAACTTAGCGGATGATGTGCGAAACAAACCCAGGGCCATACACTGACTGACTATCTCTGATCCCGTCCTCAACAATAGATGATCCCCAACCATTTTCTTGTAAGCCTCTTGTAACACGGGATCTGACCGGACTGACCGCAAGACTGGTCAACACGTATTTGGTAACTAGCCGTTTAACTTAGCGGATGGTGTGGGAATCGGACCCACGACCGTACACTAGCCGATTAAGAGGGAATCGAACACACGACCGTAGGGGCTCGCGTAATACGGGATCACACCGAACTGACCCACCCAGGGAAACCAAGCGTCTAACTTAGCGGATGGTGTGGGGGTCGGACCCACGACCATACACTAGCCCATCATATGGGAATTGAACCCTCGACGGTATTGATTTGTGCAATACGGTATCTGACTGAACTGACCCAACCAGGACCATCACGCATTAATTTAGCGGATTTTGTGGAATCGAACCCACGAATTTTTACTTAGCGGATGGTGTGGGAATCGAACCCACGAATTTTCTGCTGAAGCCCCATTATGTGGGAATCAAACCTACGCCCGTACAGCCTTGTGTAATACGGGATCTCCCGAACCTACCCACCCAGGGAAACCACCTTTTGCATTTAACGGATTGTGTGAGAATCGTACCCACGTCCGTACACTAGCCGATTATGTGCGAATCGAACCTACGATTGTAGAGCTTCATGTAATACGGGATCTACGGAAACGACCCACCTAAGGAAACTAGGTGTTAAACTTAGCGGATGATGTGCGAAACAAATCCAGGACTGTACACTGACTGTTTGACTATCTCTGCTCCCGTCCTCAGCAATAGCTGCTCCCGAACCATTTTCCGGTAAAGCATCGTGTAACGCGGGATTTGACCGAACTGACCCACCCTGGGAAACTAGGCATTAACTACACGTTTAACTTCGCGGATTATGTGGGAATCGAACCCATGAATTTACCGGGAAAGCCTGGAGTAACAAGAGATCTGACGGAACTGACCCAACAAGGGTCACCACGCATTTGGTAACTTCGCGTTTCACTTAGTGGATGATGTGGGAATCCAACCTATGACCGTACACGGACTGTTTGAATATCTCTGATCCCGCCCTACGCAATAGCTGGTCCCCCACTATTTTCTGGTACAGACTCGTGTAATACGGGTTCTGAGCGAACTGACTCATCCAGGGAAACTACTCATTTGGTAGCTATGGGTTTAATTTGGCGGATAGTTTGGGAATCGAACCTACTACGGTACAACCTCGTGTAATACGGGATCTGACAGTGCTGACCCTCCCAGGGAAACCACGCATTCTATAACTACGCGTTTAACTTAGCGGATTGTTTGGTAATCGGACCCAACGCTGTATATTATCTGATGATGTGGGATTGGAACCCATGACCGTACACTGACTTTTTGACTAGCTTTGATCCTGTCCTACGCAATATCTACTCTTCAACTATTTTCCGATAAAGCCTCGTGTAACACGGGATCTGACCGCATGGTCCCATCCACAGAAACCACGCGATTACTTTACGTCCAGTTTCTCGGAAATGTTAGGCACTCTATGCAAATAAACGGAACTGGAATGAAATTCTAAGAGGGGGTTGCGGTGACATGGAGGTTTTAAGCCTCCTATACTCCGCGCTTAACTTAATATAAGGTGGTGGGTTCGATTCCCAGATATTCCTCTGTCTGACTATCTCTGACCCAGTACAACGCAGTACCTGCTCCCCAACCATTTTTGGCTAATGCCTTGAGCGACAGGGGATGGGAGCGAATACTTCCATCTCTTGACTTAAAAAAAAAACTGTAGTCATGGTTAGAAAATACAGTTTAAGCTAAAACATATAGCAGTTTTCTCTACGAATCTTAAAGTGAAACTATGTAGAAAAATAATCCATATGATGCTTTCATGCTTGTTTTGTTGCTTGATCATTTAAATTTGCGATTTTATAGTGTTCCCATGATAGTTGTTAGTACTTATTTTCTGTTGGCTAAAACATGATGATCAGTTTAAAATGATTTGGAATACATTTTTTTTTCTTATAGGCATGCTGGGGTAATCTTAATAAATGCGGCACAGGCTTTACTCATGATGGACCCCCTATTTGTCCCCCTAGCCTATTAAAATTAAGCTACGTGTGAAGTACACAGAATATTGAATTTTGTTTCATGGAAATATGTTTAACATATTTTGACATCGTATGATCGTTAATCCTGTTATCTAGACAGCATGAAAATAGACCTAGAAATTTAGAAATATATAGCCAAAATGCTATTTTAAAACACTGAGGTGAAGTTAAAGTGAGTGATGGTGTGAACAGGTCATATTTTTTTTTTCTTTGTGGTCTACAAAATATAGTCTACTTTAAGTTAACGGTAGGTAACGAGTTTTTGCTCGTTATAGAGAAAAACTTACCGCTCAAGCAATTAATAATTTTTAAAACCCCGATTTAAAACAAATGTCAAGTAACTAAGCCAATGGAGTTTTTTTTTATCAATTTTATTTTTACGTTATTTAGGTAATAAGAATTTAAAATTATGAGGTAATAAGAATTTAAAACTAGCTTTCTGACAGAAATAATTTTCGCGCAAACGATCTGTGAATTGCACGCTTCTGGATTTTCAGATCAATGGATTTGCGAAATTTTTTCAGCACCATTTTTTTTATGAATTACAATATTTACTCTTAAAAACTTGCAGAAATGTTTTTGTTTCGTAGCTAATTCTGTATCCAATCAATAAGATCATTCGTTACTGTTTCCTACCAATTTTTACTTAAATTTTATATGTATTTTTTATTATCTTTTACCTTTGTTTTAAATCATCGTAAACTAGTTTAAAAAGAACTCTTTTCTATTTTAGATGATAATGCAAGCTTATGCTCATGTGACATATTGGTATTAGACGCTATACTGCACTCTGAACCTTGTTTTCTTTTTTTAAGGTTAACGTACTAACTATTTTTTTAATTAAATAAAAGTCCCTTAGGAGGTGGGTTCAGGTAATGTCTACTACCTGAATTCTAGAATTAAAAACCGATTAAATCTTTCATAGAATCCCACCAAACATTAGTAATTCCTCTTTATCTAGGGCACATTTTCTGTAACCCAACTATCCAAAATCGTAGGTGTTACTGAATTTAAATATAAACTAAAAAACTGAAAGTTTAACTTTCCCACTGAAAATTAGGACTATTTGGGCGCTTTAGAAAATAAATTAATAGAAAATACTTCTACTATTTTATATTGAAGGATTTTAATTAGCAGCTCTCTTTTGTGGGAATGAGATTTAAAAAAAAAATTATTCACGAGAACTGATGGAATTCAGGTACCGCGCGTTTCCTTAAAAAAGCCAGAAAATGACATTAAAATAAAATGATCACCATGTTTTAGCTAATGCAACAAATTATTAAAATATTATTTAAATATTTAAAGTAAATAACTTTGTATAAACATACATACATACTTCTATAAAATTAAAATAAAGCTTCTGTCTGTACATTACTTGGAATTCAGAAATTGAATTGTGTTCCATTCTGTACGCGAAATTATTTTAAGAGTATCACGTCATAAAAACGAGTGAAGCAAATGAAATGAAATATTGTATAATTACTGGCGGTCACTCAACTCAATAGGCTATAGGCGTCAAGTTTCTTCCAAAATTTTTAATAGATTTTGAGAAAACGTACGCAAAATGTGTAAATACGTTTAACCGCATTACGAAACGTATTAAAGGAAATTTGGAAATATAAGAGGTGATCACACACACTCAATTTAACTGCAGGTATATAAAATTTTCAAAATTTTGAATATCAGATTTTCAGAAATTCGTGTAAATATACGTTTGGTCATCCCTTAAAAACGTGCCAAGGTCATGGGATGTATTTCGCAAACAAAATAAGCAGTGGCTCAACTTAAACACGCAGTGTCGATTGTTTTAAAAAATTAAAATAAATTTTAAAATTTTGAGAAAATTGCGCTTCCTGTGTAGGGAAAATTCGCATTAATTCTTTAACGCGAAATGTTCCAGCTCTGGGAACACCCAACTCTGACGTTTTGATACCGGCAACAGTCACGAAGAATAGATTAGATTTCTATAAAAATAGTTGCGGGTGACCTAGCTCCACGAGAATCCTTTACTTTTGAGCACGTCATTTCCCGTCAAAAGAATATTTTTAACAGCACTGACATCTGCTGAAAAATGGAAGAAGGCGAGAACAGCTGGATAGATTGCCCAATGTCGAAAAACGGGCAGCGGTTGCAATCGCTCGACTTAACGTCCAGCAAGAGGGCGGACGATCGAAACGTTCATCGCGTGCCACAGATCTGGAGACCCTTTTTTGACGACAGCTGGCTGTGCCGGCACAGCCAGCTGTCATCAATAAAAAGGTCTCTAGATCTGTGGCACGCGATGAACGTTTCGATCGTCCGCCATCTTGCTGGTAGTGAAGTCGAGCGATGGAAACGGCTACCCTTTTTTTCAGCATTGGAAAAAGGGTTGCGCCTCAAAGGGTTAAGTTTAGAAAACTTTTTGCACAGTTAAGAAATTAAATTAGAATGTTGGATGAACGAAATTTAAAAAGAAAGGGGAGTTGATAAAAACCGAAATCTGACTTTTAAATGAGTCTCCTGGAGTAAGGTACAAGTAGCCCAAAACTTTAAAAATGGTATGAAAAAGGATGTTTTTTGTTTAATTAATTTCATAGGGTTGTTGTCAAAAAAAAAATCAGTTAAGGAAGAACAGATTGATAAAGATGAATAATAATGTTTAAATTTTTTGTAGAACTAAGAGAACAGAAATTTACGTAAAAATTTGTCTCCCGAAAGCGAATGAAGGGAAATTTTGAGACAAAGAAGGCGGTTACTCAAACTAAAATATAGAGAGCGATTTTTTTTTTTTTTTTACATTTTCAATACTTTTTAATATTACTTAATCTGTGAAAAGTTCTCTCCCCCCCCCCCTAATACGCATCCCATAAATTCATTTTAATGTAACCCAATCAAACATTGGGGTGTTGAGATGAAATGTAAAAAAAGCACATCAAGAATTTTTGAAAATAAAATGTTTGCTCGATTGAGTTTCACCTGTCAATATGCTTCATAATTCTTTGACACGATTTTTTTTTTTTTTTTTATCATGCAAGGAAGTTATTACTTTGCTCGATGCTCATTCCGGAAATTCCTACATTTTGCGAACCTACAAGACATATTAACCCGTCAAAGACTGCTACTTCGGCTAATACAGAAATTAGATTGTACTTGCGTTTCGGATAGTACAGAAATTTCGCCCTTTTTTCAGGACACCCCCCCCCCTTTTCACTTTCCGAACATATACCAAGGAAAGTATTGTCATCCTGAAAAAATTCGATCTCGAGATTCGGGTGTATGGACACGTTTTGAGGTCTTCTGAATTCATTTATGCTATTTTTACGAGATGTATGTATGTATGTGTGTAAACACGATAGCTCCTAAGCGGGAGATTCGATGCAGCTCAAATTCGGTCTATAGGCTATAAACCACCGTCGCAAGACCGATATTGATTTGGGTGTATATAGGACTTAGTTTTTCTACAGGGCTACGCAGGGGCGTAGCCAGGGTGGGATATCGGGATATATCCCCCCCCCCCGAAATTTTTGGATTAGTGATGAAATTCCGTCTATTTATACACATATAAGATCATATCCCCCCCCCCGAAAAATTTTCCAGTGCATATCCCCCCCCGAAAAATTTTCCTGGCTACGCGCCTGGGGCTATGACCAAGATTTCTTTAACATTATGCTCTATGGAAGGAATTCTTGCAAGTGCGCTAGCGTTTAAATGGTGCATTCGATGGAGCTTCAATTGGGTATATATATTTAAATGATTCATCGATTAAAATCGATTTAAATGCTTGGTCATGATCTTAATCGTAAGTGTTCGGAAAGTCGAGTGGAGTCACTCCAGATTTATTTTCTAAAGAAGGCTTTACTTTTATATCCTACAAGACGTCTTATTACTGTGTATGTGTGTTACACAAAGCTATTTACTTCAGAAAACCATTTTTCGTTCTTAGTTCTTACCTTGTTCTTCACATCACACCAACAGTCGTTTGGAGCTGAAAATTTTAATTTACTTTCTTACCCCGAATAATACTTTTCATTTCAATTCATCTAAATATTTTAGGACATCTAGATAGACTGCCCAATGTCGGAAAAGTGCAGCCGTTGCCATTGCATTATCTAACTACCTGCAAGAGGGCGGTCGACTATTCGATCGACTGATCTCTTGTTGGTAGTTAAATCGCGCGGTGGCGACGGCTGTACTTTTCGGCATTGGGAAATGGATGCGCTTCAAAGGGTTTAAATGATCAAGCAACAAAACCTCGTAGAACACTTCACCCCGGAAGAAACAACAGGGTGAAAGAGCAGAGCTGCGCAGGCGCACAAGGTCGAACCACCCCCGGGGAGGGCCGGGCGTTGTGGGACACAGGATACCCGCCCCGCTGCTGGTCCGGGTGTTGGAATACCACGTAGGACTGCAACAGTCCCGCATTCACAGGACGAAATGAATCTGCAGGGTCGCCGAAATAGAGCATCGCACAGCCGGCTGTTCGGGTTGCGTCATGCCGTGTCAGCGAGTGCTCGAGATTTTGTACTTCGATATACATGCGATTCAGTAATGCGATGTTTTTTTTAAAAATACTTCTGTTTAGAGAAAGCTGAGAACTAGTTTTGGTGCAGCTTCCGTGCATTGGCTACCCAGTGGTGCACACAGGATTTTTTTTTTTTCAGCGGGGGGGGGGGGGGGGAGGATGTATGTACATTTTTTTTGAACTCCGTGACGGTGATCTGACCTCGTTTTTAAGTGACAACTTAAAACGCAGTAGCGTAGCGACGAGGGGGGGTTGGGTGTCAGAACCCCCCTAAAATTTAGCAGAGTCCTATTATTGACATAAAGAATGCGATCCATAATGTAGATTATCCGTTACATCAGTGCCTAAACCCCCTCTAAATTTTTTTCTGGCTACGCTACTGTTAAAACGTCAAAATAGTCTGCTATGTCACATACTACTTGTAAGTACTTTTTTAATTTTACTAACTATTTTGTTAAAATTATTTCGAAATAATTTTTAAAAATAAAATATTTCAACTCATTCAGTGGCAAACCTCTGTTTTTGACGTTATAAAAGAGTTCAATTGCATATCATTTAGTAATTATTTAATATATCAACTATTTTGTTAAAAATGCTTTCGAAATAATTTTAAAACTAACTTTATTTTTAAAAGTATTTTAATTCATAAAGTGAGAAATCTATTTTTAAGAGATTTTTTTTTCACTTGGATTTCTTAACCTTTGGGAGTGGGTTGCTTTCGCCCGTAATGCCAAAGACTTGGCGTCTTCGGTTATGCCATTCTGGTTTATTTTTAGAAAGGAAACTCATGAAGCCGGTTTTACCAGTTCAATTGGAAGCAATATTCAGAAAATACATGCGGAAAACGCCATCCAAACGTGAAAATACGGTAGCCAATGAGGAAGCTACACCACAACTTTGTATAAAATACATGTAACTATAGTCTGTTCGCGGAAACGAGAGAACGAAAGTCAACAAACGGGTTACCAAAGAATTCCATTTTTTGACACCCATCCCTAGTTAGGCGAATTGAACCTTTCGTAATTTCAAACAGCGTAAATAGAAGAAAGCAGAAATTCACACTGTGTTGGGCGCTTTGGCAAAATGCCAGGTGTTGACTCTTCGCTAGTTTGCACGGGCAATTGTTTAGTTTCGTTCTCTCGACTCGGCGAACAGACTATATAAGTAAAGCTTATTTTGTTGTTGCTGTCTTAAGGGTATACAGCTACTGCATTCCTAAGACGATATTGAAACTTTAGTGTTTCTATACAGGGCTTTTTTTTTTTTCCCTGGAACCTGATGCTACGAAAAGTATGAAACACATGCCTCCATGTTTCGGCTGTGCTTAAGAAATACTTTGCTAATATGGGGAAAGTGCAAACTTCGTTTGATGGACAAAAGATTCTCCGAAAATGACAACTGTTCAAATTAATAGGTAAGCTTCGGGCTGTGGTAGCCCAATGGTAAGGCGTTGGGCTCGTAACCGGAAGGTTTCGTACCACTCAAGACTTCCGTGGAAATGCTGTGTACGTGCACGTTCAATCCGTGGTTCCGAAAGTAGTCTCGGAGGTCGCTCCGAGGGCTGCAAATATTCAGAAGTCCCCACCTTCTGATGAGGATCCAAATTGGGGCGGGAAACTCCGGGAAGGACATAACGTAGTTCTACATGACACATTCAGTGCCCTACCCTGGTAAACAAAGGAACAATATGTAAACTTCATAGCGTAGAAATGCGCTTTTTATGGGCCTGTGGACACATACAAAAAAAAAAGCGACTAGTCGTCATGGCGACCGTGCTTTTGGCCCAGCCTGCGTATGAGGGGACAGGGAGGGCTATTTCACATGCTTTATCATTACTTTTAAGATCACATTTTGAATGTTAATTTATGAGGTAAAGAGAACGAACCACAAAAACTTTTTGAGAAAAAAATAACAGTTTTTAAACACACTGAAGTATCTGCAAGGAATTCAGGGATTGTTTAGTGACACAAAAAGTTATTTTTTGAGAGAAATGCGGAAACAAAACTTTTGCATAGCTACAGTGGTTCAAAAAATATTGCATTTGCCCTAGACGTCTAGGGATGGGAAACTCGTCGTAAGTCATCCTGTGAATAGTCGCCAACACAGTTTACCATACGACTTTGCAGGTGTTTTGTCGGCTCTTCATACTTAATCTAGAAAAATTTATTGAGAGGTGAAAAGAAACTGAAAGTATAATCGCAAATCTTTCTCCGAAATGGTCATCTGCACTAACATAATTTGAGAAGGCTGATGTTTTGTACATTACCTCATTCATGCATCCAGCACATTTTACTAATACGAAATTTTTGCACTGGAGAGGGGGACGTATAAAAATGTAAATTTTATAGTTATTTAGATTGAATCTCCTGAAAATTTTAATGGATATCATCAAGTTCTGTACTTTTTTGTGCAACTGTGTAATTTATTGTAAATATCTAACAAAGAATTAAGAATTGAAAATTTAGTTAAATGTTTTTTAACCATGTATACAGAATGTTGTAGAACAAGCATACCAATCTTGATTTGCATTAACCCTTTAACGCGCAGTGTTCCCGCTCTGGGAACACCCAACTGACTGTTGCCAGTCGCAAAGAATAGATATGATTTCTATCAAAATAGTGGCGAGTGACATAGCTGCACGAGAATCCTTTACTTTTGAGCACGTCATTTCCCGTCAAAAGATTATTTTTAACAGCACTGACATCTGCTGAAAAATGGAAGAAAGCGAGAACAGCTAGATAGATTGCCCAATGTTGAAAAAAGGGCAGCGCTTGCCATCGCTCGACTTAACGTCCAGCAAGAGGGCGGACGATCGAAACGTTCATCGCGTGCCACAGCTCTGGAGACCGTTTTTGAGCCTTTTTTGCTGGCTATGCTACACAGCCAGCTGTCGTCAAAAAAGGGTCTCCAGATCTGTGGCACGCTATGAACGTTTCGATCGTCCTCCCTCTTGCTGCACGTTAAGTCGAGCGATGGCAACGGCTGCCTTTTCTTCAGCATTGGGAAAGGGTTGCGCCTCAAAGGGTTAAAATACGTTTTTTGTTGGCACACTAGTAAATAGGAAACCTAAATCGGCGCACTTCTAGCAATAGTTTGAGGGACACACAAATTTTCATATTTTACCATCAGAGTAAGAATACATAAGGTATACATGCTATTTAATTTTCCTACCTTAATTTTACGAATCATAAATTTGATTTCCACAAAATAGTTATTAGAGTCAGCATAGCGACACGTGCAAGATTTTTTACTTTCCGAACATGTACCATGTAAGGAAAGTATTGTAATCATGAAAAAATTCGACTTCGAGATTTTGGTGTTTTTACACGTTTTGAGGGCTTCTGAATCCATTTATGCTATTTTTACGAGATGTATGTATGTATGTGTGTATGTGTGTGTGTGTGTGTATGTGTGTTTGTGTGTATGTGAGTGAACACGATAGCTCCTGAACGGAGCATTCGATTGAGCTCAAATTGGATATGTATGTCATAAACCACCGTCGCAAGACCGGTATTGATTTTTGTGTGTATAGGACTTATAGTTTTTCTACAGGGCTACGACAAAGATTTCTCTTACATTATGGCCTATCGGGGGAAATTCTTGAAAGTGCGCTAGCGTTTAAACGATACATTCGATTGAGCTCAAATTGGGTATACATGTTATAAACCACCATCCTAAGACCTGTATTGATTTTGGTGTGTATAGGACTTATAGTTCTCCTACAGGGCTACGTCAAAACTTTCTTTTATATTATGGCATAATGGCATATGGGGTGAAATTCTTGAAAGTGCGCAAGCGTTTAAACGGTGCATTCGATTGAGTTTCAGTTTGGTATATGTGTTTGAGTTATTCATCGATTAAAATTTATTTAAATGCTTGGTAATGATCTTAATCGTAAGTGCTCGGAAAGTCGAGTGGAGTCACTCCAGATTTTTTACTTTCCGAACATGTACCATGTAAGGAAAGCATTGCCATTATGAAAAAATTCGACTTGGAGATTTGGGTGTATGGACACGTTCTGAGGTCTTCTGAACTTAAAAAACACATATAAATTCAATATTTACAATAATTATATATAGAATAATAACATGTTGCTGACGAAAAAACGTTATCATAATACAATTAAGATTAGAACTTCTAATCTTATCTATATTTTCAATATTATCTATTTTTACGAGATGTATGTATGTATGTGAGAGTGAACACGATAGTTCCTAAACGGGGCATTCGATGGAGCTCCAATTGGGTCTATATGTTATAAACCACCGTCACAAGACCGGTATTGATTTGGGTGTGTGTAGAACTTATAGTTTTTCTACAAGGCTACGACAAAGATTTCTTTTGCATGATGGCCTATGGGGGAACATTCTTGAAAGTGCGCTAGCGTTTAAACGGTCCATAGGTTATAAACCACCGTCGCGAGACCGGTATTGATTTTGGTGTGTACAGGACTTAGTTTTTCTACAGGGCTACGACCAAGATTTCTTTTACAGGATGGCGTATAGCGAGAAATTCTTGAAAGTGCGCTAGCGTTTAAACGGCGTATTCGATGGAGCTTCCATTTGGTATATAGGTTTGAATGATTCATCAATTAAAATCGATTTAAATGCTCGGTCATGATCTTAATCGTAAGTGTTCGGAAAGTCGAGTGGAGTCACTCCAGATTTTTTTATCCATCTATTGGGGAGGGGGGGTGAATGTATGTGTATACATTCAAGTTTATTCCTACACGAATGGACTGATCAAATTAGTACAGATATGCAGACAAAAAGAAAAATAGCAGAACATAGATTATGTTTAAAAATCCGAAAATCCACCCGTTTCCGAGATTTTAGGGATTTTTCGCTATTTCCAGATAAGGAAAAGCTTCTGTTGGATATCCCATGTGCATAAAAGTTAACCAACTGAGTCAGAAAGTTAGATATCCTACCTGAGACTGACGTCATTTTAATCTCAGGCGTTTGAAAAATGCTTTAGAAGTCCAGCATTGGTATCATGCTCTGACGCAAAAAGTTGATCTTACTAATTCCGCAAAATCTGCTATAACAACACAACTCAATGAAAACAGTTATTTTCTCAGCAGTTCAAAATGTCGTGTACAGGAAATTTTCACGTTTTATTTTCCTTTTATCGGACGTATTTACTTCTTTCTGGAAAATGGCCTATAAAAAGTTGCTTTTTATCCACTATAGCGAAGACATGATTAATATTTAAGGATAGTTAATTATGAGCTACGGAGCTAAGGCTCTCGAAACGGTTACGATATATTTCGTGCCCCTGTGAAACTGCACGCGAAGAAAACAAAATGCAAAGTAGGAAGAACTGCATTCGAAATGAGAGTATCAACTTAAAAGCGTTTGTAAGTTAATTGTGTTAATTGTTTTATGTCAATGCATTTTTATTTTCTCACTCTAAGAACGACTTTTCGATTGACAGTTGAATGTATACAACAGTCACTAGAATGTTAAAAATAGTACAGTCGAACCTCGATTTAACGAATTCTCCGTTTGAACGAATGTTTTTTCTGTCCCGACAAAAGGGTGCTAAAATGCTCCGATTTAAAGAATTTTTAGCTTTGATAAACGAACAATAATCGCTGAAATAAAACTACGAATTTACGAAGACAGCGATACATAAATAGTCATTTACAATTACGGCGTGGATAACGGTGATCCAATGCCTCGATAGGTAGATGTCCCTAGTACTGGAATGTTACAGAACATGTATCTTGCGATGTACAGCTAAGTACCTGCGATAGTGAACAGAAAGAGAATGAAGATTCTGAAAGCAGCGAAGATTAAGAAACTGGATTTAAAAATTGTGAGAGTCAAAGAAGCAGTTTAGAGCTTGAATACTCAAATATATTTTTTTTTTTTTTTTTTTTTTTTTTTTTTTTTGTTTCACGGGGTTGATGATGTTGTTCTTACGAAGTTAGAAAATATCGACAAAGAACTTTAGAAAGTCAAAACAAAGCACTATCAAGGATTTCTTTCAAAACTGCCAATAAGTATGTACATATGTATTGAGTTTTAAGAGCAAGTAACATTAAAGAATTTAGATAACTTTAAAGTTGATCTCCTAACGTATAACTTATAATTTTTAAGCTCGTAGTCAACAGTAATCATTCTTTTTTTCACATCTATATCTAAGGGTACTTTGCATAGATATTTTTATACCAAACTCTTTACAAAAATGGATATTCGATTGAACGAATTGCTTCAACTTAACGAACGGATTTGTGGGTCCCAATCCATTCGTTAAATCGAGGTTCGACTTACAAGGAATTACAGTAACGCCCCCTCCCCCATAACACGGGTCCATGAAACACGGCTTACAAATATCGATCGTTTTTGCATAACACGTTAAGATACAGATTGAAACAGACGTTCTGATTTTTGGACGCTTCAGCTCCTGTTATTAATATAAATTTTGAATGGACACTAAAAGGTGTGCAAATAAGTTTTGCGGTTATTCTATCGTGCAGTTCGCACGGAGTGTAGAGCAGACCCCTACAATACGGATTCATAGAGCACGGAACGTATCTACAGTGTTATAAGGGGGGTGGGAGGGTCTACTGTATTTATTTTAAGGGTACAATAACTAAAAAGGTATTTATCGTACTTTTCATTAATGCAAACAAAAATTATTTTACTGTCAGAAGATTGCTTATTACAAGTGCCCATCGTAAGAACCTCTAGCACAGTAAGTACTCCCTGACGTCGCGTTATTTGAGAGCATCTTACTACTATGAGACCTATCCTTGCCTATTAAATCGGAATATCTGAAACCATTTTTACTTTCCGAACATGTACCCTGTAAGGAAAGTATTGTCATCCTGAAAAAATTCGATCTCGAGATTCGGGTGTATGGACACGTTTTGAGGTCTTCTGAATTCATGGATGCTATTTTTACGAGATGCATGTATGTGTGTGTGTGTGTATGTGAGTGAACACGATAGCTCCTAAACGGAGCATTCGATCGAGCTCAATTTGGGATGTATGTTATAAACTACCGTCGCAAGACCGGTCTTTATTTGTGTGTGTATAGGACTTCTAGTTTTTCTACAGGGCTACGACCAAGATTTCTCATACAGGATGGCCTATGGGAGGAAATTGTAAGTGCGCTAGCGTTTAAACGGTCCATTCGATTGCTATTTTTACGAGATGCATGCATGTGTATGTGCATGAACACGATAGCTCCTAAACGGGGCATTCGATGGAGCTCAATTTGGGATATATGTTATAAACTACCGTCGCAAGACCGGTCTGATTTGGGTGTGTATAGGACTTCTAGTTTTTCTACAGGGCTACGACCAAGATTTCTCATACAGGATGGCCTATGGGAGGAAATTGTAAGTGCGCTAGCGTTTAAACGGTCCATTCGATTGCTATTTTTACGAGATGCATGCATGTGTATGTGCATGAACAAGATAGCTCCTAAACGGGGCATTCGATGGAGCTCAATTTGGGATATATGTTATAAACTACCGTCGCAAGACCGGTCTGATTTGGGTGTGTATAGGACTTCTAGTTTTTCTACAGGGCTACGACCAAGATTTCTTTTACACGATGGTGTATGGGGTGTCATTCTTGAAAGTGCGCTAGCGTTGAAACTGCGCATTCGATTGGGTATATATGTTTGAATGATTCATCAATTAAAATTTATTGATATGTTTGGTCATGATCTTAATCGTAAGTGTTCGGAAAGTCGAGTGGAGTCACTCCAGATTTTTTTTTCTACAATGAATTTTGATCCGTGCGTGAAGATCTAAGCTAAGCAGCTCGGAAACAAACTGCAAAGTGAGTTTATTTTCTTAAGTTTAGGTCGGCTATTCTGATGCAAATGTTTAATGTCAGGAGAGAAATAACTTGACTGTTCCGATTGAATAAAACTTCGTTCAATAACCAGTGTTAGAAAAGTGCCCGCTTCTTTCCGTACGAAGAACGCGTACTGCGGCTAGTACATATATGTTTTAGAAAGATTCTTCACCGGCTTGGTTTCGGAATTATTTTTTTTAAAATCTCTGCAGGTATTAGCACGAATTAAAGCATGCAATAATGGTTGGGTGCTAATGAGTTACAAAAACAGTCCAGTCTAGTTGTCTAACTAACAGACAGCTTCTATTGTAAATTATTTCTAGCGTAAATCTCCTCTCACAAATTACAGTTAAAATGTTCAGTTTTATTATGTAGGTGAAAGTAGTAAAAGAAGAAATATTGGACGTTCGTCATCAATTCAGAAAGTGGTTTGAAATCCTAAAATTTTGATTCATTTTTCCATATTACACTATCCCTGTTGTTAACCAAAACCGAACCTGTTTTTATCCAACTCCCTGTTTTAAACCGAAGTTAGAAACACTTGGAAGATCACGCCAGATTATAAATGGTACGCCGCTAACAGCTGCCACAGATTTGCTCAAACGGTTTTATAGAAGACTCGTCATATACTAAAGAGTTGGGAATGAGAAGACATGGATCTATTCCTGCAACTGATGAATACTGTTTGCGACTTGCTGAAGCGAAATGATCTTCCTGCTCGACTTTGTTTAGGGGCCTAAACCAAGTACAGTGCGCACCGGTTATAGCGGACCTAGGATATAACGTACCTAGAAGCTAGGTCCCGATTGAAGTCATATTTATAATGTTATTTAACTTCGGTTAAAACGTACTCAACAAAAGCTCGTACTTCGGCTATAATGTATTTTTTATACCAAAGCCAAAAATAAAATTTTGTTTTCTTTTTTGCTCTCGGAAATTTCAGTACCTACAAAAACACTCGTTGTCAGTTTTCAGATTTTCTAGCGAGATGAATTGTGTATGAAAGAAGGGAGCGATCTTTTATCTTTTTCGCCTGCTAGGTAGGCAGTTGTAAGACCTGGTTTTTATTTGTCATTCATCAATGTAAATGTCGCCTGAAAAGCCCCATCTATAATGACTCTGATGATAGTGTACTACCCGACGCATTCAATGCTGCAAAAAGATTATCACGATTTTTTGAATGTCTCACTAATTTCTCATTTCTGTCATCGCACATATTTATCTGAATAAAATTTGTAAGTGATATAGAATTTTCTCTGTTTAATTTAAATTTTAAAAAATTAGACCTGTTTAAACCACATATTACAATGAAATTATGAGCCCACTTTATTTTTGTGTGTAATACTGAATCTCACCGGCGGTCTGCTTATAACGTACTTCGGTTCTAACGCACTACTTTTTTAGGTCCCGTGAGAGTACGTTATAGCCGGTGTCTACTATACAAGGAAAATGAGCAACAGTGCAACGTAAAATTGTGCTTTCCATAGCTTGATTGAATATTGCAAAGCTCTCAAAAATGTTGTTTCTGATGCCCGCTGAGATCGCCCCCGAGGGAGGCGATGGGCAGAGGGGTTGCGCCTTCCATTTTGAGGGCACCAGTGGGAGGAAGTGCGATTGAGCCGGGGGTTCCCCCCATTTTGAACCCATTCCAGAGGAGGGCAACCCCCGAGGTATCGTTTAACAACCTGGAGGACATTGGAGCCACGAGAGATTTTACGTGCACCGCTGCCATGAGCGTACACTGTCCCACAGTAGTCGAGCGGAAAGGAAGTGGACCCTCCCGAGCACTGGCCAAGCCGGATGCTGCTTCACTTGCCGTGTTCTAACTGGAACGGAGTTGAGCGCCCAGACCATTGCGGAACTCTCATTTAAAAAAAAAAAAAAAAACAAAAAAAAACAGTGTTCACTCATTTAAATCAGTTTTTAAAAAAATAATTGTTATAAAAGTATTTTTGCCCAAGATTTTTCTTTATCCATTTATGTTAATTAATTTTAAAGCATTTACCTGCAGTGTTGTTTAATGATGAGTCTATTGGACTAATACTCATCCTATAGGTGTAGTTATGTTAATGTGGTATTGCTGTAAAATAGAGCGATTCATTTGCATTCCTAACGCATGTTTCGCCCGACTACCTATAAATAAAATGGTCGTAGTTTCTGTAGCAAAAAGAACAGAAGACAACTCAACTCCCTTGCAGAAAAAAAGCAGACGAGAATGAGTTTTCTGGAACTCGAGTTCGAACTGTAGACATGTAATGTGAAGATGATTCGATGTGTTTTTAAGTTTCTCGGAATTATCTGTAAATCGTTTTGTAGATAAGTGTGTTTATTAAAGATTATTTTTTCTTTTAATCGTCGCCGAATTTCTTGAGAACATCTGTTTTTACTGTCATCCGGAGAAAATATTTCGGCATTAATATTTTAGCATTCTTCTATGTGACTTGGGGAATCAGTTCTAACGGGCGGACAAGAGATACGGCAGTTAGTGAGTATGCAAAGATATTCATTTATCTAAATACTTATGTGTTAAATAAGAACTGCTCGTGACAGTTTCCAGTGTTACTCAAGATCTTGGTTGCATATTTTGCGGTCCGCTGCAAGTTCTCTCTCTCTCTCTTTTTTTTTAAGGTTGTCCCTTTACCAAACCCTTAAATCGCGGCCATGTGGCCCCTTACTCTGTCTCATTTTTTTTTAATACTTTATATGTTTAGAAAGATCTACAGCCCACCAGGTAAAAGTAACACGCATTTGAATAATTTGACACATTTCGACTGTTTTGATTCGAGAAGACTACATTCCATTTCAATTAAATATTTAAGGAGGACATCTAGATAGACTGCCCAATGTGTAAAAAGTGCAGCCGTTTGCCATCGCACGATTTAACGACCAGCAAGAGGACGGTCGATCGAATCGTCCAGTGCGTGCCACAGAGCTCAAGAACATTTTTGACACAGCCGGCAGTGCGCCGCCGCACAAAACAAAGACAAATGAAGGGTGAGAAGTCAATTTCCTTAACTTTTCCCTAAGCTGCCTCCTACTTTCACATTGAGGCATTCCGCCGATGAAAATTCTGGAATGTTTAAACACAATCGAGACAAATTTTGGAGATAACTAACTTTGCTTCTTTTCTGTTTGATTTCAGCGCATTACAAAGCGAAATCAAACGAAGGAAAGATCTCGGGAATATTTTTGAAGGACTGAGTGTTATAAGAGTATTCAGGAACGAATAGATCACAAGATGATCATAACCACGATAACAAAAACTGGATGGCTGCAGTTATTTCAGTGGCGAGGTCATTTAGCAGCATTCTTTCACAAAAAATTTCCATTACGACCCGTAGAAGTAAAACAAGATTTGAGTACATGCTGCCACCCCCTGGAATTAAAATTGAGAGTGACTACTTTTAACCCATTCGTGCCTGGATATTTTTGCGACTTTCTTCGATTTTTGCTAACACCAGAAGTAATTGATAAATTTCTGATGCCAACTTTTTGAACAAGGGATGATTTCATTTAAAATCATTATGTATAAAAATTGAAATGTCAACATCCTACTTGGCCATATTAAAATATTTTGTGGAATTGAGGTTCAATACTCGCGAATAAAGACTAGGAAAAATAAATAATGTTTTCGAATGATAGCGAAAATGCCGTCCCAAAAAAGGGACGCTAGGCATAAATGGGTTAAGAAAGGAAACGACAGCTGATTTTCGAACACTTATTTCTGAAATGGAGAATGATCGGTTTTTTTTTTTTTTTGACAGCTTTACACACAGAACCCTTTCGAGGCAGTTGATAAAAAAACGCGTAACGAGTATGCGTGTAGCGGAGTTTTTTCTGAAATTTATTACATTCATTTTGATTTTCTAATGGAATTGTATGCAAGCTAAATTTTTTTTGTAGAATGTATAACTAGAACATATATTACAACCAATGCTGTTTATCTCCCATTTTCGTAAGATTGGATCCATATAAAAGGCTTCTGTCAATCTACTACTGTATTGAACGTACGCGGATCGAGAAAAAAAAAATCTATTCAGCTAGGATTACAGAAGCTTTAGTCCTTTCAAATGCTGTTTTTTCTTTTTACTTTTTTGCCTCCAGAAGTAGTTCGGGATCATTAAATTGGACAAAGTATTTCGTTCAAAAACACGAGTTTTAGGATAACAACCGTCACTATTACCACCCTTTAAAAGCATGACCGTATCGCCTAATAATTAACAACAGGACGCCGCTCTCAGTGTCTTAACCGTTTAACGCGCAGTGTTCCCGCTCTGGGAACACCCAACTCTGACGTTTGGACTGTTACCAGTCACGAAGAATAGATTGGATTTCTATCAAAATAGTTGCGGGCGCCAGAGCTCCACGAGAATACTTTACTTTTTAGCACGTCATTTCCCGTCAAAAAAGGGTCACGATTCTTTTTAATAGCACTGACATCCACTGAAAAATGGAAGAATGCGAGAACAGCCAGATAGATTGCCCAATGCTGAAAAAGGGGCAACCGTTGTCATCGCTCGACTTAACGACCAGCAAGAGGGTGGATGATCGAAACGTTCATTGCGTGCCACGGATCTAGAGACCCTTTTTGGACGACATCTGGCTGACTTTTGTCTGTACATTTATTGGAATTCAAAAATTTTGCGATTTCTATCCGTTTCAAGCACCCGAGAACGTTTCGATCGTCGGTCATCTTGCTGGTAGTTAAGTCGAGCGATGGCAACGGCTGCCCTTTTTGCAGCATTGGGAAAGGGTTGCGCCTCAAACGGTTAACAACAGGACGCCGCTCACAGTGTCTTAACATCACATTGTAAAAGACTTCCAGTATGTTGCGAACTCATTGAGATACACTGAATGATTAGTATTGTACGTCCATTAAAAATTCATTATTTTGAAATGATTCCATTTTTATCTTGTATTTTTCAACACATTAATATGAGAACGGAAACTGCAGCAAATACATTCAATGGAAGCAAGGTTTTAAAATTGCACGGCATCATAACGACAGAGTATTTCCATTGTTAATAAATTGAGTTTCGCAGCTTGTAGAGGAGAGATATCCGATCTTGTAAGGTTTAATTAGGTCAAAAATTAATGTACTACGCATTAAATAATCAAATACTGCATTTTGTTTCAAGT